>CM076577.1:1407788426-1408388426 GCA_034641835.2 Pinus albicaulis | reverse complement strand
GAATCTATTCTTGGGTACTGCAGCCTGCATATCCCTTGCACAGTTAATTGCATCTTTCAAGGTGGCAGGTTGGTAGGCCCTAACCCAACCTCGTAGGGGTTCTGACAAACCTTCTATAAATAACATCACCAACCGGGTCATGGAGAGGTCACTGACCATTACTGCAAGCCTCTAGAATTCTGTAACATAAGATTCAAGGCTCCTTGTCTATCGGAGCTGGGTTAGCTCCTGGAAGTACATATCAGGATCCTTCCTATCAAATATTTATATTAACCTCTGTGTGAATTCTGTATAAGAGATGATGCTGGCATGTCCTAGAGTGGTCATACCATGTTGCCACCATTCATGTGCTTCTCTGTCAAGATGAAGTGTGGCGTATTTGATGGCATCCTTCTCTCGCATGGGATTGAGATGGAAATATGTATCCAGTTTCTGTACCCATGATCGTGCATAACACTTCGACGATCCATCAAAATAAGGAATAGTTACCTTTCCCACAACATTCTGCAAATCTACGTTTGACCAATGGCCCCCATATGTGGTTGCCTTCCTTTGTTGTTTGCTCCTCATGTAGTAAAAGTCATTAAGGGTCAGGGTCGCTTTCATGTTGGGAGGAAACGTATCATACTCTTTCATCCAGGCAGTAACTGTTTTTGCAATTGGTGAAGGGTAGTCTTGCTCCCTGGAGGAGTCATCCAAAAATGGAGGCATGGTTGGTCGGCTAAAAGGGTTGCTCCGAGTGTTGACATGTTCGTGTGATGGACCGTTGCTACGAACATTGTTATAATCCTGCGGTGGACCATCCCCACCTGAATGGGAACCTCATTCACCATTATTTCTTTGCACATTAGGTTGCCCGATCTGTACTTTAAGAAGTTCCATGATGGCATTTTGAGTGTCGACGATCTTTTGTAAGGCATCTTCAATTTTGGTATTTTTGTGATCACCCATTGGTCTTTCTTCCCCTTCGTTTTTCCCTTGACTCCTAGCTTTTTTTCCTTCCCTATTGATAGTAATACCCTTTTGTTTCTCCTTTCTTGGCATCCCACAACTGGCCAAGATGAAGCTCTGATACCACTATAATATCCTTTAAGAAATATATAATGCCACTGCTGTAATAATAGTAAAAATATAACAGCAAAGTAATATGCTTATTATAAAAAAAACCCTCGTGATAACATATACACATAATACTCTATTACACATAATTAAGTTCCAATCACCATATTTAAACAAGCCCTAAGGAAATCCACCAAATATCATTTATTAAGGAATTTAGCCCATGTAATACAAGCAGTTTGACCAACAATGTAGATGGGTCAATTACATCATAATCCCAATTAATAACCCTTGACTTAGGGCTGTGGTGGTGCTGCAATAGATCCGTGCTTTCTTCCTTCCTTTGCCAATCTGGAAATGCAAATAATTATAATAAAACCGACAGGGCAGATCTCAGATCCACGCTCATAAAGTGTAAAGTAAAAATAGACAAAAACCCTTTCAAAAGAATGCAACCAGCTAGGGTGATCATAGAAACCACTGAAGTTGGGTTTTCTTATTAGGTTGAGATCGAATCTCACCGAAGGAAGCTTGAGGATCTCACCTGAAAATCCTCACTTGAAAACTCCTTTGAGCTCTTAGAATATCAATGAAGAAAATATTAAATTCCATGAGTTTCTCTCGATCCTCCTCCTCCTTTTATAGTTGGGCTACTTGGAAGAAACTGTGGGAAAATACCTGGGGTAAAAACAACCCAAAAGGAAAAACCATGGGCAAATACCTAGGGTCAAAACAACCCAAAAGGAAAAACCATGGGCCAATGCCGCTTTATTTATTTATTTATTTATTATTCTACTATTATTATGATTTGGTCCAACCAGTTAAATGGTTGGGGATATTACAATTGGTGTTCCTCTATAGAGAAAGCGTGGAGCATGTGTTAGTTTGATGTATGAGCATGACATAAATCCTCTCCATTCTCACTGTTAATGTCATCAATACCGCCAACACTAACGCTTTTGTTGTAACTCCTGCCTGAAAAATGTAAGCAGATGAGCTCGCCAATGTTCGCCATTTTCAAGAAAAAACACCTTACACCAATGTAGTATATATTACGAATCTCGTTGTCAGGTAACTTACTTTACTGTTTTCTATTTAGGCTTCCATGGGTTAGTTCCCCTTTATATCTATGTATGTAGGATAATATCATGTGACATTGTCAAAGTTAGTCTTGGTTAGTTTTAGCAGGTAATATTTAGACAAAGTCCTTACTGTTCAAATTTTGTTTCATTGGGGCATCTGTAAATACAGGAGGAGCCAAACGCCCAAAAATTTATTACAAAATTACTTGTAATAATTGTAGCTGAACTGGAAAAAATTATTGCAAGGCTTGTAATGACTATAGGTGAACTGGAAAACTTATTTATTGGTATACAAAATTCACAAAATCGTAATGAATATTCACAAAATCGTAATGAATATAGGTGAACTGACAAACTTATTTATTTGTATACATAATTCAAAAAATCGTTGTTGGAAAGGTTGTACCTTACCATAGATTTTGACGGCTTTAATTCCAAACTGGGCGTCATTTTGACAGTTTGTTGGTCTATAAAAAAGTCAAACCTAACGTGGAAAATTTTTCCACAACCGTCAAATACGGTCTAAATTCTGAAATATGCCCTACAGGATGTCAAATTCTAGGCCTGGTTGGACGTTATCCTGACAAGGAAGATAATGGATGAGACTTAAATGCTCGGACATCCAGTACTCAATCAACGATTTTGCGTACATACTAGCGCGGATCCAATTTGGCTGGGACTTAAATGTTCAGGCTGCACATTATTCGTTTCATCGGTTAACACGTATCTAGAATCACACCACTTGTTTTGAGGTTTGGTGTAGTAAAATTGGATTTAAGATTGTTGGCACACAATTTATTAAGGCATTATCAATAAGTGCATTCATAAGCAATCAAAGCTTCAATAGATTTTAGTGGAGTGTCTTTGTCCATTGTGTGCGCTCTGTGAATTGAACTAGTCTTCTGCACTTTCAAGGCCTCTTGTGCATTCAAAGGCTCTGCGTGATTTTCTTGGCGTTGTGGCCCTCACCGAAGCTGGAATTCCCGTCTCTGTACCTGCTACTAGGAGTATAATTTTCATAGGGTGTTAATATAGAGTTTCGTTGAAGCAGATTTCTAGATTCTACCAACGAAAATCTAGTCTGTTTCTAATGTCTGGAAAACCATGAAAATTCACGTTAAATTTTAAAAATGTTAGGTTATGGTTTTTCAATATTCTAAAAGAATTATTAAAGATGATTCAAATTAAAATTTCAATGATCATGCTCTATGTATGTTAAATTTGGAAATTAATATTGATACACCTTTTAATATGGATCTGAAACTCACATTTGATGAATTTTTTTGAAATCTTCCTGCGAGCAAACACTGCCATGATTTTATTTCTTAAAAGAAATTATGCAGTTTGTAGGTAAATATAAAAATAGCGCCAAAGTTTCATTGTTAAATCGAGGTATACATATAATTAATTCAAATGCAAGAAAACATAAATAATTTCAATGCAATATTGTGGGGTCCACTTTCGATCCTTTAATCTAGTGGGAATTTATCATAATTAGCCCAACTTTCATTCTCAATGAAATCCTGTACACAAATTATCTGAGGATTTTGATGAGGATCAATACTTCCAATTGGTCTGGTGGATGTATATTAGTAGAAACTAACTACAACTAAGTCAGAAGTTGGCCTATCTTTCCATTTTACAAGCCCTATGAGCAAGGTGTCGACCTCAACTCCATATCGTGGAATTTTAAATAGCCGAAGGGTTGGAGTTCTATTGGCATAAACATCTAGTTGGCAAAGAGAAAAACGTCGACCTTAGTTGGGCTGAGTTATAGACACAAGCATGTGTTAATTATTAAAAATTACTAAAAAAATAATTATTCACACTATATTGCAATGAATTTTAAATGCATTATTTCATGCAAATTGAAAACTATTAAACAAATTTAAAAGAATCAAACAAAGAAATAGAGTATATTCAACTATTCGAGAAGTAAAGAAGCATACTTTGATGTGAAAATATAAAAAATATTTATAGTGGAATTACAATTGGCATGTCTTCTTATAAATGTCCCCACATAAACAAGTTAAAATATGAAGTTATGTGAAATTGCAAGGTAAAAATTGACCACAATTAATAAAAATTTATTCAAAATGCAATCTTGTAGAGAATTTTGTTTAATAATCAATATAAAAACTCTATGTTTTTCTGTAACGTTTAAGAAGAAGTTTTTCAACATTTTAACTTTCTAAAATTTGCGAAGTCAGAAATCTGCCCATGTTTCTATTTCCACAAGACCCGTGAGCAAGGTACTGAACCCAAATCCATATCGTGGACTTTTAAATAGTTGTGGGATTGAAGTTTTGTTGGAATCAACATCTAGATGGCGAAGAAAATAACCTCAACCTCAGTTGAGCCTCACACATAGACACAAGCATGTGTTAATTATTAAAAATAAATAAAAAACAATTGTTCAATAACTTTGAAATCCATTATTTCACATAAAGTGAAATTTAGAGGAATCAAACAAAGAAATAGAGTATATTCAACTATTTATGTACTGAGGAATCACAAGAAGCAAAGAAGCATGCTTGCATGTGAATATGACTGCTTATAAATGTCGGCACACATATAAAACAAGTTAAAATATGAAGTTATATGAAATTGCAAGGTAGAAACTGACCACAAGTAACAGAAAATCATTCAAAATGAAGGCTTGTGGAGAATTTTGTTTAGTAATCAATATAAAAACTCCATGTTATCCTATAAGGCTTACAATGAAAATTTTCAACATTTTAACTTTCTAAAATTTGCAAAGTGGGAAGTCGACCATATTTCCATTTCCACAAAGCCCGTGGGCAAGGTCCCGAACCCGACTTCATATTGTGGTATTTTAAAATGTCGGGGGTTCGAAGTTCTATTGGCATAAATATCTAGCTAAATAAGAAAATAGCCCCGACCTTAGTAGGGCATATCTAGCTAATTAATAAAATAACCCCAACCTTAGTAGGGCTCGACGCATAGACACAAGCATGTGTTAATTATAAAAAATAAATAAAAACCCAACTGTTCACACTCGAATACTTTTAAATTCATTATTCATGCAAAGTGAAAACTAATAGTCAAATTTAGAGGGATCAGACAAAGAAATAGAGTATATTCAACTATTTATGGATTGAGGAATCACTAGAAGCAAAGAAGCATGCTTGGATGTGAAAATATAAAAATATTTATAGTGGAATTACAATTGGCATGTGTCGGAACACAAAGAAAACAAGTTAAAATATGAAGTTATATGAAATTTCAAGGTAGAAACTGGGCACAACTAATAGAAATTTATTCAAAAAGAAATTTTGTAGAGAATTTTGTTTAATAATAAATATAGAAAATCCATGTTTTTATGTAATGTTTATGATGATTTTTTTCAATATTTTAACTTTCTAAAATTTACAAAGTTGGAGGTCGGCCTATCTTTCCATTTCCACAAGACTTGTGAGTAAGCCTACCGACCCCGATTCCATATTGTGGACCTTTAAATAGTTGGGGGGGTCGAAGTTGTATTGGCATAAACATCTAGCTGGCGAAGAAAATAATCTCAATCTCAGTAGGGCTCGACCCGTGGACACAAGTATGTGTTAATTATTAAAAAAAGTAAAAACAATTGTTCACCTTTCAAATCCATTATTTCTTGCAAAGTGAAAACTATTAGACTAATTTAGAGAAATCAAACAAATAAATAGAGTATATTGAACTATTTATGGATTGAGGAATCATGAGAAGCAAATAATCATGCTTGCATATGAGAATATAAATATTTATAGCAGAATTAGAACTGGCATGTCTACTTTTAAAAGTTGCCACATGCAGAAAACAAGTTAAAATATAAAGTTATATGAAATTGCTAGGTAGGAACTCACCACAGCTAATAGAAATTTATTAAAAATGCAATCTTGTAGGGAATTTTGTTTAATAATCAATATAAAAACTCAATTTTTTAAATTTTGAGCATTTTAACTTACTAAAATTTTGGAAGTCAAAATTCCACCCATCTTTCCATTTCCACAAACTCAATGGGAAAGGTCTTGACTCCATGGTCTTGTAAATAGTTTGGGGGTCAGAGTTTTCTTGACATAAACATCTAACTAGTGAAGGAAATAACCACAATCTTGGTAAAGTTCGACGCATTGACATAAACATGTGTTAATTATAAAAAAAATAAAAAAAAAATATTCTGACTCGATTAATTTTAAATCTATTATTCCATTCAAAGTGATATTCAAATTTTAAAAAATCAAATAAAGAAATAAAGTATATTCAACTATTTATAGATTGAAAAATCACTGAAAGCAAAAACACATGCTTACATGTGCAAATATAAAAATATTTATGACAAAATTACAGCTAGAATGTTTACTTATAAATATCCGCACACTCAAAAAACAAGTTAAAATATGAAGTTATATGAAATAGCAAGGAGAATGCTTTCGTGTATTTACTTATGAAGTTATATGAAATAGCAAGGATCATGCTTTCCCGTATTTACTAATACGACAATACGACATTATATACCTACGACATAGGTGGCAGCAGTGGATGAAAGCGTTTGTATCTAGGAGATATTCATTGAAAAATTATTGGTACTAAAATTTCGCGTAGTCTGTTAGCCACCTATAAATATTTGTTATACCAAAAAGTGGCTAAGACTGTTTGAGCCTTCAAGGAACAAATTCCATTACTAAAATCTGTTGGCCCTTGAAGACTCTTTAAGGCCTCCTGCCTTTTTCTCTATACAAAACTTCACTGATATTCCCATCTTACACTTAGAAATCTTACTGGTTTCCAAGCCAAAATACTGCTGCAAGGACCCTTTTTCCCTTCCCCCTCTTCCCAAATCTAACCTTCACTTGCTCCCCTTTTTCTCCATAAAAACTCCCTTTTTTTCATAAATCCTTTTCTTCCATTTATGAAAATCGCTTTTCCATAGTTAAAAACCCATTTTTTAACTATACCAAAACCCTTTGAAAACATTGAAAAATCAATAAAAATTCATATTTTATATACTGCCCGATCCATTTTTCCTTTGTAAAATCTGAAAACCCACTTTTCTAAAGTTTTGGTCTTAAAACCAAAATCACGTGTTAAATATTTAAATGGGTTCATTGAAAAGTCCGATCGCGCAATCGCAAATCGCAGTAAACACAATGGGTTGATTGAAAAGCCCGGGGCCGAAAACCCGATATGCGATTAGCCCCTCCTTTTAACCCTCCGGTCATATAAATCTCCATGTGCCCACGGCCCCACAATCGGGCGCCAAGCCATTTTATATATTTCCTCTGCCCAAAGTTTAAAACCTTTGGGTATATATTAAAACATGTCGGTTTATTATATTTTATACCTCCGCCGGTCCAAAGTTCAAAGCAATCTCCATCGTCGATTTGTTTTGTAGATCGACGGTGCAGAGTTCATCTCCCCGTGGTCCCCACCACCCATAAGCCGATTGCCAAAACCGGCGGTATTCATCGCACCGCCTTTGGGGCAAGGGTGGTTTTTTCCCGATGGCCAGCGATTCCATGCACTTGCCACCACGCGTCCCATGTACTATTTGCAAAACCGACGTCCATCTGCTGTCCATCGCGCATTAACGTTCAGACCGGGATGCCCAGCGATATCGCTGTCCACCGTCTGATCTAGGGCGGGCCATCCAATGGTGATCGCTCGCCAAAGATGCCCAACAATTAACGAAGGTGCCCACGCGATAACCGGGCTATGGCGCGACGAAAAATCAATCTCCGTCGTCGATCTGATCTGTAGATCGACGGTTCATATTCCATCGCCCGATTCCTCTGTTTGACTTTCAAACTCCGCTCCCGACCGTCGATCTCTGCGTGATCGACGGCTCAGATTCAATCTTCTTTCGCCCATTCCACGATCTCTCTCGATTGATCCCTACCATTGGATGATGCCATCCAACGACCACGCTTCCTCCACTCATCCTTTTGAAGCAGTCAACCTATTTTATGCAGGATTTTATAACATTTTTCGTATTTTGCAGGGTTTAAACGATTTCTTTGCTACGTCTGAAGAAATTACGAAGGTTGAGGGTGAAGATCCTCCCGCCTTCGATTTACCACAGGAAATCACTTGCGGGGTTTATAATTCACGTTTATCAATGATTCATGAACCATTGACGCCTTATGAACCTTGCGTAGCCTTGCACAACAGCAAAGAACATAGCAAATCGGGCACAGACAAAGAGTATCAGCGTTGAAGATCAGAATGCACCAGAATAGAGTATTAAGAGACAGATTTGTGGGGATTATATCTAAGATGTCTATCAAAAGCCTAATCCCTAAATTAAGACACAGTTTACGGAAAACGTAAAAGTGTTTTATCAAGCAGGGATGCCTCCACCGCCATAATCTGGGGCAAATTGATTCCTCAGCTACCATAAGAGCCACCTGTTGCCTCAAACCTTTCAAATAGAGGCCGAAGTTATTGAAGAAAATCAGATATTCGCCTCCAGCATAGCTAGGAAGTTACTTCTGCAAAGAAAATTAATAAATAAAATATCTGCGGAGTTATTCCACACAGAACACGGAGCCTCAAAGTCAAATAAAACTCCCACTGAGCTTAATTCATAAATGTAAAACAGTTAATACAGAGAACCATTTGTAAACTTCTTCATCGAGCCCCTCAAAAGGCCAAGAAGTCCTGAATCTGTATTAATTGCCTTGAGAGATCTTTTATCATATCCCACCTCCTCATCCTTCTATAAATACTTCTGTAGAAGATGAGAAGTTGTTGGTTGGTTGTTGTTGATCACAAGCTATAATATTGAAACTCTCTGAAATCAATACATAGTCCTTTGAAGTTGAAGAACAAATTGAAGTCTTGAAGATCTTGATGATGTTGTTGCATGCTTGTTCCTGAGAAGGCTCTATCATTGGATCCATAAGCTTGGCTGTTGGTGAAGTATTCTGAACTGTTTCATGTTTTTCCCCTGTTTTCATTATGTTCCATAATTTCTTACTACAGTAGGATAGAAAATATTAGGCTAAGAAATGACTCCTGGAAGCACCTTAGACCCGTTCATCCTTCATTGTTTTATGTTTTCTTCTGCTGAAGTATTTTAGAGGCTTTAATATTTCTCTTTAGTCTTCATGCTTGTTTATTTTCTTAATAGTTCGAATAGTTGGTTTCAGCATGATTTATGGCTCTCCCTGCTTGTCTGTTGCCACTTAAAAACTGTTATTGAAGTCTCCCTTTGAAGTTCTTTGCTTATAGTGAATCAGAGAGGTCTGTTTTGATCTTGCCCTTTGTCCTCACTTAAATAGTTGGCTTAAAGGTCGTTATAATTATGATCATAGATGTATTAGGTGTTCCCTCTTCTATGACTGTGATTATCAGTAAATCTTATATGTTTTCTAAAGTCCTTTAGAATAAAATATTTGAGGAAATAGGGTGTTCCCCGAATCTTAGATTTTACTTTGAAAGTTGTTTTGAAATCATTGTTTGCTTAAAGGTGTGATTTGTAGAATTTATGGTTAGCCCTGTCTATCAAAGAACCCTTTATTGTTTCAAATTATGCTTTCAAATTCCCTTTGTCGAGAATTCAATTTCTCTTTCCAAATCATTAATGTTCATCCCATTCCAAAAACAAAAGGATCCTGTGGCCAAGTTAGATTTGCCCTTTGATATCCCATATCCTTTGATAAGTGTGTTATGACCTCTTTTTGACTCCATTGCCCAATGAAACATATATTTTACTGTCCTATATATCTTTCCTAGACCTTTTATGTTCTGCTGTATCAATTCAATCCAACCAAACAAACAAATACCTGCACTTAATAACTAGTCTAAAACCAATACTCTAAGCACACAAGATAAACCTTTGCAAACAAACTTTGAGAGATCCCTCTCTGAGAGCAGGAGGACTAGATCTTGTAACTCTAAAGATTGGTTTTGATGTTGCCTTGTCCTTTGATTTGCCAAACTATCAAAACATGGGACTCCAACATAATGGCGATCACGGTGGGACACTGAGTAAAATCTGCAAAACAAAGCACTCACTGTCTAAGTATAACATAAGTAACCTTTTTCAAGCACTACCAAGCAATGGTAATCATGATAGGATCTTTTGAATCAGTGACAAACTAAGTAACCCTTAGGATTCTTATAAAGCCTTATCAAACCTTGAACGATTCAGTTACCAAGCCATAAGAGTAAACTCTGTACGTTTTGACTCCCTAACTAAGTGTTAAATCAGACTTAGAACACTCTCTTAACCTATAAGACCAAAATAAATAAGAAAAACCCAAAAAATTTCAGTTTGGCTTCATAATAAACTTGGTGGTGGACCATAAAACCTTTACCTCCAAAAGAGCTAAAACTTTCCACTTGGCGACTCCACGATCCTAAAAAATAGACCTTAAGACTCCACTGGGAAGACCCCAAGTCTTAACAACATCATACAAACTCAGCTAGAAGGCTTTAAGATTAAAATTTTCCCTCTTCTGAAAAGATCAGTTAGCCTCTTAAATATTGTCATATTTGGTTAAACTCTCTTTCTAATTAGGTCTGAAAAACATAACATAGTGGCTCCTAGGAAGATTCATACTAGAGCCTACCCTGACCCAAACCCACTGGAAGAAGTTGGAAACCCTAAAAGTATACTTAGGAAATCTTCCAAGATAAAATTTTCAACTGTTTTCAGATCACCCTTGAGATCTAGTTCAGTCCCTGAAAATCTCGCAGCCCTACACCAATCACAAGTCGACTTAAGAAAACCTTTTAGAACTAGGTTAGTTGTTGATATAATTCAGATAGATTCTGAGTCCTCACTTTCATCCCCAGAACAAAGTGAACAACCTGGTAATAGAGAAACCACACCACCTGATTTACATTTCCTTCTCAATTTAGGTGTCTCTCATCCAAGGTCAGCTCAGCAATCTATCCCCAGTTCATCCACTTCTGCCCACCCTTCATCCACTATTCAAACCACTACACCTCAGCCCACTGTTCTTGTTATAAATCCGCCCCCACCACCTATTATGGAAACATGGTATGCTCCCCTAGTCCTTCCTGTACCATTAGTTAATCTTCCACAGGACTATCAGTCCAAAATTCCATTGTATGATGCCAACAATGCTACAACCGCATCACAACATGTAGATAAAATGAATGACTACTTTGACAGAAATGAAATCGATGATGATTCTGTCAAGCTTAGGTTATTTGCTCAGAGTTTAGGGGGAGAAGTAAGAAAATGGTTCAAAGGTCTAGCCCCCCATAGTATTAATGATCTCCAAGGTTTCCATCAAACGTTCCTAAACAAATGGGGAGTAAAGAAAAACCCTCTCCAAGTCCTTTTTGACTACAAAAACCTCCATAGAAATGCTGGAGAAAGTGTTCAAGCTTACTGCACTAGGTTCAATAGTGTGTATAATGCACTTTCCCCAGAACTAAAACCTCCACAGGGCTTAGCTTTAAATAAATTTCCTGAAGGGTTTGACTCAGACATGACCTATCAGCTGAGAGAAAGAAATTTTGCAACTTTGGAAGATATGCAACAGGGTGCTCTTTCTGTGGAAGTCAACTTGATGGAGAAGAGAGCAAGAATGAAAACCGAGAAGAGAGTGTCTTTTATAGAAGAGTCCACTCCTTCTACTTCAAGCTCAAAAATGGAGAGGATGTTGGAAGAAATGATGAAAGATATGAGTATAATTAAGAAAGCACAAGCAAATCAAAACCAAGTTGCTCCTCGAAATAGAAATCAAAATTATAGAAGAGAAAAAAATCAAGACAAACAGAACGAAAATGACCAATAGATTAGACCTCCCTTCCAACAAAACTATGTAGATCAATATGAGGAAGATAGGGAGTTGGAAAGGTTGGAAGAATCCCATGTAAAATTGATTGGATCAGATAGTGGGGATGATGTTTTCCTCACTGAGGAAGAACAAGATTTTTTCTCCTCTGATCAAAATACAAACACCTATGAAAATTATGATGACTATAGATTAGTTTTTGAAAATGAAATCATGGAGATACACAAACAGTATGATCTTAGGAGCAAGGGAAACATAGATAATTCAAAAGATAAGAACACTAGCACCGCTGTCAAGAAAAACGCAGAAAACCAACCCAAAAAGACAGCAGACAAAACCAACATTTCGACTAAAAAAACAGATTTAAACAAAGACAAAGGTGTCCAGCCAAATGTTGAACAGAGTGCCCCTAGCACTTCAGCTAGTGGTCCTAATAAAATTATCCCAACTACCATTCCAAACAAGGTTCAACAAATCAAAGTTGCCGAAAAGAATTCAATTGAAAAAGCAGATGTAAATACAAATAAGTCAATTATTCCTTTCAGCCTTGAGGGAGAGATTGCCAAAATAAAAGTCACCATCCCCCTGGTTGAACTAGTAACCCAAGAGGTGTACAAAAACCAAGTTTTGAAAGCTTTGAACTTAGGAAGTGATACAGACACTTTAAACTTGACAGATGATAAACCTGAGTTGTTGTTTGGTCCAGAAGTGGAAGGAAAATATCAGGAAGGGGCTGTCCCTCCCTTCTATGTTAGCTTAAACACACATGAGAAAATTTTACACAATGCCATGTTAGATTCGGGAGCTTCACACAATTTGATGCCCAAGGTGGTAATGGAGAGCTTAAGCTTAGAGATTACTAAACCATACAAAGATTTGTATTCTTTTGACTCAAGCCGAGTCAAATGTTTGGGTTTAATCAAATATTTATGTGTTACTTTAGCTCAGATCCCTGCTAAGAGTCTAGTTATGGATATAGTTGTAGCTGACATTCCCCCTAAGTATGGCATGCTCTTATCAAGATCTTGGGGAGCCAAACTTCAGGGAAGCCTTCAAATGGACATGTCTTATGCCACCATTCCCATTTTTAACCAAAATAGAAGACTATACAGGGAATCTCACATGAAGTACATGGTGAGCAACATAGACAAACCAAACAACTCTCCAATCTATTATATTCAATCAAGTTTAGATTCCTTTATCTTATATGATGGAGATGACATTACTCAACAAGATAAAGAAAATTTAGACCCAATCAGTTCACCAAAACAATCCAATATTCCCTTCGATCAAATTCAAAACATTGACAATCAACAACAACAAGAACGTGAAAATAAGGATGGCATACTTTGGAAAATAAATTTTGATGGATCTTGTAATAAAAAAAGTGCAGGAGCAGGTGTGTGGATTCAAAATAGAAAACAGAGTTTTTCATACAAATTATATTTCCCATGCACTAACAATATTGCTGAGTATGAATCACTTCTCCTAGGCTTACAACTGCTTAAACAGTTAGAAGCCCAAAGGATACCAATCTTAGGAGATTCTGAACTTATCATAAAACAAATCAAAGGAGAATACTCAGTTAAAAATCCAAGACTTAGGGAATATCGAAATGCTGCCCTTGATCTATTGAAAACCTTTGAAAAGTATGAACTTATTTTCATTCCAAGAGAATTGAATCATCTAGCAAATGAACTCGCTTTCAATGCCAACAATTGTCAAACACTTGAAATAAATCAAAAACTCAGTATAAAAGTAAAACACAGACCTGCTGTGCCTGATAACTAAGATCACTAGCAGGTGTTTGACTCTGACAAACACATAGATGATTTCTTAAAGTCGGAAAATGATTTCACCATACCAACATCAGAATCTAGCCGTAATCAGAACTGCCCATATATTGAAGAAATCCCAGAAGCTGAAATAAGGTATACTGCTGATATAAATCATTATGAAAATCCTTTTGAAGCAGAGGTAACTGACAACACATACCAAGAAGACTTGGAAGTCTTACAATGCAAAAATGATAAAAGTCCAAGGGGTCTAACACCTTTAGAACACCTTTTTGATTTTAACGATGTAGCCAAAGAACCAAGAATGGAGCCTGTGGAAACAAATGTAGAAGAACATAACATAGGAAGCCTAGAAAAACCCAAGATGATTAAACTGTCCAACACTCTCCCAGCTCACATAAAATTGCAGTATATAGAGCTCTTCAAAGAGTTTAAAGATGTTTTTGTGTGGGGATACAAAGACCTAAAATCATATGATGCTAACATCATTCAACACAAGATTTCTTTGAAGGAAAATCAAAAGCCCTTCAAACAAAAACTGAGGAGGATAAACCCACTTTTATTACCTTTAGTTAGAGCTGAGATTGAAAAGATGCATGATGCTGGAATTATAGTACCTGTTACATTTTCAGAATGGGTATCAAACTTAGTTTCTGTTAGGAAAAAGACAGGGGAGATCAGACTCTGTATCGATTTCAGAAACCTAAAAAGAGCATCTCTAAAAGACAACTATCCATTGCCCAAGATGGATCATATACTTCAGAGGGTAGTTGGGTCAAAAAGGATATCACTCGTAGATGGGTTCTCGGGTTACAATTAGGTTCTAGTGCTCCCAAGTGATCAAATCAAAACTGCTTTCACTACACCTTGGGGCACCTTTATGTATGTCAAAATGCCTTTTGGGTTAATGAATGCAGGGGCCACCTTCCAAAGGGCCATGTATATAGCCTTTTCTGAAGACATTGGCTATTTCATAATCATTTACCTTAATGACATAACTGTTTTCTCAAAAACTGATGAAGAACATTTGATTCACCTAAGAAAAGTTTTGAGAAGTGTAGGAAATTTGGCTTGTCATTGAATCCCAAGAAAACACTCTTTGGCTTCCAAGAAGGTAAACTTCTTTGCCACATAATTTCGGAAGAGGGAATCAAAATAGACCCTACAAGGATAGATGGCATATTGCAGATCAACCATCCAAGGAGCCTCAAAGAATTGCAATATTTCATCGGAAAGATAAATTTTCTGAGGGGGTTTATCCCTAATCTTGCTGAGCTATTAAAAAACATTACAAACATGCTTAAGAAATATGTCGGTGTAAAATGGACTTTACCATCTAAACAATCATTTGAACTGGTCAAACAAGCTCTTACTCAAGCACCGGTCCTGATTAGTCCAGATTTTTCCAAATTTTTTTACATCTTTTCCTTTGCATCTGAACATACAATAGTTGCAGTTTTACTTCAAAAGAATGATTTGGGGCAAGAACAACCAATATATTTCTTTAGTAGGGCCTTAAGAGATGCTCCTCTCAAATATAACATCTTGGAGAAGCAAGCCTTAGCATTGGTGAAAGCATTAAAAGACTTTAGGGTCTATATTTTACACTCTCACATAATTGCTTTTGTTCCACATACTGTTGTCAACACTCTCACATAATTGCTTTTGTTCCACATACTGTTGTCAAGGACATTCTAAGTCAAGACCCCGATGGTAAAAGGGGAAAATTGATTGCAAATATTCTTGAATATGACTTAGAAATCAAGCCCACCAAACTAGTTAAGGGGCAGGGATTAGCAAAAATTATGGCTGAGTCTAACTTTCAAGCACTGGACATAAATATGGTAGATGTGTTATAAGAAATAGAAGAATCTGATGCTCCTTTCATTGAAGAAACATTTCTAAATTCTCCTTGGTATGCTGACATTATTTATGTGCTTTTATATCTAAATTCCCCTCCCTCTTTGTCTAAAACTAAAGCTATATTCTTGAAACAAAAGGCTTTGATTTTTTGCATATTAAATGGAGTATTATATTGGAAAAATGCTGTTGGAATTTTTCTTAAATGTTTACTTGAAGATGATGCAGGAAAATCATGCATGAATTGCATGACGGAGAATGTGGAGGACACCTCTACTGGAAGGCCACAACCAAAAAAATTCTCAGATCTGGTTACTATTGGCCTACCCTCTTCCCTGACACTGAAAAGCTGGTCATGTCTTGCCATAAGTGTCAAATCTTTGATGGCAAAAGAAAACTCCTTCCCTTACCTTTACATCCTATTAGAGTTGAGGCACCTTTTCAACAATGGGGGTTGGACTTCATTGGGGAAATTCATCCATCCTCCTCAGCTCAGCATAAATGGATCCTCACAACTACTAAATTCTTTACCAAATGGATAGAAGCTATACCATCCAGAAATGCTAATGAATCTGTCATTATCAAGTTCCTTGAAACAAATATCCTATCCAGATTTGGTTGTCCCAAAAAAATCATAACAGACAATGCTGCTGCTTTTAAATCTAAGAAGATGGTTGATTTCTGTCACAAATACCGCATAACCCTGGGCCATTCCACTTCTTACTATCCCCAAGGGAATGGATTAGCTGAATCTTCCAACAAGAGCCTCATCAATATCGTTAAAAAGATGTTGGAACAAAATCAGAAATCATGGCACAGTAAACTGGTTCATGCCTTATGGGCTGATAGGCTAACTACAAAGAAATCAATAAACATGTCTCCCTATCAGCTAGTCTATGGTATGGATGCATTCTTTCCCACCTCATTGGGAGTGCCAGTCATGAAGCTCCTTCAATAAGTGCAGATTGAAGAGAATGATATGCAGAGAAGAATCAACCAAACAATCCATTTACAACAGACCACAGAGGAAGTCTATGAAAGAACGCAGTTAGTCAAAAGAAATATGAAGAAGCTATTTGATAAGAGGACTAAGGCAAACAATTTCCAAGTTGGAAATGTTGTTCTTAAATGGGATTCGATGAAAGAAGAGAGGGGAAAACATGGAAAATTTGAGAACTTGTGGAAAGGGCCCTATATTATTCATGCTGAGAGGGGTCACAATGCATTTTTCTTGAAAGAACTGAATGGAGAAGACCTATATGGAGGTCCTGTCAATGGCAGGATGCTCAAGCATTAATTCTGCCAAGAATCTTAAGTTTCAAGGAATTTTATTTTTTTTCATTTGTAAATATCATAGTCGAACCATTGCATTCAAAGTTAGAAAAAATAAAAATACAAAAACAAAGAAAAAGAGAAAAGAAGGCAGATTTTGAAAACAAGAAAGGTATAAGCCCCATACCAAAAAAGAGAAACAAATTTGAAAGTGTGCAAGCTTAAATGCCACTACTGAAAAACACACTTCTAGTTAGTCAAAACTGCCTAATCTTGACTAATTAGCCTTTAAATTTTCTGCTGATAGGATAGTGAATTCGATTGGCCAAACTGTTTAATCTTGGCTTATCAGTAGATAGTTTAGGATAGAAATGAAAGGTTCAAACATGTTCAAAACCTGAACCTCAGTTTCCAAAGAGAGATGACTCAACTATGTTTTATTTTCTGAGTCAAAAAGATGTAAAAATATGGTTCTAATCAACTCAAAATCTGAACCAGAGAAAAGGGAAAGACAACTCAATAAGAGTCAAATCAAAGCTGTAGAAAAGAGGAAGGAAATGTTTTCAAATTTCAGATCTTAAGCCTTCCATCTTTGATTTATCTTGTCTGCAAATAAATGTCTATGTGCAGCTTGTCTTTATGCCATAGATCACAACAAGTCAAACAGCTTAATCTTGACTTAACTATTTTTAAAATTTATGTTTTAGAAATTTAGAGAATGAAAATCTGTTGGACAGTTTAATCCCAACAGATGGTAGATTAGGTAGAGAAGCAGTCTGAGCTCAACTGTTTAAATATGAGTTCAGGGAGAAATAAGGAGTAGAATTAGATTAGTTTTATGTTTTCAAAAGAATAAAATGTTGTGGAAAGAATTTTCCAATCCAAGTGCACTCTGATGAAGAAAAAATGTTAGATCAGTAGGATTGGGTAGGTAGAATGTTGTATTGATGAAGTCCATTATTCTTCATGACTGCTATTATGTTTTCAGAGTAAAGCAAGATCATCCAGCAAAAGAAGATCAATATAATGGATGAGGCACAGGTCAGCCTTCCAGAGAATACATGTCTGAATTCTTGATGCCTTCAAGAAGGCACCATCCCCAAGTGGAGCCATTGTTAGCCACCTATAAATATTTGTTATACCAAAAAGTGGCTAAGACTGTTTGAGCCTTCAAGGAACAAATTCCATTACTAAAATCTGTTGGACCTTGAAGACTCTTGAAGGCCTCCTTCCTTTTTCTCTATCCAAAACTACACTGATATTCCCATCTTACACTCATAAATCCTGTTGGTTTCCAAGCCAAAATACTGCTGCAAGGACCCTTTTTCCCTCCCCCCTCTTCCCAAATCTAACCTTCATTTGCTCCCCTTTTTCTCCATAAAAACTCCCTTTTTTTCATAAATCCTTTTCTTCCATTTATGAAAATCGCTTTTCCATAGTTAAAAACCCATTTTTTAACTATACCAAAACCCTTTGAAAACATTAAAAAATCAATAAAAATTCATATTTTATATACTGCCCGATCCATTTTTCCTTTGTAAAATCCGAAAACCCACTTTTCTAAAGTTTTGGTCTAAAAACCAAAATCACGTGTTAAATATTTAAATGGGTTGATTGAAAAGTCCGATCGCGCAATCACAAATCGCAGTAAACACAATGGGTAGATTGAAAAGCCCGGGGCCGAAAACCCGATATGCGATTAGCCCCTCCTTTTAACCCTCCGGTCATATAAATCTCCATGCGCCCATGGCCCCGCGATCGGGCGCCAAGCCATTTTATATATTTCCTCTGCCCAAAGTTTAAAACCTTTGGGTATATATTAAAACATGTCGTTTTATTATATTTTATACCTCCGCCGGTCCAAAGTTCAAAGCAATCTCCACCGTCGATCTGTTTTGTAGATCGACGGTGCAAAGTTCATCTCCCCATGGTCCCCACCGCCCATAAGCCAATTGCCCAAAACCGGCGGTATTCATCCCACCGCCTTTGGGGCAAGGGTGGTTTTTTCTTGATGGCCAACGATTCCATGTACTTGCCGTCACACGTCCCGTGTACTATTTGCAAAACCGCCGTCCATCTGCCGTCCATCACGCATTAACGTTCGGACCGAGATGCCCAGCGATATCGCTGTCCACTGTCCGATCTGGGGCGGGCCATCCAACGGTGATTGCTCGCCGAAGATGCCCGACAATTAACGAAGGTGCCCACGCGATAACTGGGCTATGGCGTGACGAAAAATCAATCTTCGCCGTCGATCTGATCTGCAGATCGACGGTTCATATTCCATCGCCCGATTCCTCCGTTTGACTTTCAAACTCCGCTCTCGACCGTCGATCTCTGTGCGATCGACGACTCATATTCAATCTTCTTTTGCCCATTCCACGATCTCTCCCGATTGATCCCTACTGTTGGATGATGCCATCCAACGGCCACGCTTCCTCCACTTGTCCTTTTGAAGCAGTCAACCTATTTTATGCAAGATTTTATAACATTTTTCGTATTTTGCAGGGTTTAAACAATTTATTTTCTACGTCTGAGGAAATTACGAAGGTTGAGGGTGACGATCCTCTCGCCTTCGATTTACCACAGGAAATCACTTGCGGGGTTTATAATTTACGTTTATCAATGATTCATGAACCATTGACGCCTTATGAACCTTGCGCAGCCCTGCACAATAGAAAAGAACACAGCAAATCGGGCACAGACAAAGAGTATCAGCATCGAAGACCAGAATGCACCAGAATAGAGGATTAAGAGACAGATTTGTGGGGATTATATCTAAGATGTCTATCAAAAGCCTAATCCCCGAATTAAGACACTGTTTACAGAAAACCTAAAAGTGTTTTATCAAGCAGGGATGCCTCCACCGCCATAATCTGGGGCAAATTGATTCCTCAGCTACCATAAGAGCCACCTGTTGCCTCAAACCTTTCAAACAGAGGCTGAAGTTATTGAAGAAAATCAGATATTCACCTCCAGCGTAGCCAGGAAGTTACTTCTGCAAAGAAACTTAATAAATAAAATATCTGCGGAGTTATTCCACACAGAACACAGAGCCTCAAAGTCAAATAAAACTCCCACTGAGCTTAATTCATAAATGTAAAACAATTAATACAGAGAACCACTTGTAAACATCTTCATCAAGCCCCTCAAAAGGCCAAGAAGTCCTGAATCTGTATTAATTGCCTTGAGAGATCTTTTATCAGATCCCACCTCCTCATCCTTCTATAAATACTTCTGTAGAAGATGAGAAGTTGTTGGTTGGTTGTTGTTGATCACAAGCTGTAATATTGAAACTCTATGAAATCAATACATATTCCTTTGAAGTTGAAGAACAAATTGAAGTCTTGAAGATCTTGATGATTTTGTTGCATGCTTGTTCCTGAGAAGGCTCTATCCTTGGATCCATGAGCTTGGCTATTGGTGAAGTATTCTGAATTGTTTCATGTTTTTCCTCTGTTTTCATTATGTTCCATAATTTATTACTACAGTAGGATAGAAAATATTAGGCTAAGAAATGACTCCTGGAAGCACCTTAGACCTGTTCATCCTTCACTGTTTTATGTTTTCTTCTGCTGAAGTATTTTAGAGGCTTTAATTTTTCTCTTTAGTTTTCATGCTTGTTTATTTCCTTAATAGTTCGAACAGTTGGTTTCAGCATGATTTATGGTTCTCCCTGCTTGTCTGTTGCCACTTAAAAACTTTTATTGAAGTCTCCCTTTGAAGTTCTTTGCTTATAGTGAATCAGAGAGGTCTGTTGTGATCTTGCCCTTTGTCCTCACTTAAACAGTTGGCTTAAAGGTCGTTATGATTATGATCATAGATGTTTTTAGGTGTTCCCTCTTCTATGACTGTGATTATCAGTAAATCTTATATGTTTTCTAAAGTCCTTTAGAATAAAATCTTTGAGGAAATAGGGTGTTCATCGAATCTTAGATTTTACTTTGAAAGTTGTTTTGAAATCATTGTTTTCTTAAAGGTGTGATTTGTAGAATTTATGGTTAGCCCTGTTTATCAAAGAACCCTTTATTGTTTCAAATTATGCTTTCAAATTCCCTTTGTTGAGAATTAAAACTCTCTTTCCAAATCATTAATGTTCATTCCATTCCAAAAACAAAAGGATCTTGTGACCAAGTTAGATTTTCCCTCTGATATCCCATATCCTTTGATGAGTTTGTTATGACCTTTTCTTGACTCCATTGCCCAATGAACCAGATGTTTCTCTATTCTATGTATCTTTCCTAGACCTTTCATGTCCTGCTGTATCAATTCAATCCAACCAAACAAACAAACACACACCTGCACTTAATAACTAGTCTAAAATCGATACTCTAAGCACACAAGATAAACCTTTGCAAACAAACATTTGAGAGATCCCTCTCTGAGAACAGAAGGACTAGATCCTATAAATCTAAAGATTGGTTTTGATGTTGCCTTGTCTTTTGATTTGCCAAACTATCAAAAAACGGGACTCCAACATAGTCTACCGAGGTAACATTTTGGCCTAGAATCCGACAAAGATTTTGAAAAAATCTGGCAAAGATTTTATCAGAATCTTGTTTATAGTTGTTAAACTTTAGTATTTTGAGTGCCCTAAGGGTTTTTGATAGTGCTGAATCCATTTCTACTATAAAAAATGGATTCCAAACACTCCAAATACCTGATTTCTTGAATTTTAGTTGCTCAGATTCCAGCAAAAAATTGTCGTCCGAGCTATTCCGTTGCCTGAGTAGACAACTCCCTAAAATTTCAATACGTCTATTTAATTTTTTTATATTTGGTTTTTTAGGTGGTTAAATTTTATTTGAAATTATATGGGTATGTTTGAGTTTTTTTAATATATTTTGCTTTTTATATTTGAGTTTTTCGAATGTATCTTAATTGGTTTAATTCCAAACTATATTTTTATTTTTGAGTTATTTTAGTATATTTTTATTAACGTTATTAAATTTTTTTTTTAAATTTGAAAATTATTTATTTAAATTATAATGTTAGACAATGTATTCCAAAATATTAAATTTATTTACATATTTAAAAATAATGATGATGATGACGATGACGGTTAACGTCCACTGAGACCAATCTTTGGTCTATCGGACCTGAAGAAAAGAGTTATTTAATTTGATTTTAGATTTTATTCCTATACTCAAATCCTAGCATGGGGGAGATGTTATTCTTAATGTAGCAAGCTATGCCCCCAATGCCTCTACTGGAGGATCGCTTGTTCCAGGTAGACCATAGTGCAAAGCCATTTATGTTAAGGACCTGAGATTTTTTTTCTTTTTGCTTGACAATTCGATCTATTTGTTCTTCTTCGCTGAACCATTTGAAGCTCCACCAGTTTCATCCTTTTTTGAACTTTGTTTATTTGTAACTTTGAATTGGGACAATTTTGACATTCTTGTTTTTCTTGAATGACCTTTCCCTTAAAACTTTATCCTATCCTTGCTATTAATTAGTTGTCTTCTTCATCCTATCCTTGAAATCCGTGGACAATAATATTTATATTTATTTAGTGATGCAAGAGCATCTAGCTCGGAGGAGACGAAATATGGCTAACTGTCTCGCTGATTAGCACGTGTTTGTGGACAGGTTATTAAAACTGTGTTTTAATTACTTTTATTATTCGTCAATTGGACAAGGACATTAGGATTAGGAAAATAAAATGTTTTTGTAGTTAATTAGAAGTTTTTTTTTAAAAGAAACTGACAATGTAGTTAGAATCATGCGGTTGACAGTTCAACCGAAAACCAAAACAGATTTACACCTACAGGTATTTAAATGGGAGAAAAATCATACGTAGGGGTTCGATTTCCATCAAGAGAATAGGAGAAAAAACAAGTGAGAATAATAATCATCTACAACCAATATTGTTTTTCAACCAAAAATTGTTAATTCGCATATGTCCATTGTGAAGTTATTTGTTTATTCCCAGATTGATTTATGTGTGACATCTGTGTGTGAGTACGCTAACGAAATTGATTCACAAGTAAACTGAAAGTTAAAAGGAAGTGTTACTGCGTATAGAGAAGAGAGGAGTTTTTTTGTATCATGCATTTACAGGCTACGAAGACAGAGACCAATACACACAGCCAAAAGATAGCTGAGTTCTAATTCCATTTCTTACAACAAAACTAAACAAGGAAGAAATAGCAGACAAGACCAGGTGAGTTTCCGTGTACCGAAAAAAATTTGAAATCTATTACAAGAAAAACATTCCTGTATTAATCATTTTAAAAGCAAAGTTTGCCAAGTGTTCGAATCTATCAAAGTTAAACAGAATAATGATACAAAATTGAACGAGGGTTTTAAGCCACAAGTACATAGCTACAACGAAACCGCAAAGCTTTTAGCACATTTTTCACCATTAATAAACTACATTGAGGGATTTTCCATCCAACGGAGGTTGACAACGGAACAGAGTTTGGCGACGAAACAACGTGTACAACAAACAAAATTTACAGACCCGAAGCTACAGGAATGCAGAATGGAGTCGACCCTACCCGTAGGGTTTAGTCGTTGAGAAGCGAGCATCCAGGGTTTTGACTGAAGAAAAGGCCTACACATCATCCGAAAACGTTCAGGGTTTAGAACACGTTAGTACGTGTTACCTGGTGATCTGTTATCAAGATAACAGGGTAAATTTGTAAACTAAATAAGCAAAGCATAACAAGAACTCACCGGAAGATTTGAGATGGGACAGAGATAAGTAGCAAAATCTCGAACCAACAGGTCCTGCTCACAAAGGAGCGAACCGATTAAAGTCACAAATAGAAGCAGTGCAGCATAAAACCGGAGAAGAGAAAGTACCTGTATTCTCTTTGAATTGTAGGCGGCCATAGGAACTTTGGTCAGCCCGAACCTGGAAATTTAAGTTGACAGCAAGCCGATATTAGCAGTTGGAGACGGAAGAGAAAAAAAACACGCAGTTGAAACAAATAAAATTGAAACATCAGAGAAATCATCGTGGAAGAAGCCCACATACAAACAATTAGTGAATGCCATTGCAGAAACCGAAAGGAGTCTAGTGATAACCAGAGGCCTTACAATAGAGACTGAGCAAGTTTTGCTCGATTCCACAGAGTATCCATTACCTCGCAGAAAACGCATAGCAGAGGTCGAAGAAAACCTCCTCCCAATTTAGTTGGCAGAAAATAACAATACAACCGGAAGATAGTTGCAAGTGTGAGAGCAAGGCGCAGGAACCGGAGCACAGTTAATACACCAGAACTTGAGAAATGGAGTGATAAATGCGAAGTGGATTGTCACGAAAATCAACAGATCACATGTACCCTAAACATAAATGAAATTGAAGTCGTGTTACTGAATTTTCAATTAACCATTGTTAAATCCATACAGCTAAGCTGGCGTATTGTTAATCAAAATCACAATTATCATATTAAAGTTTGAAGTTTGAAACACTGTGTTGCGCCACCTGTACATGAGTGCTGGGCCTTCGTCATTTTTGGTATCATAGCGGGTTTGCTCAACAGTGAATATGGAGGTTGGCAGACGAGGACTGTTACACTGAAAATTGTCATCTTGACATTCTGCCATGTGTATGAGCTCATTATTACTCATACTTCTCCCTTTTGCAAGTCTAACATATCAGTTCCTCATGTCAAGCCTTGAAAATCAGAAAAAGTTCCTAAAAGTCTCCTAAACTTTGGTATCGCACTTTCTGGCTATCTTGTCTGCGGTCCCGCACCCAATTTTCAGCTTTCCTGCGTTCCTGAATGTAATTTATCTTTGTTATAGGTGCGGACCCCTGTAATATTAAAAAGGCGCAAGTAAAATCCCAAAAAGCTCAATTAAAGTAAATTCTGGAAGCTTCTAGAATGGATTTTGCGGTGGCAGAACCGCTCTTGTAAGGTGCATGAATCCCTTACCTTATGGAGCTAACCCATTGATGTGAGGAGCTTATCCCTTTGAAGGAGGATTCTATCCCTTCATGCTTGGAACAGAAAACCTCCTCTTGTCCACTATAAAAAGAGGCATTGGGTAGCCTCAAAGGGAGTTCAAGCTTTTGGAATATTTGAAGTTAAGTGCTATTGAGATTTAGACTCAGTTAACTAAGGCTTTTGTGAGGAGAGATTACATACCTCTCTTTGTCTTGGTTGGAGGAGTGCAGAACTTGTCAAAGTAAAGGAGACTCCTGCTTCGGACCCCGGAAAGTCCTGTGCAACATCAAGGCTCAGGTTGTAAGGATTTTCTTCTTTTGAAATTAATACAAATATACTCATTTTTCTCAATAAGCTTTCAATCAATGGTTTATTTCATATATTCCTTGATCACTATGATAAGCATGGTTTATGATGATTTCTATATAGGTGCTATGTAATATTTTTCTTGTTTGTGACTGCAAGTTTACGAGGAAAAATTCTTCAAGCGTGCGAGGGACAACAACGACTTCAAACAAGCATTGGACAAACGGTAAGTCTTTTACACCTCTATAGAGATTTTTGTAAGCCTTATATGCTTAGAGAAATATTAGTATGTTTGGCTGTTTGTTGCTAGATACTTTTAGTACTAGGGAGATCGGTCTTGTCCGCAAGACGGATTAATCCATACAACAAATTGGCGACTCCACTGGGGAAAGAACTTGTTGTTTTTGGTTCTCTTTTATTTTGATTTGAGGAAACGTTTTTCTTGGTTTTTGATTGATTGAGATCTGCCTAGGTAGCTTAGGTTTTCTCTGTTTTTGAAAATTTTGAAATCCTTTAAGTTTTTCTCTAGTTTTTCCTGAGACCGCTCTTTGCCTTGTTTTCACAGTGTGGGCAGTTTCGCACTTTTCCTGTGTAAACAGTGCGGGACCGCACCTGTGATATCTTGGAGCCGCGAACCCTGTTAAAGTTTTGAAAAACTTCAGATTTCTTTCTTTAGTTTATCTTGATCTTGATTTTCAGTTTTTGTTTTCTGCCCAGATTGATGATTATTTCTGTCAAAATATTTCTGTTAATAAATCTTAGCAGTATTGGTGTTTTGATGATTTTCTAGAAGTTTTGCGTTTTGGATTGCGTTTCACTTGGTCTTTTGTAGCGATTTGAAGCATTTGACGTTTTGAAGTACTTCGGATTACCTTGGTCTTTTGCTGAATCTGACCTGATTGTGAAATCATCCTTTATTGAGAAATAGAGTTACCTGTTTCTTTGCAAATCTTCGAAAAGAAACTTTGTTATTGGTTTTTGAATTTCGTTTTTTATAAAAACATAATTGAGTGTTTTGCGATCTGTTTGTTATTCTGAACGAATAGATCCTTAGTTTGCTGAACAACTAAGATAAAACATTCTTCAAAAAATCTTAAAGCTTTTATTCATTTAGATTATTAAAGTTTGTAGTTTTGAGTGCTATTAAACTTTGTAGATCTCAAAATTAATTTGTAGTTTTGAGTGCTATTAAAATTTGTAGATCTTGAAATTAGTTTGTAGTCTTGAGTGCTTTTAAAATTTCTAGATTTCTTTTGAAGGAAAATTGTGTTGTAGCTTCGAGTTTTTGGAAAGTGAAAGGATTTTCATTGTGAGCTTTGATAAATTGTTGGAAAAGACAAAAATAGTTTCTTTCAATTGTTCTTTATGTTTAAAGAAGGAATTGTTCATTAAAATAATTGCATTCTCTAACTTTTCCTTAATTAGAATTTCATTGAAAAAAAACAATCTGATCATCATTTTTGGATGCATTTTTAGTGTCTTTTGGAAATCGAGTCATTTCACACCATCAGAGTTTCATTTCTGCACCCATTGACGTAAGAAACAACTCTTAAAAGTAACACTTAATTAAAATTCATCTAGCAATCTTTTTATTTTCTAGGGCTCTTATCACCAACATAGCTTAGGCTAGTATCTTGGAGTAGGGAGTAATTAACTCTCCAAGGTAGTAAAAACAAACAAGTAGACAAATCTTGCGGTAGGAGATAAATCCGATTGTAATTTGTATAATCTGGGAAGCTTCTCTTAAAGAAGTCAATCATGAGATCGTATCTGAACCTTTGAGACAATCAATTCTGTTTCATTGGGGAAGATAGAAGATTTTGCTCGTATTACAAACGGTAAACCTCGGATTAACTGTTGTCGAGGAGCCTGGGGTCACTTGTCGGTAAACCTCGGATTAACCGTTGTCGAGGAGCCTGGGGTCACTTGTCGGTAAACCTCGGATTAACCATGTCGAGGAGCCTTCAAGGGGATTGAGATTGCTACTCTGCCCTTGCGCGTGAAATCGAATTGTAGACTGTTCCCCCAGTTATATTTGTTACTGTTGGTAACCTTAGTGTCCATTATCTTAAGATTATTTCCTAAGGTGACGGTGAAGGAAAGATCTCACTGTACCTGGAGCAGATGTCGACTAGAATCACTTGGACTCTCTAGGGGGTTCTCTTCGCACGAGATGGTTTTGTGAAGAAACTTGTGCTAGTCTGTTTCATTAAGTAGGTTGTCGAGGTAACTTTTCCAACCGCCCTTTCTGTGTTAAATTTCTACTAAGTTGGATTTCATCACCAACTAGTGTTTTTAGTACGGAAAGTTACTGTTTGTGTGTGGTTTTAACTCTTAGCTTTTTTAAGCATGTGATTTAGCTGTTTGTTTCTTTAGAGACTTTAGGTGTTTTCATTGAAATTTTATTTTTTTGCGTGTGATTAGTTAACATTTAATCGTGGCGGAATTGCCGAGACAATTCCGGAGACTACAAGGGAAACCCCCTGAATATTCATCGAGTCAGCTTGAAGGGCTTCGTGCTCTGGTATCATCCAGTAGTGGTAGGATTATATCAACAGAAATTGGAAGTTCATCCATAATTGTCCATCCTAATCATCAAATACCTACAACAGAATACATTCAAGAACCGATTTCAGTTTCTGAAGTTGCTGGTAGTATTTCTGCTTCCAGTGAATTGGATGACAAACCTGAAATCTCTGAACCTGAAACTGAACCTTCTGTTTTAGAAACATCCTCGAGATTTATTTCACCAACTTCTAGCGATCTTGATTCACGTAGGGTAAGAAATATTGTCACTGATGATCTTCCAGCTGGTCTTATTTCCATTGAAGAACTTACTAATCTAGACGAAGATATATCTCTTCCCGACTCCCCTCAATCTTTAAATCTTAGGGAGCGTGAATCTATTTTCTACAGCCCTATTCGAACTAGTGCTTGGTATCTATCTTTAACAAATTTTTTAGAGAATCCGGGTCTTGCTTTTTCTCCACCTCGAGTTCCATTTCATCCTACACCCAGAGGTTACTATCCGCCATCCATTATGGCCGGAGAGTCATCCGTGTTTTCTCAAACACCGAAATAATTTTTACATGGTGGTACTTCTGTTCCTTCGGAATATCAGGCTTTGTCTGGTACTTTCTCGGGAGCAGCTCCTCAACCAATTGAAAAAGTGTTGTCATCTGGTAATAGTGGTGTTAAAACTGAAATGTTGAATGCAGCGCAAATTTATATGATGTCTGGTAATGTTCCAAATCCTCAACCTCAAGGCAGTCAGTTACCGCCTGGGGGTCCAACAGGGAATTCCGTTACCGCCTGGGGGGCAACCTTTAGGTAGTCAGTTGCCGCCTGGGGGGCAACCTTCAGGTAGTCAGTTACCACCTGGGGGGAAACCTTCAGGAAGTCAGTTACCGCCTGGAGGGCAACCTCAAGGAAAATTTTTCCCAACACAAACTGTGGAATCATATTATTTTGGGGGACAACCCCAAGGACAGTACACACCTCAAGGGTATCAACCTTCAGGACAGTACATGCCCCAAGGTCAACCCCAAACTCAATATGCTCCTCAGGGTCCTTATCAACCCCAGCTTCAGTACGCGCCTCAGGGTTATCAACCTTAAGGTCAGTACCCAATTCAAGGTTTCCAACAGC
Organism: Pinus albicaulis; assembly: GCA_034641835.2. Lineage (NCBI taxonomy): Eukaryota > Viridiplantae > Streptophyta > Pinopsida > Pinales > Pinaceae > Pinus > Pinus albicaulis. The sequence continues at coordinate 1,408,359,732 of CM076577.1, read as the reverse complement.
CTTCTGGTCAGCCATCTATTCAAGGAGCCAAAAATGTACCACTCACTTATCAACCCTACGTTCAACCAGGTTATGGTCCTTACGTTCAGCCTTTTGCGGGGCAATACCCCGGAATGAATATGGTGTGGGATCCGTCCCAATATCAACAGCCTATGCAGCCTAATGTGCAGTTGCCTTATCAACCTGGACAACCTTTAATTACTGGTCCAACTCAGCAACCTGTCCAGCCTACTATTCAAACTCTTGCACCTAGTCCTGTTCAGCAAGCCGGTCCTAGTTCGCCTAAGACTCCACCTTAAACTGCTGCAACAACTGCTACGTCTGTTCAACCTGTAACACCTGCTTCTGGAGTATCTGTAACCCCAAGTTCGTCTATCCATGCCTCCGTGAAAATCCCTCAAATCTCTGTACCCCAGCTAGGATCTTCGGTTCAGACTTCGGTTCAGATGCCTACGGGACAAGCCGGTACAAGTACAGTTGTCACAAGTCAACCGTAATTCACGTATCAACCGTACCAGGGACAACCGCAATTCGGTCCCTATACACAAAATCCAAACTATCAGTATCAACCGTACCCTGGCTATACTTATCAACAACCTCAACAATCCCTGTTCGGTACGATTAATCCTGGTTTTCCAGGAGGTTATACAATTCTCAATGCTAATCCGATTCCCAGCTACCCTGGGTATCCACCTCCTGGAACTGCTTTGGCTACTCAAGGTTTTCGTGACCCTAACCGTCAGTTACCCTTTATCGCAACTTTGGATTTACCTGATTTGACGTGCCTTACAAATGATCCAATTTTCTATTATCAGTACTGGCCGCCGATGCCGCATAAGTTGCCCAGTGATATACCAAAATTCGAAGGTAAGCCAGGAGAGGATCCATCAAATCACGTCATGAGTTATCACCTTTGGTGTGCATCTAATTCAATCATTGATGATTCGATTCGCTTACGTCTTTTCCAAAGAACGCTTATTGGTCTTGCAGCCAAATGGTACATTGAGTTACCACGAGGCTCGTTTCATAATTTCAGTCAGTTAGCAACTGCCTTCTTGACTCATTTTCAGTTTCCGGTCAGATACGACAATGGCACGAAATTATTAACTTCGCTGAAACAATCCACGTGTACGTATATTTCTGATCATATTCACGAATGGCGACGTAGGAGACGTTTGGTGAAAGTTTACATTCCGGATCAAATTTTGGCGGAATGGTTTGTTAAATCATTGTTACCCAAAATTACTGAAAATGTTGCTAAGGCTGGTGTTGTTACTGAAGAGCAAGTAATTTCTCAAGCTCAGTACCTTGAACTCGTTTACACGCAGTCAGGTATTTTACATGAAAAAATCCCAGACCTTCCAAAACAAGGTCAAATAGCTATTGCTCCTTCAGGGTCTCATGCCGCTGATGGTATGATTGGTACAGTCAATACTAAAAGTAAGAATAAATATTCAAAGAATTCTTCTCCAATTATAACTTTACCTGATTCCCCGAAAGGAGAATCTTCTCTTGAAGTTTCTGCCGATATTCATGTTGTGGAGACATCCACAGCTAAATCTAAATCCGGTAATAAAAAGAAAGGGAAGAGTAAAAACAAAAATAATTCGAAAGAAAAAACTGATAAAAATGAATCCAATGACGAAAAACGTAAACCACGTTATCCTTGTTACCTTTGTGACGAAGATCATTTTACTAAGGAATGCCCACATCGGGCCGAGGTTGCGAAATTCGTCAAAGGTTCACAACCTGCTGTCTTGAAGGATCCTTTTCCAACTCAAGATAGTAAGATGGTTGGTTCTACTTTGACTACTTCAGAAGAGCCAATTTTAATGATGTCTCATGTAAGGATTGCGACGAGATCGAAAGATTATGGTACTAAGAATCCTGTTGATGATAAAGAAGCAGAATCTTCTAATGCAAATACATCAACTACACCTCCTCCTGTTTCTGGTCCACTACAGATCGAGAAACCAAATCCAGACTTAATAATCAAACCGCCTGCTAAAGGTGTTCTTCATAAATCAGCTTTCAATCCACATGTGAGAGCTGCTCAGAATTGCAACATTGTTGAAGACTTAGCTATTTCTCCTTCAGCAATGTCAGCTTTAGAAGTACTGCAATCATGCCCAGCACAGCGTAAACTGCTTTTGTCTGCTATAGGAGCTGTTTATATTCAGGATTATAATCTTATAATCTTCGATCTAGAAAATAGTACACCTCGTCTACCTCATCAGATGGCTTTCCAGATACCAGTGTACGTCAGAAACAGACCGATCTATCGGATTGTGATTGATGAGGGAGCTTCAACGTGTATTATGTCGATTCAATGTTGGAAATCACTTGGTTCTCCTACGCTGAACCAATCTCCGACGATTCTTAAGGCTTTTGATGGTCGAGGTTTCCACCCTTTTGGTATTTTGCAGGATTTACCCATAGGGGTTGAAGGTAAAGTTGTAAATCTGGATGTGGAAGTGGTTGATGCCCCTCTAGATTACAACCTTCTTCTGGGTCGTAGTTGGTCTTATGCTATGACTGCTGTTGTCTCTTCGGTCTTCCGACTCATAAAATTTCCATATCAAGGAAGGATTGTTACAATAGATCAGTTAACTTATTTTACTTCCGACCCAGCCTCTACAGAAACAATCCAGCACGTTGGTAAAACGACCATCCCTTATAAGGATGTTGGAGTAGGTTTGATTAAAGATTCTGGTTTTCTAGGAACTTTTTCCATTCCTCCTCCTGACGTATCGCCTTCTGTTGCAACTATTCATATGATTTCGTCAGACTATGTTATGTTTGATGATCCTTGGAACGTACCTTCCGAATCCGAGTTAGATTCAATTGATGGCATGATGCCTTTGAGTCCATTTGAACTTGCATATCAGGCCATACAGTCATTTTCCGACCCCTCTTCAACCGATATTGATCTAGTGAATGGGATCCACGAGGAATCACTCTCAATATCTAGCTTAGCCACAACAACATTTCTTGAACCTATTCATTCCGATGAGCAGATTCGTGAATTATTAGCTGTTGATGATTTACCATGGGAAGATCTACATCATTGATCTTCGTTTTTACCTGAACTAGATCATTTTGAAGATGATTTCGCTTCAATATTTACCACTGATTATGTCAAGGAACCACAAAATCCATTGAAAAATCCTGATTCTGAGTTAAATTTGGAAAATATTTCTTGAACGATTCCAATTGACATTTCAGTAAAACCTGGAATAATTGAAAACATTCATATAGGTGCTTCTTGTACTGAAGAAGAAATTCAAACTTATAAAGTCCTATTTCAAGAATTCTGTGATGTGTTTGCCTGGTCCTACGAAGAAATGCCAGGAATTGATCCGTCAATTGTCGTACATGAAATCAAGACTTACCCGGATGCCAAGCCTGTTCGTCAACGTCTACGTCAAATGCATCCTAGAAAAGCTGCTGCTATCAAAGCAGAGGTTGAAAAATTACTTCGTGCAGGTTTTATTTATCCGATTCCTTTAACGGATTGGGTATCTAATATTGTTCCTGTGACTAAAAAACAAGGAACCATACGAGTATGTATCGATTATAGGGATATTAATCGAGCTTGTCCTAAAGAAAATTATCCAACTCCCTATATCGATCAAATAATCGATGATTGTGCCGGCAGTGAAATGTTTTCCTTTATGGACGGATTTTCGGGGTATAATCAAATAAACATACTCCCTGCCGATCAGCCAAAAACAAATTTTATTTGTCCGTGGGGGACATTTGCTTGCTGCAAACTACCCTTTGGATTAAAAAACGCTGGAGCAACTTTTCAACGGGCAATGTCTTATGCGTTTCATGAAATTAAGCACATTGTGCAACCGTATCTCAATGATTTACCTGCTCATTCATCACGCAGGGCTGACCATCTTCCACATTTACGTGCTATCTTTATGCGATGTCAGCATTATCGGATTCGGCTAAATCCACACAAATGTGTTTTTTGTGTAGAGTCAGGTCGTTTACTGGGATTTTTTGTCTCGAAAGCAGGTATTCGCGTCGATCCATCAAAGGTCAAGGCTATTGTTAAATTACCTCCTCCTTCGACTTTACGCCAACTCCAAAGTTTGCAGGGGAAAGAAAACTTTTTACGTCGATTTATTCCTAACTACGTCGAGCTTACAAAAGGTTTTACCTGGTTGCTGAAACAAAACATTCCATTCTTTTGGGATGAGATCACTGATCGATCTTTTGATGCACTTAAACACGCGTTAACCCATGCACCGTTATTACATCCTCCCGACTACAACCATGATTACATTTTGTACCTCGCTGCTTCTCATTCCACCATTGGGATGGTGTTAGTTCAGGAAGATGAATCTCATACTGAACATGTGATTTACTATCTTAGTCGAAATCTGCATCCGACTGAGATTAAGTATGCGCATGTGGAGAAATTGGCCCTGGCAGCTGTTCAAGCTGTCTAACGATTTAGACATTACATAATGTCACGCAAAAATACGGTAATTTCTTATTGCAACCCTATGATGTACATTTTTACCAAACATTTGCTAGAGGGCAAGTATTTCAAATGGATAGTCATCCTGCAGGAATTCGACTTGGAATTTGAAAAATCCAAGGCGAAGAAATCCTTGGTTTTTTCGGAACTAATGTGTGATTTCTCCTCTACTGATACTGAAACTGTGGCAGAGCAACCCATTGCGGATGAATCTCTGTTTCTTATCATTACTCTTGATCCATGGTATGGAGATATTATCGTTTATCTCCAAATCCAATCTTTTTGGCCTGAAATTTCGCGATCTCAGCGACGGAAAATACGTTTCCAATCCCAACAATATAATATTATTGGTGATACACTTTATCGTCGGGGAGTGGATTCTATTTTCCGACGCTGTCTTATTCATGAAGAAGCTGAAAAAGTTCTAAATGACTGCCATTCTGAAGCATGTGGCGGTCATATGTCTTGGTATGCCACAACCCAAAAGATATTGCGCGCTGGTTATTTCTGGCCGTCGTTATTCAAAGATTGTATTTATGCAGTCCGGAAATGCCACAATTGTCAACTGTTCGATCATAAGATGCGTGCGCCACCCGCTCCTCTTCATCCCATAATTGCTGTTGGTCCTTTCGCAAAATTGGGTATCGGTTTTATTACATGTAACCCTCACTCGGCCGGGGGGCATGCATATATTATCTTAGCAGTAGATTATTTTACTAAGTGGGCCGAGGCGATGCCTACATTTTCGGCTGACGGCAAGACTGCTGCAAATTTCGTGTTTAATCACATAATTGCGAGGTTCGGTGTTCCTCAAGCCATTATTACTGATCATGGAAGCCAATTTCAGAATTTCATGATGACTGAATTGACAGAACAGCTTGGCCTGCGCCATGATAGTTCCACTCCGTATTATCCGCAAGCCAATGGTCTGGTCGAAGCCATAAATAAATTTTTAGTCACCATGATGAAACGAATTATTGGTATTCACAAAACGAATTGGCATTCCATGTTATTTTCAGCACTTTGGGCATATCGAACTTCAGTCAAAACATCAACTGGTTTCACTCCCTTTCAACTCGTTTACGGTTTGGAAGCTGTGCTGCCGATTGAATGCGAAATTCCATCTTTGAAATTAGCCATAAAATTACTCCCATCTACGTCTGAAGAGGAGAAAAGTTTTTTGTACTTGGCTCAATTGGATGAAAATTGGAGAAACGCTGTAATAGCAAATGAGGCTCATGTCAAAAGAGTTAAAGCTCAGTATGATAGAAGTGTTACCCCTCGAAAATTTTCAGAAGGAGACCTAGTCTTAGTTTATGATCTAGCCAATGATAAGCTAGGAGCTGGAAAATTCGTGCCCATGTGGCATGGTCCTTTCATTGTTAAGCAAAAGCTGGCAAAAGGGGCCTATGAGTTGATAGATTTTGATGGTATCCCTTTAGATAAACCCAGAAATGGGCTATATCTGAAGTGATATTATGCTTAAACTTGGTATGGAGATCTTTTATTTTTTAGGTTAGATTTCTTTACTGCTGGTGTGTCTTATATTAGAAAGGTGTGCCTAGTTTAGAAGTGTGTTTTATCACTATTCCTGCTTATCTGAGTCTTACTCTTGATATTGCAGATGTCGATGTCTCTTCAAACCTACATTGGTTTTGCTGATGGTGCTTATCGTAGTACATAGAACATTTCTTCCGCAGCTTGGGTTATCTATTCACCCTCTGATGAGTTAGTTTCCATGCATGGGGTAAGCCTTGGTCAAACAACGAATAACATTGCCGAATATAGTGCAGTGATTGAGTTATTGTCTGAGTCCATATCATTTGGGATTCGAAGTTTGATTGTGAGGTTGGATTCTGAACTTGTTTAATTATAGCTTAACAGAGTGTATGCCATTAGAAATCCAGTGTTGTTACGGTTGTTTTTAAGAGTTCGTCTCTTGGAACGTGAATTTGACTACATTGAATATCAACATATTCCAAGACATTTAAATACATTAGCAGACACAGTTGCTTCTAGTATGATAAATCGACATTTTCAGTAATCAAAACAGTAAAACAAATAACATCCATAACATGTATACAGATAGCCGGTAGAATAGTGATATATCATAGGATAGAAGTGTTTTCAAAAATATACATCGTCTTCGATCATAGGTTGGAAACACCTTATGATCGGCAAAATGATAACACAAAAAGTCAAAAATATGAGTCTACAACACGATCATCCCATCACTGATGGTGATCACGATAAGAAACCATTGCCTGAGCCACCCTGCACAGAAACCTCCTAAAAGGTCCTGGGACACCAATCACGTATCTCTGCAATCTGAGTGGAATATCATCTATGTTTGTCTCCGGAATATCTAGAGTCAAACGCTCTAGATGATGCTCTAAATCAGTCAAGATTTCCGCTAATTGGCCTGCAGGAGCTGGTGCGGCTGCAAATGGTTGTCTTCTTTCATAGGGTTGGAGATGGGCTGGTCGCTGTGGGCCCGCATCTGTATTCAACAAACTTTTTGGTTATTATTTAACAAGACGATCGAAAATAAAAAAATTTATTAAAACTTAGAAAATGTTGAAGAAATATTTTTACCTGAGTCATCCCACTATTCCCCTGCTGGGAGAGCCATCTCCCGGTCACCACGGAAATCTATCCCGACATATGGAAAGTCCTCAATGACAAAAAGTTGGCGGTCCAGCCAACGAAAATATGAAGAATGAAATCGAACAATCTCAGCGCCCTTAATACCGTGACGGGCCATCAGTGCGGACCAACAAACCATCCTAGGTTCTCTAGGTCGACCGTCATCAACAGGGATACTCTGTGGAGCTAGCATAGGAATCCTCTCTAGAGCAAAGGAGACGACGATGGATCCATATCCAAAGTTATTCAGTTTCCCATTTTTTTCTCTAGTTAGCTGGCCTTTTACATTAGCCAACACAGCGTCACACCAGTTGAAAATAGTGCCGCGAAAACAATCCATAGAAATGCGCATCTGAGAACTGGTAGCTACATGAAATGCTGCACTCCCACACAGCCTGGTAACAGTAAATGCAATAACTTTCAGCTCAGGATAGATGATAGTTTTTATATCAATTCGTTTGTCCCTGGGGTCTGCTTCATTATTACAGAATTCTTGTCGAAGACTAGCGACAGTCTGGCCACCTGGCCTAGTCCCAAACAAGGAGAGTTTTTCGCCCCTTTTGGACAAACCAGTCAAAAAAGAAATGTCCTCCAGCTCGATTTCGAGCCGATGGCCACCAATAATGAAACACTGGTCCTGCACGTTCCACCTGTTTACCAGCCATGTTAGGAGCTCTACCTGTGCTCTCATGCCTTGGATGGCCCAGAATTTATATATACCGCATGCTCTTAATGCTTGCATTGTGGGAAAATGGAGCATTGAGGCGTCATCCATGTCCTCGTGTTCACGTTCTCTCCAAATCAACATCTTGTTAATCCTACAATGCGCAAAAAGATAGATTAGTACAATCTAATTTGAAAAATTTTGGGCGGCAAAAGAGAAATTTGAGTTTAAATTTAAAACGCGCGGGGATCGCACTTAAAATTTGTAAATAGTGTGTAGGAATGCACATGTTCTTCAAAGAAAGTGCGGACCCACGAATTTTTTCCTTGTAGAAAAAATTCGGGGTCCGCAGGTACCATGTGTGTCACCTGCGGACCCCCGCGAGCGATTTTTGAACCATGTTTTTCCCTTAAAAATGAAATTTAAAGCCTAAAAACGAATTGTAAATGGATGAAATGCAAGATTAAGAGGTCGTGGATTACCTGGGACTGACGGTTTTCGATTTCGACAGACGGATTTTCCAGAATCTTCACAGGAACTTTTTTTACCCAAAAGCTTCTACTTTTCACTCCGAACTTGAACGGTAAAAATGAAGTTGAAAAAGTCCTTTTTATAAGTTTTTTCGAATAGATGAATCTTTAATTTATTTATTTTTCACTTTAAAAAGGTATTTTTGAAGCATTTTTACTCATTTTAAACAGTTATGTGTAATGTTTCAAATTTTTGTGCAGAAATTGGATTTTTCAGGAAAATTGATCATTTTTCATCAAAGAGCATACTTTTATCACTTTTTCGGACTCTTTCAAAAATTCACGAAAAAGCGAAACATTGGAGTCCTCTTTAAAGCCCTTTTCAGACTCTCTAAATATGAAAATATCGCCGAGTACTTGATCGTTCGAACTCGTTAAAGTAAATGAATGATCGTCCCTTCAGTATAAGTTTACCACTTTTACGGACTGAAATGGACTATTTAAGAAAAAGGTATACGTTGACTAATTACGGTCAATAGAGTTCTCTCTCGCATTATTTTATCCTTTTTCGGGCTCGAGAGACTAAATTTACGAAAAATTACACCCACGGAGTTTTCTTATGTTTTTCTTCTGACTCCCTAAAATTGAAAAACACCGAGTTTCTCCTATACTGGACTCGTTAAAATTTAACAGTAAAGGACCTGTTCAATTTCAAAACATGAACGAACCACTCCTTCTTAGGGTTCAAATCTTAAACTAAGTTGGACTCATCCGAAGGATGATCTTATAAACAAGCAAATGTTATCCTCCTCAAGCTTGTCAAAAATAAAGAGGTACTTGCCAGAAATGGTGGAGGAAAAGAGAGGAAAATGGGCGTGTTTGTTGTATTTTGATTCTTCAAAAATTCAGTCGACCACTCTTGAACACGACACTTTCATTCACCTGGGTTGGGAAATCCTTTGCCTAATAGTTAATCAAACCTCATTTTAAAGTCTTCATCCAGTTTCTGGGTATTAGCTTTGGGTCAATTGTTGCCAAGCCATCTGTAGTGTTGTTATGTGTTCAAGAGGACAGTTTAAATAAACCATTCATCTGCAAAATATCTGTCATCCATTTTACCATCCCTGAGTCAGTCCTTGCCAACATATTTTCAAAACTTGATCTGTGATTTCGTGTTGTGGGCTTCCCTACGACGGATCGCTTTCTATCGACGACAACTCATTATCTGGGAAGTTGATCTAGAAATCGTCAGTACCTTGAAATCTGCATGCCTTAATGGCAGGTTTCTCGCTTTCGATGAAAGGTTACATAATCGACCTTCGATCGAATGATTCTGTGAGATGTTCGACTTCAGCTCATTCATTAAAATTTCATGGATTTTACTAGGTACTTTGAGAGCCATTGACATTACTGGTGGTTACTCTCACACTTGTTAACAATTTACATCATTGACTAGTAATCAAGTGGTTTTTACCATGTTCGACTTCGACACATTCATTCACATGGATAGAATCGTACTAGTTCGAGATGCGGAAATCAAGACCCTGGGTCTAGTTTCTACCACCTAGGATGCAAGGAATTTTTTTATCATTTATGCAGTGGACTATTTATACACAGATGGCTACATCCATACTGTATTCACACATGTCTATACTGTAATGTACTCAAAATCATTCCTGTATCAGAGCAGTTTAATCAGTTTTTAGTTTAATATGAGTATGGGAATGCCTACCTCAGTGATGATATGTATACATATATATTTTGCATTGAATGTTTTTATAGGTGCTGACTGGGGTGTCCACAAGATGATCCTTGAAATGATAAAGTACTGCACTCTTCATATATGACAGACTTCAGCATCATCTATTCTAGACTTTGCACTTTAGGGGGCAATCTATTACACTAAAAATTGTCATCCTGACATTATGCCATGTGTATGAGCTCATTATTACTCATACTTCTCCCTTTTTCAAATCTAACATATCAGTTCCTCATGTCAAGCCTTGAAAATTAGAAAAAGTTCCTAAAAGTCCCCTAAACTTTGGTATCGCACTTTCTGGCTATCTTGCCTGCGGTCCCGCACCCAATGTTCAGATTTCCTGCGTTCCTGAACGCACTTTATCTTTGTTATAGGTGCGGACCCCTGTAAGATTAAAAAGGTGCAAGTAAAATCCCAAAAAGCTCAATTAAAGTAAATTCTGGAAGCTTCAAGAATGGATTTTGTGGTGGCAGAACCGCTTTTGTGAGGTGCATGAATCCCTTACCTTATGGAGCTAACCCCTTGATGTGAGGAGATTATCCCTTTGAAGGAGGATTCTATCCCTTCATGCTTCGAACAGAAAACCTCCTCTTTTCCAATATAAAAAGAGGCATTGGGTAGCCTCAAAGGGAGTTCAAGCTTTTAGAATATTTGAAGTTAAGTGCTGTTGAGATTTAAACTTAGTTAACTAAGAATTTTGTGAGGAGAGATTACATACCTCTATTTGTCTTGGTTGGAGGAGTGTAGAACTTATCAAAGTAAAGGAGATTCCTGCTTCGGACCCCGGAAAGTCCTGTGCAACATCAAGGCTCAGGTTGTAAGGATTTTCTTCTTTTGAAATCAATACAAATATACTCATTTTTCTCAATAAGCTTTCAATCAATGGTTTATTTCATAGATTCCTTGATCACTATGATAAGCATGGTTTATGATGATCTCTATACAGGTGCTATGTAATATTTTGCTTGTTTGTGACTACAGGTTTACGAGGAAAACTCCTTCAAGCGCGCGAGGGACAACAACGACTTCAAACAAGCACTGGACAAACGGTAAGTATTTTACACCTCTATAGAGCCTTTTGTAAACCTTATATGCTTAGAGAAAGATTAGTATGTTTGGATTTTTTTTTCTAGATACTTTTAGTACTAGGGAGATCGGTCTTGTCCGCAAGACAGATTAATCCATACAACAAGGACGAAGAAGGGGAAGAGCTAATCGAAGATTAATAGAGGAAGGACTGAGAGAGGAAATTCGTATTTTGAATGAGCAATTAGCAGTAGTAGAGGCTGGAAGAAGAAGGGACCCTGACGGAGGGGATTACAGTGATGAGGAGGTTGCAGAAACGACAGATGGTTCTGAAAAAGAAGGACCTGAACTTAGATTGTTGAGGTCGGTTTTGTTATCAAGTAGCAAGCCAAAACATGAGCTTTCTACTTATGATGGGAATCTATCAGCAGAAGTGTTGCTGGATTGGTTGAGCGAGTTGAACAAGTATTTCGACTTTGAAGAAATCAGCGAAGACAAACGGGTAAAATTCGCTTCCACCAAACTGAAAGGACATGCGTCCTTGTGGTGGGACAGTGTACAGGCAGAGAGGAAGAGGCTGAATAAACCGCCTATTAAAAAGTGGGCCAAAATGGAGGCCAAACCGAAGGAAAATTTTTTTCCAAAAGATTACCAGATTATGCTGTATAGACATGTGCAGAATTTGAGGCAAAAAGGGTTGACTGTCAAGGAATACATGGAGGAATTTTACAGGTTGAATTTGAGAGCGGGGTACATAGAAGACACCCCTTGAAAAACAGCCAGATTTGTAAATGGCTTGAGGGGGGAGATACTGGACGAAATCAATATTCTCTCACCCAGAACTATTGATGAGGCATATCAATGTGCCTTGATAGTGGAAGAAAAGATAATCAGAAAGCAGAATGCCAGAAGAGGAGGAGGATCTAGCAGAGGAAAAGTGAAGGCCTTTTGCAGGGGCAGAGGCACAAATTCCAGCGAAGAAGGCAGCAGTTCCAAACCTTCAGGGACAACAGAAAAATACAACAACACCAGAGGAGGACGACCATATCAGCAGGGAAGAGGAAATGGTCAGGGCAGAGGATCTGTCCAGTGTTATAGGTGCCATAAGTGGGGGCACAAGTCTTATGAGTGTCCTGAAGGGGAACCAACAGGTGGTAGAGGAACTTATGTTGCCCAAACAGAGGAAGCGGAGGCACCACCTCAAGAAGTAGAAAATGAGTCGGAGACAGGGGAAGCTTTGGTGCTGAATAAAGTGCTGCTGAAACCAGCCAAAGAAGTTGTAGAACCGGATCAACGAAAAGCTTTATTCCAGACAGTTTTCAAGTCACAGGGCAAGTGCTGCAAACTGATAATTGACAGCGGGAGTACCGATAATTTGGTGGCCACAGAAATGGTGGAGAAGTTGGGGTTGAAATGGCTGAAGCATCCCACTCCCTATAAAGTGTCATGGCTGCAAAAGGGACATTAGCTGCTAGTTGATGAGCAGTGTGAAGTGAAATTTCACATTGGTAGGTACAGGGACAAAGTTATGTGTGATATTATGCCGATGGATGTATGTCATATACTGTTAGGGAGGCCTTGGCAGTATGACAGAAAAGTGATTCATGATGGAAAGACAAACTGTTACAAGTTTGTCAAGGATGGGATTAAGCACACGCTTGTACCCACCAAGGAGGAAAATATAGTAGAAGCTAGTGGGGTTAAGGCATTACTGATGGGGGGAAAAGAATTTTTGAAACAGATCGATGATAGTGATGTAAATTTTTCTGTTGTGAGGAGGCCAAAGACGATGGTACTGCACACAAAGATCACAGATTTACCAGAGGAGATTCAGGATATGTTGCAAGATTTCGGTGATATCATAGTAGATGATCTTCCAGATGAGTTGCCTCCTAAGAGGAGTATCAGTCATTGTATTGATTTCATACCAGGAGCTAGTCTGCCAAATAAAGCAGCCTATTGTATGAGTCCTAAGGACAATGAGGAGATTAGGAAGCAGGTGCAGGAATTGCTGGATAAAGGGCTGATTAGAGAAAGCATGAGCCCCTGTGCAGTTCCAACAGTTTTGGCTCCAAAGAAAGGTGGTGAATGGCGAATGTGCATAGACTCAAGGGCTATTAATAAGATTACCATCAGATACAGGTTTCCATTTCCACGAATGGACGACATGATGGACTGTTTGAGTGGAGTAGCATACTTCACGAAGATTGATCTGAAAAGTTGTTACCATCATATTAGAATTCGAGAAGGGGATGAGTGGAAAACAACCTTCAAGACGAATGAAGGGCTGTATGAATGGCTGGTGATGCCATTTGGTTTGAGTAACGCCCCTAGTACGTTTATGTGCCTAATGAACGAAGTGCTGAAAGAGTTCATTGGGAAGTTTGTAATTGTTTATTTAGATGACATATTGATTTTCAGCAGGACGAGAGAAGAACACTTCAGGCATGTTCGAAGTGTATTGAGGAAGCTACAGCAGAATAAGCTGCTAATAAATATGAAAAAGTTTACTTTTTTCCAGCAGGAGTTAGTGTATCTGGGTTTTGTAATTGTAGAAAACAAGTTGAAGATGGACCCAGAAAAGGTTGCAGCTATAATTAGCTGGCCATCCCCAAAGAGTCTGTTTGAAGTCCGAAGTTTTCACGGATTGGCAAGTTTTTACAGGAAATTCATCAGGAATTTCAGTGAAATGTGCGCACCCATGTTGGATACGATCAAGAAGGAAAATCAGCCTTTTTGTTGGACAGAGGCAGCGGAGAAAATTTTTCAGACTTTGAAGAGGAAGATCACAGAGAGATCGATATTGAGGCTGCCTGACTTCAACAAACTTTTTCAAGTTCATTGTGACGCCAGCGGTACAGCCATTGGGGTAGTACTTAGTCAAGAAGACAGGCCGGTCACCTATTTCAGTGAGAAGCTGAACGAGAGTAGACAGAAGTACTCAACCTATGACAAGGAATTCTACGTGATTGTCCAAGCATTGAAGCATTGGAGACACTATTTATTAGGTAATGAGTTAGTTTTATTTTCTGATAATTCTGCATTACAGTACATTATGAAGCAACATAAGTTGAACCATAAGCATGCAAAATGGGTTGAGTATCTACAGAGTTTTACGTTTGTGCTGAAACATATTAGTGGGCAGGCCAACAAGGTGGCAGATGCGTTGAGTAGAAGGAATTTACTCTTGCAGGAAAGTACAATGCAAGTTTTGGGTTTTGAGCATTTGAGGGATCTGTATCAGACAAATGCAGACTTTAAGGAGGCCTATGAGGCCTGCCAAAACCCTTTGTTGAGGAATAATAGTCCATGGTTGGACTACAATTTGCAGGAGGGATTATTGTTTAGGGGAGGACAATTATGCATTCCTGACTGTTCAATGAGGGAGAGCATTATTCAGGAAAATCACAGTGGAGGTCTAGCTAGACATTTCGGCATAGACAAGACTTTATCGCAGATTAAGCACTTTTATTACTGGCCAAGGATACGATGGGATGTGCAGAGGTATGTAAGTAGATGTAAAACATGTCAATTAGCGAAAGGCTGCAGTCAGAATGCAGGCCTTTATATGCCACTGCCTATTTCGAGCAGACCATGGGACTCAGTTAGTTTGGACTTTGTCTTGGGTCTGCCTAGGACACATCGAGGTTTTGATTCAGTGATGGTGGTAGTGGATTGGTTTTCGAAGATGGCACATTTTATACCCTGCAGAAAACCAGTGATGCTACTCATGTATCACACTAGTTTTTCAGAGAGATTGTCAGACTGCATGGCCTACCGAGGTCCATCATTTCCGACAGGGATGTGAGGTTCACCGGGCACTTTTGGCGTACCCTGTGGAAGAAGTTGGGCACTCAGTTACAGTTCAGCTCCGCCTATCACCCACAGACTGATGGGCAAATAGAGGTGGTGAACAGGAGCCTAGGAAATCTTCTACGGAGTTTAGTAGGTGAAAACTCTCGAATGTGGGATCGCGTACTTGCTCAAGAGGAATTTTCTTACAACGATTCACCGAATCACAGCACAGGTTACTGTCCCTTCTAGGTCTTGTATAACATGCATCCTCGCGGAGTGCATGAACTGCGGGACTTAGGAAAACTTGAAAAACAGAGTGTTGATGGAGAAGATTTCACCCAAGCAATGAGCGACTTACATGAGCAGGTGAAACTGAAATTGCAAGACAACAGTCAGAATTACAAACAACGGGAAGATTTGAAAAGGCGGGAAGTTCAGTTTAACGTTGGAGACGAAGTCCTTTCACACTTACACAAGGAACGGTTCCCAAAAAGGGAATATAACAAACTGAAATTTAAAAAGATTGGTCCCTGCAAAATCATTCGCAAGTTTTCCGCCAATGCTTACGAACTACAGCTGCCACCAGGAATAGGTATTTCACCCATCTTTAATGTGGCAGATCTATTTCCTTATACTGCTGGTTCTGAGGATGACACGACAGTAAGGCTAGAACGGGACACCCAATTTGATGAAGGTTATTGGGTGAGATAGATGCCCATGGCATAGCCCCTTGAGATCGAGAGTATTCTCGACACATGAGAAGGAAAGAATATCTATGGTATTTGGTCAAGTGGAAGAACCGTCCTATTGAGGACAGTTCGTGGCTGAACGAGGTGCATATACGGAAGGCTGGTTATTCGGTCGACGATCTCATGGAACGGAGCCATGACTTTTTGTCACCCCGGAAGCCTGATGCGGGAGCATCTAGCTCGGAGGAGACGAAAGATGGCTAAATGTCTTGCTGATTAGCACGTGTTTGTGGACAGGTTATTAAACCTGTGTTTTAATTACTTTTATTATTCGTCAATTGGACAAGGACAATAGGATTAGGAAAATAAAATGTTTTTGTAGTTAATTAGAAGTTTTTTTTTAAAAGAAACTGGAAATGTAGTTAGAATCATGCAGTTGACAGTTCAACCGAAAACCAAAACAGATTTACACCTACAGGTATTTAAATGTGAGAAAAATCATATGTAGGGGTTCGATTTCCATCAGGAGAATAGGAGAAAAAACAAGTGAGAATAATAATCATCTGCAACCAATATTGTTTTTCAGCCAAAAATTGTTAATTCACATCTGTCCATTGTGAAGTTATTTGTTTATTCCCATATTGATTTATGTGTGACATCTGCGTGTGAGTACGCTAACGAAATTGATTCACAAGTAAACTGAAAGTTAAACGAAAGTGTTACTACGTATAGAGAAGAGAAGAGTTTTTTTTTATCATGCATTTACAGGCTACGAAGACAGAGACCAATACGCACAGCCAAAAGATAGCTGAGTTCTAATTCCATTTCTTACAACAAAACTAAACGAGGAAGAAATAGCAGACAAGACCAGGTGAGTTTCCGTGTACCGAAAAAGATTTGAAATCCATTACAAGCAAAAAATTCCTGTATTAATCATTTTAAAAGCAAAGTTTGCCAAGTGTCCGAATCTATCAAAGTTAAATAGAATAACGATACAGAATTGAACGAGGGTTTTAAGCCACAAGTACATAGCTATAGCGAAACCGCAAAGCTTTCAGCACATTTTGCACCATTAATAAACTACATTGAGGGGTTTTCCATCCAACGGAGGTTGACAACGGAACAGAGTTAAACGATGTGTACAACAAACAAAATTTACAGACCCTAAGATACAGGAATGCAGAATGGAGTCGACCCTACCCGTAGGGTTTAGTCGTTGAGAAGCGAGCATCCAGGGTTTTGACTGAAGAAAAGGCCTGCACATCATCCGAAAACGTTCAAGGTTTAAACCGCGTTAGTACGTGTTACCTGGTGATGTGTTATCAAGATAACGGGGTAAATATGTAAACTAAATAAGCAAAGCATAACAAGAACTCACCAGAAGATTTGAGATGGGACAGAGATAAGTAGCAAAATATTGAACCAACAGGTCCTGCTCACAAAGGAGTGAACCGATTAGAGTCACAAATAGAAGCGGTGCAGCATAAAACCGGAGAAGAGAAAGTACCTGTATTCTCTTTGAATTGTAGGCGGCCATAGGAACTCTGGTCAGCCGAACCTGGAAATTTAAGTTGACAGCAAGCCAATATTAGCAGTTGGAGACAGAAGAGAAAAAAACACGCAGTTGAAACAACAAAGAAATCATCGTGGAAGAAGCCCACATACAAAAAATTAGTGAATGCCATTGCAGAAACCGAAAGGAGTCTAGTGATAACCAGAGGCCTTACGACAGAGACTGAGCAAGTTTTTCTCGATTCCACAGAGTATTCATTACCTCGCAGAAAACACACAACAGATGTCGAAGAAACCCTCCTCCCAATTCAGTTGGCGGAAAATAACAATACAACTGGAAGATAGTTGCAAGTGTGAGAACAAGGCGCAGGAACCAGAGCACAGTTAATACACCAGAACTCGAGAAATGGAGTGATAAATGCGAAGTGGATTGTCACGAAAATCAACAGATCAAATGTACCCTAAACATAAATGAAATTGAAGTCGTGTTACTGAATTTTCAATTAACCATTGTTAAATCCATACAGCTGAGCTAGCATATTGTTAAACAGATTCACAATTATCATATTAAAGTTTGAAGTTCGGAACACTGTGTTACGCCACCTGTACACGAGGGCTGGGCCTTCGTCATTTAGTTACTATTTTTATTTTTATTTTTTTGGTAGTTTAGACTAATCTTAATCTTTCCATTTTTTTCCTCCTCCCATTCCACTCATGGTTTCGAACTGGTGACCTTGCATACAAAGTGCCTTAACAACGCACCCCATCACCGACTTCTCTACACCACGTGGGCTATATTCATATTTATTTATATAAAAATAATAATCATAATTATATCACAACATTTTCATGATGATGATGATGATGATGGTTAATATCCACTGAGACCAATCTTTGGTCTATCGGACCTAAAGAAAAGAGTTATTTAGTTTGATTTAAGATTTTATTCCTATGCTCAAAAAGCTTGGAGAGAAGTCTCTCGGGCTCACTATAATTTTGACATCTTAAAAGGCTAGGAAGGTCAGTATTGCAACAAATATTGTGAAATTGAGCTCTAATGTGGTTGTACGCGGGGCACTCTAAGAGGAAGTGATTTTCATCCTTGATGTTCATATTCTCACAGAGATGACAGATCCTTTCCATCCATGGTGTTTTAGGAACTATCCAACGACCTGTTTCACTATGGAGCTCATGAGAGTTCGTTCTAATCTTGGCTATATTAATTTTCTTCTTTGAGCTAGTTAAAACAGATAGATACTTTTGATCTTCTAGGGTGGGGTTGATGACCTCCTTATAATATCTTAATTTTCTTTTAACTGCTAGATCTTTCTCACACCACATTTTTTCTTTGAACTTAGATATTAAAATTTCAATAATGCTATATACTTTAAATTATTTACATAATGCTAAAATGCTTTATTATCAAATTATAGAGTAAGTATTGTTTTTATATATACATAAATAAAGTATTAAATTATTATATTAGGTCATTTTATATTTAGTTATCTTTAATTTCATGTATGTTGAAATTTCTTATTCTACTTTCATGGTGACGTTGTCTGACTTATATATATATATATATATGAACATAAAAATGACAATGATGTTAATGTTAATAAATATATTGTCTTATAGTATTTTAGAAATATATATATATATATATATATATATAGGGCTTAATGGTTAGTGTTTTGGTCTTTTAGGAAGTTCAATTTTATTTGAAATTATATTTTTATGTTTGAGTTATTTTAGTATATTTTTCTTTGATGTTTAGGTTTTTTCTAGTGTATATTAATCAGAGTTATTTGAAACTATACATTTATGTTTAAGTTATTTTAGTATATTTTTGAAACTATATTTTTATGTTTGAGTTATTTTAATACATTTTTTTATCCATTTGATTGGAAATTACTCTTTTTTATGTTTGAGTTTTGTTTTTTTTCTTCTCCTTCTTTAAATCAATTTTGTTTTAAATTTGAAAATTATTTATTGAAATTACAATGTTAGACAATGTACTCTGCAATGTTAAATTTATTTACATATTTGAAATTATATATATATATGTGTGTGTGTGTGTGTGATGATGATGATGATGATGGTTACCGTCCGCTAAGGCCAATGTGGTCTATCAAACCTTAAGAGAGGAGAAAGAATCTAAGTTTGATTCTTCAAAATCTTGTTTCTATGGTCAAAGAGAAAGGAAATAAGTGCTCCAAGATCGCTATAGGTGGGTTAGCTTAATAGGTCAAGAAGATTAGAAGTGTGACAAATGGTAGGGAATTGAGAGCGAATGTGAGTAAGAGTTGGATAGTCTAAAAGGAAGTGATTTTCATCTTCCACCTGCTTAGAATCGCAAATCTCACAGATTCTATACTTCCAAGGGGTCTTGGGAATAAACCACCATGTGGTCACACTCCGAAGCTCATGGGAATTAGTTCTTATCCTAGCGATGTTCATTTTTTTATTATTGTTGGACAACATAGAGAGATAAGTCTGATTATCAAGGGTGGGGTTGATCACTTCCTTATAGTATCTTAGCTTCCTTTTATCCTCCAGCTTCTGATCCTCCCACAACTTGTCCTTAAACTTGGAGGTAATAGTATTTTTGATATTATATTTGTTTCCCATACTGAGCTCCTCCTTAATTACCCAATGGTTGAGCCAAGATTGGGCATCCTTATTCCACCCGCGCTTGAGGCGAAGGTGAGGGTTTTGACTACAATTAGAAGCAATTTTAGGGAACCTTTTTTATTTCATGTTGTTAAGCTTTTTCTTATACATCAGATATCTAAACATAGCCATACTTTCAATGGGGGACAAACCAGATTCGATCAAGAGGATATATATATAATCTTGTAAAAAAACATACAACCAAATTAATTAAAAATGCATGTAAAATAATTAAATACTTTTATACTTTTTAGCTATTTTATCAATTTATATCTAAAATACACTTTTCCAATACATTTAAATTTTGGTTTATAATATCTTTTATATAAATATATTCTTTACTTTGTTGGCTAGCCATCTCTTGTCTTTTCTCCCAATAATTTTTAATTGTATAAAGCAATTAAATTATTGAATTTTACTAATATTACTTAAAATTGAGGATGATTCCTAAATCAATTAAAGAGTGGATGTGTTTTTTTAATTATTTTGACTAAACTTTACAAGAGTAAAAAGGACTTAGTTTAAAGCGGTGTGGATGCTAATTTTTTTTTCTTCATATATTTTGTAAATTAATTATTTGAAATATATATATTTTTCTACATAAGACTAATTTCTAGTATATGGTACAAAAAAAGTACATTCCAGCTTCCTGGTCGAGATTGCTGAGTTAGCCAACCCCGATTGGAAAGAGATAATTAAAAAATTAAAAAATGGGGCTGCCCCTTGGGGGGAAACCGACCCATAAAGCATTCCACAAAACATAGAGAGAGTTTCCCCTAATGGGGAAACGAAACTTTAACAAAAGATCCAAAAAACTAAGTTTGTTGTGCAAAAGAAAATTAAACATAAAGACTATAGTAAGGCATGAAAATATTGGAGAAAGAGGAGCCATGACTCTACAAGTTCTGGTCCTTTGCATCCTGGAGCTGCAGATGAGGAGGTTCTTCCACTATGTAGCACTCGTAGTTAGAGAGGCCGTCCTCCTTCTTGGAGAGTTGAGGTTCCAGCTCTGGCGTGGAGGTGGAGCGAGCGCCTATGTTTGCTGCCTTGTCCAGTTGCCTGGCACCTTCAGTTGAGATGTTGTCCCCACTATCAAAGGTTTCCTCCATGCATTTGACAGGAAGAGCCAAAATTTTTCTAGGCAGCAGGGAGGAAGAATGAGAGAGAGTGGATTTTTGCGGCCTCTTCCTAGACTTAGAGTCAGAATTTCTTTGCATAGCTTCTGGAATTAGAATTGAGAGATGGGCTGAGAGGAGCTGAGGGTCATAGACCTACGATGCATCCATGACCACCGAAAAATCCATTGTGTTATCCGCCATGGCTGGAATTGGAGGGCGAGGGGGTGAAAATCTGCCTCCTCTCCTACAATAGTGCATTCGGTGGTGGTGAGGCATGGTATTAGTAGAATTATGGGGATGCAGAGGAGGAAGATGAGTAGAGGGAGATGAACAAGCAGTGGACTGATGAGCAACATCGTGAAACGAATGAGCAGAGGGCGACTGAACAATGGTTCACTACGGGCGGAAGAACAACGGGGACCAGCAGAGCAAAGAGCAAGAGCTTACAGAGCAAGTCTGTGGGAAAAAAGGAGGGAGGCATGGGACAACTGTGGGCAGGAGTCAGTGCCACAACCCATAAAAGGCCAGAGCACTCTCCAATTCAGACAAGGCAGGATTGAATGTGTAGTACGCAGAATTGAATGCCGAGGAAAGAACTAGGTCGGGAACCAACGAGACAAATTTATGGCTCTCACGCTGGAGGTAGGTGCAACCTCATGGAGAGGCCAACTGCGATGTGGTGGAGAGGCCATGTATCTTGCCAACAAAGTGCGTCTATTCACCCACATCCGGGGAATTATTTGAAGTATTAAATAATTAATTAAATTTAAAATTATATATATATATATATATATATATATATAAGTTTGGCAGGACTACATCTTCAATATGTACAATATATCACCCCGATTGAACCGGTGACTTCCATCAACGAGTACCTTAACATAGCACCCAACTTAAAGTCTGCATTTTTATTTTAAACTTGTACAAAAATTACATATGACTCTTAAGTGAAAAGAGATTTAACTATTTGCTAAAACTGGTTAAAGAACGTGAGTTATATTTTATGAATAAATTTAGAATTTACATAACTGATTGGTAAGTAATTTCAAGAATTCCATATTAGTTGGAAATAAGTAATTCTTGACAGTTAGGTTCTCCTCTGAGGATAAAAAGGAAATATTAGAGAGGAGAAGGGTTTTTGTGCAAAAATAAAAGATGAAACAACAATATGGTTGTGAGGAAGAGTGGTCTAGAGCTAGATAATAACCAGTGGAACTCTGTAATTTGAATAAGAGAAGAGGTTGGACAAAGGTCCTGAGATCTAACTCCAGGAAAAAATAATGTTAACTTTCACTCTAGTGAGGAACATAAGGGGAATGAAGGACATCATTGCCTCAGTCAAGATTGGGAGGTACCACCAGTTTAGTTTATTTTGAGATAAGTCGATAAATTATGATGGTAATTAACAGTAGAAAATAAATTTAAAATTGTTATGCAAAATTCTTGTTGAATATTAGATGTATGTCTAGTAAATTGGAAGAGAAATTAAATTTCTTTCTTCAAGGAAAATTGTACTTATTAATAGGAGTTATTTCTCTCCAAGGAAAATTCTTCTTATTAATATGAGTTATTTCTACTAGACATAGTACCTTGTCGAAGATACAGATGACTGATATAAAACCACTATCTTTGGAAATAGTGTCTTCGAAGTTATAGATGACTTATACGAATTAACAATGCTAAAAATAAATTTCTTAATAGCCACAGTTAAAAAACTATGCAAGGACTGTATTTGCATTATGTGGTACGATAAGATTAAAGACGGAACTGTGCCTATAATAGTATATGTTATTTTACAACGGTTTTAAAAATTTAAGGCTAGGGTATAGCCTGTAAATATGAATATGAAACCAATATACAATGTTGGTCACTTTTCCAGTTTGAAAGAGTCTGGAGAGTGGCTTTAGAAAATGAAATTAAGATAAGCTTTCAGGAAAATACACTGTAGCAAACAAACCCAAAACCTGAAGTCGAGGGGCTTCATAACTAACCCTCATCCCGCACAATTATTAAAATAAATTTTATTGAGGAGAGGGGCCGCGAAGGCATAAACCTCAAACCAACCAAGAAGTTGGAACTGAGCTCTTACGTCCTCTAGGACTGTGTGGAGAAAGGAATTATTACACTGTACATATTTAAACCTTAACGAAAACACAACTATAGGAAACAAGTGAGATTTTCAGAGAAAGTTGTAAATTACAACTACTGTCAACCATTTGTGAAACCATAATCGTTGGAAAACTATAACCAATTCATGTAAAAGGAAATGATCAACATACATCTTAACAAATTACAGTATAAGCACAAACACATGACTCATAGGAAATATTGCACAGTAAGTAGCCAACATCATTTACAGTAGTCAACAAAGCCTTCATAATTATACAAGCATCTAAAGGGGCTGCTCAGGGCAGAGTGCCATAACCTAGGGTAAATTTTTAAAATAAATCCCGAAGGTTCAAAAATTATATACAAGCATGCGTGGAGAGGAGAAGAAAACCATTCTTCCTAAAAAACTTAAACCATTAAAAATTTACAGAGACATTCACTCATATTGGAATGACATAAATAACCATAAATGTTGATAAATAACCCTCCTTATAAACTTCCAGTTCAAGGATTAACACCATCAAACCCTGCCATGGGATTTGGGTATTCCTTAATTCCAATACTAGATAGACAATATGTGCATTAAGCCATTAAAACCATTGGAGCTGTGAGAGCACCTACTTGGCGAGTTGGAGGGTTGGCGCAGTTGTGGATAGGGTTGCAAAGATCCAGTGCAAGTCAGAGAGTCGACCCTTTGAAAAACCCTATTTCAACTACAAGGAAGTATGAGAATGCTGAAAAATCTCTGTGTATAATTTATGAAAAAACACATGGAGTAGGAGGAAGGGTTTGGATTGAGTGGGTCAAACCTTCTTTGAAAACCCTACCGAGATCCATTCACTTCCTGTTGGCGCTTTGAACAAGTTTACCCATGATCCTGTAAGCAAACAACATACCCTTCAATAATTTTCATAGCAAAAACCTGAACACAAAAGGATTGGCAGAATATGGAAATAAAATACATTGGAATAAGTGAAAACACTTTGAACAGAAGTCCAATTTGCCATATACTTGGTCATAGCATTTGAACTAGCTAAGAAGGAACCTGGAGGACCCCTTGTAGTTGTATATTTCGGGTTTTCCCTTAGAGCGGAGCGCAGCATCACGAGGACAAAATGAGCAGGAGAACCGAGACTAGGTAGGGAGTTCATTACCCTAACCTCTTCGGCAACCAGGGAGACCGTCGGATCAGATCGACGGACAAGGAATGTACATGTGTCATTCTTTTGCCACTAAAAGATGTCGATTGAAGGGATGATCAAGAAGCTTCATAATTCAACCAACTGCCAATCCAGAGAATAAAAGGTTGGCTTGGAACCGGAACCACCAGTCAATCCATAACTAGAGATTTGTGCCACTATTAAATTAACAATAAATAACAAATATTTCAAAATGTCCAGATATTCCATCTACACAACAGGCCATCTAATCCGGCTGGGAAAATTAACAATGCCCACCCTGTAATACTAATTCTTATATTCTTTATAATGTTAAATAATTATATGCTTAGAATGTTAAGACTTATATGCTTGAAATGATAGATAATAGAAGATAAGGGTGGATGTATTTTATATGTGATGGTTATCATAAGTATAACACATATCATGTGTCCGAAAATGGAAATAATCTAGGTCCCAAGGCTCACAAGTAGATTGAGACTGTGTATTTTTTTTTATGGTAATTCTGTAGTAGTAGTATTTGTGACAAGTGGTATTAAAGTGGCATTCACATGCTGGGACCTGAATGGGCCATTTGAATAATAATGAGTGTGTCTGAAATTGTGCACAGTGATAGGAAGAAAAGAAAAGAATTGATAGATCAGAATGAGTAGAGGATCTGGATATCAAATGCCTAGAGCTATAGGGGAAGCTCACCCCTTGCCTAACCCCGAAACGAACTTAGAAATGTGGGTACATTTGAGTGCGGATCAACATCATCAGACTAATAGATTACTCGAGGAACAACAATGTCATACCAACAGACTTCTGGACATGGTGCAATAGCTACAGGCATAAATGGTTTGAGTAGGAAGCGATAACGAGAGATTAATGCGGGAAGAAGAGAGGATTCTCAAAAGCCTTTTAGACAAGCAGAATCATCGTACAACACAAGTCCAATCCTGATATGGGCACCCGGGATGAGGGTGAGTAGAAAAAGCAAGCTATTGATAACACTGTAGGAAGCCACACCCAAAGAAGCAGCGCAAGAAGAGCCTCCAATGAAGCAAAATCTGGAAATGTTTCCGAACAACAAAAAATGAAAAATAAAAAAGTGGAACTTTAGGGAGAATTTAAAAAAATTAAGCCTCCCACGTTCGACGGAGAATTTTAAGAAGTGGTTGAAGAATGGTTAATTAACTTGAAAAAATACTTTCAAGTATATGAGTATAGTAGCAAGCTTCAAGCTCACTTGGATATTTACCAACTAAGGGAAAAAGCTACCTTATGGTGGGAGGAAGTTAAGAATGTGCGGGGAATCGAAGATCAGAATGTGACTTGGGACGAATTCCAACAGTATTTTAAGGATAAATATCTAACATAGCATTTCCACAATGAAAAATCTTGATAATTTCATGATTTGAGGTTGGGACAACTGTTTATGGACGATTTCATAACTAAATTTACCTCTTTACTGAGGTATGTACCTTATTTGAAGGATGAAAAAGAAAAGGTACAATGGTTCTTGAGTAGCTTACCTACTCACATGAAGGAAATAATTGAGTTCATCAATCCAAGGACTATGGATGAGGTGATTCGAAAAGAACGAAGGTGCTACCAACAATCGAAAATGAAAGGAGATGCTGGTAGGAGTTGGCCATCAAAGAAAGGCAGAAAAGTGATCAAAATTTTAAAAATAGTACATCGGGTAACTACAAAAATGCTGCAAGGAACCCAACAAATAGACCAGCTGGGAGAAACCAGCAAAAGTGACTTGCGGGAGACCGGCCTACGGAGGCATCCAACATACCAGACCATGAGCATACCGAGAAACCCCTGCTGCAATACTGGGGTTGTGGTGAGGCACACTATTATAAAAACTACCCTCGTCATGGAAGAAATGAAACCGTAGATAATCTGCAAGAAGCATCCATAGTGGGATATGTTGCATGAAATATACCAAGGATAAATGATGCATTAGAGGATCGACAAGCAGACTACCATCCAACAATGATAGAACTTGAAGGTAAGTTATTTTCCCAAATTGTATCTATTTTGGTTGATCTGGGTGCCAGTTTAAGCTATCTAAATCCCATAATAGTTGAAAAATGTAATTTACAAAGTCTGAAATTTAAAAGTCCTTGGTTGGTGCAATTATCTACCAGGGCAAAGAGGAGGGTTAATGCCAAAGTCTCAAACTACCCTTTAGACATAGGGAACCAACATATAAATGTTGAGCTAGACATTTTATGCTTGGGTTCCTATGATTTATTACTGGAAATGGAATGGTTAGAAGGGCATTGGTATGTGGTAGATTGCAAGAAGAAAACCATTAGTTATATGGTTGAATATTGTACTTGCCAGGAGTTACAAGGAATTAAGAAACCACTCCAATTGCACTCCATCACTACATCCCAGCTAGGTAAATGCATTAGAAAAGGGTGTCAAATTTATGCTATTCAGGTAGGATTTTCTAAATCTAAGGAAAATACCCCTATGCTGGAGAATATACCGGTACTTCAGGACTTTATGGATGTGTTTCTTGAAAACATATCGGGACTACATCCAAAGTGGGATATCAATTTCACCATCAAACTAATGCAAGGGGCACAAGCACTGTACCAAATGAGCATACCTGAGCTGACTGAGTTAAAAATGCAACTGCAGGAATTTTTGGACAAGGGGTACATCCGCCATAGTCTGTCTCCTTGGGGGGCACTGGTACTATTCGTTAAAAATAAAGATGGTACGATGTGGATGTGTATGGATTACAATAAGCTTAACAAATTGACTGTTAAAAACAAGTAGCCGTTGCCACGGATAAACGATCTTTTCGATCAAGTAAAGGGAGAAAATATATCCTCAAAGATATATTTAAGATATGGATATCACCAGATACTGAGAAAATATGAGGATATATATAAAACATCCTTTCGCACCCGATATGGGCATTATGAGTTCATGGTTTTACCGTTTGGATTAACCAACGCACCAACAACTTTCATGAGTTTGATGCATGGTATATTTCATCCATTTTTGGATAAGTTTGTTTTACTATTCATTGATGATATATTAATTTATTCTAGAACCATGGAAGAAGATAAGGAAAATTTACTCTTGGTGCTGAAAAGGTTGAGAGATCATCATATCTATGCCAAATTTCATAAGTGCGATTTCTACAAAGAACAGATCCAGTTTTTAGGCCATATAATTTATGTTGAAGGAATACTAGTAGACCACAGAAAGATAAAGAATATTATGGAGTGGAGGGTACCCAAGAATGTAGTAGACATACGTTCCTTCATGGGTTTGGCTGGATACTACAGACGTTTTATCGAAGGTTTCTCTCAAATCACATTTCCTATTACCTCCTTAACACAAAAATGATGAGTTTTCAAATGGACCGGTAAATTCCAAACCAATTTTGAATAGTTAAATCAATTATTAACTATTGCCCCTGTATTGAAGGTGGTTGACCCAAACAAGGAGTTTGAAGTCTGCATCGATGCTTGTAAGGGGTGGGGGCAGTGTTGTCACAAGATGAAAAAGTCATCGCATATGAGTCCAGAAGGCTGAAGGATCATGAGTAGTAATATTATTCTTATGATATAGAGCTAACCACAGTAGTTCATGCACTCAAAGTATGGAGGCACTACTTGTTAGGGAAAAATTTTCTACTAAATACGGATCACAATAGCTTGAATAGCTATTTTAAGCAGTCTGACTTGAATTCTTGCCATGCGAGGTGGAACAAATTCGTGAGTGAATGCGAATTTGAAATTAAGCACATGAAAGGTAAGGAAAATCGAGTTGTTGATTCCTTAAGTAGAAAACTGCATTGTGTTTATGAACTCTAATTTAAGTGGAATTTAAGTTCCAAGAGCAAGTGAAGGGGGCAACGCAAAAAGATCCTGAATAGTTGTTGTTGTGGCAGCAAGCACAAGAAGCAAAAAATCAGGGAAAAAAATTAGATTATAAGATCAAGAATGAACATCTATTGGTTTTTTGAGGGAAGATATACATTCTAATTAGATGATCTTGAAGGAACTAATTTTGGATGATTATCATCGAAGCTCTTATGTCAGACATCCTGGATACCAAAATATTATAACAACAATTAGAAAGGACTACTTTTGGCATGGGATGTATAAATATATTGTTGAATACTTGACCAAGTGTTTCGAAATTCAATAGGTCAAGGTGGAGCATCAGCACCCTGTGGGTTTACTACAACATATTATTGTACTGGAGTTGAAATGGGAATTCATTTCACTCGATTTTATTATAGGCTTACCAAGAAAGAAGAGACACAATGACTCCATTATGGTGGTGGTGAATAGGCTGAGCAAGGAAGCTAAATTCATAACATTCCAGTCCAATTACAAAACAATACAAATTGTGGACATCTTTATGAGAGAGGTGTTTAGATTACACGGTATTTCAAAAACTATCATCTCAGACCGAGATGTGAAGTTCACCTTAGCCTTCTGGAAGGTACTGTTCACTGGTTCGGGCACACAAATATAGTTCAGTACTCCCTACCATCCACAAATGGATTGGCAGAATGAGTAGGTGAATCAAATATTAGAAGACATGTTACGTATGTATGTGATGTAGCAGCCCACAAAGTGGGAAGATTATTTGTATTTGGTCAAGTTTTCTTATAATAATGGGTACCAAGAATCTCTCAAGATGAGTCCCTGTGAGGCATTATACGCAAGACAATGTCAGACACCCATAAGTTGGAGCAATCCAAAAACTAAGCTGATGCTTGGGTCGGAGATGTTGGAATAGATGGAGTGTGAAGTGAGGAATATCCGACAAAATATAAAAGCTTCCAAAGATAGGCATAAATTTTATGCGGATCGAAAAAGGACTTATCAAGAGTTTGAAGTGGGAGATCATGTGTATGTTAGAATTATACCCAAGAAAAGCACTCTAAGATGGATTACTTGTGCCAAACTGGCTCCCCAGTTCTGTGGACCTTTCCAAATTTTGTAAAGAGTAGGGTCGGTGACCTATCGGCTGGCATTACCCAGTCACATATAGGTGCACAATGTATTTCATGTATCCACATTTAAACGATATGTGCAAGACCCAAAGCATGTAATACATTAGCGGAACATACAGGTAAATTATGATTGATACTATGTCCTCTGAAAAGAGATTAATACTTAAATAATTAATTAAATGTTCGTTGGTTGCAATTTGAATTGGACGCCAAATTTTTGGTAGAGCCTCAATGTATTCTCAAGAAAAGAGAAATAACGCTCTGGAGGTGAGCCACATCCCAAGTTAAAATCAAAGTAATTTGGGCTGGAGGAGGTTACTTGGGAAGATGAAGGCTTCATATGAGAAACATATCCAGAATTGTTTACTTTGATGGAGTAAAACACCGAGGACAATGTTTGCCTTAAGCGGGGGCAGATGTAACACCCAACTTAAAGTCTGCATTTTTATTTTAAACTTTTGCAAAAAATACATTTGACTCTTAAGTGAAAAATAGATTTAACTATGTGTTAAACTGGTTAAATAACCCAAGTTATATTTTATGAATAAATTTATAGTTTACATAACTGATTGTAAGTAATTCCAATAATTCTAGAGCAGTTGGAAATAAGAACTTCTTGACAATTACCTTCTCCTTTGAGGATAAAAAGGAAATCCCAGATAGGAGAAGGGGTTTTGTTCAAAAAGAAAAGATGGAATAGAAGTATGGCTGTGAGAAAGAGTGGTCCAGAGTTGGATCATAACGAGTGGAAATCTGGATTTTGAATAGGAGAAGAGGCTAGACGAAGGTCCTAAGGTCTAACTCTAGGAAAAAAGATTGCTATATTTTCGCTTTGGTGAGGAGCACGTGGGGAGTGAAGGACGTCGTTTCCTCACTCAAGGTAGGGAGGTACCATCAGTTTAGTTTGTTCTGAGATAAGTGGATAAATTACGATGGGAATTAGCAGTCGAAAATAAATTTAAAATTGTTAAGTAACATTATTGTTGAATATTAGATGTATGCCCAGTAAATTGGAAGAGAAATTAACTTTATTTCTTCAAGGAAAATTATGCTTATTAATATGAGTTATTTCTGCTAGACATAGTACCTTGTCAAAGATAGAGATGATTGATATAAAACCACTATCTCGAGATATAGTATCTTCGAAGGTATAGATGACTTATAGGAATTAACAATGCATATTTTTTTTTCTTAATAGCCAAAGTTAAACAACTATGCAAGGACCATATTTGCATTATACGATTTAATAAGATTAAATACAAAACTTTGCCTATAATAGTAGCTATTATTTTACAATGGTTTAGCAATTTAAGGCTAGTTTAGTTCCTATAAATATGAATCCGAAACCAATATATAGTGTTGGTCACTTTTTCAGTTTGACAAAGTCCGTAGAGTGGCTTTAGAAAATGAAAACCAGATAAGTTTTCAGGAAAATAAACAATAGTAAGCAAACCCAAAACCTGAAGTCGAGGGACTTCATAACTAACCCTCAACCTTCACAATTATTAAAATAAAGTTGACTGAGGAGAGGGGCCGTGGAGGTTTAAACCTCAAACCAACCAAGAAGTTGAAACTGAGCTCTTACATCCTCTGGGACTGTGTGGAGAGAGGAATTAATACACTATAAATATTTAAACCTTAACGAAAACATAACTATAGGAAACAAGTGATATTGTGAGAGAAATCTGTAAATAAAAACTATTGTTAACCATTTGTGAAACCATAATAACTGGAAAATTAGAACAGATTAATGTAAAAGGAAATTCTCAGCATAATATTAACAAAAATTACAATATAAGCAAAAACACGTGATTCATAGGAAATATTGCACAGTGAGCAACCAACATCATTAACCATAGTCAATAGAGTTTTCATAATTATACAAGCATCTTAAGGGGCTGCTTAGGGCAGAGTGCCATAACCTAGGGTAAAATTTTAAAATAAATCCCGAAGGTTCAAAAATTTTATACAAGCTTACGAGAAGAGGAGAAGGAAAACCCTTCTTCCTAAAAGCCTTAAACCATTAAAAATTTACAGAGATAGTCACTCATATTGGAATGACATAAATAACCATAACTGTTGATAAAAAACCCTCCTTATAAGCTTCCAGTTCAGGGATTAACGTTGTCGAACCCTGCCATAGGGTTTGGGTGTTCCTTAATTCCAATACCAGATAGACAATATGTGCATTAAGCCATTAAAAACCTTGGAGCTGTGAGAGCACCTACCTAGCGAGTTGGAGGTGTGGCGCAGTTGTGCATAGGGTTGCAAAGATCCAGTGCAAGTCGAAGAGTCTACTCTTTTCAAAACTTTGTTTCAACCATAAAAGAAGTATGAGAATGATGGCAGATCTCTGTGTAGCATTTAGGAAAAAACACATGGAGTAGGAGGAAGGTTTAGATCGAGTGGGTCAAAATTGCTTCGCAAACCCTAACGAGATCTAACCACCTCCTACCAGCGCTCTAAATTTTTTTACCCATGATCCTATAAGCAAACAACATAACCTTACACAATTTTTCATAGCCAAAACCTAAGCACAAAAGGATTGAAAGAATGTGGAAAAAAAATAAAATGGAATACGTGAAAACAATTTAAACAGAGGTCCAGTTTTCCATATACATGGTCATAGCATTTGAACTAGCAAAGAAGGCACCTAGAGGACCCTTGGTAGTTGTAGATTTCGAGTTTGGCCTCAGAGAGGAGCACATCATCACAGGGATAGAATGAGCAGGAGAATCGATTCTGGGTAGGGAGTTCATTACCCTAACCTCTTCGAAAACCATGGAGACTGTCGAATCGGATTGGCGGACAAGGAATGTATAGCTGTTATTCTCTTTCCACTTAAATATGTCGGTTAAAGGGAGGATTGATAAGCTTCCTAGTTCAGCCAAGTTCTAATCTAGAGAATAAAAGTTTGGCATTGAACCGAAACCACCAGTCAAACCATAACCCAGGAGTTGTGCCACTATTCAATTAACAATAAATAACTCATATTTCAAAATGTTTTGATATGCCAGTTGCACAACAAGCCGTCTAATCCGGCTGAGAAAATTAACAACGCCTACCCTGTAATATTAAGTCTTATATGATTTATAAGGTTAAAGACTTATATGGTTAGAATGTTAAGGCTTATATGCTTGAAATGATAGATAAGCGAAGATAAGGGTGGATGCATTTTATATGCAATGTTATCATAAGTATAACATAGA
Organism: Pinus albicaulis; assembly: GCA_034641835.2. Classification (NCBI taxonomy): domain Eukaryota; kingdom Viridiplantae; phylum Streptophyta; class Pinopsida; order Pinales; family Pinaceae; genus Pinus; species Pinus albicaulis. The sequence continues at coordinate 1,408,327,399 of CM076577.1, read as the reverse complement.
TCATGTGTCCAACAATGTAAATAATGTAGGTCCAGAGGCTCACAAGCAGATTAAGACTATGTAATTTAATTTAATTTTTTATGGTAATTTTGTAGTAGTAGTATTCATGACACATCACTGTCTATCCAAGACCCTGTGGACAATTATATTTATATTTATTTACATTAAATAATAATAATAATAATATCCCAACATTTTCATAGATACATATGTATATATATATATATATATATTAAAATCTCAATAATTCTATATTCTTTATATTATTTACATAACACTAAAATGATTTATTATGAAATTATAGAGTAGGTATTGGTTTTATATATAAATAAATAAATTATTAGATTAGGTCATTTTATATTTAGTTATCTTTAATTTGATGTATGTTAAAATTCCTTAATTTCTTGGATATCATCGTGACATGGTCTCACTTATATTGAATTCTTACAATGATGTTATAGTTAATAAATTTATTGCATTATATTATTTTATAATATATATATATATATATATATATATATATATATATATATATATATATATATATATATATAAATACTAGATTCTCCGTTAGTTTAATGCAACTCTGATTATCACAGTAAATCACTGAAAGTCTCAATGGCTGACCAAATAAGCCAAACAACATCTTGCGAAGCCATATGGCCTCACATCTAGCTAGACTGGCTGCCATGTACTCTGCTTCCACTGAACTCAATGCTACTGACTACTGCTTTCGGCTGAACCACGACACAATTGTCGAACCCAACCTAAAACAACACCTTGAAGTGCTCTTCCTATCAGAAGCACAACCTGCCCAATTAGAATCAGTGTACCCTGCCAATCTCACTCCATCTCCCTATCTATAATCCAAACCATAATCCACTATCCCCTGCAAGTACCGCAAAATGTGTTTTGTAGCAACCCAATGCACTCTCCTGGGCTCACACATGAACTAGCTCATCGTGTTGACTGCAAAACATGTATCTGGTCTAGTGTTGACCAAATACATCAAGGAACCAATCAGTTTTCTATACAATGTGGGATCCACCAACTCGAAATATGAAGCGTGAAGCTTCTTCCAGTTAGTGATCATAGGTGTCGACATGGGTCTACAATCCTCCATGTGGAATCTGCTAAGAATGTCCACAATATACTTCCCGTGTCCCAGGAAGAAATGCCCCTCCTCCTGCCACACCTCCAAACCCAAAAAGTAATGCATCAAGCCAATGTCCTTCATCTCGAACTCTGAAGCAAGATCTCTCTTGCAGCCCTCTATGAGTCTCTCTGCACCCGTAATGACCAAGTCATCAACATACAACACCATAATGAGAGGCTCCTCACCTATCACAATAAAGTATAGGTTCGGATCTGCATCACTCTTTGTGAAACCCATCTCCTGCAAGTACGTATCAATCCTGGAGTACCAAGCTCTAGGAGCTTGCTTCAGGCCATAATGTGCCTTCTTCAGTTTGCATACATGGGACTCCTTCCCATGCACCTCAAAGCCCTGTTGCTGCTCAATGTACACCTCCTTCTGTATGAATCCATTGATAAATGCAGTCTTCACATCCATCTGGTGGATCTTCTAACCCATCTCTGCTGCTATCGATATAATGGAGTGAATGGAAGTATATCGAGTCATGGGAGCGAAGGTTTCCTCATAGTCTACTCCCTCTACCTGGGAGAACCCTCTAGCCATAAACCTTGCCTTGAAATTCTCGATGCTGCCATCTGTAGCGTGCTTTACCTTGTAAAGCCATCTGGAAGTAACCACAGATTTTCCCTCAGGGCTTGGCACCACCTCCCAAACATCATTCTTCATGATAGAAGAATACTCCTCCATCATGGCCTCTTTCCAGACCTACTGTCTAGCTACCTCCTCATAGCTAAAAGGATCCGAGTCAACGATGTTGGCAACCATTTCCATATAGCTATAGAACCTCTCATGTGGTTTTCTCTCTCTGATCGGTCTCTTCGGCCTAGCAACAGATGTGGCCTCTCTCAAGGTATCCTGAAGCCACTTGGGCTTCCTCTTCCCTGAGCTCACTTCTCCCACCGGAGAATGAAACTCCTCATCCTCATCAGAAGCCTGAACTCCTGAATGTCTGTCTGTTGTCCTCCTGCCTGAACCTATACTTGTAGATGCTAAAGTACCGTGTAAACCGTCCATCAGTGGACTAACTAGTGAACTGCTCTGCGGACTACTCTGCATGCTGACTGAAGCACCACCCCTCTGACTCTGCGAGCCACTGCTCACTGATGGACCTGACAGCGTAATCGATGTACCTTCTGATCCCTGCCCATTGGATCCCTGTGACTAACTCAGCTGCTCTAAGGGTCCGACCGATCTAGATACTCTAACTCCCGTGACCTCTTGAAAGCCCTGTGCTCCTCGAACTTCACATCTCGCCTGACAACAACTCTCCTCTGTGCAGGAATATAAATCCAAAATGCTTTCGAGGTCTCACTATATCCCACAAACATACCCTTCTCTGCGGTGGGCTCTAGCTTGGTCCTCTTCTCCTTGGGTACATGGGAGTATGAAATAAACCCAAAGATACGAAAGTGACCAACATCAGGCTTCTTCCCAGAAAAATCCTCCTCCAGAGTCACACGCCCCAAGGCACGATGCAGATTTCTATTCTACAAATATACAACAGTGTTGCAGGCCTCTGCCCACAAAAACAATGGTAACTCCTGATCATGTAGCATGGCTTTGGCAGCCCCAATGATGTATCTATTCTTCCTCTTCGCAACCCCATTCTGCTGGGGGTTGAAAGGAACTGTGAACTCCCTCCTGATGCCTGCCTCCGCAAAATAATCAACAAACTCACCAAGGGTGTACTCCCCTCCATTGTCCGACTTGAGGGACTTGATCTTCCGACATGTCTGAGTCTCCACAAGAGCTCTGAACTCCTAAACCGCTTGAAGACCTCACTCTTGGTCTTCAAGAAATAAATCCAGGTCTTCCTGGAGTGATCATTAATGAATAAAACATAGTACTCATATCCATTCAAGGAAATATGAGACATCCGACCACTCACATCGGTATGAATCAAATCAAGTATCCTAGTCAATCTGATGTCACTGCTGGGAAAAGGGGATTTGGCAAACTTCCCTATAGCACATCCTCTGCATGTATCTAGGTGGTCAGAACTGAAATCTAGCACACCTGTAGTGATCTCCCACAATGTCCTCAAGGCCCCATGATACATGTGCTCCATCTTGCGGTGCCAAATCTCGCATAGCTCTACTACCGGTACTACTGCTCAATGCTAAAAGGGGCTGAAATGAAAACTTGTACACCTTTTCATGGCGTACACCAATCACTCTAGCTAAATTAGCTCTAGCGCCCCTGGAATATATAAGCACATCTCCTCTCCTGAACAATATCTTATACCCTCTGTCCTCCAATGTTGAGATGGATATGCGGTTCTTCCTCATCCATGGCACATATAGAACATCTGACACTTTCAAGGGAGGTTTGGGTTCCCTATAAAATGTCAATGTCCCCACACTGACTTCTCTAACAATGTTGTCGTCTCCGAGTACTACCTCTATATCAGTGCCACTCTCTGAAAGCTCTGAGAAGTACTCACAGACTCTTGTCATATGACGTGAAGCCCCACTGTCAACATACCAAATACTTGAAGATGCTCCGCTAGTGGAGGGAAATGCACACTCCCTCTCGACCTCCGTGGCAGGTGATCCTACACTAGTGGACTCATAAGCAATGAACCCAAACTCCCAATCAAAGCTCTCCGAAAAAGTCCTCTATCTTTGTTGATGTTGCCATGGTCTTGTTCTTCCTTTTCTTCTTCTTCTCCGGACACACAACTACATAGTGTCCCATCTTCTGACAATTCCAACACTTTACCTTGGAAGAGTCCTTCACCTTGTTCAACTACTTACCTTTACCTTTGCCTTTGCCCCCACCACCACTTGTGGAAGCTTGCTTCTTTCCCTTGCCTTTCTTGCCTCCTGCTAATAGTGCTACATTGTCATCCCCCTCAATTGGTTTGGCTGCCCCAAGTTAGGTCCCTTCTGATTTCATTCTGTATGCATTCATCCCATAACCTCTCCCAAGTGGGAAGGGTCTCCCGTGCAACAATCCGATTAGCAAATTTCAGCCATGTACTGGGAAGGCCATTCACTGTAATCCACACCAACTCAGTGGGTGGAATGACCTCTCCAATTGTTGCCAACTCATCTCTCACATTAGTGATCTTTGTGAGGTATGCATTAAGACTATCAGTCTTTGCCATCTTAATGGCCTTCAGTTTCTCCCTTAAGACCATTTTTTTGTTCTCATTGATACTCTAGTAGAGATTGGTCTAGGTTGTCCACATCTCATGAGCAAGTTTCTTTCCTCTCACATGAAGAATGCAATGGTCTTTAATATCATCCAGAATCAATATCTTACCCTTGTTATTCTTCTTGTTAAATTCTGCGAACTGAACAACATCAGTAGGCACATTTATAGGGTGTTGTTGGGTATGCAACATTATACCCCAGACTTCTGTCTCCTCAAAGATGCTTTGCATTCTTTTCTTCCATGTACTGTAGTTGCTATGCGCATCCAACCTATCCTCCACCCTCAAGCCCAAAGACATGCTTGTTGTCCTAATAAACTGAAAATTTCACTACTGTAGTAAAGGTTCAGTTTTCTGTGTAAAATCAGCTTGTTGTATTTTTTTTTCCTTGCTGTCCCAAACTGCACTTTTCAGCAAACTGGCTCTAATACCATGTAGAAATTTTGACCCAACCCCGATTTTCAGTTTTTCCTTATTACTCCCATGTAGTTAAATGCCCATTCCCATAACCATTCATTCAACAAGCTGGAAATAATAATTATTTTCTGAAAACACAAATTCTAGAAATTTCACAGTGCTGAAAATGACACGCTGATTTTTGGTCAATATGACCCTAGAAAAACCCCCTACAACTCTTGGGGAAAACCAGTTCAAAAGCTCTCTTTATTTCTGAATATTTATTTATAGTGTGACAAAAAATACAATAAAAATTCCAGCAACCACACAAACGTAGTTATCTCGATTTCCATGCTTGCACACTGCCTCAGAAAACGTGCCAAACAACAAACTTACAAAGCAAAAATTTTACAGCATTAAATGTTGAACTTCCACCAAGTTCGAAATGTGTGCCCATATTTCAGCAGTACAACCGTATGATTGTACGGAAAGTACAACTGTACTTCCTCCTTGATTCTTGTGCCTAAAAATAACCTCAAAAATAATGTTGTCCTATTGTACGGATTTCCTCGAAATCTGTGCCAGAAAAAATAGCAAACTCCTCGATTTTCGAGCCCAAAATTTGCCTTGGAATGCGTGCTAACACTGTTATATAGAATCCCTCTTTTTTTGTGCCTCCTTCCTCGAAAAGTGTGCTAACCTCTTGTTGTACAGATTTTTGACTTGGGAAATGTGCCTTTAAGCTATTGTACGGTTTTGCTGAAGTCTCCTTGTTGCTGCCATTTTTCTTCTCACTGCTTAGAAATGTCTCATTTCTTTCTCTCTTCCTCTCTCAATCTGCTCATGAAAGAATGAATGACCTTTTCTCTCATTTTCCTCTTTTAACCTAACCCTAAGTGAATTTTGGGAAATCCCTAAATCCAATGGCCGAGATAGCTTTAGATCTAGGGCTGAGATTAAATGTGGTTTTAAATCTCACTTTATATTTTTTAATTCACCCCACTTTAATAAAGACCCTCTTGGTCTTTTATTTCCAAAGTCACTTTTCACTTTTTAATTTTACATTGACTTTATTAAAGTAACTTTAAAATTGGACTTAGTAACTTTATCACTTAAAGTCACTTTTAAAAAGATTTGACTTTACAACTTATAAAGTGAGTTTAGGAGGAAAGGTTAAATTCTTTTGGACACTTTTCCCTAGGCCAATGATCAAAGCCTTAGGGAACCACTTGTCCTCTGGTACCCAAATTTTAATAATGGCTCTATGACTTGCTCATATTGATGTGTTGATATTTTACTGCATTTTCCAGTTTTATGTTCTATATTCCTGTTTTTCCTAATTTGGAATATTACAGTGGTATCAGAGCATAATCTTGGCTCAGCCTGTGTATCTCAACATCAATGTCATCAAAATAAAGAGAGCCTCTCATAGAAAGGGAGAAACGATATTCTAATAGAAACTGGAGGTTTGATTATACAAACAAGGAAGAAGACAAAGGAAAAACTCCAATATCAGGAGAAATGGATGAAAAGGAGTTTCCAAAGCTTCTTCTCCAAACCATGCAGGACATTGCCAGAGAAATCAAGGAGATGAGGATGGAAAGACATAAAGAGACCCCAAGAAGGCTTTTACATGGAGAAAGCTCCAGCACCTCACATCACTGGTGTGAGCAACCGGTGATGCAGAAAGTTTCCCAATGCTCCACTATGCCTACATTCCTAGCAGTAGGAAATGGAGGTAGAGGACCCCAAGAACAAGATACTCTTGAAGATTATTTTCTAGAGTATGAGTCTCAATCTTAGAGATTCAAAGATAATCTAAACTATCAGGAGTTCTGTCAGATCAAGGACAAAAGGAGACCCTAGAATAACAATAGGAGTGGAGGGTACATGCAGAATAATGATCTGCATTGTATTATGGGTAGATTTTTTATACCTGCTTTTGATGGGTCATCCAAGTGCACAGCCAAGTCTTGGGTGGAGAAACTAGACATCTATTTTCAGTTGAACCAAGTACCGAAGATTGAAGCCATTAAGATAGCAGTGCTACACCTTGAAGGCGAGGCACATGATTGGTGGTTTCATGGCCTTTCTACATTGGGGCATGCAAATGTGACTGCATATGCAGAATTCACTTGGAGGTTGGTGGAAAGATTTGATCGAAGAGATCTAGAGGCAACTTTTATTGAGCTAGCCGAGCTCAAGCAGTCAGGTAATCTGGAGACCTATATCTTTGAATTTCTAAAACTTTCTGTTATGGTGCCAGATTTATCTACAGCTAGGAGAGTTTATATGCTCATTGATGGGCTAGCAGAGCTTCTGCATGGGTTGGTAAAGTCCACTAAACCAACTACTCTCCAAGATGCCATTGAGAGGGCTAGAGACATACAAGATGCTTTGCTAAGGACAAGAGCTCCATTTCAGCAAAAGCCCACTTTCCAGTCAAAAGGGAAAGATGTGAAGGTTCTTCCTCCAAAGGAGAACCAGAACAAAGGGCCTCTTAGTGATGATGTCCGAAGAGATTTGAGAAGAAGGAAGCTTTGCTTCACATGCCAAGAACCATGGGCAGCAAGGCATCGATGTGCTACAGGAAAGGCACACTATTTTGAGGTGTTCTCAGATAGTGAAGAGGAGGAGGAAGAAGAGTTTCCAGAAGTAGATAACAACGTTGTGATAGTAGGGAAGGATCCACCACCACTAGGGGGTGGGAATGGGGCATTTGCTCCAATTGGAGGGTCCCTTGCATCTCTGCGGGGAGTACCCAAGTATCTGACTTTGAGAGTTTGAGGTACAATTTAGGGGTAATGGGTATTAGTATTGATAGACAGTGGGGCTACCCACAATTTTACTGATGCTCAGTTAGTGCAGGGGAGGACAATACCCACTGATGATTTTGAGGGATTCTCAGTTTTGGTTCCAGGGGCTAGACCATGCAATGTATGAAGTATGTCTCGGCATTGTCTGTAACCTTGGGGACATACCCTTTGACTGAACACTTCTTTGTGGTCGATATTCCTGATACCAATGTGATATTGGGTGTGCAGTGGTTGATTACATTAGGGAAGGTCACCACAGATTGGAAGGCCTTGCAGATGGAATGGATAGATAAGACGAGCGGTAAGCATCAGATGATCAGGGGCATGCACACCTATCCACCTATTTGCAGAGACTTCCTGAGGTGGATAGGTGTAGCCCAAAAATCGTAAGCATGGATCAAAGACAGCGACCTCCAAGATTGGATATCAGCCCAGTGTGAGAACATTTCCCAAATTCCAATAGCCACCTTGCACTCTATTGAATATTGTATCTGGGTGTAATAGTGGCACAATCTATTGAATATTCTCATTACTATTAAAAAAATTGTGGCCAAATCTTGATTTTTGTTGTTTAAAATATGGTGATTCAACACCCTCAAAAACTTATGGGGCAATTTGATTGTGAAGAGTTCAAGTGTCAAATTTGTGATTTCAATGAATCTTTGTCAAATTCTAGACAAATTAGATCGAAAAATAAACCCAAAAACTTTCCCAAAAATCGCACTTACAAACTACTCGTTAAAGTGCCTAAAATTTTTTAGATGATGAATTCATCTATAAATTCATAAATGTATTTTGAACAATAATAAGAAATTACAATTTTACTTGAAATTGGAAAATGATCATTTCATCTATAAAATAAATTAAACTTTGAAAAAAATACATAATAATAAAAAATTTAAAACAATTTTTTATAAATTAAACTTTGAAAAAATACATAATAATAAAAAATTTAAAACAATTTTTTTTTAAGATTTAAATCACAGAAGTCTTAGATCTAACTTTTTAAGATGTTAAATTTACATATAATATAATATATTATAATCAAAATTTTAAAACAATTTTTTTTAAAGCAAATTAAAATTTAAGAAGTTAAAATTAATATAATATAATATAAAAAAATCAAAATTCTAGAAAATAAGACTTTACTAAAGCATTGATTATATTGTTGGTGATAAAATAGTTTTTTACTTTTATAAAACTTTTTTTTTTAAATTAAATATAAATAATATAGATTTAAAAAGCATTTCTTAATTTTTGCCAATCATATTTTCTTAAAAAATAAAAAATGTAATCACAAAAAAAAGTAATGTAATCCATTTTATATATTTTTTAAGTGATTCTGTTTTTTTAAAGTGATTCTGCTTTTTTGTAAGATAAGGTTTTATTATAGTTTAATTATTTCTTTTTAAAGTAAAGTTGATTTATTTATTTTTTATTTCCTTTAATCTTTTTATTTTTTTATATCATTTAAGTATTTAAAATGTATTAAAAATATATATAATAGATTTAATTATAATAATTAATTTTTATTTATTTAATAAAATATAATGTTTAATACTATTTATAATGTAAAATTATAAAATTGATTTTTTAAAATGTAAATGAAATAATTAAAATGTTTAGCCATAAAAATTTCTAACAAAATGCGAAAAAAAAATTAAAAAAATAAAAATAAAAAGAAAATTGATAATTATTATAAATAATAAAAATTCCCCAAAAAAATGTTGAGAGTCTAGAGTTTAATTTCCTTAAATGTGAGAAAACACTGAGAGAGTTTGATTTAGTCACATGGTCATAATTGAACCAAATTCTCAACATATGAGTAGAAATTAATAATAATTATTTTTATTATTAATTGATAATATTATAATTTAATTAATAAATATTTTTTTTTTTTAACTGAAACGGGTGTATCTTTATTTAAGTTAGAAGGAGTATGGACTTATGCCAATGCTGCCATTTTTACATTGCTTCTGATTCTGTTCCATATTGCATGCTGCAGGAATCTCATGAATTACATAGATGAATAGAACTGCCCCCATTAATGAGAATTTGTCCTTTCTCCAGTGTACAGCCCTGATTTGCCAATAGGTCTGCTTCACTATTCAGATTTCTGAGTATGTGGAAGCATTTGCAGAATTGAAAGGCGGAGAGGACTTCCTTCACTCTGTTCAGAGTTTTGTTGAGACTAGCATTGTTAAACTGGTTCTCCGAATTAAGTTTCTTAATTAAGAGCTCGGAATCTCCGAAAACTTGGATTTTTTTATCCCCCCTGTCTCTAGCAATTTGGCAAGCTTTAAGGAGACTTAATATCTCAGCTTGATTGTTTGATTTCTGCCCAATGCCCCAGGAGAAGGTATCCCTTTTGACACCATTCGGATCATAGATGACCCCTCCTGCTCCAGCAACCCCGGGATTGCCTTTGGAGGCGCCATCAAAGAAAATCGTGGATATTTTTTGTTTTTTCCACCATTCTTGAAAGTGCTCTTCAGTTTCTCTTATTCTCCAGATTGGATTCAATGGTAGTGGGACTGAGCGCAACCTCCGGGGGGAGGGGGAGAGAGAGTTCAACCATCTTTCTTCTTCAGGGAGCAGCCATGGATCTGCAGAATAGTAATGCTGTTGGGCAGCTTCTAGAAGGAGGGATTTTGCTTTAGCTGCTACAGCTAGAGGAGTTTGCTCTTTTCCATTGAAGATCAGGGCATTTCGGGCCAACCAAGTCTTCCAGCAAATGAACTTGGGGATAGCAATCCAAATTTTCCTCCAAAATGATTTGCTGGGGATTTTGTGGGGATAGCATTCATCCCAGGCATCAAAGAGATCAGCAACAGTATTGAATGAGGGAACAGTGATCTGGAACTCATGGAGAGTAAGACTCCAAACTTCTTTAACAAACTTGCAGTCCAAGAAGAGGTGCCTGGCAGTTTCTTCACTGTTTCTGCACAACTCGCATTGATGAGGCCCAACGATGCCTCTTTTCATCAGATTGTCTCCGGTTAGCAATTTGTTATGTGCCAATGTCCAAAAAAAGAAGTTGACTTTTGGGAGGGCGAGAGGCTCCCAAACATTTTTCCAGAACTCCGGCTTTCTGTTGCTGATCTTTGTGGGAAGGAGAGCGTTGTATGCATTGGCTGGTGTGTAAATCCCGGAGCGCCCCCAACCCCAACTGTCCTTCGACCATCTGCACACTGGAGCTGCGTCTTCCAGCAATTCTTCAAGCGCTGTCTTCTGGTGGCGCAGTCGATCAGGAATGCCGTGGAAGTCCCATCCCGACCATGCACCGTGATTGTCCCACTTGGCAAGATCATACACTGTGTTTATACCTGCGCGGAGAAGCCACTGTCTGATTTCGTCGATTTCGTCCTTTGCTGAGAGAGGGTCTCTGCCCATAATGCGATCTTGCCACAGTTTAGTATGTTTTCCATTGCCAGGAACTTTATACACTCTGTCTTTAAAAAAATTTAAATTTTTAATACAGAGTTTCCAGACCTGTGATGCGTTATATGATGGAGAAGCCTGTAGATTTCGCAGCGAAACTGTTGGGGCGTATTTTGCTTTCAGTGCTTCGCTGACAGGGTGCTTGGGATTGGCATATAGCTTCCAGAGGATTTTCCCTCCCATTGCAAGATTGACCGTGGCTGGATCCCTTATTTGCAGACCTCCTTCTGCATAGGGGCGTTTCACCTGTTCCCATTTTACAAGGTGCATTTTGTGAGTGTTCCCCTTCCCTCCTTGCCAGAGGAAGTCGCGTATCAGTTTGGAGATGAGATCTGTTACCTGCTTTGGTGCCAGAAGGAAGGCGGCCTGGTAAATTGGGAGAGCTGAAAGGACAGACTTAATCAAAATGACCTTACCTCCAGTAGTGAGCCAATACCCTCCCCAGCTTGATATCTTTGTCTTGATTTTGCTGATAACTTCGGACCATAGAGCTCTCCTATTGTAGCCATTAATGATAGGAAGTCCAAGATATTTTATCATCTCCCATTGTGCTCGGCTATTAAATCCTAGAAGGTCAGAGATGTTTGAGAGCTCCTGTTGATCGATATTCCATCCAAAGACTTCACTCTTCCTTTCATTTATGGAAGCCCCTGTGACCCTGCAGTAACTTTTCAGGACAACATCAAAGGCTATAGCAATTCTAGGAGAAGCTCCTCCTAATAGGAGAGAGTCATCTGCAAAAAGAGCATGGTTCTGGGCTGGAGAAAGAGAGGAAGTTTTAAGACCAGGAAGAGTGCCTGCAAGTTTTTCTGCTGAGAGCTTTCTGCTGAGAGTGTCTGCCAACAAGATGTAAAGGAAGGGAGAGAGGGGGCATCCCTGCCTAAGGCCTCTCTGGGCATGGAAAAAGGAGGTAGAACGACCATTGACGAGGGGGGCAATCCAGGCAGAGTCAGTGCAGGCTTTGATGAGAGCAACAAAGAGAGGGGAGAAGCCAAAGGCAAGAAGGACTTTGTAGAGGAAGGCCCGGTTGACTCGGTCAAAGGCGTTGGCCATGTCAAGTTTGATAAGCATTCCTTTTTCTTTTCGTTTCTGGCTTGAGTGAATGATCTCCTGGACTTGGATGACATTGTCCAGGATGTGCCTGCCTTCGATGAAGCCGCCTTGGTTACTGGATATGAGTCTGTTAAGGAGAGGCTTGATCCTATTTGCAAGGAGCTTTGCCAGGATTTTATAAGAGTCGTTGCACAGCGATATAGGTCTGAATCTGGCAAAGGTTTCCGGGTTAGATTCTTTTGGAATGAGGGCCAGATATGTGGAGTTGGTGCCTCCCCCTACCTTGGCTTTATTCCTGAATCCTTTGATCATCTTTAAGAGGTCTGATTTAATAATGTCCCAGCACATTTTATAGAAATGAATGGTAAAACCATCAGGCCCAAGGGCCTTATCCGGGTCCATAGACCAGATCACTTGAATGACTTCTTCTTCCGTGAAGGGTCTGTTGAGTTCGGAGTTGTCTTCAGGTCCGACCAGAGGGGGAATATTGGAAAGGAAATCTGCCATGTCCTCCTCATTGCCTTGGTTTCCCGCGGTGTAAAGCTGTCTATAGTGATTTACTGCTGCCTCTTTGATTTGACTGTGCCCTTTGCAGATCTGCCCTTCTGCTGTTCTAATTTCAGAGATATGATTTCTACTGAGTCTAGCCCGATATTGGCGGTGGAAGAAGGTGGTGTTCCTGTCGCCAGCCTTCAACCACAAACTTCTAGATTTGATTCTCCAATACTCCTCTTCTAGCTGGAAGGATTGGAAGGTCGAACTTTGGATTTTGACTTCTTTGTCCAGCAATGCTGCAGTGACATCTCTTTTTTCCATATCAGTTTGCAGCTCCTCAAGGGTCTGCACAATTTCTTTACGGAGACTAGTAGGATTTGGGGCAGGTTTTTTGATCCACTCCTTCAGTGCATACTTTGTGGCTTTGAGTTTTTGTTCCCACACATAGCTAGGGGACCCAGAGAAGGATTTTCTCCAAGCTGCTTTTACTGTGTCTATAAAACCTTCTCTTTCAGACCATAGAGGGCTAAAACGAAAAGGGATGGGGCCCAAATCTTCTTCATCTTCTAGAGAGAGGAGGATGGGCTTATGATCTGAAGTAAGTTTGGGGAGGATTTTTGTGGTGATAATCTTCTTGCTTGTCATCAGAGCACCCTGAACCAGGAATCGATCCAGGCGAGCGGAGATATGATCCTGTCCCACCCTGTTGTTGGTCTAGGTGAAGAGTCCTTTCGCTGGTGTGAAATCAATGAGATCCCAGTCCTGGATGAGTCCTTCAACCATAGGGAGGAAGGGATCTCTACTGTGAGTGCCTCCCCTTTTTTCCTTGTATTTTAAAACAATGTTTAAGTCCCCAGCCAAAATGATATTATTGGGGGTGTGTTGCTCCAGGAAGGCTTTGAGGGAGGTCCAACACTCTCTTTTTTCTGAGTATAAAACAGGAACATACAGATTAAAAAGGGAGAAGGATAACTTACTTGAGTTGTGCATTAATTCCGTGAAGATCCAGTGTTGAGTTTCATGAGAATTTTTCAGCTGGAAGAGATCTTCTGGCCAGAGAGTAGCTAGTCCTCCGGAAGAGCCTCTTGAGCTGACAGCTTTTCCTGTATTTTTCTTCCATTTCTTTTGACTGATATCTAAGAGGGCTTTCCCCTCTATCTTTGTCTCTTGGAGAAAGAGGATATCTGAGGGCTCCATCTTGAGTAGGTCTTTGATCGCTTCAGCTTTCGAGGGATTATTCAGGCCTCTGCAGTTCCAAGAGACGAGACGCATTATTTACCTGGGAGATGGAGGGAGCCTCCCTTGGAAGGCCTGGTCCTTGTATTCCTTCCGATAGACATCTCAATAGTAGGCTGGCTTCCTTGGATTTTCTGCCTTTCAGCCTCCTCTTCCCTTTCTTCTCTGCGAGATTTCCTTCCAACTTTTTTGATGGGTTGCTCAAAGGTCTCATCCTCCGAAGACCCTGAACTGTCGATAGGCTTTTTCCTTGTGACATCTGCATATGATGGGTTCGAAGGGCTTCCTTGAGTGACCTCAGGGAGAATCTTTTCCCCCCCTTCTTGTGTGCTAGATGGAGGGCCGGGCTGCTCAAGAGTTTCCTGGTTTGTTGCAGCTGCGGTTTTCTGACTGTTTTCTTTGCCCTTTGGCTCTTGGCTTTGGGAATGGTTGGAGCTGCTTGGAGCCTCTTTCAGAGGGCCTTTCCCGGAGCCCTTCCTATTTGGTTTTTGGACTAGGGTCCATTGCTCTTCGTTCTGGCTCTCTTGACGATCTTCTGCCTTTTTCTTGCAGTGTTTGGCAAAATGCCCGTAACCGTGGCAGTGTCTGCATTTGAATGGGAGCTGTTCGTAATCCAGCTCTTGGACATGGGTCCATCCTGCGACTGTGAGGTTGATGGCTTCCGGTAGACCCTCCTCTAGGTCTACTTCAACACATATACGGGCACAGGAATATTGATCTTTCCTCGGGGCTTGGTCGATGTAATTGCCTAGGGCGTTGCCTATGATCTGGAGGGACTTAGAATTCCAACAGTGAAGGGGAAGATGGGGGAGGCGTACCCAGACCGGGACGGCAGAGGGAACGTCTTGAGTTGGATCAAAATCAGGCGACCATTTATTGAGGTATAGACCTTGCGGCCCCATGAAGTAAGGGCCGTTCCTGAAAATCAAGCTTCTGTCCTCTGCGCTTTCGAAGACAAAGACGAAGAAACCTTTGCCGACGAAATAGCTTTTCACTCCTTCTTTGATAAGCGGCTTCCAGTTCCTTTGAGTCCACTCCTCCACCGACTTAGGTGAGGGCTAGAGGCCCGTGAACTGGCCAATAAGGCCGCGCTCAGCTAAGTTAAGAGCAGCTTTACAGGTTTCTTCCTCAGGAAGGGCAACTGAGGAAATGGTGTCCATCTTTTTTACAAATTTCTGCTGGCTCAACGAGGAAGGGCGCTTGTTACATTGAGCCATCATTTCCTTGAAGGCAGATACCTCCGGTGGGGGGGGCAGATCCGGGCCCCCAGGGGGCTCCATGGCTGCGCGCAGCAGCAGCAGGCAGAAACCAGGGCGTAGCAGCCCAAAGGGCGCACGGGGCTTGGGAACCCTAGCCCGATGGCTCGCAGAGATACGCAGGCAGAGCAGCGTGCGTGCATTAATTAATAAATATTTTAATTTATTTAACAATTTTTAGTTTATTTTATTTAAAATTTGATAATTATTTTGGGCAATTTTGAAATCTTTTATATATTTTAAAACACATTTTAAATACATACTCCCACCCAAAATTATATCAAAACAAATTTCAAATAATAATAATAACTCTAAAGATAAATTATATCAAAACAATTTTTAAGTAATAATAATTACACTAGCTGTTTTTTTATTTTCATTTTTCATTATAGAGTTGGCAATACGATCTTAAGGAAACGTTCTGATAAAATTTGAGGGTAAAAAAAGAAGTTGTCTATCTAGCCAGAATTGCTTGGACAAATTGGCCAGAATCTCGATATTTTTTTTTTTAAGAAATCTTGCAATAGGAGTGTTTGAATCATATTTTTATGATGAAAATGGATTTAACACCATCTAAAACCTCTAGAGCACCCAAAATATTGAAGTTTGGTAGCTATAATTTAGATTTACAAAAATCCTTGCCAAATTTTCTTAAAATCTTACCTAAATTTCAATGATTTTCAAAGGGAAAAGACAATCTAATTAGACTACTGCATAAAAAAACAACTCTGCCTACTGTGACATTGACATAAAATTCTGTTTAGTGGCGGCCAAGTTTTTCAAAAGTTGATTGTTGACTAATCCGAGAGAAAAAATACGGAAGAGGGAAAATCGTTAATGACTTACAAAAAAGTTAAGTTCCCTTGGTGACACGTTTCTCAAAGTCCCCTTCGTGACAAGTTTTTCAAAATCAACGAGAGATGTCGCCCCCGTAATTTGAGGACCATGTTAACGCTTTTATTAAATTTCCATTCATGTAGACATTCTTTAAAGACATAAGACCATATTAATATTAAATATGAAATACCCCATACGCTATTTTTTTTTTTTTTTTTTAATATTAAATTTCCTCTATTCATGCGGTCAGAACTATTTCCTCTATTTCTTTAACCATGGTTGAATTCCTTTTTTTTAATCAAAATGGTTGACTGATAAAATATCTCCAATCTTCTCTTTTAAAAAAGAATGGGTTGTAAAGCACTTAGCAAGATGGATGAATATATGGGTTGGTTATATATATATATTATTATTATTATTATTATAAGATTGATAATTTTTTATAATAAGTATGGTTAGATTTGACATTAGTTGTTATTAGTATAATTTAAAAATATAGTCAAACTTGAATTTTATTATGAAGTAAGGCTTTTGGGTGTGGAGAATTTTATGATTAAAATGCAGTGTTTTGTGATGGTTTTATCATAATAGAATCTGTCAGATTTGCTATTCTAAGCAGGTGGAAGATGAAAAGCACTTTCTTTTAGATTGCCCGACTCTTACTCACATTTGCTCTCAATTCCTTACTAGCTTCAACACTTCCAATCTTCTTGACCTATTAAGCCAACCCACCTATAGCAATCTTGAAGCACTTATTTCCCTTCTCTTTGACCATAGAAACAAGATTTTGAAAAATCAAACTTAGATTCTTTCTCCTCTCTTAAGATTTGATAGACCGCATTGGTCTTAACGGACGGTAACCATCATTATCATTAATCACTGAAGGTCATATTTATACAATCAGAATTGAAAGAGACAATTATGTCTCCATAACTAAAAAAATATGGGAAATACCTAATCTATTTCCTAATCATAACTATATACAAAGTCTCGAAGGATTACAACATTTCCCCTCTTAATCTAAAGGGACATCTGACATACCAAGTAAAGATCTAAACTTTCCAAACTTTGCATGCCCCAATGTTTTGGTAAAGATATCTATAATTTGTTCTGAAGTTGGACAATGTATGAGATGAATTGTTTTGGCTTGTACACTATGTTGAATCAAATGATACTTGGTGTTGATATGTATGGTTTGATCATGAAACTTTGGATTCTTGGCCAATTGAATTGCAGAAGAGTTGTCGACAAATAGAGGAGTTGAAGCTTTTTGTTTCTCCTGCAAATCTTCAAGTATTTTTCAAAGCCAAGTGATTTCTTTTGTAGCTTGCGCTGCTGCAACATATTCGGCTTCGGTGGTAGAATCAACAAGAACAAATTGCTTGTGTAATCTCCAACTGATTGTTGCTAATCCAAGATTCATCAAATAACTAGAAGTAGAGACTCCATTCTCCTTATCTCCGTCGAAATCTGAATCTAAATAACCAGAAAGATAGAAGTCTAAAACTTTGGAGCATTTGATGTCGTAAGTTTGGGTTCCTTGTAAATATTTCAGAACTCTTTTTGTTGCTACCCAATGCCCCTTAGAAGGGTGATGCATAAATCTGGAAAGTATTCCAACAACAAAAGTTATATCAGGACGAGTAATAGATAAATAAATCAAACTTCCAACAAGTTGCATGTACTTTTTTGGATCTTCAAATGGTTTGCCTTCTTCTGAAGTGAGTTTCAAATTCTGCTCCATTGGTGTAGCAACATGATTGCAATATATCATACTATATTTGTTCAATAACTTTCCAACATATTTCTTCTGAAACATAAAAATATGTTGACGTTTTTTATCAACTTCAATTCCAAGATAATATTGAAGTAAACCTAAATCTTTCATATCAAAAACCTTTTTCAATTCCTTCTTAATGGATGATATATATTCATCAATGTTCCTTGTGATCATCAAATCATCAAAACAAACAACTAGATATACAACTGATCTTCCAACTTTTTTGACAAAAAGAGTTGCATCATCTAGGTCAAAATGTTTATAATTTAACTTAAGAATATGTTCAGTTAGCTTCTCATACCATGCACATGGTGCCTGTTTCAAGCCATACAAAGAATTCATTAATTGCAAACCTATTAGTCTTTCCCTTAAACAGAAAAACTAGTTGAAACATGTAAACGTCTTCTTTGAAATCACCATTTAAAAAAGAAGTTTTAACATCCATATGATGAATTTTCCATTCGTTCTCAGTTGCAATAGTAAACAGAGATCGAATAGTGCCCCAATTAGCTCTAGGAAAAATGCCTTTGTATAGTCAACACCATATTTCTGTGCATATCCCTTTGGTACAAGTCATGTCTTGTGTTTATCAAGTGAACAATCATCTTTATACTTAGTTTTATAAAGCCATTTGCAACCAATAGGTTTGATGCCAGCAGGAGGATCCACGAGCCTCCATGTGCCATTTTTTTATGAGAGCATCATATTCCTTTTGCATTGCATCTTTCCACTGATCATAACTAGTAGCTTCTTCAAAACGAGTAGGTTCACAATCAACAGAAAAATTAAATTCACAATGAGAATAGTTACATGAAGAACTTCTTGTCTTAAACTCATCATATTTCCTTGGAAATGTTCTAATACGAGTTGATATTCATAGAGGCTATGAAGGAATTTTCTCATCTTATGAAACAAACTCATCATTATTTTTTGTCCTATTTTTAGTTCTTATTGTCTTTGTCTATGTTGTCCCTGTAGAAACACTTGCATCAATCAATTTCTCTTCAGTAACAAAATTATTATCATTGTTGAGAGAAGGAAAATCCACAGACTGATCTAGTAAAGGAATCCCCCCTTCAGGATGTGGTAGAATACTATTTGATTCACAATAAAACTTCTTAGGCACAAATTTCTATAACTGGTTAAGTTGCCTATCAACAGTGACTGTATCTTTATCAAATTCAAGAAAAGCTACATCTCTTGACAAAATAAACTTCTTGTTCTCTTCATCATACAATCTATATGCCTTAGAAGTGATAGAATACCCAAAAAATATACATGTTTTGCTTCTTTCACTCAACTTATTTCTTTGTTGTTTAGGAATCAAAGCATAACACTAAGAACCAAAAAAACTGAAATGTTGAGCATGAAGACGATTATACCACATTTCATATGGAGTTTTATTGTTGATGACAGAGGAAGGACATCAATTTCTAATATATGTTGCAAAAGAGCATTGTTTCTCCCCATAACATCAACTTTACATTATTAAAAA
Organism: Pinus albicaulis; assembly: GCA_034641835.2. Classification (NCBI taxonomy): domain Eukaryota; kingdom Viridiplantae; phylum Streptophyta; class Pinopsida; order Pinales; family Pinaceae; genus Pinus; species Pinus albicaulis. The sequence continues at coordinate 1,408,308,281 of CM076577.1, read as the reverse complement.
ACATCATTGATCTTACCACATTAAGTAGTGTTTTGTTCATTCGTTTTGCAACACCATTTTTTTGTGGATTATATGGTAATGTGATTTGGTGTTTGATGCCATTCTCTTGCAAAATTTTTCCAAAATGTGTGAAGTGTATTCTCTCCCATTAACAATTCTTATAGTACCAATATTAAGTTGAACTTCGTTTGTAATCAAGGGATGAAATCTTTTAAACACATCCAAAACTTGTGATTTTTCTTTAAGCAAATAAACCCAACACATCATCGAATAATCATCAATAAAAGTCAGTATGTATTTATTTCCATTAACAATTGGTACAGGCATATGTCCACATAAATAAAAGTGTATGAGGCTTAATTTCCTTGTAGCCCTAGAAGTAGAATTATGAAAAGACTGTTTGTCATGCTTGCCCAATATACAAGCATTACATGTAGTCAATTTTCTTGGAATTGTTGGAAGTCATTTAATCCCCTATTGTCTCATAATTTTGATACTTTCATATTAATATGATCGAAGTGTGCATGCCACAATAAGGATGATGATAGAATATCATTTTGTTGAACCAAATAATTCGTATTCAATACAACATATGACATACCTTTCAACTTCAACAATTTGTCTTCTTCTACACCAGTCATTACAATTTTATTGTTAGTTTCTCTTCGAATTTCCACTTTACCATCAAATATGTGAATGGAATGTCCCAGTTGTCTTATTTGTACAAGAGATAATAAATTCCTTTGTAACTGTGGAATGTAAAGAACATCATTCAAAGTACAAACTGCAAGTCCAGGAATTTTTAACTAAATAGAACCAATCCATGATGGTTTGATTTGGGACTTATAAAAAAAATACACTACTCCATCAATATTATCACTGAATCTTTCAAACAAATCTCTTCTAAAGGTCATATAGCAAGTGGTGCCTATGTCTAAAATCCAACTGTCCTGCGATGACGAAAAAGAGGTACTAAATATATCTTCCATATTAAAATTACAATGAGCAACAACATAATGTGCATTCTGAGAAGACTGTCCTTTTTCTAGAATTAGTTGATCTTTCTTTTCAAGCATTTGTTATCTTCTTTCATTAATTTTCTCCCAGGGAATTCTACAATTTGTAGCAGTATGTCCAATTTTACCACCTATAAAGCATTTTACAGTTGTTTTATCAGAAAAAAATTCTTTGATTATCACTCTGTTTTTTATCTCCTTGATTATTTTTTCCCCTCATGCCTCTATAATTCCTTTTGTCTCGTCCTTTGCTACCCTTAATATTTCTGACAGATTATTCTTGAATTTTTTGGTCTTTTTGAGCAAGACATAAGAGGTTTCTATATGGGAATTATGTAATGTTTCTTTCTTGCCAAAAGACTTCTCTCTTTATGCAATTTTCCCTACTAATTTGTCAAAATATAAATCGTTTAATTTCCCACTTGCTTAGAGAGATTCCAAGTAGTGTGAATAACCAGGGTAAAGAGATTTTATAAAGGCAACAAGTTTCAATGGATCATTGTCTTTCATTTACAGATTAAACAACTTCAATAATAACGGTATTCTCTCCAATTCAGAATGTGAATACAAAAACTCTTTCAATTTTGTTATTGCATCATAAGTCGTTTTACTCTGAATAATATATCTTCTTACCGCTTCTAAGTAGAAATTAAAGCATAGGCCTTTTTATCCTTACTTTCCCAGATTGCTAATTGTTTCTCCTCATAAGTAGTTCTAGTGCATTACCTTTTTTTCCTTCACAGAATCCATCCCACATATCATTAAAAATAAGTGTATTTTTTTTATTCCTGTACCACTCTTGGTTTCTTTTCCAGACAGAACGGTGCAAAGAAATCATCTTTTGCAGATAAAATAATAGCAAAAAACGTAATTGTACAAAACTCCTTTTTTTAAAATAAAAAAACATTTTTTTTTTTTTTTTGTTTCGACCAAGCACAAATTTACTTACAGATAAATGCCAATTAACTACTTACAGATCAATGCCAATCAACTGTAAACCAATCTGACGACGTTGGGAATATCACTATAAAAAATTATTGCAACTGTCACACAAGTTAACTAGAATTGGAAACTTTGCCAATAGTTCACATGTACTACATTTAGGATGTTGAACCATCACGTCCCAACAACTGCCTCCTTCAACATAATGAAATCATTGATGGCGAGCCTTATTTCCCAGTCCATCGGCCCATAAATGCGCCGAGGCAGGAAATGCCCACCGTAGAATGATGTACTATTTTAATCTTACAGTGGGCATTTCCTGCCTAAGTGCATTTACGGGCCGATGGACTAGGAAATAAGGCTCGCCATCACTGACTCCCCTGACCTACAAAAAATATCGAAATGCAGTAAATTTAAACTCAAACCGGTGATAAAGAGACCAAATCAATCGCCAGATTCAATGATATTTGTGTAGACTTTAGGAAGACACGAGGAAAATAATAAATAAATGAAATTTGTAAGCAAAAGAGCAGAAAGGAAACCTTATTCTTGTGCTTCCCTTGGTTGTTCATGTTTTTTACCACACACAATGTCCACCTCCCCCTTCGAAAGCTTGGCTTCAATGAGAGAACACAACTGTTATTGTGGCACGACTTGATGAATTTTCAATGAGCCAGGCCACTAAGTCACTCCTCCTGCTGGGCTTTAACGCATGCAATGTTCCCTTGTAGCAGTTTTCATAAAACACTAGCGCAAAAAAATGAGCATTTGTAGTACCGTGGTGGTTTGCAAAACCACCAACACTTCCGTTTCTTTTTCACTACGTCGTTCCACCACCAACGTTTCCAATTAACTCCACTAGGTTCACACCAATCACGTACTCCGCCAGATTAAAACCGCCAGGTCAGGACGACACGTATACACTCCTCTGGTTTCACGACAATGGAGTTTGATCTAGACTCCCCAGGTCAATGGAGTTCGATCCATGCTCTGATACCACTGTTACGCGACTCTAGAGAATTTCATGATCAAAGATGGTTTTATTAATTACTGAAGGTCATATTTATACAATCAGAGTTAAAAGAGAAAGTTATGTCTTTATAACTTAAAAAATATTGGAAATACCTAATAGAAAATAACTATATACAAAATTTCGAAGGATTACAACACTAGAAACACAGAAACAAAGTTGTAAAATATACTACTTTAATTAGGTGTTATCTACATAGGTGGAAAAATTTCAAGAATTCTCACAGTAAGAGTGTTTGAATCGAGTTTTTAATGGTGGAAATGGATTCATCACCACCAAAAACCCTTGGGGCACCAAAAAATCTTGAAGTTTGAGCGTTGGAAAATTCCTCCACTTCCTTAGACAACTCTGTTATTTAATAACAAATTATATTAATTTTGAATTAAAATTTTTAATGAGTAAAAGTTTTAATTATAGATCATGTTTTAACACATATAATGTTTATAAATATTGTCTTATAAGTATTTATATACTAAAAATATAAACATATGAATATTTATATATTAAATGTTTATGAATACTATTACTTAAATATCTACCTTTGTAATTATTTATTTTTTATTAATTTATTTGTGTTTTGAATGTTTTATAGGTAATCAAAGTTAATTATTTTTAATTAAACTTTGTCTATACAATTTTAAACTAAAAGATTGTGATTATTAGTTGTTTTAATTGTATTTTTAAATGAATAAATAGATTCAATTCTCATTGGATCACTTCTATTATTATTTTTATTTTTATTTATTTATTTATTATTATTATTTTTTCAGAGGGAAAAAAACGTTGTTCTATTAAGTAAAACAGTACAAATTCTAATACATAACATTATATGTTGTTAACACAGCACAAAACCTATCAGAATCTAATCACAGCAAGGAACATAAAGTATGCATCCCTACTAAGAAAGAAAAGAGTAAATACATTCAGCCACATACGATCAGCATAGTTCCTCCTCAACTACAGCTATTTAAACCAAAAAAAGTAGTCAATAGTTTGGGATGGCATCAAAGCACACCATTATAACTACCACATTCCATGTTTCAGATAACATTCACATTTCGAAACAGACACCTGCCATCCTGTTCATCCCATATAAAATCAAATTGCTTCGCAAGAAATCCCATATGGAAATATGTTAAAATAAAAAACCGCCTCGTTTGACAATCTTGAGGCAAACCATAAGCCACATCAGCCTTGCTTGACAATCCTGTACTGAGAGAGATCCATAGGTTCGCTTGGAAGAGAATCAATCCCTGTAAGCAGAGAGAGATCCACAAGCTCGCTTGATCTTGCTGATCAAAATCCATATTTATGGAATTGGGATCTCATTGTTCCAGATTTGAATCCCATTTCTATATTGTATTACCTGCAAAACCCCAAAATTAGTGTTGATACCTTTTTTCGATAATCCATCTGCTCATGTTGTTTTCCATGTAGATGTGATATAATGGAGGATTTTCCAGACGATGCCACAAATTTTGAGTCCTCTTAAGCCAACCCTGCAAACCTGGAATAGCTAGATCAAGTTTGCCAGATATACAGTCAATAATCAACTTCGAATCTCCATAGATGCTAATCTCCTTCAGGTTCAAGTTGATCGCAGCAAGAAGACCTCCCCATAGAGCCATCAATTCTGCCTAGTTATTAGTCCCCATGGCCCCATTCCAAAAAATATGGATTCTTTCCATCTGTGAGATTTTAATCCATGCACCACATCCAATGCAGCCATCTAGACAAGCCCCATCAAAAAATATGGCAGGGAGCGAGATAGCGTGGGGTCTCAAATGACGGGAGCCATTCTTGATGTCATCCACTGTTGGTTCTCTTTCATCAATCCATCTCATTATAGAAACTTGAATGATATGGATCCCAAATGGTCTATTCTAAAAAATAAGTTTATTCCGAGCGAGCCAGACTTCCCATATAAAAAAGAAAGGGAGAGATTGGAATTTACCAAGTAGTCTATCCCAAGCCAAAGCGGTCATGATAAAGTTCTCAAGCATCCAATTATATAGAGTACACAACTATTATATAGAATACACAATTGAAACTTAAGATTTCCACATGCAAAATCAACTAAAATATGCATAAAAAAATGAAGATTATAAAAGCTTAAACTACTTAATTTTCAGTTTTTAATGTAATATTACCAGACAATATCTTCTTCATATTACATTATAAATTACCTCACTACTCTAAATACAATTATTATATATATATATATATATATATATATATATATATATATATATATATATATATATAAATGGACATTTATTATTTTTATCATATATTAAATACAAATAAAATTTCAATCAACAAACCCATTTCAGTTTCGACTTACTCACAAGAGCACTGATATAAATTTTATGGCATCAATCCATAATTTATTTTATTTTATTTTATTTTATTTTATAAATTTTATGCAATTTTTTTATGTGGTTACAATCGGGATCTATCAATAATTTTTATTCAGATTCTTTATAATTAAATAATTTATTAATATTAATTTACATTTATTTAATATTAAATTTGTTACGTAAATATAATTTTTAAAAATCAACAACATAAAAAACAAAATTTATATCTTAAATTTTTATATTGTGAAACATTTTTCACAACTAAGTATAATGAAACTAAGTATAATGAACTTGTGTTATTTTTAGTAGATAAATGATATTTAAAAATATATTACTTAAAAATTGCTATTTCTATATCATTTGAATTTCTACTTACTTACAATTTCAATCATACTTACAATTTCAATCATATAAATGGAATAGCATTTATTCATTTGAATATCTACTTATTCACAATCTCAATCATATAAATGGAATAGCATTTATTTATATATATATTTTTAACGATATTTAAAAATATATTAGTTAAAAATAAAATTTCAATCTTTATCTCATTTCAATTTCTACTTATTAGATAAATGATATTTAAAAATATATATTACTCAAAAATAAAGTTTCAATCTTTATCTCATTTGAATTTCTACTTACTTACAATCTCAATCATATATATATATATATATATATATATATATATATATATATATATATATATATATATATATATTATTTTTATGATATTTAAAAATATATTAGTTAAAAATAAAATTTCAATCTTTATCTCATTTCAATTTCTACTTACTCACAATCTCAATAACATCAAACCATAATTTATTTATTTTTATTTATTTATTTATATTATATTTATATTTTTACTTTTATTTTTATTTTTTATATAAAAATATATTAGTTAAAAATAAAATTTCAATTTTTACTTACTCGCAATCTTAACTATATAAACTGAATAGCATCAATCCATAATTTTTTATTTTATGCGGTTTAGTGTCATTAAATCTGGTTTTCAGGATGGATGCATGTTAGATTAAGACAACATGTGACTTCTAAATAGCACATAGGCTTTAACAACTGGGACTTAACCAATTGAACTAATTGGTCTATAATAAGTATTAAAACACTTATTCCATCACACATCTCACATTGCTAAAATAGTAAAAAAATCATAAAAATAAAAATCATAAAATCTAACTAAATTATAATTTTATTTAACTTGGTTATTATATTATAAAAATAATTAATATATAAGTTAAACATATATGCATTTAGAAAATCATGGAACACGATTCTTAATAATGGAGATTTAACCCCACTTTGCCATGAAAATTCTTAATTTGTAAATATGCTTTGTTACAATACTGATGCTTTCAATATTACATGCCCAAAAAACCATAACTCACTTCATTTGAAACTTGTTCGTATGACATTTTTTTAATTAGTCACTTTAATTAAAAAAAAAGCCAAAAAATTATAACTCACTTCATATGAAACTTGTTCATATGACATTTTTTTTAATTAATCAGTTTAATTAAAAAAGTAAGAGAGCTTAACAATGAAGATAAATATCAATCATTAATTTGTGTGTACTACTACAAATATTTTAGAATATTCCATGGAGATTAAATCCCTACCATCCACTTAATAATTATTTATAACTAAATTAAAATTTTGGAAGCCTTATTTCAAAATAGAATATTCGGCCGAAATATGTATGAGGAAGATATGTCATGACTGGAAATATAACATTTAAACAAATATTAAGAATAAAAATAATAAAAGTAGAAAAATTCTTATTCTTTCATAAATATTTCTACTTTATAGTATGTGGAAGATATATACTTCTTTAATGTTTATATGGACTTCATAATATTTAAAAAAATGTTAATAGTATAAGGATATCATTTATAAATAAAATATTTTAAACTCTATGTTAACACATGTGTAATCTAATTTAAGGAATTCCACCATACAATGTAACATACATCATAGTAAATTAAAAAAAAAATTTACATTTACCCCTATAATACTATAGACTCTACAAATTCACGTGCACTTAACAAAGGGATTTCTTACTTAACATATACCATATGTTATTGTAATGTTTGGGTGTCCACGTGGACCTGCTACTTGGTTATCTCTCAGCACATATAAAATGTTTGTGCCATCGCACTGATCTTAATGGCTATTGAGGGAGACTATTTGGTTTTTAATACTCATAGCGTCGATTATTAATATATGGGTAGTAGTACAATAATGGCATATCTTGAAAATCGAATTATTGATTTTATTCATAGTTAAACAAATCTCATTGGAGGTTAAAGTTTATTATGCAGATTTGTTGTGCTGTACTTGCATGGGGATTTGTTTTGCATGGTCGACACCTACTCCGCTGATGGTCGTCAGATTTAGGGCTGAGACTTTTGCGGTACCATTTTAGGGTATTGGCCTCCTCCTCGAAACTCTAAATAGCTCCTCATTCTGCATTCTTCCTCTGTTGGTGTCTCCTCTGCAACTTCGCCACAAGCCTTGCTTGTCGAGCAACAATCACTCCTCCAGCTTTAGCCCTGTTTCGCCATGGTGTGTGCCAAACAGGTAAACTTATTTCGCCTTTGCAGATGTTGGAGTTCCATCCATTGCGGCAGTGTAAAGTATTCTTTTTAAAGTGATATGCTCTCCTCGTTTAGATTTGTCATAGGAGGTAATGGTGGCTCTCTGTCGTCTGCTAAGAATTCATCGTTATTAGCATTTTGATTTGGATTGGTGATGAATTCTCCAAGTTTGTGAAGTATATGTTTCAGGACTTGTATACTCCATTCTCCTCTACTGCCTACCAGTTGCGGCCTCCTTTCTCCATGGCAGGTGAGCCTCTTCAATTTAAACGTAGAATTTGCCCAAGAACATGTTATTAGCACTGGGTTACATTATTGTTGAGTTAACTCTTTCTTATATCTCTTCCTAATCCTCTCGTAACCTCCTTTGTTACAGGGTTTCAGCCTCGAATTGTCGAGAGTTATAGATCAGGTAAAAATGACTTGCTCATCCTTATTTCTCCTTAGTTTTACATTCCATTCCAGATTTAAACGTTTACTTATACTAATTTTATTACAAATTTCTCCTTGTGATGTGGGTAATCATTCCTTGTACATATGGTCAGGTTCTAGAAATGTGTTGGGCAATTTTCTGAATTCCTCCGGCTTATAAAACCGTCCCTGCCATATCTTCTTCATAGGTATTTGAACTTCTACCAATGAGGAATTCATTTTCTAGAGTAGAGCCCTCCATTCTAGTTCTTCAATGATTTGCAACTTGAGGGTTCATGTATTTACTTTTTAGGTAACAGATGTCATTACTATGTTACCTTTTTTTTTTTTTACTTAAGGGCTTCGCCCTAATGAACAACTTGACATGCTATGTTGTATATTTCTTGCATCTTAATTGATAATAGAACCCTTGACTCCTTTTACGAGGAATTGTCCCTTGGTGGTCAGGGTTTAGTAATATGTTAAATGTTTACAGTGAAAGGTCATACGACCTCTGGAATTCTCTTTCAATGAACTGTTCGGTTCTGCCTTTATTGTGGCTTTCTCTTCGTGTTTTAGAGGTTGTAAATAGTGGCATTCTACTTTGGTGAATATATATATATATATATATATATATATATATATATATATATATATATATATATATATGTTATAGTTCTTCTCTGGAGCCTTCATGCTAATATGGTTTGTCTTACTACGAAACTTTGTTATCTGTGTGGCTCTTCACAGTATTCATTTCTTATCCATATTGATTTACCTAATGCGTATATATCATTGTTGATTATATTGTCAGAGCAGCTATGTGTTCTAGGTTTTCCCCGCGCCTATTCTTTATGGCATCATGTATGAGGATATTCCATTTCAACATAATTTTTATCTCTTTTTCAAGAAGTGAATATGTATTCGTCTGGTATGCTTTAGTCTATGGTTAAACGGGATGTCCCGACCATCTATATTTATGAGTTTCTTCCTACAAATCTAAGTGTCTGAGTATATCATAGTTCATCAGATAACGACTAGTTTAGGGTCCAAGTTTCGGCCATGAACCTTGAACTAACAGTTTTTTAGGTTTAACCTCCAGTAGATGTTTTACTTTGTTTTCCTATTTATATGATAGTACAAATACTCTTTCTTCTATGTAAACAAGTATTAATTTCAGCCCTACACTTCTACATAGCTCATATATTTCTATCAATTCTTGCTGTAATATTCTCGAATACATTAGGAAAGTAAAGCTAATAAATAAATTTACATCATTATTGAATGAGAATCTTCTTTTCATATTTTAACGAGCATTAACTGAATTAAAGAAATATCTATGTCTAAACAGTATATCAGTACTTAATATTTATGCAGTTTGTTTACTTATTTTACATCAAAACTAGCTGATGATGTCCTCCCTACCATGAGAGAGGCGATTACGTCCTCATATCTTCCTGTGCTCCACACTGAGTTGAGTAAGTTGACAGAATTTTCAAAAGAGACCTCAAGACCCTTAGTCCAGTACTCTTCTTTTCCAGGATTTGGGAACGCTGAGTGTTTTCCAATGGTCACTACCAGCTCAGGAATTCTCCACTCTCTCCCTTGTTATCTTCAGTCACAGAACATAACCCCCTTTCCTCACTGGAATGTACTTTTTATTCCTAGAGGAAAGGTAAATGTTTTTATTTAATTGTTTCTATTCAACCACTCTAAGTTCTTGGAATACTTTTATCATTAGTCTTCTTTTAGTTTTTATGGAACCACCATTCCATAATTGATTTTATTTCTAAAACATAATTAATTGGTGTTCATCATTCGTAATCCTTTTTAAAAAATAATGATTGTTTATTCTCTTTAGAGTAAATAACATAAAAATTAGTTTGTACTTAAGCTAGCTGTCACAACTTCCCCCTCTGGAAGTAAACACCATCCTCGATGTTTCATTCTAGCTCGGCAAATAATTCTGGGTAAGCCTCACGCAAAAATATTTCGTCTTCCCATGTAGCCTCATCCGAGTTGAAGTGATTCCACTACACTTTAACCTGGGTGATGGCTTGCCTCTAGAGCATGATTTCTCTCCGATCGAGTATACATTGAGGTTCGACCAGAAATTCGATGTCCGGTTCGACCTGCATTCAACAAAACCCGTGAATTAAAATTTCATACCACTTGGTATTTTAAGATAGGATTTTTCTAATCTTACTATACCCGAATAATTTTCCAATGGATTACATGATTTGGATCATGCACGTATCGTTTTAGTAAGGATACGTGAAACACATTGTGCACTCGGATATGGCTTGGTAAAGCCAACCGATACGCTACAGGTCCCACTCTTTCCAATATCTGGAAAGGTCCACAGAACTTGGGAGCCAACTTGGCACAGGGAGTCCATCTTAGTGTGATTTTCTTAGGCTTAATCCTTACATACACATGATCGCCTACTTCAAATTCCTGGTAAGTTCTCTTTTTGTCTGCATATACCTTATGTCGGTCTTGAGCCACTTTCATATTTTTTCTAATCTTTCTCACTTCCGATTCCATCTCAGCCAACATTTCTGATCCAAGCATCAACTTGGTTTCGAGGCTACTCCAGTTAATGGGAGTACGACACTGTTGCCCATACAAAGCTTCAAAGGGGCTCATCTTCAGAGACTCTTGGTACCCATTATTGTATGAAAATTATACCAAGTGTAAATACTCTTCCCATTTTGTTGGTTGCTGCATCATATACATACGCAACATACCCTCCAAAATTTTATTCACCCGCTCAGTTTTTCCATCCGTCTGGGGATGATAAGCGGTGCTAAAGTTTATTTGGGTTCCAAAACCTATAAATAGGGCCTTCTAGAATGTTGAAGTAAACTTCACATCCTGATCTGATATAATAGTCTTTGGAATGCCATGCAATCTAAAAATCTCTCTCATGAAGATATCGTCTATTTGCACGGTTTTGTAAGTAGACTGTATGGGTATGAAGTGTGCTGTTTTACTCAATCTATCCACCACCACCATAATGGAGTCATTTTTACTTTTTGATCTTGGTAAACGAGTAATAAAATCTAGAGATATAACTCCCCATTTCCACTCAAGCACTGGTATAGGCTGCAAAAATCCAACTGGATGTTGATGCTCCACCTTAACCTTTTGACACTCCAGACATTTGTTTAAGTATCCGCAATATTTCTTCACATACCATGCCAGAAATAGACTTTTCTAATTACTGCTAGCATTTTCTGGCATCCTGGGTATCTAGCTCTAAATCATAGGTTGAATATCATTGTTCATGCTCCTTTAATTTTCTCGATCCATAGGAAACCACTCTTCCTTCTTGCAATAAAATTGCCTAAACTCCCTTTTTACAAGAATCAGTACAAACCTCGAATTCTTTGTTGGTTTTGGCTACCCTCAACACCAGGGCAGTGGTCAACAAATGTTTTAACCTTTCAAAACTGTTCTAGAACTCATTAGTCCATTTAAATATTTTTCCCTTCCTCTGTAAAGATGTAATTGGAAAGGCAATCTTTGAGAATCCTTCAATGAACCGTCGATAGTATCCAGCCAACCCCATAAAGGAATGGATATCCGCCACGTTTTGGGGTACTAGCCATTCCATAATAGTCTTAATTTTATCTGGATTGACCGCTATTCCTTCAATAGAAATGACATGGCCTAGATACTGTATCCGCTCTTTGAAAAAGTCACATTTTTTGAACTTGGCATACAAATGATGTTTTCGTAACATCTCCAACACTATCCTTAAGTGCTCCTTGTGCTCTTCCATGTTTTTTGAGTAAATCAAAATATTGTCAATGAATATCAGAACAAAATTGTCCAAAAAGGGGTGAAATATGTCATGCATCAACCTCATAAATGTTGCTGGTACATTAGTTAAACCAAATGGTAAAACCACAAACTCGTAATGCCCATATCGAGTGAAACACAATCTTGTATATATCCTCGTCTTTAATTAAGAATTCTTAATATCCAGATCTTAAGTCTATTTTCGAGAATGTAGTTGCCCCCTTCACCTGATCAAATATGTCATCTATCCGTGGCAATAGATACTTATTTTTACTGTTAATTTATCGAGTTGTCTATAGTCCATGCACACTCACATGGTTCCATCATTTTTCTTTACAAATAACATCGGTGCTCCCCAAGGAGACACACTCGGTCGAATGTACCCTTTGTCCAACAACTCTTGCAGTTGCATTTTCAATCAACTAGCTCCCATACACTCATTCGATATGGTGCCCTTGAAATTGGTGATGCGTCTGGCATCAACTCAATAGTGAAGTTGATGTCCCTTCTTGAAGGTAAACCTGGTACATCTCCTGGAAACACGTCCTTGAAATCTTGTACTATTGGTATGCTTTCCAGCATAGGGGTCTTCTCTTTAGAATTTGCATAACCCACCTATATGGCATATATCTGACATCCTTTTTTAATACACTTACTCATTTGGGACGCTGTGATAGGACACAACTATAAGGGTTTCTTGATTCCTTGTATTTCTTGATGAGTTCCATATTGCATTCTGTAATATATAATCTTCTCTTTACAATCTACCAGTGTCCAGTGTTTCTCCAACCAATCCATGCCCAATAGTACATCATAGGATCCCAAAAGCAGTGCATTCAGTTCCAAATTTAACAACTGGGTTCCAATTTCCAATGTACCGTTTGGAATTTTGTCACAAAATTTTCTTTTTTCCCCAGTGGCTAACTGTACCAGCCAAGGATTTTTGAATTCTTGACTTTGTAATGTACAAATTTATACTATTATGGGGTTTACATAACTTAAATTGTCACCTGGGTCAACCAAAATAGAAATAGTTTGTGAAAGTAACTTACCTTCCAGCTCAATCATCGTTGGTTGGTAATTCACCCGCCGATCCTCCAAAGCTGCATTAATTTTTGGTATATTCCAGGCTACATCTCCCACCGTAGAGGCTTCTTGTAGATTAGCTACTGTTTCATTTATTCTCCACTGTGGGCAGTTCTTATAATAGTGAGCTTCACCACACCCCCAACATTGTAGAGGTGGTTTCTGGTTTTGTGCATGTTCCGGCTTGCTGGAAGATTCTGTAGGATTTTCTTCCACAGGTCATCGGGTTCTTTGATGGTTTCTCCCGAACTATCTGCTCAATAAATTCATTGCAGAATTCTTAAATTTATTAGTCCTAGCATTTTTGTAGCTTGAACTGCATTTCTGCCCTTTTCTTGGCTGCTAACTCTTGCCTAATTCTCCTTTTGCCTTGGACTGTTGATAACACATTCTTGTTTTTCGAATTGCCTCATCCATGGTCCTTGGATTCACGAAATCAATTCATTCTTTCATGTGATTCGGCAGACTACTCAAGAACCGCTGAACCTTAGCCTTTTCATCCCTTAAATAAGGAACGTATCCTAATAAGGAAGTGAACTTGGTTATGTATTCATCCATTGTCATTTGACCCAACCTCAAATCATGGAATTCCCTAGACTTTTCTTCATAGAAACATTCTATTAGGTATTTGTCTTTAAAGTATAGCTAAAACTCATCCCATGTCACGTCATGGTATTCAATGTTGCAGACATTCTTGACTTCCTCCCACCACAATGTGGTTCTCTGCCGTCCACTAAGCATTCATTGTTATTAGCATTTTGATTTGGATTGGTGATGAATTCTCCAGGTTTGTGAAGTATATGTGTCGAGACTTGTATACTCCATTCTCCTCTACTTCCTACCAATTGCGGCCTTTTTTCTCCATGGCAGGTGAGCCTCTTCAATTTAAACACATATTTTTCCCAAGAACATGTTGTTAGCACTGAGTTACATTCTTGTTGCATTAACTTTTTCTTATATCTCTTCCCAATCCTCTCGTAACCTCCTCTGTTATAGGGTTTCAACATCAGACTGTCGAGAGTTCTAGATCAGGTAAAAATGGCTTGCTCATCCTTATCTCTCCTCAATTTTAAATTCTGTTCTATATTTAAACGTTTACTTATATTAATTTTATTACAAATTTCTCCTTGTGATGTAGGTAATCATTCCCTGTAAATATGGTCATGTTCTTGAAATGTGTTGGGAAATTTTCTGAATTCCTCCAACTTATAAAACCGTCCCTGCCATATCTTCTTCACAAATATTTGAATTTCTACCAGCGAGGAATTGATTTTTTGGAGTAGAGCTCTCCATTCTAGTTCTTCGGTGATTTGCAACTTGAGGGTCCCGACATTTAGATTTTTAAGGCACCAGATGTCGTTACTCTATTACCTTTTTTTTTTTTAGTTAAGGGCTTCGCCCTAATGAACAACTTGACATGCTCCGTTGTATATTTCTTGCATCTTAATTGCTAATAGAACCCTCGGCTCCTTTTACGAGGAATTGTCCCTCGGTGGTCGGGGTTTAGTAATATGTTAAATATTTACAGCGAAAGGTCATATGACCTCTAGAATTCTCTTTCAATGAATTGCTTGGTTCTGCCTTGATTGTGACTTTCTCTTCGTGTTTTAGAGTTTGTAAACAATGGTGTTCTACTTTGGTGAATATATATATATATATATATATATATATATGTATGTATGTATGTATGTATGTATGTATGTATGTATGTATGTATGTATGTATGTATGTATGTATGTATGTATGTAATAGTTCTTCTTTGGAGCCTTCGTGCTAATCTGGTTTGTCTTACTACGAAACTTCGTTATCTGCGTGGCTCTTCACAGTATTCGTTTCTTATCCATATTGATTTGTAGAATGTGTATATATCGTTGTTGATTATATTGTCATAGCAGCTATGTGTTTTGGGTTTTCTCTGTGCCTATTCTTTTTGGAATCATGTATGAGGATATTCCATTTCGACAGAAGTTTTATGTCTTTTTCAAGAAGTGAATCTGTATTCGTCTAGTCTGTTTTAGTCTATGGTTAAAAGAGATGTCCAGACCTTCTATATTTCTGAGTTACAACCTACAACTCTAACTGTCTGAGTATATCATAGGTCATCAGATAACGACCAGTTTAGGGTCCAGGTTTCGACCACGGACCCTGAACTAACAATTATCTGGGTTTAACCTCCAGTAGATGTTGTATTTTGTTTTCATGTTTATATGATAGTACAAATACTATTTCCTCTATGTAAACAAGTATTAATTTCAACACTACACTTCTACACAATTCATATATTTCTATTAGTTCTTACTATAATCTTCTCGAATACATTAGAAAAGTACAGTAAATAAGTTAATTTACATAATTTTGGAAAAAGAATCTTATTTTCATATTTTAAAGAGAATTAACTGAATTAAAAAAATATCTATGTCTAAACAGTATATCAATACGTAATTTTATGCAGTTTGTTTACTTATCTTGCTTCAAAATTAGCTGATGATGTCCTCCCTACCATGAGAAAGGCGATTATGTCCTCATCTCCCCCCATGCTCCACACTGAGTTGAGTAGGTTGATAGAATTTCCAGAAGAGACCTCAAGACTGTTAAGTCCCTATATTAATAGTGTAGTCCCTTATTATGTTAGTGTAGCCCCCCTTATTGTTATTATTGTACCCTTGTAACCCCCATTTTGTTATTATTGTGCCCTTAAATTATTATTGTTAGGTCGGCTAGGATTACGTTATGGCCCACTAGGATTACATTATGGCCACATGGACTCCTATATATAGAAAGGAGGTTTTGTAAATTGTGTCATCCAAGAATTGTTCATTTATGTAATGTATTGGAGGTTGCCCCCTCGAAGTGGCTTATTTCTAAGGCGTTCATATCTCTTTTCTTCTATTTTTGGAGCTGGTTACACAACATTTGGTATCAGAGCTTGGGATTCTAGGGTTTCACTGCTCCAAACAGGTCATCGTGGCATTTTCGCTATAACTTTTTTTCTACGAAGTTTCAGAAGCTGAAATTTTTAGGGTGCGAAGCTGAAATCTGGAGGAAGATTTTCTAAAAATTTCAGAGCTTATTTCATAACATTTTTGGCGATATCATCTTTGGAAGTTAGGTCTTTTTTCAAGCTCCTAAACAGGTCATCGTGGAATTTTCGCTATAAATTTTTTTCTACGAAGGTTCCGAATCTGAAATTCGTATGGTGCGAAGCTGAAATCCTGGGGAAATTCATCAAAAAATTTCAGAGCTTGGTTCGTAATATTTTTGGAGATATGATCTGTGGAAGGTAGTGTTTTTTCAGGCTCCTAAATTGCATCTCAAAGAGGTGATCGTGGGAAAAGTTCAATAACTCTCTCTCTGGGCAGTGGATTTGAGTGCCGTAAAAAGTGGTCGCAAGTACACAGACTGTAGTTTCTTGGCTATCAATTTCAGAGACAAAGGATGAAATAGTGACACGTGGCAAGTCCTACAATTTTGCTCTACTGAACCAGTCCAGAATTAGGTCATTGTGGGACATTGGACACAACTTTGTCTTGGGGAATCAAAATTAGATCAGACCTATGGCATTTGAAAGAAGCTTTAGAGGGCTACTACAGAGCTAAATTTTAGATATTCAATATTTTCAATTACAGATATAATTCAATTTCAATATCGAGTCGTCAGCAAATTAAAGTGTACGATATTGGATTCTAAAATGGCGCCTAAAAAGATTAACACCCATTAAGCCCTCATAAAGCTATATTATGATGCATGAAGAGGAATAATTGCAGTACAAGATATCAAAATTACGGTACCAAGTGCAACAAATTTTGATCTTACGAAGAGCAACCAAAGATGACATAGATGGTTTAAAATAAAAAATGGAAGCTAAGTTGGATGGTTTGAAGGATCAAATAATAGCTAATATGGATGATAAATTAGTGGAAGATCACAGCGAGCATCAACAACAAGTTCTCGAACTCTCAAAGGATAACCCAACTTTGGTGCAGAATCTAATGAAACAACAGGAAGATCAACATCATATCGAAAGATGTTATGAAGTAGTCATAGAAAAAAGAACTCGACAACTACGGAATCGATCAATTTCAGAGTATCTCATCAAGTGGAAGAACTTACCCACTGAAGATTCTACATGGGAGGATGAGAATTTTATACAGAAGCACCCGGAGCTACTCAAGTGTTGAGGACAACACTTGTTTTGAAGGAGAGGGGCATGTTAGTTAAGTCCTATATTAATAGTGTAGTCCCTTATTGTTATTAGTGTAACCCCCTTATTGTTATTATTGTACCCTTGTAACCCCCATTTTGGTATTATTGTGCCCCTAAATTATTATTGTTAGGTCGGCTAGGATTACATTGTGGCCCACTAGGATTACATTATGGCCACATGGACTCCTATATATAGAAAGGAGGTTTTGTAAATTGTGTCATCCAAGAATTGTTCATTTATGTAATGTATTGGAGGTTGCCCCCTCGAAGTGGCTTATTTCAGGCGTTCATATCTCTTTTCTTCTATTTTTGGAGCTGGTTACACAACAAAGACCCTTAGTCCAATACTCTTATTTTCCAAGATTCAGGAACGCTGAGTGTTTTCCACTGGTCACTACCAGCTCATGAATTCTCCACTCTCTCCCTTGCTATCCTTAGTCATAGAACATAACCCCCTTTCTTCACTGGAATGTACTTTTTATTTCTAGAGGAAAGGTAATTGTTTTTATTTAACTGTTTCTATTCAACCACTCTTAAGTTCTTGGAATGCTTTTATCATCAGTCTTCTTTTAGTTTTTATGGAACCACCATTCCATAATTTAATTTTATTTCTAAAACATAATTAATTTGTGTTCATCATTTGTAATCCTTTTTAAAAAAATAATGATTGTTTAGTCTCTTTAAAGTAAATAACATAACAATTAGTTTTTTCTTAAGCCAGCGGTCACATACAATTTCAAGCAAGATTGTGATTTTTTTGTTTGTTAAAATACATTGTTGAATGCATAAATAGATTCAAGACCCTGAAAATCCCCTGGGCACTAGAATTCTATAGATTAAACAAGTTAAACTCAAGTTTTCAAGAATCTCAGCCATATTTTGGTTAAAATTAACCTAAAAAATGTCATTTCTCTATTAGTTAATCTATATATAATTTCTCAAGAATCTTAATGGGTAAGAATCTTGTTACATGTTTTTTTAAAAATATAAAAGTTTAATTCATATGTTATTTTTTTTATAAATAAATTTATAATTTAATTATTTTTTATGATTTTTTAAATTTTGTTAATGTGAGATGTACTATGAGGTTAGTGTTTTGATGTTTCTGTGCATTTTCCAACCATTAAATTTATGTAGCTACACTAGTGATGTTTAAAGGTGGTTTTTGAAACCCAATTAAAAAATATCTGTAATTCCTTCTATATTTAAAATAGAGTTGACATATAACATTTAAGAAAAAAAAATGATATTTATATAAATTGAATATTTTAATTTCCAACTTAATTTTCCTTTCAACTTTACTTGCATTTTCTTTTCTTCTTTTTTTTTAGAAGAAAAAATCTAAACCTCTTGGCTTTTTAGGTGTTGAGATTTGAATGTAAGTAGAATTTCTAATCATGATAATTACTTGTGACTGATATATATATATATGTTTCCTTTTAACATTTACTTTATTCAATTATGTCATCAAGCAATTATACATTCAAAAATAAAAGTAGAAATCACAATGCATAAAATACAATAGACACTACAGATTAGGCCAAAGGGAAAACCCACATGGAGAAAGCCCATCTATCCTTTCCTTATAGAATCATATAAAAATGAGAGATATCCAAGTAATATACACATTGACCAGTAAAAGTATGATAACTAATCTCTCAAATGCCAAGTCAACCCTCCAAACAAATGTCCACATGAATTTTGTCAACATGCCATAAGTTTGTCCATAAGTTTACTTGCTAGATTACATCCACAACATTGTTCATAAAATCCCACTTGTTTGTCCTCAAACTAGCCTTAGTCCACATGAGTAAATTGCCTTAAATAGCTCATTTATCACCGAGATGTATTATAAAAAATAACTCATATACCATAGAAAATTGTGCCTCGGGAAGCTTATATAATCACATAAGAATGTTGCCATAGATAACTCAGAAACCTCAGAAGTATGGTGCCTCAGAAAGCTCAACTATATGCCTTAGAAACTCTCAGATATATGCCTCATAAATCTCAAATATATGCCATAAAAGTCTTGGATATATGCCTCAGGAAGTCTCATATATATGCAACAGAAAGATTAGATATATGCCTCAGGAATCTTAATGGGTAAGAATCTTGTTACATGTTTTTTTAAAAGTATATATGTTTAATTCATATGTTTTTATTTTTATTTTTATAAATAAAGTTATAATTTGATTATTTTTTATGATTTTTTTTTTTTTTTTTTTTTTTAATAATTGTGAGATGTATTATGAGGTTAGTGTTTTGATGTTTCTGTGCATTTGCCAACCATTAAATTTATGTAGCTACACTAGTGATGTTTAAAGGTGGTTTTTAAAACCCAATTAAAAAATATCTATAATTCCTTTTATATTTAAAATAGAGTTGACATATAACATTTAAAAAAAATAAAAATTAATATTTATGTAAATTGAATATTTTAATTTCCAACTTAAATTTCCTTTCAACTTTACATGCATTTTCTTTTCTTCTTTTTTTAGAAGAAAAATCTAAACCTCTTGGCTTTTTAGGTGTTCAGATTTGAATGCAAGTAGAATTTATAATCATGATAATTACTTGTGACTGATATATATATGTTTCCTTTTAGCATTTACTTTATTCAGTTATGTCATCAAGCAATTATACATTCAAAAATAAAATTAGAAATCACAATGCACAAAATACAATAGACACTACAGATTAGGCCAAAGGAAAAACCCACATGGGAAAACCCATCTATCCTTTCCTTATAGAATCATATCAAAATTAGAGATATCCAAGTAATATACACATTGACCAATGAAAGTATGAAAACTAATCTCTCAAATGCCATGTCAACCCTTCAAACAAATGTCCACATGAATTTTTTCAACATGCCATAAGTTTGTCCATATGTTTACTTGCTAGGTTATATCCACAACATTGTTCATAAAATCCCACTTGTTTTTCCTCAAACTAGCCTTAGTCCACATGAGTAAATTTCCTTAAATAGCTCATTTATCACCGAGATGTAGCATAACAAATAACTCATATACCATAGAAAATTGTGCCTCGGGAAGCTTATATAATCACAGAAGAATGTTGCCATAGATAACTCGAATACCTCAGAAGTATGGTGCCTCAGAAAGCTCAACTATCTGCCTTAGAAACTCTTGGATATATGCCTTATAAAACTCAAATATATGCCATAAAAGTCTTGGATATATGCATCGAAAAGTCTCATATATATGCAACAGAAAGCTTAGATATATGCCTCAGGAATCTCAGATATTTGCCTCAGAAAATATCACACTTGTGCCTTAGAAGGTCTTACGAAGTTTTTCCTCGATGATGACTAATTGGATTTATTTATAGTTGTTTGTCCATGCAAAGGGGCATGTATAATGGGTAGATCGAATTGATCATTGGAGGGATGACTTGGAAAATTGGAGGGACAAATGACACTTTCAAAAATTCAAATTTACTTCTTTTACAAGGGTCACAAAGAACATGTCCGTTTACATTTTATTTTGACCAAAACAAAGCATGAAGAACATGCTAGAAAACAAAATTATTTTTTCTTCTTGTGTTTTTACATAAAATAAATATTTTTACAAGTACAATGATAATTATGAAGATTGACCCTCAACATTAGGTACTACCCTCAATGTTACAATTACATACCTCATTTATGTCTGTCCCACATATTCTTTACAAAACTGTACAAAGTTTTTCAAAAAAACAAAACACTAAAAATCATAAAATTGTCCTTCGATCCCCGCTCGGAGTCATTCACATTTCTAAAAACTACCTTACATGAATCAAGTTGCTCCATTCGTAACTTCACCTGCCTTTAGTTCTGTAAAAATGTAAGCTCTGACCAGTAGAGACAACACTTCTTTGGAGAGAGTGATTTTCGATTGGTTTAAATAACAGTAGATGTGGGAGAAAGAAGTGTTTTATAATGTCGCAATTGTGTCTCGAAATTCCTATAAAATTAGAGCTAAGTTGGCTACTTCTACTTGAGCTTTGTGAGAGGTTCAATGTATGGCCACCTGTGAATCCCCCATCACATGAGTTTTTTCCACCCCTTTTTTAGATGCTTGATGGGGTAGTGCCCACATGGCCAAAAGTTCCGCTCTCATGTTGGTCCCACACCCACCTACATAAGTAATGTGGATTATGTGGCTTGTCGAGAGGAAAATAATTTCTCTTGCACCTGTCGTAGGGGTTTGACCCTGAATGGCCCCATTGAATAAGCCCCATGGAAGGTTGGAACCACCAGTGGTATTTAAAGGTTCCTTATTTGACAGGATTTAGAGGGATCTTGTACTCTTTGTCCCACCTCCTAACCAGTCCGGTCATTACCTTTGTCTATATTTTCTTGTCTTGGAAGATATCCTAGTATAGTTCCCACCAGACTCATAACACCATTAAGCATGAGAACATGGCATAAAATTTCATGGATCATTCCTCTTCCAAAATCATTCAAAGAGGATTCCAGACTATGGATGCTTTGAGCTAGGTTACCAGCATGTTCCGCACCTTCCCTACATAAGGGAAATGCATAAAAAAATAATTAATTGATTCTTCACTTTCTTCACAAAGGGAACATTGTTTGGTCCAACCATCCTCTCTTAAACAAATTGGCCCAAGTAATAAGTGTGTTGTTGAAGGCTAGCCATAAAATAATTTTGCATTTGAAGGGGCTAGTGTTCTTCCAAAGAAGCTCCCACCACCATTTTATCTTAGGAGGAGCCTCTGCCTCCACTTTAGTCAAACAACCTAATTTGGTTGCGTAATCTCTTGAGGCCTCATTTTTATCTAGACTAAGGATTTGAGTTCATTAGTGTTGATACTGATGAACTTTGAGTGAAAAGACACCACATAACATCCCCATTCTACTAATTTTTCTTTGGCGAAGCCTAGGGCTTTAATCGATTCCCATTGGTCCCTTCCCTATTCTTTGGGCTGCAAGGACCTTACATTGACCAGGAAATATATGTTTTGAGAGTGAATATCCCTTAGCATTTCTTGTGCCAATCAAAAAATTTCCCTGACTCCTAGTTAGGGATCTTCCCCAATGTTGCCTATTTGCTAGGATAATCAATCTCCTACAAGAGGAAAATAGTTTACCAACATTTTCCACACAATACAAGTATTATTTTCATGCTTACAAGAAGTTCATATCCAATTGACTACAGATTGACTTGGGAAGTGTTGTCATTCCTAGAGACATCCTTGAGTTGTGAAAGACCAGTGCCTAGGACATCTTTATATAGCAAGGAGCGTGTGATATAACAGGGGGAGTTATCAACAAAACGATCTCATGCTATCTCCTTTAGAAAAGGAATATTAATTTGAGTGGAACCAAAACCTTCAGAAACTTGACACAGGGAAAGAAATACTGTAGAGGCAATATGTGAGGAACCATAACACAAATGCATCAGACAGTTCAGAGGCAGCGTAATGTAAAGAGGGCCGATTCAAAAATACCTCACAGAAATAAATAATCAGAAGGTGTTTACTGCGTAAGAAAGATGTAAGATGATAATAACTGTCATTGAGATGAATATCTAGATACACAATATCACCATGTAATGGGCTTACCAATTTAAGAATCCATACATGACAATAGCGTTTTAAAAATAACCTCCCAAAGAAGCTAATATAGAAGAAATATGGTTGAAGTGAAAGTGAAACAGTATATCATGCCTGAGCCATATTTAAAGTGCTTGACTGATTCAAGCATGGGTATCAACTAGGATAAATCCATACCAAAAACCAGTGAGCCACTCGCATTCCAGAAACATGATACAAGAAAGGCTGATGAAACGAAATGAACAATTAAATTAGCACATATAAGAGAAAGTTACAAACTGTGAGACACCGAAGACTAGAATCCTCTTTAAAGATGGAACTCCTCCCCACTGAAACCCAATGGGCTCTGTACATTCATATAAGAGTTCTTACAAAATGCATACAAAAATTCTCTCACCGCATCATTTTCTGATAAATCTGGAACCCTCAATAATTTGCTATTGGGGAGTTTTATAACAGAAAAAGAAAACTCCGTAGAGGAAATGGATGATGAACATTTAATTTGCCTCATTAAGATAGGATGGCGGAAACGTGCACGCCCATACTGCTTGATGACTCTGCAGTGCTGTATGTACTCTGTGGCCTGCTTTCTGAAATAAATGCATTGGGTGGAAGTCTCTTCAGGAACACGGTATAGAAATAAAAACCACATGGGCACTCCGTCCTTTCCTGGAAAGAAAATTCTGCTGAAATGAAACCTTGAGGGTATTGTTTTCTGTGCATAGACTTTCTGAGTGATCTATGGGGTCTTCGATCTGGTACTCTACCTTCAAATGGTTAGGTTAAGGCTCCAAAATCTTCAATTACATGCATTTAACTCTCTACCTTTCACTGATACTCTTTGTCTGCAATATTAATGTCTCCGATTGCGAAATCTGCGCTTTGAATGACTCTGGAGGGTTTGACAGAGTTTAACCCTACTTCTTTAATGGAGGTCATGTAGTAACAGCTTCCCAGGCCTTTCTCCATAATTCTAGCCTCTGAAAAATGGTCCTTTCTAGTGTTCTCTGTTACTGTAATTGAGACTATGAATCATGGCGGTTTACCGTGGCTCGTACCCTGCAAAACACATAAAATCGTCAAGAAAACAATGCATGGGAAGGTGGATGTAGTGGGGATAGCGAGAATGACAGCGCAACATAGTGAGATGGCAGAATAGTGCAGGATCATGGTGGAAAATGCAGCTCGCGGTGAAAAATGGTCACAGTGAAAGCTGGCGGAACGCAGAATATTTAAATGCGGAGACTTAACACTTTGACCTCCCAACATAATATAAAGGGGATGGATGGATATGTGACGGAGACCCGTGGATTAGTGACATGGAGGAGGACACGTGTTGATGGCAGGCGGGCAAGTAATCTGGACCGTCCGATCTCAGGAGGAGATCGATGGCTGAAAATGCAGCGGAGGGCGACGGATGGTGGGCCAAGGGTACAGATGCCTTGGGTTATCCCTTGTGAAACTTCGTGGAGTGATCACCGTTGGATGGGCAGCTCTGGATCGGACGGTGCACATGCATATCGCGCCGGGTTTTCTTTCGAACGATAACGTGCGATGGGGGGGCGGTTTTGAAATAGTGACAGAGCCACGTGTCAGGCGGTGAGTGGAATTGCTCCAAAAATAAAATTACCGCCCATCCTCCAAACGCGGTGCGATGGATACCACTGGTTTTTGAATAGTGTGCGGCATGGGGACCATAAGGGCAGGTGAGCTGCTGACCGTTGATTTGCAGGTTGATCGGATGGTGGTCAGTTGATTGGTGCTGTGAACGGGTAATACTGTGATAAGCGCTCTCCGGGCTAGCGCTTGGTCTAACGCCCATGTCACGTGGAGAAAAAGATAGAGGGGGCTAGGGCCGAAAGGTAATAGGCCATAAATATGTTAAAATGTGTGATTTCAGCCCTTTTTATGTAATTTTGAGTTTTAGAGGAGTGAAATGATAGGTGGAAGAAAGGATTTTTAGGCCAAACGAAGGGGTTTTAAAGGGGATTGTTTGTCAGAATTTAATAGGGGGTCAACACGATCAACATTGGCTCCACCTGGGGATGGCACGTTCATCCCTGGGAGTGTTGAGAACTTCATAGATCACTGGTTAATATTTTATGCGGACACTTCTCTTCAGCACTTTTACTTTTCTTTTCATAATTCATCACGACACCCACATTATTCAAACAAGGATGAAAACAGGAAACTAATGTATAGTATGATACACCAGGCTATATATTCCTGAATCAGAACTGGAAGTAGGGTTTAAGGAATTGGCCATTTACAGGGTCATCGAGCAAGTCTCCCTGTAAATTTTCCAACTTGAAAGTGTTGTTGCCCCCTTGTTCCATGATTTTAAAAGGGTCGAACCAGAGTGGGTCAAATTTACCATGTTTCCCTTTTTCAGCTCTTCGGACATCCCATCTGAGCACTAAATCCCCAATCTGCAACTTCCTGTCCTTGGCATGCTGATCAAAAAGGTCCTTCATCTTCTCTTGATATTCGGTTAACCTTTGACTTACCTAGTTGCGTATTTCTTCCAACTCCACCAGCTGATTTATTCTCCTGGTCACATCATCAGGCTCTTCTTGACTTTCTTGCATGAATCAGGCTACTGGTAAGGCTAACTGTATAGGGAATACTGCTGCCCTCCCATATACTAATTCATATGGGGAATTCCCAGTTGCTCTCTTGCTGGTAATCCTATTATCCCACAGAGTGAATTTTAACTGGGAGTCCCAATTTTTTTGATTTTCGTTGATGGCCTTCTTCAGTGCCCTCACCAGAGTTTTATTTGAATGCTCTTCCAAGCCATTTAATTGTGGGTAATAGGCTGTATAGTGGCTTAATTTAATGTTATATTGATGGCAGAAGCTTACAAAATTTGCAGACTTGAAGGCCTGGGCATTATCAGTCACTATCCTGGCAGGGCAGCCAAACCTGGATATGATGTTTTCTTCCATGAACTTTATTATTACAGCATCTGTTGCATTCCTCGCAGGTATGGCTTCCACCCATTTTGTGAAATAATCAGTGGCAGTTAATATCCACTTATGCTGACCACTTGACGAAGGATGTATTTCACCTATAAAGTCAATTCCCCATTGCCGAAATGGTTCGTCCACGTGAACAGGAATCATGGGCAGAGGTGCCAACTTCTGTCTTTTAGCAAATCTTTGACATTTCTCACAAGCTCTAACCTGGGAAAAAACATCTCCAAAGAGTTTGGGCCAGTAGAAACCAACCCTCAGGATTTTGTGAGCAGTGGCCCTCCAGCTGTAATGATCCCCACAGATTCCTTCATGAAATTTGGCCATTATACTCTCTACCTCATCCTCTGTGAGACACAGGAGTAGAATGCCTGAGGGATCTCGCCAGTATAGCTGGCCATTGGCGACTATGTACTTCTGTGATCTCAACTTTAGTGTTCTGTATTTAGCTTTATCACAGCTTGGAGGGCAGCTGAGCGTGAGGAGATATTCTACTATCTCTTTGTACCACTGACTGGTATGGTACTTTATATGTGTTTCTGGAGCAGTTATCTCTACTCCCTGTCGCTCTTCTTTCTCCTCAGATTCCTCACTTGCTATTATGGACAGATTTATACCCAGAGCCTGATAGTTTGATTCAGATAAGATTTTGGCTAACCCTTGTCCTTTGATTAGTTTGGTAGGGCGGATTTCTAGCTCATACTCCTGTATTTTGGCATTCCGCTTCCCCCTTTTTCGTTCACTATCCCCTTGGATAAGAATATCTTTTACAGCTACTGTAGGCACAAATGCAGTGATATGGGACTGCAAGACATACATGCGGAATGCTTTAAGGGATTTCACCAGGGCGTGTTCTTGCTTTTCTAATATATTATATTTTAGTTCTGCATCATGGAGCACCTGACTGAAGAAGGCGATGGGCTTCTCGTACCCTTCTTCATTTTTCTACAATAAAACTCCTGCTATTGTATGAGGTGACGCAAAAGAAAAGATTATGAACGGTTTGGAAAAATCTGGTCCAAATAGCACAGGGGCTTCTGCAAAATCATTTTTTATCCTGGTAAAGGCCTCTCGTGATTCCTGGGACCACTTTACCTCATTATTTTTCTTCAGCATGTTAGTTATATATCTAACTATTTCAGCATAGTTAGGAATAAACCTTCTCAGAAAATTAATGCACCCTAGGAACACCTGCACCTCCTTCTTATTTATGGGAAGAGAAATACCATTTATAACCTCCACCCTCTTAGGGTCTATTTTTACCCCATCTTTAGTCACAATATGTCCCAAAATCTTGCCTTCATCTAATGCAAATAAAGACTTTTGTCGATTGAGAGAAATACCATACCTTCTGCATTTCTCAAAATTTCTACGCAAATGCTCAATGTGCTCAGTATCATCCTTCGAAAATACAGTGATATCAGCGAGGTAAACTACCAAAAACTTATCTTGCTCCCCAACAAAAGCAATGTCCATGGCCCTTTGGAAAGTGGCCCCTGCGTTAATCAACCCAAAAGGCATCCTGGCATATATAAACATACCCCATGGCGTGGTGAAAGCAGTCTTCTTCTGATCTTATGGAAGTACAACCACCTGATTATAACCAGAGAATCCATCCATCATTGACATCCGAGAGGCTCCTACCACTTTCTGCAGGATGTGATCCATCTTGGGCAATGGATAATTATCCTTTAAGGATGCTCTATTTAAATTTCGGAAATCAAAACATAACCTTATTTCTCCATTCTTCTTTCGGACAGGGACTAGGTTTTCCACCCATTCAGAGTACCTCAAGGGCACAATTATTTTGGCCTTCAACAGCTTCTTGATTTATTTCTCAATGGAGGGAAGCAGCAGGAGATTTATTTGTCTAAGATTCTGCTTATGAGGTTTCGCATCTCCCTTTAGTGGAATTTTATGCTGCATTATACTAATGTCAAAAGTTTTTAGGTCCTGATAAGACCATGCAAACACATCTCTGTCAGACTGAAATAATTATGGTATAGATTTTTATATTCTTCTGGGGCTTTCTTAGATAATTTTACAATTTTGGGGTCAGCATCAGTACCAAGGTTAAAGTCTTCTACCTGGGTTTCTTCTGTGACTCTGTTTGGTTGCAATGGGCCATCGTTCTTTTCAAACAATCTTTCTAGAGGCACCATCCCTCTGGGTATAACGTTTCCCTTTAATTACAACACTTTTTTACCTACCATTTTCTCCTCCCAATTCCTTTTTGAAGTGTCTTCAACCTCTTCTTCTTCACCAGCATCAATCTCCATATTGGAGAATTCCCCTACTGTTTCCAGGAATCTCTTCACTTGTTCTTCATCCTCAAATACCTGCTAGTGCTTGATGTTATCTGGGATTGATGGTTGATAACGTACCTCAATTTCATACCTTAAGAGAGGGTTATGAGGTGGACGGAATGTACTAGCAACCACAACAAGGGAATCAACCATCCTATTCTGTTCCTGGGGCATGAAATGGATATTAAAGGCCAAGAAAAAAATCTCCACCATGTCCCAAACTTCATTCCTATAAGCCTTAAACCAAGGATGTTTGGTTTGACACTGATTCCTGACTTGTCTAACCACCAGTTCTGAATCTCCCAAAACTTTTAAACTTTGTATATTCATGCTCTTGGCTGTCTGTAACCCCAACAGAAGTGCTTCATATTCGGCCACGTTATTAGTGGCTTCATATTATAGCTTGAAAGACAATGGTACCCATTTGCCTGGAGGAGAAATCAATAGTATTCTAGCTCCATTACCTTCTCTTGAATTTGCTTCGTCAAAATGAAGTGTCCAGATTCCTGCTTCATGGCTCTCTGAGGGCTGCTCAGTCTTGATCTGTCAGAAGGATGGCTCATGAGCATAATCTTGATCTTCTTCCAGCATCAAGCATGAGAAATCTCCTTCTTTACTGTAGACTGGTGAATTAACAGAGTTGTCAACCTTAGTAACCATCTTGAAAAATCTAGTTTCCCTGTACAACCTCCTCTCCTGGCCACCAAAAACTGGGATAGTGGCATATGTTAAGTACAACTTGATTGACCCACGAATTTTTGTTCCCTAGGACCTTGATAGAAACATGTCGAAGCGAGATGGGATATCAGCCACCACGATGTCCATTACCACACTTTTTTCTGGGATTTGGGCCAAATTGACTACCAAATCCTTGATCATTCCCAGGCATTTAACTCTTTTGGAATCAAATGAATAGAGTTCCTTGTATGGATGGGTGATTTGTAATCCTAGTTGTTCCATGATTGACAGAGGTAGTAGATTATGGGAAGCTCCAGAATCTAACATACAGTTATGTAATAGCAGGTCATGAATCACTAGTGACACATAGAAGGGAGGAGTAGAAGCATCGAATTCCTCAACATGTGGGCCAAATACAACCATGGGTATTTCTTATTGAAGGTTGAGACTATCTAAGTAGTACTCGATATTTCCCACAGTGGAGTCGGGACCTAGCACTTGGGCTACTTGAGAAGAAGAGGATGGAAAGTTTTCTACAGACAATTCAGGGATTTCAGTGTGGACTGATTTCCTTTCCCTCCAACTTCTTCTATGTATGTTATTTTCTGGGTCAGACACTGAGGGTGTCTTTGGCTGTGACGTATCTGACCTCAGGTGTGGCTTACGAGGAGCCATGAATGCAAGTAAATTTATCTAATAAACGAATGTGGAGTCGCCAAGGTGAGGGATCTACAACTCTCAACTCTCCATACTCACCTACTTGAAGAGTGAATCAGGTTTTGTCGAGGCCCAGGGATTTAAATTTTCTCAACTTCGTTCCCTGGCAACGGTGCCAAAAAGATGTTATCGTTCATAGAGATAGCCTTGAGTTGTGAAAGACCAATGCCTAGGACATCTTTATATAGTAAGGAGCGTGTGATATAACAGGGGGAGTTATCAACAAAAGGCTCTCATGCTATCTCCTTTAAAAAAGGAATATTAATTTGAGTGGAACCAAAACCTTCAGAAACTTGACACAGGGAAAGAAATACTGCAGAGGCAATATGTGAGGAACCCTAACACAAATGCATCAGACAGTTCAGAGGCAGCTTACTGTAAAGAGGGCCGATTCAAAAATACCTCACAGAAATAAATAATCAGAAGGTGTTTACTGCGTAAGCAAGATGTAAGATGATACTAACTGTCATTGACATGAATATCCAGATACACAATATCACCATGTAATGGGCTTAATAATTTAAGTATCCATACATGACAATAGCATTTTAAAATAACCTCCCAAAGAAGCTAATATAGAAGAAATATGGTTGAAGTGAAAGTGAAACAGTATATCATGCCTGAGCCATATTTAAAGTGCTTGACTGATTCAAGCATGGGTATCAACTAGGATAAATCCATACCAAAAACCAGTGAGCCACTCGCATTCCAGAAACATGATACAAGAAAGGCTGATGAAACGAAATGAACAATTAAATTAGCACATATAAGAGAAAGTTACAAACTGTGAGACACCAAAGACCAGAATCCTCTTTAAGATGGAACTCCTCATTGAAACCCAATGGGCTCTGTACATTCATATAAGAGTTCTTACAAAATGCATACAAAAATTCTCTCACCGCATCATTTTCTGATAAATCTGGAACCCTCAATAATCTGCTCTTGGGGAGTTTTATAGCAGAAAAATAAAACTCCGTAGAGGAACTGGATGATGAACATTTAATTTGCCTCATTAAGACAGGATGGCGGAAACGTGCACGCCTATACTGCTTGATGACTCTGCAGTGCTGTATGTACTCTGTGGCCTACTTTCTGAAATAAATGCACTGGGTGGAAGTCTCTTTAGGAACACGGTATAGAAATAAAAACCATATGGGCACTCTGTCCTTTCCTGGAAAGAAAATTCTGTTGAAATGAAACCTTGAGGGTATTGTTTTCTGTGCATAGACGTTCTGAGTGATCTACAGGGTCTTTGATCTGGTACTTTGCCTTCAAATGGTTAGGTTAAGGCTCCAAAATCTTCAATTACATGCCTTTAACTCTCTACCTTTCACTGATACTCTTTGTCTGCAATATTAATGTCTCCGATTGCGAATTCT
This sequence comes from Pinus albicaulis, assembly GCA_034641835.2. NCBI lineage: Eukaryota > Viridiplantae > Streptophyta > Pinopsida > Pinales > Pinaceae > Pinus > Pinus albicaulis. The sequence continues at coordinate 1,408,277,170 of CM076577.1, read as the reverse complement.
GCGCTTTGAATGACTCTGGAGGGTTTGACAGAGTTTAACCCTGCTTCTTTAATGGAGGTCATGCAGTAACAGCTTCCTAGGCCTTTCTCCATAATTCTAGCCTCTGAAAAATGGTCCTTTCTGGTGTTCTCTGTTACTGTAATTGAGACTGTGAATCATGGCGATTTACCGCCGCTCGTACCCTGAAAAATACACAAAATTGTCAAGAAAACAATGCATGGGAGGGTGGATGTAGTGGGGATAGCGAGAATGACAGCGCAACGCAGTGAGATGGTAGAATAGTGTAGGATCACGGTGGAAAATGCAGCTCGCGGTGAAAAATGGTCATGGTGAAAGCTGGCGGAACGTAGAAGATTTAAATGCGGAGACTTAACACTTTGACCTCTCAACAGAATATAAAGGGGACAGATGGATATGTGACGGAGACCCGTGGATTAGTGACATGGCAGAGGACACGTGTCGATGGTAGGCGGGAAAGTAATCTGGACTGTCCTATCTCAGGAGGAGATCGACGACTGAAAATGTAGCGGAGGGCGACGGATGGTGGGCCAGGGGTATAGATGCCTTGGGTTATTCCCCGTGCAACTTTGTGGAGCGATCACCGTTGGATGGGCAGCTCTGGATCGGACGGTGCACATGCATATCACGCTGGGTTTTCTGCCGAACGATAACGTGTGATGGGGGGGCGGTTTTGAAATAGTGACAGAGCCACGTGTCAGGTGGTGAGTGGAATCGCTCCGAAAATAAAATTACTGCCCATCCTCCAAACGCGGTGCGATGGATACCACCGATTTTTGAACAGTGCGTGGCATGGGGACCACAAGGGCAGGTGAGCTGCTGACCGTTGATTTGCAGGTTGATCGGACGGTGGTCGGTTGATTAGAGCAGTGAACGGGTAATACTGTGATAAGCACTCTCCGGGCTAGCGCTTGGTCTAGCGCCCAGGTCACGTGGAGAAAAAGATAGAGGGAGCTAGGGCTGAAAGGTACTAGGCCTTAAATATGTTAAAATGTGTGATTTCGACCCTTTTTATGCAATTTTGAGTTTTAGAAGAGTGAAACGATAGGCGGAAGAAAGGATTTTTAGGCCAAACGAAGGGGTTTTAAAGGGGATTGTTTGTCATAATTTAATAGGGGGTTAACACGATCAACGGAAAGTACTTTGATGTCATTAATCTCCCCTAGAGGCATGTATTTTGTATCAAGTGCCACATGTTTTTTTCCACTAGAGCTTGGGAGAAAGGAAGATATTTTTCAAAACCCATCCTCCTAATGAATTTGGTGACACTACCTTAGTCCATTTTAATATGGGATTCCATCCTTCTTTCAGCTTCTTGACTAGAGGAAACTAAATGCGTTCTCTTTATCTTCATTATAATTTCATTGGGAATCGAGTTTAGGGATGTCCAATAGACCGAGATACTTTGAATTACTAATTTTAAGAGGACCAACCGACCTCCTCTCGATAAAATATGTTGGTCCAAACCGCAATCCTATCCTCCACCTTACTATACGACCAAATCCAATCCTCAATGTTAGGTGTTGGGATCCTATGATTTAGCAGATTGGCATACTAAATGACAAGGCAAAATATAAACCAGTCTTTAGAGCTCTAGGATCTAGCCCTCCTATTCTCAAAGAGGGATCTCTCAATTTTTTTGCAAAGATATGACTTGTTTTCTTGTAAAAGGTTGTTTTTAGGCTAGTTATTAAGTGCAAGTTTGTTTGTTTGTTTGGTTTGGTTAATTGGACATGAATGATCTAGGAAACATAGATAGAGAGGGGAAATATCAGAGCCATTGGGTAATGGAGTCAAGAAGAAGTTATAACAAGCTCAATCAATGGATATGGGATATCAAAGGGAAAATCTAACTTGGCCAGTGGATCTTGGGTTTGGTGGATAAAATGAAATGAACATTAAGGATTTGGAAGGAGAAGTAGAAATAAGGGCAATAAAGAATCCTTAATTCTATGTACCTCTCAACAAAGGGACTTAAAACATCATCTGAACATGAAGAGGAATTTCATAGACAGGGCTAACCATAAATTCTAGAAACCACACTTCAGCAAATAATAATTCAAATACAAACTATTCAAATGAAATCTAGGAGTCAGGGAATGCCCTATTTTATCCAAATATTTCACTTTCAAAGACTTAGAAAACATATAAGATTCACAATAAATGCATTCATAGAAGAGGGAACTCTTAAACATCTAAGACTGCAATTATAAAGACCTTCAAAACAATTATCCAAGTGAGAACAAAGGGTATGATCAAAACATGCCTCTTTGGCAGACTATAAACAATGGTACTTTAAAGGGAGACTTCAGAAACAGTTTTCAAGAGGCAGCGAGTAAGTAGGGAAAACCATAAATAATTCTTGAAAGCAACTGTTTTAACTATTTCTGAAATAAACAAGCTTCATGGTTGAAAAGCAGTCAAACTACTCAATAAACCATTAGTAAATAAAAAAATGAAGACAGTGAAGAGAAAATAGGTCTAAGGTGCTTCTAGGAGACATTTCTTAGCCTAAACTTTTCACTCTACTGTAAGTAAGCAATGATCAAACAAAATGGAAAACATGAAATAACATTAACATATCAGAATACATCACCAACAACCATGTTCAAGGATCCAATGATAGAGCCTTCTCATTAACAAAGCATGTCAAAACATCATATGTCTTCCAAAACTTCAATTTCTTCTTAATCTTTAGCCAGACTATGTACAACTGCAAAGAGTTCGAATGCCAGCAACCAACCCTTACAAATGAGTTCCATAGTAGTATTTATACTGTAATTGAGGAGGTGGAACTATCTAGGGTTCAAAATGTTATTAATGACATAATGAATGCACTCCTATCCTTAAAAACCATGCAAGGCATAAGGTAGGAATATCTCTCAACTAATCCTCTATGTAATAAATCTGTCTTTACTTCCTGAGGATGAAATAGTTGAAATGATTGACTTTGAGGCCTTTTTCTGTCTTTACATTAAGTATTATGACAGTTAAAATATCTTCTTTAGTGTAATAGCTGTCAATTTTCCTTTTAGGACATAAAGCAAGCCACAGGTGGCAGTTTAGGATTATCAAGTAAATAACTGCTCCTTTTGATTTGTCCGAGGCTATCTTTAAGCCTAATTTTCCTTTATTTAATCAAAGAGTGTGTCTAGACCTGATTTTTTTTAGCCTTCATAATCCATTATACTACCTTTCTAACACATCTTGAACTTCTTCAAACCTTTAATTCATCAGTTTCTCTCCTTTAATCTGCCAATTAAAACCTTTAAATCTTCTGTCTGCCTCTTTATACCTTGATACTCTATTTTTCTGCCTTTATCTCTTTTCTATCTAACAACTATTTTATTCATTAATCCTTCATGTCTTCGAATCTTTAACTTTCTCCTTCAATCACTGTTTCAAGGCCTAATCATTTTAATTCAACTTTGGTCTTGGATTAACCCTCAAAATGCTTTCTGTTGTTCATGTCTTCACTGATGCTTTGTTGAATTTGTCCTTTATGTGCAGGGAGGGTTTCTTTATGCGCGTTGGAGGGTTTTATAATTCAATCAGTGGTTAGAAGATATTGATAAAAAATTTTAACCGAAGAAAAACCCATCCCTTTTCGTTTCGGGCCCTCGGATTATCATCCTGAGGCCTCAGTCACCAAATATGACTGCGGGATGGCTTTTGCATTATTGCCGCCATGAAACCTGCAAAATAAACCAAATATTAAATAAAAACCCTGCGTTTTGTGGTCAATTTGTGATCAGAGGCTTCAGGAGTGGCGTAAGGAGTAGAGAGGAGGAAGGGAGAGTGCAGGGGAGAGGTTCCGAAGGTGGAACCATGAAAACAAGTTTAAAATTTTCATTTTGACATGTAATGGAGGAAAAAGTGGTTTCGCGAAAACCACTGGCGGTTTTCACGTTGTAGATGAGTGGTTAGCAGTTTTAACATGATTGAACGCGATACGGTTATCTGCTCGACGTGTGGCCTTTTCGAAACCGCCGGTTTCGCCTGAAAAAGAGGTGTTAAACCTCGGGAGTGAATGTTGCGCGAAATAGCCTATGCGTCGTTAGATCTGGGGAGGTAGATCCAACGGTGGGAGAGGAGCGCAATGGGGAAAGGTGCGCGGTGGAAGGGGAATAGTGGAGGAAAACTGGCGAAGGGAGGTTGGGTGATGGGAAGGAAGTGGAAGGTGGGCCAGTGGGGGTGTTATGAGGTGGTTTACGTGGACTGTTGGATCCGAGGTGATCCACAGTTGGGATTCATTTGGAGGGTGAACAGAGTAGTGAATGGGGTTGGGAGAATAGGTAATGGAGGAAGCGAGATCGCCGTCGGATCGTCGTGATTGACGACGGGGATTAATTTGGGGAAAAGAAATGGTGCGGTGAGATGGTGGGTGGAGGATGAGGGGGGATGAACGATCGTCGTTGGATCTAGGCCTAGGGCCTTTGATCAGAGATGAATAATGTTCAAGGAAAAGATGAAGCGGGGTAAGGGAAAAAAGGCGGGAAGAGTAAATAAGAAAATAGAAATAAAGGGAGGGGGCTAGAGAAAAAGGGAAGGCGCAATCCCATGAAAAAGCAAGGGGACCAGGGGCAAAGGTGGAAGGGGGCCAAGGTCTAACGCCCAGTCACGACCCTGGGTTTTGTGAAGGAGAGGGGGCTGAGGCTCAAGCCCAAAGGGGTCTAAAAAGTCCAAAAAAAGGCAGACAGAGGCTAGACCAAATTTTTTTGACCTTTTGAAGTTCCGATAGACCTTAAAAAGCGGGTTTCGGGCTTATAAGGGAAAATAGGCCTAAAACCAAAGTTTTTAAGCTTTTTTAAGGTTCCGACAGGGTGAAAGTGGGATTTTTAAACCATATAAAGGATTTATAATGGTTTTAGAGGCTTTTTAGGGGAAAATGAAGCATTAATGAAGGAAAAATGGGGCTTTTAGAGGGAAATGAAGGGTTTAATGAAGGGAAATGGACCTTTTAGAAAGGGAAAAAGGACTTGTTAAGATAGAATCAAAGATGGAAAAATGGGGGAATGAAATGGAGGTGAAAATGATGGAAATTATGGCTTTGAAGGCAGTGAGATTTCTAGAACTCACAATGTTTCTTCAAATATTGTTTCTAGGAATCTAGGATTGTCAACTTAGTCATCTTTGGATAGGATCAAAATTATGGATGACTAACAGTGGCTCCACTTGGGGAGGACAACTATCCCTTTAGGTGTCTAGAACCTCAACTTATCAATCTCTGGCTTCCATTAGACCAATGCTTTATCCATTAGGCAGATTCCTTCTTTTCTTGTTGATGTTTCTCTGAAAAGGACAACTTCTATTAATCTGCAACATGTGATTTCTTCAAACAACATCTTTACCTACCCAATCTTACTTTTTCTAGAATTTTTTCTTCTTTTGAGTTCACTCGATCTGGCAAAATCTTTGACATCAACCTTTTATTCTTTTGAAAGAAGGAAAAAACTAATCTGTTTCTATCCTTATTTCTTCCAAGAGTCCAGATTAAACAGTTGGACTCTAAAGCTTCTCTACCTAATCTACTATCTGTCAAGATTAAACTGTTTGACAGATCTTCATTCTCTATATTCTAAAACAGAAATTTAAACATAGACAAACCAGGATTATACTGTCTGATTTTCTATGGTGTCTATGGCTATATGTACAAGCTGCACATAGACTTTATTTGCAGAAAATTAAAACAAAATTGTGAAGGCTTAAGATCTGAAAATAAAAGACATCCTTCTTTCTTCTTTCCCTGGTTCAAATTTTTAGCATATTAGAACCAGCCTTTCTTTCTTTCTTTGGCCCAAATTTTTATCATGTTAGAGCCATTTTTTCTTTGATTCCTGGTTTAGATTTTGAGTATGTTTGAACCATTTTTCTTCTATCTTAATCTATTCTACTGATAAGCCAAGATTAAATAGTTTGGAAAATATTATTCACTACCCTATCAGTAGTAAATTGAAATCCATCTAGTCATGATTAGGCTATATGACTAAATAGCAGTGTTTTCAGTAGTGGCATTTAAGCTTGCACACTTTCAGATTCTTCTTCTCTTTTGGTATGGGGCTGTACCTTTCTTCTTTTATATCTACCCTCTTTTCTGATTTTTCTATTGTTTTTGTATTTTTCTTTTTCTTTCAAAGTAAAAACAAGAATTAACTAGATGCTCATAGGATGAGCTTATTTGCTTTCCTATCTAACCTAATCTAACTTTGAAATATTTACATGTTTAGCTAAAAAATTCTCTTTTCCAATACATCCAGTCAATTATATGGTTCCATGACTGTTCTTTGCTCATCTCTTTGAGCATACTGGATAAACAAAAGGGTCACTCCAATCTCACTTGTTTTTTAGTAGCAGTGCTGAAAATTTTGCTTGCACTTGACAATAAACTGCTTCTAACAACCTTTATCCCTTATTCAAATATCTTCAAGAAATGAGCAGAGGGATCTTGAAATAAAACCTGGTTATGAATATTTGAAAGATAGGTTTCAACCAGGATTACCTTTTCCTCCACTGGATCAAGCTTAAGATTCTTTTGAGAAAGAACTTCCTCCTTATCTTCATTATCATCTGAACTGGAGGACTCATCATATATTGCAGTGTTATCCTCTTGTAGTCTTGGTATGCTCTGATTCAGTGGACTGTACTCTGTGAATAGATCATCATATTCTTGAGCAGGGGTATCTTTTGTTACCTCAATCCTCTCAGGAGAAGGTTTCTTATCTTCATCCTGCTCAAGAAATTCCTCTTCCTTTTCAATCTCAACATTACAACTGATAGATTGCTAATTTCCAATTATGTGAAATCTATCTTTGATGGGATGCATTGTTTGATTACTTATTTCATGTTGATGATAATGAATTTCATGACACCAATCCACTGCTGGTTGCCCTGCATGATTAGTTTCTATTTGGAGCTCATCATCATTATCAGACTAATCAAAAATTGGAAAATCATTAGTATAAACAATTTCACCAATCAAGCATATTGGATTATTAGTCTGTTTTTCTTTAAGCTGATCTACAAGTTTATTTTATGGTTCAAGACAACAAGGTTTAGTAGGTAGATGAGCATAAGTGTTTTTTTCTAATGAAATTTTAAGGGCTGGCTGTTTGTTTAATATTTGATCAATTTCTTCTTCTGTCAAAGGGGAAGATGTTTCTATGTTTCTTTGAGCAGAAGTACAACAATCCTCTTTCTCTTGTGTTAACTGGTCTTGAGGCTGGATATATTCTTGAGCCTCTTCTATTGAGTCAGTACTTGCGCTTGCAGGGAAAACTTGAGGATTTTCTATTGTTACATGATCTTCTTCTATTTCAAACAACTTCTCATGATTATTATGATACTCAGTTTGAATACAGGGTTCATGAGTTGTTTCTTCTACATTGTCATGATGCCATTCTTCTTTAATAACCTGAAATGAGTTATGACATAAAGGCAGAGACTCTAGTTGTGTTGTCTCTTCTCCTATTTTAGATTTTGTGAGTTCAAGATGGTTGACTGTTTCCTCAGGGTACTGTCCCTTGTTTATGTTTGCAGCTTGTTCATAAAGTTCTCTTAACAGTAAAACACAAGGTAGTATAGGTAGGCAATCAATATCTTCTTGACAATATTGCTCATTGTTCTCTTTATAATCTTGCTCATCATACATATTTTGTTTGTTGTTCAAGTCATGTAGTGGTTGAGTTTGTTCTTGATCTAGAAGAAGCATGGGCTACTCTAGATCATCAATATTTAAATTAGCCTCACCAAGAAGGGATGATGAATCATTGTTTATGCTGGCAGGGATATCTTGAGGAATGTCCTTTATTCATTGCTTGATTTATTCCTCAATTGATTCATATAGGTTCTTGAGATAGCTGTCTTGGGTATGAAATTCATGAATGGTTGCTAAAAGATCCTCATGATGCATATTAACCAAATCCTCATCAATATCTAACAAGTATTGGGTGATGTTTTGAGATTGATCACAACAATATGCAGTCCATGATAAAGATGAAGAGTTTTCTTTATATTGCTCATAAAATACTTGGTGCATGTATTTTAAAGAAAACAAGCTCTCAGGTTCTTACCATTCATACCAATCCCTTGCCTTTCCTTCTAACATTAACATGAACATTTTCATAAGGCAGTCTTCATGCCATTCAATTTTTACCTTCCATATATGTATATGAAATTTGATGAGATGTAACAATGGGTCATCAAACTTTTCACCTTGAAAAAAAGGAAGGTTATCATCCCAACACAACTGGGGCATCTTATGAGGGAACCCAGGGATATGATCTCTACTCATTGGGGCATATCTTCATTGTATCCTTGGAATCATGTTTGTAAATTAGAAAAGAGGTTATTGTGTCTATTCAACCAGTTCAGAGTCTTTTACCAGTGGAGTCATTAGGTCTTTTTGGAGGTTGTGGAGTCGCCAGGTGGAAGATTTGAACTTTGTTGTCCACCAACAGTATGTTTGGGTTTGCTCGATGCATTCCCAAGAGAGTCTATAAGGACTAGTGAAGTAGTAGGCCTACTAGAGGCCACTAGAGTCGCTAGGTGGAAATTTTTAGCTCTTTTTTGGAGGTAAAATGTTCTATGGTCCACCACCAATGTTTATTATGAAACCAATCTGAAATGTTTTTGGGGTGTTCTGAGTTTCTATGGTTGTTTGAAGGACTAATGAGCCTATAAGAGCTTGCTAGGCAACTATGAACTCAAAGGTCCCACCGTGATTGCCAGAATGTTGGGATCCTGTGATTTAGCAGATTGGCATACTAAATGACAAGGCAACATATAAACTAGTCTTTAGAGCTCTAGGATCTAGCCCTCCTAGTCTTAGAGAGGGATCCCTCAATTTTTTTGCAAAGATATGACTTGTTTGATTGTAAAAGGTTGTTTTTAGGCTAGTTATTAAGTGCAAGTTTGTTTGTTTGTTTGGTTTGGTTGATTGGACATGAATGATCTAGGAAGCATAGATAGAGAGGGGAAATATTAGAGCCATTGGGTAATGGAGTCAAGAAGAAGTTATAACAAGCTCAATCAATGGATATGGGATATCAAAGGGAAAATCTAACTTGGCCAGTGGATCTTGGGTTTGGCGGATAAAATGAAATGAAAATTAAGGATTTAGAAGAAGTAGAACTAAGGGCAATTAAGAATCCTTAATTATATGTACCTCTCAACAAAGGGACTTAAAACATCATCTGAACATGAAGAGGCATTTCATAGACAGAGCTAACCATAAATTATAGAAACCACACTTCAGCAAATAATAATTCCAAGACAAACTATTAAAATTAAATCTAGGAGTCAGGGAATGCCCTATTTCATCCAAATATTTCACTTTCAAAGACTTAGAAAACATATAAGATTCACAATAACTGCATTCATAGAAGAGGGAACTCCTAAACATCTAAGACTGCAATTATAAATACCTTCAAAACAATTATCCAAGCAAGAACAAAGGGTATGATCAAAACAGACCTCTTTGGCAGACTATAAACAATGGTACTTTAAAGGGAGACTTCGGAAACATTTTTGAAGAGGTAGCAAGTAAGCAGGGAAAACCATAAATCATTCTTGAAACCAACTGTTTGAACTATTTCTAAAATAAACAAGCTTTAGGGTTGAAAAATAGTCAAACTACTCAATAAACCATTAGTAGATGAAAACATGAAGACAATGAAGAGAAAATAGGTCTAAGGTGCTTCTAGGAGACATTTCTTAGCCTAAACCTTTCACTCTACTGTAAGTAAACAATGATGAAACAAAATGGAAAACAAGAAATAACATTAACAGATAATAATACATCACCAAAAACCATGTTCAGGGATCCAATGATAGAGCCTTCTCATTAATAAAACATGTCAAAACATCATCTATCTTCCAAAACTTCAATTTATTCTTAATCTTTAGCCAGACTATGTACAACTGCAAAGAGTTCGAATGCCAGCAACCAAACCTTACAAATGAGTTCCACAATAGTATTTATACTTTAATTGAGGAGGTGGAACTATCTAGGGTTCAAATGTTATTAATGACATAATAAATGCACTCCTATCCTTAAAAACCTTGCAAGGCATAAGGTAGGAATATCTATCAACTACTCCTCTGTGTAATAAATCTGTCTTTACTTCCTGAGGATGAAATAGTTGAAAAGATTGACTGTGAGACCTTTTTTTGTCTTTAAATGAAGTGTTATGATAGTTAAAATATCTTATTTAGTGTAATAACTGTCAATTTTCCTTTTAGGACATAAAGCAAGCCACAGGTGGCAGTTTAGGCTTATCAAGTAAATAACTGCTCCTTTTGATTTGTCCGAGGCTATCTTTAAGCCTAATTTTCCTTTATTTAATCAAAGAGTGTGTCTAGGCCTTATTTTTTTTAGCCTTCATAATCCATTATACTACCTTTATAACACATCTCAAACTTTTTCAAACCTTTAATTCATTAGTTTATCTCCTTTAATATGCCAATTAAAACCTTTAAATCTTATTTCTGCCTCTTTATACCTTGATACTCTGTTTTTCTGCCTTTATCTCTTTTCTATATAACAATTGTTTTATTCTTTAATCCTTCATGTCTTCAAATCTTTAACTTTCTCCTTCAATCACTGTTTGAAGGCCTAATCCCTTTAATTCAACTTTGGTCTTGGATTAACCCTAAAAATGCTTCCTGCTGTTCATGTCTTCATTGATGCTTTGTTGCATTTGTCCTTTATGTGCAGGGAGGGTTTCTTTATGCGCGTTGGAGGGTTTTATAATTCAATCAATGGTTAGAATATAATGATAAAAATTTTAAACCGATGAAAAATCCATCCCTTTTTCTTTCGGGCCCTCGGATTATCATCCTGAGGCCTCAATCACCAAATATGACTGTGAGATGGCTTTTGCGTTACTGCCGCCATGAAACCTGCAAAATAAACCAAATATTAAATAAAAACCCTGCGTTTTGTGGTCAATTTACGATCAGAGGCTTTAGGAGTGGCGTAAGGATTAGAGAGGATGAAGGGAGAGTGCAAGGGAGATGTTCCGAAGGCGGAACCATGAAAACAGGTTTAAAATATGCATTTTGAGACGTAATGGAGGAAAAAGTGGTTTCGCGAAAACCATCGGCGGTTTTCACATTGCAGATGAGTGGTTAGCGGTTTTAACGCAATTGAACGCGATACGATTATCTACTCGACACGTGGCCTCTGTGAAACCGTTAGTTTCAAGTGAAAAAGAGGTGTTAAACCTCGGGAGCGAATGTTGCACAAAATAGCCTATGCGCCGTCGGATCTGGGGAGGTAGATCCAACGGTGGGAGACGAGTGTGATGGGGAAAGGTGTGCGGTGGAAGGGGAATATTGGAGGACAGCTGGTGAAGGGAGGTTGGGTGATGGGAAGGAAGTAGAAGGTTGGCCAGTGGGGGTGTTATGAGGTAATTTACATGGACCGTTGGATCCGAGGTGATCCACGGTTGGGATTCGTTTAGAGGGTGAACGGAGTAGTGAATGGGGTTGGGAGAATAGGTAATGGAGGAAGCGAGATTGTTGTCGGATCGTCATGATCGATGGCGGGGATTACTTCGGGGAAAAGAAATGGTGCGGTGAGATGGTGGGTGGAGGATGAGGGGGGATGAACGACCGCCATTGGATCTAGGCCTAGGGCCTTTGATCAACGGTGAATAATGTTTGAGGAAAAGGTGAAGCAAGGTAAGGGAAAAAAGGCGGGGAGAGTAAATAAGAAAATAGAAATAAAGGGAGGGGGCTAGAGAAAATGGGAAGGCGCGGTCCCGTGAAAAGGCAAGGGGATCGGGGGTAAAGGTGGAATGGGGCCATGGTCTAGCGCCCGGTCACGGCCCTGGGTTTTGTGAAGGAGAGGGGGCTGAGGCTCAAGCCCAAAGGGGCTTAAAAAAGTCCAAAAAAAGGCAGACAGAGGCTAGACCAAGGTTTTTTAGCCTTTTGAAGTTCCGATAGGCCTTAAAAAGAGGGTTTCGGGCTTATAAGTGAAAATAGGCCTAAAACCAAAGTTTTTAAGCTTTTTTAAGGTTCCGATAGGGTGAAAGAGGGATTTTTAAACCATATAAAGGATTTATAATGGTTTTAAAGGATGTTTAGGGGGAAATGAAGCATTAATGAAGGGAAAATGGGGTTTTTAGAGGGAAATGAAGGGTTTAATGAAGGGAAATGGACCTTTTCAAAAAGGGAAAAAGGGCTTGTTAAGATAGAATAAAAAATGGAAAAATGGGGGAATGAAATGGAGGTGAAAATGATGGAAATTATGTTTTTGAAGGTGTTGTACTGTACAACAACCCTCCCTTTTTCCAAAATTTTAGAATAAAATTAATTTAGAAATAGGGTCCCTTTTTTTTTTTCTTCTTCTTCTTTTAATATAGCAATAAAAGACTTAGAAATAAAGATTCATTGTTTTGAAAGACTCATTGCATATCTTTGTTACCAAGTGTGTACAAACAAATACAACATTCAAAAACTTCCGATCCGATCAAATATAAAAGACTTTATTATAGAAAATAAATCAATTGCAAAAGTCCCATGAACACTAATCGGAAATCGGAAATCGAAAAAATATTTGAGAGAAGTTTTACATACATGTTCAAAATCTCCGATGCGATTAGTCTAGTCGCAAATCTCCAATCGCAAAGGATTTAAGTTATTCATTCACATATCTCTGATGCGATGCGATCAATCGCAATCGCGTGATCGGGGCACTTTTGATAAATTCCTTTTGGTCAATCGAAAATTCCCCGATGCGATGCGCTTTATTATAAAACACTTTTCAAAAGGAAACAAACATTTGTTTTTGCTTAAATGAGAAGAATCTCTAGATTGTAGACCCCACCATATCGTAATCAGAAATCGGAGAAAAGTCATTAATCATTCTTTTCGATTAAAGCTCCCCAATGCGATATACCATCATCGCAATCGGAAATCGGAGAAGTTCGGTTAAACATAATCGGAAATCAGAGAAATATTTATTGTGATATTTATACACCATTTGAATGCTTCCGATGCGATTGATTTTCATATACTATAGACTTGTCACATCAGAAGAGTTCATAATAGGTAATTTAATATTATTTTCACAAACGCTAAAACTCCAATAGTACGATTAACATTGAATAGCAAATCAAATGATTATTGGTTTACGATTCTATTTTGAATACATGAGTGTGACCCAAACAAAATATTTAAGTGTTACACGGATTCAATAAATAATGAATCATGAACCCATAATTTTTATAATTGTTATTTTCAATTGCTTGTTTATCACGACTGAGAGCTTATTGCTTTGTAGAATCAAAGAACGCCAAATCCTTTCATTCGCAGACCGAGGGAAACAATATCAGACTCATAAATGTCGAAGAGAACAAGGAGAATGAAGACTTTTGTTGCCGCTAGGTTTGTTGAGAGTCATACAGTCTCGAAGGAAAAACCAGTAAAGCTGAAGTTAGTTACAGATACATCATGTCAAGGGCTCGACAGAATGATATGGGAAGGAGTTTATAATCTATTGGAGAGTGAAAAACCTAAATTCACAATAGAAAAGGTATCAGTTCTAGATGAAGATACCTCAAATTCCGACTCTGAAATTACTGAAATAACACTTGCGAATTCATTCCTACATCGAATTGCAGCCAGAGCAAACATCATTCCTTATTATGATGTGATTCGATGGGTCATCGATAGTGTAGAAATTAAGGACATAATGTTTATTTCGGCTTCTGGAACATCTTTTGGATCATTCAAAGCAGAAGACCTCAAAGCAATGTATCATCTCCCTGATCCGCAGAAGGTCTATAATAAAGAATTTGTCAAAGAGTTTGTTGACAGTAATAAAGTTCAATCTGAACCTATCAAAGATTGGAGGAAAAGTCCTGAAAAGCACAAAAATGAATCATCCGGTATGTATTCAGTAGATTCTCTTTCACCCCCATACGGCTATGCCGCTGCTATGATGTGTAGATTATTTGGCAATAAAAATTCTGCTAGGTTTTCTATACAAATGGTTCCTTTAATCCTAGCTGCTGTCAATTCTGAAATTATGGACTGGGCTATTATTCTTTCTGATAGGATAGCTAATAGGATTCTCGAATATAGACAAGATAAAATCGCTGGAAATACCACTCCCTTTTTCTTCTGTGCTTATGTTCTAGACGCTCTTTGTTTTAATTTTGAGTTTCCCTTGTTAGGCTGGAAATGGACTACCAAAGATCCCACTCCGATTCATATATATCATAAAATCCTTTGGAAAGTTCATTTAAAATATCATGTGTATAGAATATGTCATGGTTTCCTTATTCCAGTTTTTCAAACCATTTTCAATCGCTTTACCCCTAAATTCTCCGACAAAGCTAAAAATGACTTATCCTCAATAGGAGATTGGTTTGGAGAGGAAAAATTCACGTATGTCAGGATTTTCAGGAGTATTGTGGAACCCCATGTTCTCCCTCTTTTTGTTCCAGATAAACTTCTAGCTCAGGAAATCTCCTATCAATTGACAGTTGAAGGAATGTCCAGATCTCTGAGCAATAGTAAGAAAAGAATGTGGCCTTCGTTTCCATTCAATTGTGGAAATTTTACTTTGAATGACTTCAAGCATGCAGAAAAGGAAGTCGCCAAAATAAAGGGTTTCAAATTGGCAACAATCCCGGGGAGACAGTATGATCCACAAAAGATAGCTTTTAATGTTACTTCTTCAGTTTCGATTGCTCGGTTCGAGCATGAACCAGATGAATTTGATGATTTTCTTGTTTCATTAAATGACTTTTCTCAAGTTTATAATTTGGCCAAGTCCAAATTCCAGAAAGAAGAAATGAATAAATTTATGCTATTTAGAAGTCAAAGATTGTTGAAAGTTCCTCTAGACCAATTGAGAGTTCCTATACAAGGGTCAGAAGCAGAGGATACATCTGGCAAAACAGCAGGAGAAACATCTACCAGTAAGGCCATTACACAGTCATCTACTGGCCAGCCCATTATACAGACACAAGAAGAAGCAACAGGAAATGATCCGATTGTACACATTCAGAAAGAAATCACTGATGGCAAACCCGATGAAAATACTGATTAGCAATCCACAGTTCAAATAGAGAAAGAATGCACAAGTACTGATACTAATGTGCATACTCAAAAGGAAGGTTCAGACAACAAAACTAATAAACAAGAAAGAAATACAGAGAAATCAGATACACAACTTGGAGGAAGCAAAACTGATGAAATTATAGACTCTGCTAATCTTAATGTTTCATCTCAATTGTTGAAGTAGTATAATCAATTTGCTCATCAATTAGGATTGTAGGATAATCCTGAAGAAAAAAATCCAGAAGATCAGGATGTTGAAATCATTCCTGAACATCCTACAGGAAAAATTGTGTTGAAAATTGAGGAAATCCCTCCTCTGGATGTATTCTACAGCCCTAAACATAAGGCTGTTGTTAAAAAACAGAGAAAAAGAAAGAAAATGGATCAAGACACAATTTTTGCTTCACAAGAGGAATTCATGAGTATTGTTTATAAGAATTCTGAAGTGAATCCATCTGAGGATCTCACTAAGTTATCCCAATATGCAGGAGCATACAGTGCTGCGACAATAGATAAAGCTGCAGAGGTTTCTCAGTTGATGACTCAGAAAGATCTACATCTAGCTTTACTTGAAAAACAATCTAATGAAAATCAGCAGAAGATTGCTCAATTTGAACAGCAATTTCAAAATCAAGAGCTCAGAATTAAAGAGCTAGAAGAGCAGCTGACCACATAAAAGAAGAAAGTTGATGAACAAGCTCTAAACAAACAACAACAGATGAATCAAGAAATTTCAAAGTTACAAAATTTGTTGCAAGATGAGCAAAATAAAAAGATTGTACAAGAAAAAGAATTTCAAGCAGCTTTAGACAAATTCAAGGATTTTCCCAAATTAAATGAATTCAAAATAGAAGCTCTTGAAGCCAATAAACTGTTGTCTCAGCAGTTAAATAATTTTTGTACGAAATTAACTCAAACAGAGCCATTTATTGATATCACATCATCTTTAATACAGGACATAGTTACTCTCAGGCAAGAGATTGATGATGCAGATGAAAAGATTTCTGAATTTCTTATTTGGCAAGATACATATAAGGGAAAAGAAGTTAATCTACCTCAGATAGGAGAAAGACATAATGAAATCCTGTTTATAGAGTGGGAGCACCAGTTGATGAAAGCCGAGAGAGCTATATCAAGAGCTAGAAGTATGATGGGTAATATAACACAATTTATCAATGACAGCTTGTATGCATGTAATCTCATTTCAGATTGTGTTCCAGGCAGTTTACTCAAAGGCAAAGAAATTGATCGCAGATGGAAAGAAGAAATGATGAATAAAAATCAACAGATCAATAAGCTTCAAACAATATCTCGGGATAATATGTGGACCTATCCGATTAAGCCACTCAATCAACAATCAACTATTAAATGCCTATCAAATGCTGTTGATTGTTTGATTCCAGAATTCTCCGATGCCACATACGCTGGACAGTTACATTCCAAGATGAGTCATACATCAGAAGTACAGGAAATGTTGAAAATTTTCCACCTGGCTACATCGAGTGAGAAGGAAAAGCAATGAATCAGTTCCATTTTAAGATAGTATTTCTGTTTTTAATTTGATAGATTGTAGCAGTAGTAGTAGGATTCTGTTTTCATGTAATTTCATATTTAAACCCTTCTCATGCATTGGAGAAAGGGTCCTGAGTTGTAATATTTTTGACTTGGAGTTTACATTTCTGTACTCCACTGCCTCTTATATTTTATAAAGGATCACATCTGTTGATTTTATGCAGAATTATCTTTAAAGTGTTGCATTTCTGTACCTTGGATTTGATTTTGCATCGGAATTACTGGATTAGAGTATTAGATTTCATTTGAAAGCTTTCAATATGGATAAGGTATTTTTATCTATTCACTATTGATTTCTTTTGTCATATGATATTCGCTTTAAAATTTGCTATCATTTATATATATTTGGTTTTCACAACGTTTCTTTATATATCATTTTTGAGTATAATTGAAATGTTATCTTTCATAAGTGTATGTAGATGATATACAATGATGAATACAATATGCTAATCTAACTCTGTTTAATTTCTCAAACAAAGTTATCTTTATTTGTTACTGCACATTTCAATTAAACTTTAATACATTTCTATGGTTATTGTTAAATTGGAATAATTTTAAGTTGTATTCACATATGATACCCGGGTTAATTTTAGAATTTCTTTATCAGTATTTAGATTAAATTAGATAGTTTAATTTCAGTTATTTAGCCCCATTTTCACTCATCCAAATCAACCCATCACCAACCCATTAGTTATAAGGAAACTGGTCCTTTCAATCCAGTCGGAGCCACCATACCAAACGGATAAGGAGCTGTCCTAAGGTCCCGACCGGGTGGTTTTCCCCAATGTTTGAAGCAGAGATTTTCTAGGCTTCAACAGAAGGCAGTGAGATTTCTAGTCACAATGTTTCTTCAAATATTGGTTCTAGGAATCTAGGATTGTCAACTTAGTCATCTTTGGATAGGATCAAAATTATGGATGACTAACATTAGGTCCATATAATACTAGTGTAGCCCTTATATTGTTATTGTGTGCCCTATAGAATCCCACTATTTTTATTGTTTCACCCTTATATTATTATTGTTATGTAGGCCCTAATTATATTTTCACCCTTTAGACTCTTATATATTCCAAGGAGGTCTTGTCATTCGAATCATCCAAGAGTTGTTCATTTATGTGATGTAAAAGGGAGGTTCCCCCCTCGAAGTGGCTTATTATCTAGTTGTTGATATATCTTTTCTTATGTTTCTATGTTATTTTTGATCTCGGTACATAACATTTTGTATCAGAGCTCTTGATCCTGGGGTTTTTCTGCTTCAAATGGGTCATTGTGGTATTTTCTCTATAAAAAAAAATTTCTTTGAAACTTTAGATGGTGAAATTAATACCACATGAAGGCGCAATCTTGATGAATATCTGGGTACAATTTTAGACCTTAGTTCGCTATATTTTTGGCAATATGCTCCAAGGAAGTTAGGAAGTAGAAATAAAAGTGGACATGGACTATTTAAAAGCAAACATGGAAAGTTTGAAGGAAGGTTTGACAAATTTGCTACAAGAAAGACTTCATAGTGGTGACAAGGTATTCCATGAAACTCATGATGAGAACAAAAGGAATTTGAATCATGATTTTAGAGACTCTAACTCTAGGTTGAAGACCAAACATATACCAAATATTGATATGAAGAAGTTTGATGATAAGGATTCGTTAACATAAATACTACAAATGGAGCAGTGTTTTGATCTACACGATATGAAACACATATAAAAGGTATGCATTTCATATTTATATTTAGAACCTAATCAGTTTTTATCGTATCATTAGCTTCATTCTCATAAATCACTTTTCACTTGGACAATTTTTATGGAGGAATTGATAACACATTTTGAATTTACAAAGAGAAATACCTTATTTATCCATTTGATAAATATCAAACAAAAGGGTTTAGTTAAGGAGCACATTGAGGACTTCCAAAGATTGAGTATAAACATAACTAATATTCCACAAGAGAATTTAATTAATGTATTCATAGGGGCCTTGAAGGATAATATCCAACCTGAGGTTCGCCTTTCAAAAACTAAGTCATTGGAGAATGCATTAGGGTGGCAAGAAAAGTTGAAAGAAAAATTATGGCAACAAGGAGATCTACCACTCACGACTATAAATATGGAAGTTTTGTCGTTCCTAGCCTCCCACAACGTACAAGGTTGACACCAAAACAACTAGAGGTAAAAAGAGCAGAAGGGCTTTGTTACAGTTGTGATAGAAAATACACTAAAGGTCATAAGTATGTTTAGAATAAATTATTTTACAAAAATTGTGAAGAGGAGGAAGAAAAGGAACAAGAAACATCAAAAGAAGAAGATATACACTAGGAACCAACCCGAGGGGTTGAAAAAGAAGAAGTAAATCCAACCATATATTGTAATGCATTAGCATGAATTACCACTCCTCAAAATCTCAAGATAGAAGGATATATCAAGAATAAAAAGATATAGTGTTGATTGATTCAGGTAGCACCCATAATTTTATTAATTGTAAGATAGTCAAGGATTTGAATTGCTTTCTATATCCAGCACCAGAGTGTCAGGTGATGGATGCAAATGGAGGAACTATAAATTTCTTAGGGAAGTGCCATAATATCAATATAACCATGGGGGAATATGTATTGAATAGTCCATTGATTTCCATTCTAAGGTGTTGTGTTGATGTTGTATTAGGATTTAAATGGTTACAATATTTGGGGATGATAATTTTTTTTTTCAAGATTTATTTTTGAATTTTTTTTTGGAAGGAAAGGAAATTGAATTCAGGGGTATCACAGGGAAACCTGGAAATATAATAAGCTCTAATTCCATGAAATTTTTTTGAAGAAGGAAAAATGAGGGGAAATTGCACAATTATGCTCACTAGATGGTGAAACACCCAAGACATCCATTTCTCCATATCTCCAAAGTGTCCTTGAAAATAATTCCAAGGTATTTGAGACTCCCAAAGGTCTCCCACCTATTTGTGATCATGATCATGCTATTCAATTGATTCTAGGAAGTGCTCCTCCAAACATTATATCTTACAGATATCCCTATGCCCAGAAAAGTGAAATTGAACATATGGTTGCACAAATGCTAGAGGTTGGTATAATTCAACCTAGCCAAAGTTATTTCTCTTCTCCAATATTATTGGTTCAAAACAATGATGGATCATGTCATATGTGTCTGAGTTATAGAGAGGTCAACAAGCTCAGTGTTAAAGATAAATTTCCCATTCTTGTCATTGATGAATTGTTGGATGAACTACATGGAGCAATTTAATTCACCAAGATGGATCTTCACTCAGGAGATTATCAAATTAGAATGAAGAAAAAAGTTATTCTGAAACAACATTCAAAACTCATGAAGGTCATTACGAATTTTTGGTCATGCCTTTTGGCCTTACTAATGCACCTTCCACATTTCAAGGTTTGATGAATTCCACTTCCAAAATCTTAGAAAATTTGTGTCATTTTTTGACGTTATACTAATCTAACAAATGTCTTGGAAATATCATGTTCAACATGTTGACCGGGTGCTCAAACTATTGGAGGAGGAACAATTGTATGCAAAACCATTTAGATGTCTCTTTAGGGTACAAGAATTGGAATATTTGGGTCACATTGTATCTCATGAGGGTGTTAAGGTAAACCATAAAAAAATTAAAGCCATCAAGCAATGGAAAATTCCCACAAACTTAAGGAATATTCGAGGATTTCTTGGGTTGACAAGGTATTATCGCAATTTTGTTAAGAATTATGGGAAAATAGTAGCACCTATAACAACATTATTGAAGAAAAATGCATTTGTTTGGACTCCGGAAGTAACTAAGGCCTTTGAAAATCTTAAAGAGTCAATGTGTCGAGCTTTGATCTTAGCTACATTAGACTTCACAAAAACCTTCATTGTGGAATGTGATGCCTTAGGAAATGGCATTGGTTTTGTTTTAATGCAAGAAGGAAGACCAATTTCTTTTTAAAGTCATTCAATCATGGGTATTTTTGCAGGTACAACCATACAAACAAATTTCCCTAAAGCGACCTAAAAAGGATAATAAATTATCACCCAATTACTATGGCCCTTACAAGGTGTTGCAAAATATTGGTACTATGGCATACAAATTGGAGTTTCCTGCATCTTCATGAGTGCACCCAATTTTCCATGCTTCATGATTAAAGAAGGTTATAAGTGACAAGCTTCTAGTTCAAACTATATTTCCATAACTTGACAAGGAAGTAAAAATCATATTGGAGCTTGAATCAATCACGGAAACAAGAATCTGAAAAAATCTTCCATACAGTTTATGTCAAATCCTTCCCTATATGCATTGTATAAAAAAAATGAGCTATTTTTAGGTGCTCATAGTATGAAAACCAAATGAATTGAGTGGGATAACTTTTCATTCCTAATTGAAGCCCATTTCCATCACGATGATTTCTATTATATTCCAACTTCCATAGGTGAGGTGTCATTCTTCTTGGTTTTAATCCAACCTCTTATTTCCCATTGAAAATATTCTTTTAAATAGCATGATACCTCTGGTTCTTAGAGAGGAATTTCTTATACTCATCGAACACCTCCTTTCCTAAACTTGTTGAATGACGAGATTTCATCTTAGGACCTCAAATTGGACATGCAAATTTACTCTTTTTTTGAAGGCTTGCAAGATATTTATTAATGTCAATTAATATAAATGAAGGCATTATTTAAAAAGCATGCATGATATGATCTAATTGAAATAAGTATAAACTATTATGGTGCAATGGAATGCTACATACCACAAAAATGTTTTAGTCCTACGACACCATGAATTGTCCATACAAGTATTCCATGGAATTGAAATTTTCTCTCCCTTATTGGTATACAAATGTCATACATCGTGATGCCATCCCATAAACTCATTATCTCGTCGATAAGAGGCCCGAAATAAGTATTCATATATTTAACTTCGCACTTCCCCAATTGTTGGGAATTACACATAATTACTACCATGATATGTACATATAAGAAAATAAATAAACATATCATATTATGCAAAAAAAAAGAAAAATTAAAATATTACAATATTCGAAATTTTAATGTAAACAAATAATTGAAACAATCATTGTCAACATAATGTTCTCTCTCTTTATTGACATACAAGAGGAAGGTTATTGTTGATAAAATAAATAGGCCACATCGATTAAATAGACCTGAGCTCTCCAAATGGATTAGCACCATCAACTGAAAATGGAAGCCTAACATTATGAGGTTCATCTTTAAAAGGTGACTATTTTTCTTCAATTTACCTAAATGCATAAACATCTGTAGGCATTTGAATAAAACCATCTTCACTTCTCTTCAATGCATGGTAATCCATAAAATTTTCTATGCTTTCACACTTGAACAACCACTGCAAATGTGGAATTATGGGAATGTGACGAAGAACCTTTTGAGGCACCTTTTTTTTTATCGGTTTGATATCTACTGTTGTGACACATCATGAAATTTGTTTTCGATGCATCTTATCCATAATATATAATATGATCTTTAGGACATGCATCTATAGTTTGATACTCCATTCTAATTTCTTTCATAACAACATATAAATCTTGATATGCATGAGGCAACTGATTTGGAAATGGTAACATAAGTTCACCTAACAATCTATTATAATATAAAAAATCACTAGTTAGTGTAAAATATATTAATCATAAATATTGCATTCTTATTTTACACATTAGTTAACACTAAAAAAATGGAAAAAATAAACCTTTCATGTACTGATGAAACATATTATGTTGTAGCTTAGGATACGTGTCATACAAGTGTTTCACAAACCATTCAAAATATTCAATTCCACCGAAAATAATGTAGCAGAGATAATATTTTCTCTTGAGCCTTCATAAAGTGGTGCCCCTGCATTCTGTAGCATAGGTGCATCATAAATATCATTATCATTCTCAACGCCATACAAGTATTGGATCAATTTATTTGTCCCATCATCTTGAACTATGTTATTATTTTCATCTTCTTCCATAGGATCATTATCTTGATCTTTGACCATATTTGCTCCATGTTCCTCAACTTGCAGAACATCATTTCTAGTACTACTACTTGGCGCATTCAGATCAAAGTGCCTAGGAGAACACCTTGAATTCATAATAATTACTAACAATCATGTGAAATTAGTCTACATAACAAATTTTATAACAATATTTTTTTACAAATACAATTAATATAAAGAAAATGTATATAATGATTCATAAAATATAGCCACTACCACTAGATGATATTCTTTCCCCCTTTCAATGTGCCCATTCTTCCTAGAATTTCTATTAGCTATTTCATATGAAATTCTCTGTGAACCTATGCACTCACAAAATTGGTAAGGGAAATAAAATTTCCCATCATTGAATCCTAGCCAATCTTTTGGAAAATAGATCACTACTGAAGGGGGGGGGGGGGAAGTGAATCAGTACTGATGGCCTTTATATCAATTTTATAACTTTTGTTGGATTAACAATTTACATCACACATCCACAATGTTAGCTAATCAAAACATGAAATCAAAAATAAAATCAAAGCATAATAACCACAAGAAACATCAACACAAGCATGCACACATAAGAACACAAGTATTTTTGGTGGAAACCCTTTCGGGAGAAAACCACCTTGTTGTTGTTGCGTTGCTCAATTCTTCTATTAATATACTCAAAAATTGTACATGGATTAGATTATAACCATAAGCTGAATTACTTGGATTCCTTTATAGTATGCTGGCACCTATTAGTCAGGAAATATATTTCTGTCATGGATCTACAAAAATCTATCCGTTGGAAGCCCTCACGGTCAATGATCCTCACCCAACTCCCATTGGACTATCCAACTCCTATTGGATGGGGAAATTTGTTACCTTTACTGAATCCTTCAAATCAATGTCTACCCTGGAGCCTCCATACCTTCACTTCCTCCATGTGAAACAAGTTTTATATATTTTTAAACTAGGCTCTCAAATATGCTCAACATGAGCAACCCAACAAAACCATCATTTTGCACATAAAATCTAAATCAAAAACTCTACCCGGAGGGGGTTACTTCTTCTCTTCTACTCACAACAATATTTTCTCTCTAAAAAACCACAAGATTCTAATTCTTCTCCTCTCTAAACATTGTCACTTGAAAAACAAAAGCTCTGAAATTCTCCTCAAATCATTCTCTAAATTCCACTTACATAACTTTAATATATCTCTACAATACTGTGTGAGTAGCTATTGGAATCTCTACTCACTCACAATGCCCTCACAATGGCATGTTCACACACTCTCAACAGAACAAACCAAATTAACTCAAAGCCTTCCTCTATTTATCATTTTTTTTGTGATTTTTAACTCAGTAAATACTACGGTTTATGGAGCACTAAAAAATTATTTTCACATTTCTCAATTTTCTTGGATCTAGCTCCTTGAATTGATCAAGCCACTCTTCTCCACTAGATGATGCATATTTTCAAGTTTAACCAAATTCTAGTAGCTCCCTTACCCTTTTCGACCATATACTGGAAAATTCTGATAAAAAGCATCTCCACAATACCAAAGTTAGTTGAGTTGCACTAGGAACCCAGAGAAATTCTAGCTAAATTCTCGACCGCACGCACAAAATTGGCTGATCCTGGATGAAACTACACACAAAATATTTTCTCCATGCTATTGGAGCCTTTTAACTGCACACACAAGCTTAGATCCATGCTGTTGGGGTAGAGGATGTGAGAAAATCAATCAAATCAGCTTATACCTTGCCCAAACTTCTTCCAGAGATTGAAAAGCCTATGTAGGACCTCTAGAAGCCAGTGGAACCTCTGCAACACTTAACCAAGTCATTTACACATCACCACCATCATCATAAGTCAAATTAGGTTTACTTGGATGCAAACCAACAAATATACTAACACCTGGGCCATCAACATACTCCAAAAAATACTTTGTCATCAATATGCAACTCCAAAACATGTCAGACATCCTCCAACACCTGTACAACCAACTGAAGCATAACTCCATTGATACTTGTATATACTCTCCAAGCCTCATGTATCATATCATCAATGTGAGGACCTAATCTGGGACATGGAGACCTGATCTTCCAAACTCCTCAACTCTAACTCATATAAGGACAATTAACACCTGCAAAGCATAACTCCACTGTCACATCTTCATGCTTGTATACATTCCAATACTAATGCAACACATCATCCATGTATAAGCCACTTGAAACCAAACATACATGTGCTAACCAACTCTCCTACATCCCGTGCTACCAGGTTGACATCAATGCCAACCAATCAACACATCTGCAACAATGCAACACACATAAATGCCAACAATCTCCCCCTTTGGAATTGATAGCAACCCTACCTGATCCAATTATCTGATATGTCCTATGAAGACTTACCTCCATCCTCACATTCTCCCCCTTTCACATCAATGGAAAAGGGATAAACATGTCAAGGAAAAATTCTATATGCTCCTATCCATGCAATGGGATACATAAAAAAAATAAAATCTCCACTCAAAAACCATATGCAGGTGATGAAAAATGGGATACAATACTGAGATATGAGAATAATAACAACACTCATCCACATAGAAAAAAAATATGTGCAATAAACTCCCTCTGGACACAATCTATTCCCGATCAATGACACACTAGAACAAAAATATACATCTCCTATCAACATCAAAATCCATGTCATATATAGCAACAAATCAAATCACCAACACATAGAAACAACAACATAATGTGACCAACTAGTAGCAAAAACTCTGATCAAATCTATATAAGCAACAATATATATCTGATCAACTCTTGAACAAAAACAACAAATACATCTTCTCCATAATGTACTATCCAACAACCGAAAACTCATACATCAACAAAAGTAATATCTCAATCATGTGTTGTCTCTCCTATCTCAATGGGAAGCAACCTCCTTTCAAGAAGACATGGTATCAACAAATATATGATGGCAAGGTATGTTACATGTTATTTTGTCACCATGACATTTGACTGTCCAGATAGATCTATCACTACCTATATTGTGCTCCCTTAGAAGTCAAAAACCCTAATGTTCCTAATCCAAGTCTCGGAATTGGAGAAAATCTCTTTAAAACCCTTAAAAGTCTACCTCCACACTTTTTCTAGCCTTTTACTGTGGGTTCGTAGATACTTGGTCTATAAATTTTAGCAACCCCCCATGTTCTGCTACTAAAACCCGCGGACCCCCGAAAAAAGTCGAATTAAAGAAAAGGTAAATTCTAGAAATGTAGCTGGTCAAATATTCTCCCAAATGGAAGCTTTTAGAGGCGCGATTAGTTCAAGATTTATCCCTCCACTCATGGAGATTATCCCTTGTTCCATGGAGCTCAAATCCCTTCATGAGAGGAAGCCATCCCCCTCTTCATGGAATTGAAACTACCTCCATTTCCCTATAAATTGAGCTCAAGTTTCAGGCTGAAGGGTAGATTCTACATACATAGTAGACATACATGGTAGTTGCTGAAGAAATTCCCAAGAGTCCATACTTCCTACACTAGCTATTGTTGGCATGAGAATGATCACACTCTTATGTCCATAGCTCCATGCTGGTATTTAGAGAGGAAGGCTCGTCAAACTGAGGGAGGAAGGATTGTTCAGGACCCTGGGAGAAATCTGTACGACATCAAGGCATCGGGTTGTAAGATTACTCTTTTCATTCAAGAAAATACATATGGATCTCTTTTTCTCATTGAGTTGTTGTAATATTCTCAATTAGCCCAAGCTAATGGGAATATACAATTTTTTTTCAATTTTCTTGCTGCATGAATAAAATTGTAAAGGAGGATTAATAAACTCCTAAAACAACAAAATAAATCAACACCCCATGTGAACAAGGCTAAATCTGGGCTGCCTTAATAAAACTCCCTTATGTGTGAAAGGGATTGAGATAATTGAATGGGTCAACAGGACCAAATCCACAGTGCTGTCTAGATGCAATGAACCTCCTAGATGCACAACACAGTTCTAGTTGGAGGATACACATGTGAAAGGAGCTAAACCTTTGAGATGGTTTAGGGTTTTGCAAGACTTTTATCCTATAAAAGAAAGAGGAGAACAACAAAAGAGGGTTGTTGAACATATTGTTTTGGAAGAACATGTCTGTTTAGACATTTCTCATTCTCTTGGCTGTTTAACAGAGAATAGTGTTGTTTAGCACTGGGTATTCCTGATTGGGAATCCCACCTCCTTCTTTGAGTAGCTCTTGAGGGAGTCTTGCATTTCATGTCTACTATTAGGCATTTGGCCAAGCTCTTATTCCAAATACAATGCAGATCCTGTTGAGGGTTTGGTTGTCTTTGTAAGCTGCAACAAGTGGAGGGTAGATCTATTCAAATATAAGCCATTATAGTGCCTCTTTTCAGTGGGAAAGCCTTCTATCCCCCTGGCAAGAGTGTATTGGACAATTGGAGCTTTAGATCCATACCTTGGCATCAGGACAAAATTTCCATCAAGCCTGCAACACAGTTTATCTTCTAGGACTATGTTATCTACAAGAGGAAAGTTGTAGGGAGTTTTGGCAAACTTTGAGGAGTGATCTCTAGTGATGGGAATTTGCCCTTCACTATGGTGATCCATGGATTTATGATTTATTCCATGTCATATTAAGATATAATCTGAATACTCTTATATATGCTTCAAAAATTCTAAATAAATCTGTAGATCTGCTGAATGAAATCTCAGATCTACTCCATATGCTTCATGTTTTGTTGAAAACCCCAAGGGGTATGTAAAATAGAGACAATCTAGTGTACAGATCTGATATAGATCTAATATTTTGTACACAGATATGTTCTAGATCTGAGTTGTAACCTACATCTGTTGTATGCTCATTAAAATAACGCTGTCAAGCCTTTTTCAGTGAAACACATTGTTGCAACACCTCTTTTAGAGTGTTTTCTTCACAAAAGTCTTCTATCTTTCTCTTGTACATTGTATGGGCCACATTGTAAATCTAATTTGTTGATTTATAAGCTATTTTTGAACCTCCATATTGGTCTCCTACTCTTACTCCATTAAACTACGTTATTTTCTGAGCAGTGTTGTTAAATATTGCTGCAGTCCCTTCCTTGGGAATTTTTCAAGCCATACTAGGTGTGGGAGGTCTGTTTACCTCACCTAGTTTGATTTGTTTCTTATCTCCTCTTGGATTTGGGTCTTATATTACCGGATATAAGGGATCCAAGGGCTAATTTCAAATTCTGTAGCATCCATTTATGAAAAATGCGTTTTTCAGACATGCCTTGCTGATAGTCCCAATTTGGGAATATTACAGTGGTATCAGAGCCATCATCTTGGCACAACCTGTGATTTTCTTTTCTTGAGAAGCCAATATTTTTTTTCATGGAAATAAAATAATGATGAAGAAGTATGATTATACTGAAGACACAGAAGGAAAGGGTAAGATCCATTTATCTGGAAGATTGCAAGGAGAAGAGTTCTCTAAAAATCTTTCTCAAGCTATGTATGAACTGAAAGAAGAAATCCAGGGAATGAAGAGGGAAAGACATGCAGATCCCTCAGGAGGATTTTTACATCAATAAATCCCCAGTACTTCTTACTATGTGTGTGAGCATTCAGCCACACAACCTGATCTGCAACGTTGGAGCATTCCTACTATCTTGTCAAAGAAATAAGGAAAAGGAGGAACACCAAAGGAGGAATATCTTGGTGATTATCTCCAAGAATATGAGTCTCAATCAGAGAGATTAAAAATGTATCTCAGTTTCTGAGAGTTCTGTAAAATCAAAGAAGAAAGATCCAACAGCTACAGTAGAAGAAGAGGGTGCATACAACACACTTTGGGTAGATTTTCTCTACCTACTTTTGATGGATCACCTAAGGACTCAGCCAAGTCTTGGGTAAGGAAGCTTGACACATACTTTCAGCTACATCAAGTTTCAGAAGAAGAAGCCTTGAGAGTAGCAGTGCTGCATCTTCAAGGAAAGGCTTATTCCTGGTGGCTATTTGAGTCATCTTCCTTGAAAAGGGTAAATATCTCTTCTTATGCAAAGTTCACTAGGAGACTAGTGAAAATATTTGATGAAAGACATTCTGAGATTTCTTGGGGAAAGAAAAACAAGCCCAAGAAATCTGAATCTTTGTATAAGTTGGAAGATTCCATAAAGCAAACTCCTGTTCTAAACATTGTTGGGGGGGTTGAAGATCTGCTGCATGATTTTCCAAGGGAAAAAACCCTACTACAGCAAGGTCTCTTTTCTCAGAGAAAAGACATGAGGGTTCCTTCTTCAAGAAGAGACCGAGGAAAAGGGTCTCTTAATGATGAGGTATTCTCCATTGATGAGGAGAAGGGAGAGAAAGAGCATAGATCCTCCAGCGATGTGATAGCAGGAGGAGATCTATTTTCATTAGGAGATGGAGATGAAGCAATGTCTTCCACTAGATGGGCTCTTGAATCTTTGCAAGGAGTTCCTAAGCATCTTCCATATGGAGGACATGAGCAGCATGTGTCTATGCTAAGAGACAATGAGACAGAACAAAGGAGGGATCACAAAGCTGACAAAGCAGAAGATGATTCACTATTTCTAGGAGAAGAGAATGGAGAAAATGCTCCAATCAGAGGCACTCTTGCACCACCAAGAGGGGTCTCTAAATTTCGTGAGACTTCCACACATGAAACAAAGTTTAAATTGCGTAGTGGAAGCAGGGACATGAGAATCCCATCTATTCTGCATATGAGGATGGTCCCTGAAACCTCATTATTTAGTGGCAAACCACCTGGGAGGCCACCTGATTCAGATTTTTTGCGGAAGACCTCACAACTTGCTGCTCCAAACTTAGATCCAGAAGGGTTTGGAGCACTTGAAGATAAAGCTACATCACTGGGAGACTTGGGTAAGCTCAAGAAGGGGGGAAATATTTTTCCCTTATCATCATCACCCACTCTCTTTCTCGATCTGCGCTGTGGGAGGAGAAGAATGGAAGGAAAAACCTTCCAACACACATATTTGGCATATGACGTGTCAAGGGAAGGATCAATAACATGACAGACACCTTGGTTGATGCATCATCAACACTATCATTGTTGAGCAGTGTAGATCTGTATTGGAAATCCCAACTGTTAGTGGATTACTCCAAAGATCTTCAGACATGTATGATACTTGATGACCAACTACATGAAGAGGGATACTTATTCCAAGGAGGATTCATCTATCATCATGGTAGAATATTTTTGTGTAGAGCTTCTAAGCTCAAGCATAAGATACTACAAGAAGAACACAAAGAGTTCTGTTTCAGCCACATGTATTCCATGAGGATCTACAATATCATCATGAGGAGCTTTGATTGGGAAGGCTTGAAAGAGGAACTATATCAGAATTTTCAAGAATGCGTGAGCTATGTGGAGTTGGGGCAGCCATGGGACTCTATGCAAGAGTCATCTCAACCATCTCTTCCTTCTTGGGAAAGAGGAGAAAGATCCATGCACAACTCCATGTGTATGAGAGACTTTGTTGGTAAGGATATGTTCATGTAAAGAAAGTTTTATTTTCTGATTGTACATGTTCTTTTAACATTTTTATGCAGGCCATGACTCCTAAAAGGAGTGATGTATCATGTAAATCTCATGGCAACTATTGGGCCACTAAAATTTCTGAACTTGGCCACTCCCTTGATGAGAAAAGGGAGATTTACTTTCATGATGGGTGCTTCCCAAAAGCACCAAACATATCTCACACTTTAAGCCATAGTGAGATGACTTGGGCAGCAAGTAAGTGGTGGGAAAACCACTTACTATGTATTGATTTGAGGCAGGTAGGAGCACTGCGTTGGTACCATATGTGGGACTATGACCCACCCCCTCATGCTCAAATTTTTATTTACTTATATGTAGCTTTACTTCCATACATTGATGATATACTTGTACTATTTATGGGGATGTATGGAGTAAGGGGAGGAGCCATGTATGTGCCATCGGGGATGGAGACTCTCTATGTACCATATGCTACATGTTTTAGAGAGAGTTTTGGTTCAGCCATGTTTGTTTCATTTGAGTTCTTAACTCCTTATGGGATGGATCATTTACCTCTCATAAGAACATGGGAGAAACAATTCATGGAAGGTTGGTTTGGTAAACACTCAGCTCATGGAAAAAGCTTATCACTTGATGGTGTCACCAATGGAAGAGGAAAGGAGTTGCAACACTCACCTTATCAGTTGCTTGAGGACAAGCAACATTTTGGAGGAGAGGACTGTAATATTCCCAATTAGTCCAAGCTAATGGGAATATACAATTTTGTTTCAATTTTCTTGCTGCATGAATAAAATTGTAAAGGAGGATCAATAAACTCCTAAAATATAAAAATAAATCAATGCCCCATGTGAAAAAGGCTAAATATGGGCTGCCTTAATAAAACTCCCTTATGTGTGAAAGGGATTGAGACAATTGTTTGGGTCAACAGGACCAAATCCACAGCAGTGTCTAGATGCAATGAACCTCCTAGATGCACAACGCAGTTCAAGTTGGAGGCTACACATGTGAAAGGAGCTAAACCTTTCTTATGGTTTAGGGTTTTGCAAGACTTTTATCCTATAAAAGAAAGATGAGAACAACAGAAGAGGGTTTTTGAACATATTGTTTTGGAAGAACATGTCTGTTTAGACATTTCTCATTCTCTTGGCTGTTTAGCAGAGAATAGTGTTTAGCACTGGGTGTTCCTGATTGGGAATCCCACCTCCTTCTTTGAGTATCTCTTGAGGGAGTCTTGCATTTCATGTCCACTATCATGCATTTTTCCAAGCTCTTCTTCCAACTACAACACAGATCCTGTTGAGGGTTTGGTTTTCTTTGTAAACTGCAGCAAGTGGAGGGTAAATCTATTCAGATCTAAGCCATTCTAGTGCCTCTTTTTAGTGGGAAAGCCTTCTATCCACCTGGAAAGAGTGTATTGGATCATTGGAGATTTATATCCATACCTTGGCATCAGGCCAAATTTTTCATCAAGTCTACAACACAGTTTATCTTCCAGGACTGCGTTGTCTGCAAGAGGAAAGTTATAGGGATTTTTGGCAAACTTTGAGGAGTGATATCTAGTGATGGGAATCTTCCCTTCACTGTGGTGATCCATGGATTTCTGATCTATTCCATGTCATATTCAGATATGATCTGAATAATCCTATATATGCTTCAGAAATTCATAATAAATCTGCAGATCTACTGCATGAGATCTCAGATCTACTCCATATGCTTCATGTTTTGCTGAAAACCTCAAGGGGTATGTAAAATAGAGACAATCGAGTGTAAAAATATGATATAGATCTAATATTTTGTACACATATCTATTCTAGATCTGAGTTGTAACCTACAACTACTATATTCTCATTAAAATAATGCTGTCAATACTTTTGCCATGAAATACATTGTTGCAGCACCTCTTTTAAAGGGTTTTCTTCACAAAAGTCTTCTATATTTCTCTTGTACATTGTATGGGCCACCTTGTAAATCTAATTTGCTGATGTATAAGATATTTTTGAACCTCCATATTGGTCTCCTACTCTTACTCTGTTAAACTGCGTTATTTTCTGAGCAGTGTTGTTAAATATTGCTGTAGTCCCTTCCTTGGTCCATTTTCAAGCCATACTAGGTGTGGGAGGTATGTTTACCTCACCTAGTTTGATTTGTTTCTAATCTCCTCTTGGATTTGGATCTTATATTATCAAATATAAGGGATCCAAGGGCTGATTTCAAATTCTGTAGCATCCATTTCTGAAAAATGCATTTTTTAGACATGCCTTATTGACAGTCCCAATTTGGGAATGTTACATTTGTTCTTGTGCTTATTGAATAACATCAAAACTTAGATTCCTTGATCACTAAGTTGGATTAGTTTTTCTTGATTATTATATGTTGCAGATGATTTGATTCTTTCTTCTTGTGTTTGATTGCAGGTTCTACTTATTGGAGAAGCCTCTTTGGAGCTACTGGATAAAAGACTGCATCGAACGTTGGATTTCAAGGTAGGGGCATGTTCTCTCTCTTTGCTTTTAATAATTTTGAATTGAAATTATTCTAGAGAAAAAGGTTTCCAAATGGATGTTTGTTTCTAGCTATTTGTTGAATACTAGGGAGATCGCTCTTGTCTGCAAGAGGGATTAATCTACAGAACAAAATGGCGACTCCACTGGGGAATAGAACTTAGTTTTCTTTTTATTTTCAGTTTGAATTTTTGAGCTTTCTGATTTTGACTTATTTGAGATTGGGTTGGGTAGATAAATTCTAAGAATCCCTGAAAAGAAAAGTTGATTATTTATTTTTTATGGATTTTTCCTTGCCTCTGCGGTTTTCAACAGAAAACAGTGCGGCAACCTCCATAGGTTTTAGTTCAAAACAGTGTGGTACCGCTCTGTTCTCCGTTAGAAACTGTGGACCTTTGGAAAATTTTTGAAAAAATTAAAATTCTATTTTTAGGAGTCAGATCACCTAATTCTTTGTGTTTTCCCCA
Organism: Pinus albicaulis; assembly: GCA_034641835.2. Taxonomy (NCBI): domain Eukaryota; kingdom Viridiplantae; phylum Streptophyta; class Pinopsida; order Pinales; family Pinaceae; genus Pinus; species Pinus albicaulis. The sequence goes on along the minus strand of CM076577.1, from coordinate 1,408,244,010 downwards.
ATCTATCTTAGCTGTCAAATCTTATGTGTGAATTTCTTTTCAACGACTCTTGCATTTGTGTGATTTTATCATCCTATTTGCATCTTATGATTGAGAATTTTGCCCTACTTTAATTGATGCTCCATATAAGATACCTTTATTTACCTCAGCTTACTGGTACGATGATATTGTCTTTTTGAGCCATTAAGGTCATTGCGAACCTTACTTTTATGAAAATTAATCCCTTTTTCATTTGTAAAATTGGAAGAGATTTTAGCTTACTAGAGCATGATATCACACCAATGCATTTTTGGATGTTTTCATTTCTGCTGAGATAAGTAGAAATTTTTCTTAGTCTGATCACATACTAGGAGAAAACGTCCTCAAACTTTCTAGATAGACTTCAAAATTAGATTTTTCTTTGATTTTCAATTTTATGTTTTTAGAGTTTTTTAGATATTGTTTTCTTTTGGAAATGGTTTGTTTATTAATTTGTAGTTTCTGATCTAGTTGTTAAAGGAATTTCATTTCAAATATTTTGTGAAATAATTTTTGCTTTGAAAATTGTTAAATCTCTCAATCTTTCCCTTAAATAAGATTCATTGAAAAGAAAAGAGTTGCACTTCTCATTTAGATGCATTTAGCATATTTTTTAGTCAGGTCAAAAACATCATTGAAGTTTCAACTCCATGCCTTTTGTCTTAAGCAACAACCGAATTAAAAACAATGCTTTAATAAAATCAATCTAGATATTTTACATTTTCTAGGGTTCATTCCACCAACATAGCTTAGTCTAGTGTTTTGGAACAGGTTGCAATTAACATTCCAAGACAGTTTAAACAAACAAGTAGCAATCTTGCGGTAGGAAAATCCAATTGTAGCATTTGTGCTCTGGGAAGCTCTTCTTAAAAGAGTCAAGCACAAGATCATGTCGGAACCAGTGAGGTAATCGTACCTATCTCAATGGGAAAGATAGCAGATGTGCACGTAATACAAACGGTAAACCTCAGATAGACCATTGTCGAGGAGCCTGGGGTCACTTGTTGGCAAACCTTGTATTTACCATATCAAGGAGCCTTCAAGGGGATTGAGCTTGTTACTCTGCACTTGCATGTATACCAGATCGTAGACTATTCCCCTAGGTACATTTGTTCCCGTTGGTGACCTTAGTGACCATAATATTCAGGATTTTTCCCAAGGTGACGGTGGAGGGAAGGTCCCACTGTACCTGGAACAGACATTGGCTAGAATCACTTGAAATTTCCGGAGGTTACTCTTCACTTCAAGATGGCATAAGTGGAGATACTTGCACCAGAATATTTCATTAAGCAGGTTGTCGGGGTAACTGTTCCAACCGCCAAGTTTTCCACATTAGAATTCTACGACGTTGGATTTCATCACCAACTAGTGTTTTTAGTGTTGAAACATACTGTTTGTGTGTGGATTTCTCTCTTATATTTTGTAGGCGTGTGTTCGATTGTTTCCTTAGCGACTTCAAGTCTATTTTGTTGATTTTTTTTTTGATTTCGTGTGTTAAATTTTTAACCGTGGCAGAAATTACCGAGACAATCCCATAGAATGCAGGGGAAACCCCCTGAGTATACACCAAGTTAGTTAGAAAAGCTTAAATATGAAAAAGGCCAACCATCAAGGACCAGATCAACTGAAAAAGAGGAAACATCAGTAATTATACATCCTGATTACGAAGTAGATCAATCTCAAACATCAGAAAGTTCTCAAAGAAAACTAACAAGTTCTGAACTAGTTGAGCTTGCTTCCACAAAAAAGTGAATTATCAGCTACTGAGCCTGAAATTTCTGAACCAGAAAATGAACCTGCTACATATGAGCCTGCTTCGGAGTTCATAACCCCAACCACTGGTCATCCTCATTCACCTCGAGTGAAGTTTCACATCACTGAGAACCTTCCTCCTGGCCTCATTAGCATCGAAGAGATTACTGACACAGAAGAAGAAGTTCTACTTCCTTCACATCAAGAATATTTAGATCTAAGGCCAAGTGAATCGATTTACTATTATAGCCCTTTCAAACAATATCCTTGGTATTCTCAGTTAACCGAATTTCTACACAATTCTGGTCTCAACTATTCACCACCCCACATTCCTTTTTACGCCATACCAAGATGTAATTACAGACCATAATTAAACATGTCTGGTGAATCATCCATGTTTTCTGCATCGCCAGAAACTTATTTGTATGGTGGTTTGTCTGTTCCTTTAGGATACCCGTCGCTTTCTGGTACTTTCTCAGGAGCATCTCCTTCTCCTGAAATAATAGTACAATCACCTGGTCCAAATGAATCTCATACTGAAAATTTTAACGCAGAACAAGTCTACATGATGTTTGGAAACATTCCTAACCCTAGCCCTCAAATTAGTAATTTACCACCTGGGGGGCATCCTCAAGGTAGTAATTTACCGCCCGGGGGGCAACCTCAACGATAGTACACACCTCAAGGACAGTACATACCTCACGGACAATACACACCTCAAGGAGAGTACATACCTCAAGGGCAGTACATACCTCAAGGAAAATATCAACCTCAAGGGCAGTACTCTACTCAAGGTCCACAACCTCTTCAAGGAAAATACCCTATGACAGGGAAACAGTATTTCCAAGGACAACAAGCTCCTTTGGGGCCGCAGTTTTATCAGGAACAACAATTGTTTCAAGGAGGTCAATATTTTAGTGGAAATTATCCAACCAAATATCAAGCTTATGTTCCAAATTATCAACCTGGTTATGGTCCATCTTACGCATCACAACCTTCAATGGGAGCTCCATATCCTAGAGTAAACACGGTGTGGAATCCATCTTTGAATCAAAAAAATTTGCAACCTAACGTGCAAGTACCTTATAATCATTCTGGTCAGCCGATTGCTTACAATCAAATCCAACAACATGTCCAACCTATGCTTCAAGTTATACCTTAGGTATCTGCACCTAGTAGTGTTCAACAACCTGGTCCGAGTACACCTAGAACTCCACCTCAAAATATTGCACCAAATTCTATTCAACAACCTACGAAACCTATCCCTAGAATTTCTGCAGCCCCTATTTCTATAGCCCCTCAAGTATCACAACTGATCCCTCAAGTCACTGCTCATCAACCTAGACCCACAGTTCAAAATATTGTTCAGATGTCTGTGGGACAACCTGATACAAGTACAATTGTAACAAGCCAACCTTATACAAGTCAATTTGTTTATCAACCATATCAAGTGTAGTGTTGAGCCCCAAATATGTTCTTCTCTTTCACCACATTCCACTTCATTTTCTTTGTCCCTCATCAATTACAGGCTTAACTGATCAATAGGATTAATTAAAATTGCTTTAAGAATTTATATAATGACTAACTTGCTATGTTTTCATGATTTTGTTGGTGTAGTAATTTTGACTAAGACTCGGCTACAGAATACAGGCATTCCGTAGCCAGTCATCTATTCTGCAGGCATCCTCATGTTTATTTGTGTTCCAGGTGTCACTGCAAAGAAAAAGGCATATGGGTGAAATCCACAACACCTCCCCATCATCTCTTGCTCCCCACGAAGTCTGAGTTAAAGTATTAAAGCGGTTATGCACGTAGAAGAGACGCAGTTTCCTATCAAAACACGAACTCTACAGATGTCCGCAGTTAAGCACAAGACTGTTAATAAGAGTTTTAATTTGATTAGAAGTGGGAAAGACACTTATCCCCATTTTTCTCAAAGAGTAGTTATGTAACTTCATTATAAGTATGACTCGGGAGACCGAGAAACTGTTGGTTAGATTTTGTTTTGTTGCTAGATCTTTGAAGGCCGTAAATACTCTGTTTTGAAGAATTTCTCCTTTAATGAAAGAAACATCCTTTTATTGCACGAGCTGAGTCAATATTGAGTAGATTTGCGTGCTACTCTGATGGTAGAGGGCCCCTGCTACCTGAGGAGCTTTGTTCATATAATTTCGATAAGTAATTTAGCCTCTTTTCATTCCTAGTTTAATTGAATTTATGAACTTTGAGCTTTATATTCATTAGATGCTACAGTTTAGTCTCGTTCTTACGTACTCTTCCAAAATATCACTAATGTCGAATGAGGTGTGACTGTAGTATTTTAGGAGTTAGTTTTACGTTCTTGTGCTCAATTACATCAGTTGTTACAGCTAGTCATGATCTTATAAATTCTTCCAAAATATCACTAACTTCGGATGAGACATAGCTGTGGTGTTTTAGAGCTTTGTTGTGTTTTGTTGAATTGCATGCTTTCATGCTCATTTACATAACATGTTGCAGCCAGTCCTGTTCTACAAAATATTCCAAAATACCACTAATTCCGAATGAGACAGAGCTGAAACATTTTAGTGATTAGTTGCATCTTTAGTCTAGTTGTAGCACTCCGGAGGTAGATGTCATTTTAGTTTAATTCTGTCACTATGTTTCAAGTTTGATAATGGCACTCTAGTTCAGTTTTAATTCACTGCATTTCAAGTTAGATTAGTGGCATTCTAGTTCAAATTTGCTCACTATATTTCAAAGTAGGTTAATGGCACTATAGTTTAGTTGTGGTTACTGTGTTTCAGTTTGATCAATTGCTTTCTCAGTGTTATTCATTGTTCTTTAAGTAGTACTAATTGTTAACATCAGATTCCATGACCTTCATTATTTACAAAACTTCTTTTGTTATGAATTTCTATTAATACATCGTCATCTGGACAGGAGTTAGTAATATCAGTTTAAGGCCTTGATTATTCTGAAATCCTTTGTAAATTCACAATTGAACCTTTCTTTCCAAAAACTATTTTAGAAAATCTCTAACTTTTGGATGAGGTTTACTAGTGACAAGCTGAGCTGCAGAATGGAGTAATCTTAGCATTACAAGTTAATTGAGAGTAGAAATCTTATTGTGCTACAAATAATCTCTTTTCAATTGTGTTCCAATAAACCTCTAGCCATGGATGAGATTCTTTGTAATATTGTAAGATGATTGTGTCCTTAGGAGAACCTCATTTGTATTAAACTTGTTCTTTTCTCAAACTATTCCAACATATTCCTAATGAATGAATTGGATGAGTTCATGCTATGAGTTATTGAGTTCATGTTGTGATTTGTTTTCTTACTAGGAGTCATTATCAAGCTTTGCATTTTCTATTCTTTAGTGTCATACACAGTTTAGAGTAGGTTTTGCTTTATTTTAGTGTAACCATCCACTTCTCTTTACCAACACTTAGTTCTTTTCCTTCTTGACATAAAACCATAAAACCAAAAACATCATAAAAACACTAAACACAATGTAGTGAGAAATAGATACCTAGGCACATATAATGCACCACACTTCAGCAGTTTACTGACCCTGGCTGATAATTTATGACCTCAATTTAGGAACACTAAGTTGAGCACAACATGTAGTATCAATATGGACCTGTAGCACAAAATCTTGTATACCAACGTCAACCGTACCATGGTTACACATATCAGATACCAGCTCAACCTCAGTATGGTACAGCTAACCCTGGTTATCCAGGAGGCATTCCAATCCCAACCGCACAGGCTATTCCAGGTTATCTTGGATATCCTCCTCCTTGCACTGGTATAGTTCCTCAAGGTTATCAATTTGCTTAGCAGGACCCTAACTGTCGATTACCATTCATAGCAACTTTGGATTTACCAGATTTTTCGTGCCTAACAAATGATCCAATTTATTATCTTCCGTTTGAATAAGTTGCCCAGTGATATTCCAAAGTTTGAAGGTAAATCAGGAGAAGAACCCTCAAACCATGTCATGACTTACCACCTCTGGTGCACATCCAACTATTTAATCAATGATTCCATTTGATTAAGACTGTTTTAGAGAACATTGATAGGTTTAACTGTAAGGTGGTATATTGAACTACCACGTGGCTCATTCAACAATTTCAACGCGTTAGAAACAAATTTTTTAACACACTTTTAGTTGTCAGTCTGTTACGACAATGGCACGAAACTCTTGACTTCATTAAAACATTCTACGTCTACATACATTTCAGATCACATACATGGATGGAGACGTAGACGACTTTTAGTGAAATTTTTTATTCAGGATCAGATTTTGGCAGAATGGTTTATCAAATCATTGCTTCTAAAGATCACTGAATATGTGGCTAAGGGAGATGTTGTTATGGAAGAACAGGTCATTGCTCAAGCACAATACTTAGACCTTGTATATACACAGTCTGGTACTTTATATGAAAAAATTCTTGACTTACCACGTCCAGGTCAAATAACTTCACCTCCTTCAGGTTCTCATGCTACAGAAGGTGTAATTGGTTTAGTTAGCACTAATAATAATAAGAAGAAGTCCTCTAAAACCACTTCTCCTATCATAAATTTACCGGATTCACCAAAAGGAGATTCTTCCCTTGAAAATTCTGCTGACATTCATGTTGTAGACTCATCTACATCTAAATATAAAACTGATAATAAGAATAAAGGAAAGAATAAAAAAAAACAGACTACATCTCCCAAAGAGAAAACCGAAAAGAATGAACTAGCTGATGAAAAACAGAAACCTCATTATCCTTGTCTTATTTGTGATGAGGATCACTATACCAAAGAGTGCCCACATAGGTCTGAGGTCTCTAAGTTTGTCAAAGGTTCACCCACACCCACACTCTTGAAGGATCCGTTTCCTACTCAAGATAGAAAAATGATAGGATCTTCTTCAAATTCATCAGAATATATTTTAATGATTTCTGAGGTTATTTTTGCGACGCGATCGCAAGACTATGGGACTAAAAATCCTCTAACTGGTAAAGAGACAAAAAAATCTAGTCAAACACTAGCTATATCTCCTTCGATTTCCGATCCACTTCACATTGAGAAACCTAATCATGATATAGTGATTAAACCGCCTGCTAAAGGTGTACTTCGAAAATCAGCTTTCAATCCACATACGAGAGCTGCTCAGAATTACAACATTGTTGAAGATTTGGCGATATCCCCTTCAACAATGTCGGCCTTAGAAGTGCTACAATCATGTACATCACAAAGGAAATTACTATTATCAGCTATTGGAGATATTGGTCCTCAAGATTCTAACCTCATGGTCTTTGATCTAGAAAATTTTACACCGAGATTCCCTCATCAGATAGCTTTTCAGATACCAGCCTTAGTAAAAAAAAGACGAGTCTTTCATACTGTAATTGATGAGGGGGCATCCACGTGCATAATGTCGTTAAATTGTTGGAAAAATCTTGGTTCTCCAACACTCACCCAATTACCGACAATCCTTAAAGCCTTTGATGGAAGAGGATTTCATCCATACAGAATACTCCAGGATCTACCTATAGAAGTAGAAGGAAAAACTGTTAATATAGATGTGGAAGTTGTTGATGCCCCTCTTGATTACAACCTTCTTTTGGGTCGTAGTTGGTCTTATTCCATGACTGCTATAGTTTCATCCGTCTTTCGGTTAATCACGTTTCCTCATAAAGGAAAGATTGTGAAATTACATCAGTTGTCATATTATTCGTCTGACCCTGCTTCTATAGACAATATCCAACATGTTTGAAAAACGACTATTCCATACGAAGATGTTGGTGTAGGTTTAGTAAAAGACTACGCTTTTATGGGAACTTTCTCTATGCCTCCACCCAATGTACCGCGTACCATTTCCAACATCAATATGATCTCATCAAGCACTATACCATTCGATGACACTTAGGTAGTGCCTTCAGAATCATAATTAGACTCTTTCAATGGCGAGATGCCTTTGAGGCCTTTTGAAATGGCATATGTGGTAGTACAGTCATATTTTGACACACTTTCAACTACTCCTGATCAAATGAATGTGATTACTGAAAAATATTCTTCACTATCAAGCTCAGCCTTGACATCACTTTCCAATCCCTTTCAACAAGTGTTTCACACTGATGAAAGTATTCGAGAAATTTTTTCATTCGATGAATTTGGATGATCTACATCATATATCTTCATTTTTACTGGATCTTGATAAGTTTGAAAATGATTTTTCGTATATTTTTACAATTGATTATGTCAAGAAACCGCAGAATCCCATATCGATTACAAATTCAGATTTTGAGGCTAATTTGGGAAATATTTCTACAACAGTTCCTATCGACATATCAGTTAAAATTGGAATTATTGAAAACATTCATATAGGTGCTTCTTGTACGATTGAAGAAATTAATACATACAAAGCCCTATTTCAAGAATTCTGAGACACATTTTCCTGGTCTTACGAAGAGATGCCAGGAATCGATCCTAAGATTGTCATTCATGAAACTAAGAAATACCTGGATGGAAAACCTATTAGAGAAAGATTACATCCAATACATCCGCGAAAATTTTCTGCTATCAACGTTGAAGTTGAAAAGCTATTGCGAGCATGATTTATTTATCCAATTCCATTGACAGATTGGGTATCTAATATAGTTCCTGTTACCAAGAAACAAGGGACTATACGAGTATGCGTCGATTATAGGGATATTAATAAAGCATGTCCAAAAGACAATTATCCTACCCCCTATATCGACCAAATTATTGATGATTGTGCCAGAAATGAAATTTTCTCATTTATGGATGGATTTTCTGGGTATAATCAAATCAACGTACTCCCTGCCGATCAACCAAAAACAACGTTTATACGTCCTTGGGGAACATTTTATTATTGAAAATTATCTTTCGGATTAAAAAATGCTGGTGCAACTTTTCAAAGGGCTATGTCTTACACTTTTCATGATATCAAACATATTGTACAGCCTTATTTGGATGACCTACCTGCTCATTCTTTACACAGGGATAATCATCCTACACACTTACAATCTATTTTCATGACATGTAGGCATTACAAGATTCGTTTGAAGCCGCACAAATGTGTTTTTGTGTGCCATCAGGACGATTACTAGGATTCATCATTTCGAAATATGGCATTCGTGTCGACCCCTTGAAGATTGAGGCCATCATCAACTTACCTCCTTCCACACTTCGCCAACTCCAAAGTTTGCAAGGGAAAGCAAATTTTTTACGTAGTTTTATCCCGAACTATGCTGAGTTAACAAAAGGTTTTACCCGGTTGTTGAAACAAAGTGTTCCTTTTATTTGGGATGAGATTGCTAATAAATATTTTGATGCACTAAAACACGCGTTGACCCATGCACTGTTATTGCATCCACCCAATTACCACCCAGACTACTTTTTATACTTAGCTTCCTTTGATTCCACTATTGGAATGGTTTTGGTTCAAGAGGATGAATCTCACAATAAGCATGTGATCTATTATCTAAGTCAGAATCTTAACTCGACGGAAATCAAATATTCGCATGTGGAGAAATTGGCCTTGGCAGCATTTCAAGTTGTCCAATGATTCCGTCACTACATACTGTTACGTAAAACAACTGTGATATCTAATTGCAACCTGGTGTTGTATATTTTGACAAAAAAAATTACTCAGGGGAAAATACTCTAAATGGATTGTCATCCTACAAGAGTTTGATTTGGAATTAGAGAAATCTAAATCAAATAAATCACTGGTGTTTGGTAGAGAATCCCATCGCAAATGAATCTCTATTTCTCATCAGTACATTAGATCCATGGTATGGAGATATATTATATATATTCAAACCCAAACCTTTCACCTAGAGCTTTCACATTCAAATAGGCGGAGAATTCGATATCAATCCCAGCAATAGAATATTGTTGGAGACGCTTTTTATTGTCATGGTGCGGATTCTATTATTCGACGTTGTATAACTCCCGAAGAGGATGATAGGGTTTTGAATGATTTCCACTCTGGAGCATATGGTGTTCATATGTTTGGTTTTTCCACCACCCAAAAGATATTGCGGGCTGGTTATTTTTGGCCCTCGTTATTCAAAGATTGTATTACTACGATCCGAAAATTCCAGAACTGCCAAATTTTTGATCAAAAGATGCGTGAACCCCAGCTCCTCTTCACCCAATCATTTTTGTCGGTCCTTTTGTGAAATGGGACATTTATTTCATTACATGTGACCCTCACTCGGCTGGGGGGCATGGGTATATTATTCTCGATGTAGGTTGCTTTACCAAATGGGCCGAGGCGATGCCTACATTTGCGGCAGATGGAAAAACTACAACTACGCTCGTATTCAATCATGTGATTGCTCATTTCAGTGTGCCTCAAGCTATTATCACAGACCATGGGAGTCAGTTTTGAAATATAATGATGACCAAACTTTCTGATCAACTTGGTTTGGGCCATGATAATTCTAATCCATATTACCCGCAGGCTAATGGTCAAGTTGAAGCCATCAACAAGGTTTTAACCACCATGATTAAATGGATTATCAGAACTCACAAATTGAATTGGCATACCATGAATTTTTTGGCACTATGGGCATACTGAACCTCAACAAAAACTGCTACAGGGTTCACTCCTTTTCAACTTGTCTATGGTTTAGAAGCTGTGTTACCCATTGAATGCGAAATACCATCACTCCAATTAGCCATTGAGTTTTTACCAGCTACCTCTGAAGAGGAGAATTTTTTTTTGTACTTGGCACAATTAGATGAGACTCGACACACCGTTGCATTAGCTGCCAAAGCTCATAATAAATGTGTGAAAGCTTAGTATGATCAAAGTGTTACCCCTCGTATTTTTTCAGAAGGTGACCTAGTCAAAGTATTCGATCAAGCTAACGATAAGCTAGGTGCTAGAAAATTCGAACTGATGTGGCATGGTCCCTACATTTTCAAGCATGTGGTTGCAAAAGGAGCCTATGAATTGATTGATTATGAAGGGATATCTTTAGATAAGCCCATAAATGGTATTTATCTTAAGAGATACTATGCTTGACTCTCGTGTGAAGATCTCTCTTGTATAATAGTTACTTTTTAGATAGTATACCTTAGATTAGATAAGTGTGCCTAGATTTAGTTTTGTTATTACTACTATCACTTCTTATCTTGATTGTTGGACACCTAATCCTCAGCGGGTAGGTGTGGAAGACGAACGGACATAGGAAGTCCAAGAGACCCTGGAATATGGAATCCAAGGGTCACTCCATGTATGATAAATATGTATCATTGTGAGTAATAGCGTATCAAAGGTTTATCTTTCTATGTGTCTTGTGCATTTACCATGCTCACCATTGTTGAGTTTAACATGGTATCAGAGCCATGATGAGTGGCCTTCCTCTATGCGTTTATGTGTTCCATTGACAGCATTGGTGTTAGCATAAAATTATGGCAAAGAATGTGGACCTCTGCACATTTCCCATTGCACAGTCCACATTGTGCGTTGCTCAAACAAGTCTGGAATCTGGTTACCTAGCTCGAATTATAACGCTACACTCTGTCATAACGTGCTGGTCTCTGATAGCTCCATGCGTTGCTGCAACTCCAATTAATATTCCTACCTTCCACTGAACTTACCTCCCTCTGTCACGTTGGCAGCTCCATGTTCACCGCCCTGACTTCTCCTTTATGGTTGGGCACAATAGAAGCAGTAGCATCTCTGAGGAACGACAACCTCACCTCCACACTATAAGTAGTCTCATACGTAGCCTTACCTCCACACTGTACGTAGTCTCTATTCAGTTGTTGCCCACTGTACACAGTCTTATACATACATCATACACGGAATCCTCACCTTCTCACCCGTCCGACTGCAGAATCCGAAACACCTCGATACACTCTTCCCAAACGCAGCCTATTTGTAGCCTCCAAAATGCTTATATGTTTATCTCTCTAGGTAGCTACGTAAATACAAGTGTAGTTACAGGGTCACTGAGATTATTCTCATCTTGGAAGAGTTTTTGTACGAAATATACACACTGCATGGGACGTCGTGTTAATTCGTTTTCCCCTCTTGGTTGAAAGAAGAGTCTAAACATGAATTTCCCACTCCCTCTTGGTGGAAACCCTAGCAGAACTCATGATCCATGATTTTCATTGCTTCCGGGACCCAATCACTTATGAATAGAGGACCTGGCTCATCTATGCATCAATCCGATTGGATGCCTGTGTTGGGAAATCATAATAATATTGATTTGGACACAATATTTTTCGTTTCGCCTCAACTATATCGTATCGTTGATTATTTTGTTTTGGTTTCTCTATCAACTGCTTTGTTCCAGAATATAGTGTAGCTCCATTTCTAGAGACTTTATTATTGGGACGAGACACAATAGCATTTCACTATTTGGGCTCTTGAAAGAAAGTGCTATCCTTTGTATCCCAATATTTTGAGAATATTTTCCAGATTGGAGGGCACGAAATTCCATCAGCATCTGAGTAAGCATGTTTGAAGTGGGGATGAAGAGGAATAGACATTCCTTGTGAGGCCTCTAGTGCCTTCATTGGCCTCTGATTTCCTTGATCCACTAAATACGAGGAAAATGTTCCGATATTCATGATCAACTGCCTGCATTTATTCTTTCTTTGATAAATTTTTGCGATTTTCACCTAGATTCTCTCCATTATGATTGGGAATTTTTTTTATCAGTTAGGGGTTTGCGAACCATTACTGGAATATTTTTAGGGATTTCATCATCGAAGGAAAGCTAAGGCTCAGAAGTTACTGGAAACACACTTTAATACAAAGTCACATATTCTTTATACTCTACGGATACTAGATGGATTTGTGAATTATGTTAACCAGTCATTGGATGAACACACACGTCAGTTCTGTAAATGATTTTTTGAACTACGAAGTGCCGTATGTGTTGGTTGTGTTTGAGCATGGAAATTTACATCAAGGAGTAGATGATCAAGCAAGGTGTGGTTTTTATTCAAGTGCGTTGATACTTTTGAAGTGCCTTCTTCTTGAAATAAAGATTGAAAATTGAGCGTTGAAGCGTTGAAGTTGTGCATTAACAATATCATCTCCTCGAACAAATGAACTTCTGCATATTTCTCCACATGGGGGGAACACACAGTAATGTTAGAACACAGTGAAAGAGCCTAGGCGAGGCTTCGCCACTATCTTCACTCTTCACACCAGTTTCTCTCTCATCGGTTACTCACACCACGGGTTAGTACCACCGATTTCTGAATCTTGTTCTTGTTCTTGAGTTCGAAGGTCTTATCCTCTACGACCTTCATTTTTTAATATCACAATAGCATATAACAAATACCAGTCATCATTTGATCTTGTTGGTGTGGTGTAAAGTGCACTAGATTTTCTCCAGTTCTTAATTAATGGTTGCAGAAAAAGGCCTACATTTGCACCATCCACTAGTGCTTCAAAGGGGCCATGTTCATCTAGCCATTTCTGAAAAATAAATTTTTTTTCCTCTAACTCCCTTTCACATGCCAATGCCACAACAAAACTTGCAAAGTGGGTGATGCACTTTTGCATCTTCAAGTTGTGTATCTAGGCTTTGAATTTGCAAACCGTACCACTCAGTGTAATTACAAATAATAAACTCCTCTACAAGTTTGTTTTCGAATGCATGATTAGAAAGTCCAAAGTCACATATTAGCTTCTTTCACTGACCAAAATATTGTGAAAATTTTGTTGAGACACTTGTTTCTCTTTAATAGTTTCTATTTGTCTAGCCTTTTATAGCCTCCACTAAGAGTATTGAGCCTTTATTTTTTCTCAGAAAATGACCAAATTGATGATGTATTGAATTTTTTTAATACTCTAATACATTCCACTATGGATGAGATGGTAAACATCAGCTAAGCCTCCCTTTATGATATTCAAACATGATTACAAGATGCATATGACAAGATAGATTTTTCGCAGCTTGAGTCTCAATTTCAACAAGATGAGTTACGACAGCATAAGCATCACGACACCGATCAACAACGAGAAAATGGTCAAGTCAGTAACATTGAGGTTAAGTCCCATCATGTTCCTTGTATAAGAGCATATTTACATGCATATTCAGCAGTTCAGTCTGCACTTCCCAAGCCCATCATCAGACCTTGGGAAGAGCTTGTCCATAACAAGCAAAGAACCGGTCTTGGATATGACAAGGAGTTGTCCTTTCATATTCCAGACTACTCCAAGCCCATCAAATTTCAGAGTGCTGGATTTCTTCATGAAATTTCACATTTAGTTGTTCTAGATCTTGCTCCTTTTCCACAACAGCAACAACAAATTGTAAAATTCCAACACTGTGATCGAGTTGGCCATATGAAAGATCACTGTTTCGACCTTCACCCATGCAAGCACTGTGGTCAGAACACCCATTATTCACACAGATGCTTCAAAAACAATCCTCCTGCAAGAACAAATATTCATCTTGGATGGATCGCTTCTTGGCAATGGGCATCAACAACCAAGAAGATGTTTAAGTCGCATGTCAGAACTTGTTCTAGAATATTGAACAATCTTGCTGTTGAGTTTTCGTCATCATCTCACCTTGTACCTGACAGGAGGGGAAAAGGTGGTCATCTACAAGCTTCGAAGCCACATCAAGTGAGCCTGAGCCACAATCTCTCATTCTAGATTTAGAGTTGTAGCCAGAGACACAACAGTTCAACTGAGCCTGAGCCACAACTTGTCATTCCAGATTCAGATTTGTAGCCAAAGACACAACAGTTCAAGCGAGCCTGAGCCACAACTTGTCATTCCAGATTCAGAGTTGTAGCAAGAGACACGGATGCCCATGAGCATACATTTGGTTGGTGGACAACCTTAAACCATCCATGTGAGGTTGATATTATTCATCTTCAAAGAATTCAGAGCACTTCCTCTAGCAAAAGCCCTCAGCTTCTTGCCAACGTTGGTAGAGTTCCGGGAAATGCATTAAGAATTCCAGTGTTGGTGGTCATCCTTAAACCATCACAAGTTGTAGACCTCCCTTCTTCTAGGTTGAAGGTCTCCCTCTTCAAATATGAGGGACACTTCCTCTAGCAGAAGCCCTCAGCTTCTTTCCAGATTTGGAAGAGTTTCGAGAATAGCAATAAGCGTTGCATTCTAGTGTTGGTGGTCATCCTTAAACCACCTCTTTATGCGAACATTTCAAAGAGTTGATTCAGCATAAGTGTTGCCATGCATACTTTGCAGATTTGTATTACAACTCTCTTCTTGGACTCACACACACCCCTTCGGATTAAGGGGGGGAATGTTGGACACCTAATCCTCAACGAGTAGGTGTGGAAGATGAACGAACATAGGAAGTCCAAGAGGCCCTGGAATATGGAATCCAAGGGTCACTCCATGTACGATAAATATGTATCATTCTGAGTAATAAAGTTTATCTTTCTATGTGTCTTGTGTATTTACCGTGCTTACCATTGTTGAGTTTAACATTGATTACTCTTGATATTGCAGACGTCGACATCCCTTTAAATGTACATTGGTTTTGCTGATGGTGTCTGTCATAATACACAAAATATCTCTTTTGCGGCTTGGGTTATCTATTCACCCACCGATGAGTTAGTTTCTATTCATGGGGTATGCCTTGGGCAAACAATGAAAAATGTTGCAGAATATAGCATAGTCATTGAGTTATTATTTGATGCCATTTCATTTGGTATTCGACGTTTGATCATTAGGTTGGATTCAGAACTCATTGTATTACATTTTAACAGGGTATATGCAATTAAAAATCCAGTGTTATTGAGATTATTTTTGAAGGTTCGTCTCTTGGAACGACAATTTAATTACATTGAATATCAACATATTTCAAAAAATTTAAGCACATTGGCTGATGCATTAGCTAATTGGGTTCTAAATAGACATTTGCAACATTAACATAGTAAAACAAAACAACATTTGATCCACGTTCAACAAGCTACTCAGAGAAAGTAGTAATATCATGGATAGGTTTGTTTTCAAAAATATTACATCGTCTATGATCATAGGTTCAAACACCTTATGATATAATAGATACTGATACAAAAAAAAAAAAAAATTTCAATCCACAATGATCATCCACTATCCATGATGAAGATCATGGTAATAGACTATGGCACGTGCCACCTTGCGCAGAAATCTCCTAAATGGTCCTGGAACACCTGTCACATGTCTTTGAAGCCTGAGAGGAATGTCATCTATTCCTATCTTAGGAATTTCTATGGTTAACCTCTCCAGGTTGTGTTCCATATCTACTAGGATCTCTGTTGCCTGATCTTATGGGGGTGTTATAGGCTGTGCTTTCCGCATATCAAAGCGACAGAGTGTAGCTGGTCGTCGTGGACCAACATCTGCATTTAAATATTGTTATCAATATTGGACAATAAGAAACAAATAAAAATTAGATTAAAAACATCAAAATTATTTGCTTACCTGACTCATCCCACTATGCCTTTGGAGGCAAATATGTCTCAGGATCACCTCTAAAACCCATTCCTGCATAGGGGAAGTATTCGATGGTAAAGACTTGGTTCCTTAGCCACATAAAGTATGCTGGATTGAACCAAACTACTGAACTGCCATCGCCACTATGGTGAGCCATTAATGCCATCTAACGTACCATCCGAGGTTCTCGAAGTTTCCCATGATCTAGTGGAATCAGCCGAGGAGAGAGAAGCAAGATTCTCTCTAAATAAAATGAAATGAGAATGGCGCCATAACCAAATTTTTTCAACTTTTCATTCTTTACTCTGGTTAATTGGCCTTTCATATTGGCCAATACTCCTTCGCACCAGTTAAAAATGGTTCCCCCGAGACACTCTACTGCGGTCTACATTTGGGATTTAGTGACCACATGTAGAGCTGCACTCCCACACAATGTGGTTACTATAAATGCTATCACTTTGAGATCCAATCGCAAGATAGTTTTAATATCTATGCGACTATCCTTTAAGTCTGCCTCATCACTACAATATTGTTGTTTATAACTAGCAACAGGAAGGCCTCCCTGTCTGGCCCCAAAAAAGGATATGTTTCTCCCCTATGGGACAATCCAGTAAGAAAATAGATATCCTTTAGCTCAATTTCGAGCCGATGGTCACCAATGATGAAGCATTGGTCTTGAACTTCCAATGCATTTACTAGCCATGTCATCAACTTTACTTATGCTTTCATATCTTGGATAGCCCAGAACTTATATAAACCACAAGTCTGCAATGCATGTATTATTGTAGCATCTTCCATAACTTCATTGTCTATAAGCTCATGTTCACGTTCACACCACTCTAACGTGGTGGAATAACCTACAAATAAACACATTTGAAATTTAGAAACCATTTGGATGAAAAACTTGAACCATTTTTAAGAGAATTTGTGAATTTTAAAACTGTCACGGTGCCTCTGCAGTTTTTGTGAGGAGACAGTGCGGACGTCTGCTCGGGCCCCACACAAAAACTACGGTAGCCCGATAGTTTTTTAGTTTAAAAACTATCGAGGTACGCAGTTATCACTTGTATGACCTGCAGACCCACGAGGGTGCATTTTTAAACATAAATTCCTCCTAAAAAATGAAATTAAGACTTAAAAAGAAAAATGAAATCAATAGAAATGAAGAAGAAGATGATGTGGATTACCTGGTTCTGACGATTCAAGGAATGGATGGTCGGTTCTCCAGATATTTTCTCCGAAAATTTTTAGCCAAAAGCTCTCAATTCACTGCTCTGAAGACAAAAGGTGTAAATGATTTTGTTTTAACTCATTTTTATAGTTATTAAATGAATAAAAGATTATATTTTATTTATTTTTCACTTTAAAAATATATTTTTAAATATTTTTTACTTCTTGGAAACAGGTATGTGTAATCTTTTAAGTTTTTGTGCAGGATACAAGATTTTTTTGGTGAAAAGAATTATTTTGACACTGAGTATACTTTTATCACTTTTTCGGGCTCTGTAAAATTACGAAAAGCCGAAACCCTGGATTTATCTTTTAAGCCCTTTTCATACTCTCTAAATATGAAAATATCTTCGAGTACTTGACTATTCGAACTCGTTAAAGTAAATGAACAGTTGTCCTTTCAATATACGTTTACCCCTTTTCCGAATTGAAATGGACTAATTACGAAAATGGTATACATTGACTAATCATGGTCAATAGAGTTCTCTCCTATATTATTTTATCCTCTTTAGGGCTTGAGAGAATAAATTTACGAAAAATAACAACCACAGAGTTTACTTATGTTTTTCTTTTGACTCCCTAAAACTGAAAAACGTCGAGTTTCTCCTATACTGGACTCGTTAAAATTTAACAATAAAAGACCTGTCGATTACAGACAGGACCAAACCACTCCTTCTTAGGGTTCGATTTTAATACTAAGATGGACTCATCCGAAGGATGAGCTTACACAAACAAGCAAATTTTATCCTCCTCAATCTTGTCAAAAAATAAAGAGGTACTTGCCAGTAATGGTGGGGGAAAAAGAGAGAAAAAGAATCTAGTTGTTACCCTTGTTTAGAAAGCATCATGCCACTCCCTAACACGACACTTTGTCACACTTGTACCTGGGTTGGGAAATCCTTTGTCTAACAGTTAATCGAACCACATTGAAAGTCTTCGGTCGGTTTCTGGGTATTAGATTTAGGTCAAATGCTGCCAAGCCATCTACAGTGTCGTTATGTGTTCAAGAGATAGTTCAAATAAACCATTCATTGAAGACATTTGTCTTCATTCACGTTGACCATCCCTGAATCAGTCATTGCAAATATTTCTTCAAAACTTGATCTGATGGTTTCGTGTCGTGGGATTTCCTGTGACAGATCACTTTCTATCGATGTCAACTCATCATCTAGAAAGTTGACCTAGAATCCTATCAGTACCTTGGGATCTGCACGCCCTAATGGCAGGTTTCTCGCCTTCAACGATATATTGCATCATTGACCTTCAATCAAATGATTCTATGAGTGTTTGACTTCAAATCATTCATTACTTTGAGAGCCATTTTCATTATTGGTGGTTTCTCTCACACTTGTTAACATTTCACATCATTGAATGGTAATGAAGTGGTTTCTACCATGTTCGACTTCGACACAATTAATCGCATGGATAAAATCATACTAATTTTAGAAGCGGAAATCAAGACCCTGGATCTAGTTTCCACCATCTAGGCTGTGAGGAGTTTTATTATTCATGATACAATAGACTATTCATGACAGGTGGCTGCACCCATATTGTGTCTAATTTTGATGTAATATTAAAATCATATCTGTACCAGAACATTTAGTTAGTTTTTATCTGAGTATTGGAATGCCTACCTCAACGATGATATATATATATATATATATATATATATATATATATATATAGATATATATATATATATATATATATATGCTTGCATTGAATGTTTTTACAGGTTTTCGACCGGTGTCCCCAATCCAATCCTCGGAATGATAAAGCACTTCACTCTTCAGAACAACCTCAGACTTCGCACTTTAGGGGGAATCTGTTACACGTTATTTTGTCACCATGACATTTGACTGTCCATATAGGTCTATCACTACCTATATTGTGCTCCCTCAGAAGTCAAAAACTCTAATGTTCCTAAACCAAGTCTTGGAATTGGAGAAAAGCTCTTTAAAACCCTTAAAAGTCTACCTCCGCACTTTTTCTAGCCTTTTCTTGCGGGTTCGTAGATACTTGGTCTATAAATTGCTTCAACCCCTGCACGTTATACTACTAAAACCCGTGGACCTCGTAAAAAGACGAATTAAAGAAAAAAAAAATCTAGAAGCTTAGCTGGTTGAATATTCTCCCAACTAGAAGCTTCTAGAGGCGCGATTAGTTCGAGATTTATCCCTCCACTCATGGAGCTTATCCCTTGGTCCATGGAGCTCAAATCCATTCATGAGAGGAATCCATCCCCCTCTTCATGGAACTGAAACTACCTCCATTTCCCTATAGATTGAGCTCAATTTTGATGCTGAAGGGTAGATTCTACATACATAGTAGAAATACATGATAATTGCTGAAGAAATTCCCAAGAGTGAATACTTTCTACACTAGCTGTTGTTTGCATGAGAATGATCACACCCTTATTTCCATAACTCCATGCTTGTATTCAGAGAGGAAGGCTTGTCAAACTAAAGGAGGAACGATTTTTCAGGACCCCAGGAGAAATCTGTACGACATCAAGGCATCAGGTTGTCAAATTACTCTTTTCATTCAAGATAATACATATGAATCTCTTTTTCTCATTTAGTTGTTCTTGTGCTTATTGAATAACGTCAATACTTAGATTCCTTGATCACTAAGTTGGATTAGCTTTTCTTGATTATTATATGTTGCAAATTCTTTGATTCTTTTATCTTGTCTTTGATCGCAGGTTCTACTTATTGGAGAAGACTCTTTGGAGCGTCTAGATAAAAGAATGCATCGAACGTTGGATTTCAAGGTAGGGGAATTTCCTCTCTCTTTGCTTTTAATAATTCTGAATTTCAATTAGTCTAGAGAAAAAGGTTTCCAAATGGATGTTTGTTTCTAGCTATTTGTTGAATACTAGGGAGATCGCCCTTGTCCGCAAGAAGGATTAATCCACATAACAAGGTCATAACATGATGATCATCCAAACTCCACTAAATGAAAAAATATCCATGACTAAATGTGTAATGATATATATATCACTTCCAATGCCTCCTTGCCACATGCAAGAGACTACCAAATGATATGCAATAGTGTACATGGCTTCATAGATTATTACATGACTATAAAAGATGATACATGATTGTACAATGACAACAGAGGCCCATATATGGTTGAACCAACTCTCATGACTCACTATGAAACATATGCCAATCATGGTTCATGAATCTATGACCAATACCAAATGATTTACAATACGGCTTCATGATTTCATGAGCTTAATACAAGGCTTTACCAATGAGATATACCACTGATAAAATGACACCAAGTGATGAAGCATCAAAATGCAAGGATGAAATATACACTCACTACAATTGCCAAACACCATGGCTCACCTCTATGCATGACATAAATAATTACATGACATAAATTATCAACAACAAGTTCCTTATATGAAAACAAGATAATAACAATGCATATCATATGAAGACATGTGTCATTCTCTCCAAATCACTAACCATAAATCAAGATCTCAACAATAGTAATCAATAAAACTTAACAATACATAACACCCCAACAATAGTATATATCAACAACATAGCAGACCAATCAAAAAAATATATCTTCCCTCTATAGTTATACATGGCAACAACAATAGCCATCATATGGAGCATGAAACTTTGCAAGATAAACAAAACTGGCAGCAACAATATGCCTATATGATGTGAATGTAGCAACAATTCATATCACATCGGAAAACATCCTCATACATAAAATCATTAACCATCACATGGCTCAAATAACATGAACCCATACTCCTACAACACAAGCTCTATCTCTGGGCAACAAATCGAGAATCAACAATATCACTCAAGCAACAAATAAGTCAATATATAAATATGATTCCAATGTAAAACCTCCAACATAAATAGTAAGAAAATTATATGACATGTTACTAGCAAGAAAATACCATAAATCTATCTCATAGGTGCAATATAAGAACTGTAACCATACACTATAGTTACCATGCACCACCATTATCATGTTATCCATAGGTCAAGCTAATGCGAAACAACTCCACACCAACACATGCAAGAATGTGAGAGGGCACATAAGCCATGCACAACTAAAGCATATTCTCTTCCAACAAAATCATGTCAAATAAGCACATAACATGAAAAACATAGCCAAATCCTTCAGTGAGTGCTCATTCTTCTTCAACTACAAACAAACCAAGATGCCATCAATATCACTGAAATATTGGTAGCAAATGAAATTCTCCCCTTGAACATATGCCATCATATTTGATCAAACGTCCCTCCTTGAGAAATTTGTGCTCAAGCTCACATAAAAAATCCTCTATCATAATATGATCACAGCAGATTTGGAAAACACAACATTAGTAGAAAAAATAAAATCCATCATCATGAAATCTTAAGCATCATCAACATCACATACTAGCTACATGTATAAAAAACAACTCATCACTAGATAGATCTATTCACACACACTTCAATAGCTATGGAAAGACCATCACTTATTCTACATGCAAAACCAAGATGCATCATAGCTCCCTCTAAGGCCATGCGAAACTAAGTTTCTTCTTACAGTTTCTTATTGATCCTTCTTCCTCCAAACTTTGAGAGGTCGATCTCTTGCATACAGATGTCCAATTGTCCTCTTGTTTGGCCTTCTTTGTGTATTCTTCATTCTTTGATTAGGTGGCCTTAAGTGTCTTAGATTCTTGCAATCATCAGCCATATGACCAAGATTATCACATATCATGTAGAATCTGATATGTCTAGGAAATGGAGGAAAAAATTCAAATGTCTTGGTCTTCCTTTTACTCCTCATTGCATGCAACCTGCATTCAATATCCTTATGGCCAAAATCATTGCATGAATATAAATAAACATAAAATGACCGTTATACCTGATTTTGGCTAAACTCCATGAAGTGGGTTGTCTTGCTTGCTTGTTTTCTTGATAGGACCTTCTATACCATTGCTTCTCTTGTTGCATGGATATAAAATTTGCTACAATATGTCCTAGTTTCTGGAAATTGTAGCATCTCACATCACCCAAAGGTGAAAATGATCTTCTTGGTGTTCTCTATGGCATTACCTTTGGCTTATCTTCCTTGTGCTCCATCTTTGACTACTGGTTGTGTTGATGGCTCTCCTTCTTACTGGTTTTTCTACTATTATCACCTGTTATACTTGTGGCTACTGTTGGGGTTCCTATGTTTTGGCAGATTTGGCAATACCAAAAGATGAGACAACATCAAACCACTTTGGGGCCCTAGGATCTAGCCCTCCTGGACCCGGAGAGGGATCTCTCCAATAGAGCAAAGAATGATATGTCTTTGAGGCTAAAGATGAGATGTTAGGCTAGTTATGAAGCACAGAAGGGGGGTTTTAAATGGTTTGGTTGAAGGGTTGCTGGGTTGGTCAGGAGATCATAGGCCGAGAAAGCAATGGGGGGAAGGGAACATGGCAGCAAGATGCTTCAGCAAGGAGAATGGGCCAAGACCGTGCCATCCATTGGGTTATGGAGTCATGAAAGGGAATTACTTGCAACAGCTAGCCAAGGCTTCTGTTATCACTCAGGTTTTCCTAGAAGTTGTGCAAGAGGAAAGTATACCCGAGGTAACCACAAACCAACCTTTTAGATGCAGAATCTAGCCAATCTGCATCCAGAGAGGGCTCTCTCTTTATGATTTATCTTTGTTCTTAGAAGTTTTTAGGCTAGTTATAGATCCAAGAGTTTGTTTTGAGAAATGGTGGAATCCACAAACTAAGGGCAAGGTTGAAGGTTTTCAGTCCATTGGGCTATGGAGTCAAAGGATGGCTTTACTGGATTTCTTTTCTACACTCAAGATGGCTTTACAGGGCAAGGTAGCTAGACAGAGAACAATCCTTAAAATTTAAAGTGGATGGGATGATTTTGAAGGGATGAAAGGCAGCTAAGAATATTTCACCATGTTCAAAAGAAAGAAATGAGATGACTACAAACAAAGAGCAATGAAGAATTCTTTAATATAGTAATCAACAATGTTTAAATTAGCAAAGCAAGAGCATTTAAGAATTCATGCTTATAACCAATTTAGAGGAAAACATTAAGAACAATCACATCTGAAATCAGAGTACAATTAAGTAAATTCTGATTCAATCATTTATGTAAATTATTCCGAAATGGACATAATGATATTATAAACTGATATAAAATTTAAGACAAAGAGTAGAAAGACTTATTGAACTGCAGTCCAACACATGAATCCTGCAAAAAGTCCTGAAGCTTCAAATCGTCATCCAGTAAGCCACGAATAAACTTCTCCAAAATGCTTTTATTCTGAAAATCTCAATGTTACAGCAAAGTCATAGAATCCACCCCAAATGCTTCCAAGAGTGGAGTATTTATACAAATTCTAAACTAAAATATCTTGAAACAAATATCAAAATTGGTTCACAAATCTCTCCAACTATTTACATAAATAGAACTTAATTAAAGGACACTCAAACTAATGCATCTATTTGGCACTATTTTTTATGGATAGGTGATTACAAAGAGGAGAATTCGAATTTTATCCAACTCTTAGTTGATGATGAGGCATCCAAGTCACTAACTGCTTCCTTTCTTTGTGCAATCTGCTCCAACAATTCTGCAAACTTAGGGTCCAATGATATCTTCGTATTTCTCAATCCGTAATAGATATGTAAAAAGTGAAAGAGGTTATTGTGGATAAATATGTTGGTGAGATAAACCTCTTTCACTTTCCTAAAATTCCTCTCCATCTGTGCATAATATTCTCTGTAAAAAATATATGTAAAACAGAGTTTTACAGAGTCTGAAAAATGGCCTGTAAAGATACGCATGTATCTCTCATTATAAGATCACTGTAAAAACACTAAGATATGTTTTTGTAGATAGTTCTCTGAGGAACAAAAACCTCTTTCAGTTTTATAAAATATATTTCTAACTGGCCACAATATTCTCTGCAAAATGATGACTTAACAGGAATTTTCTGCAAAAAATTCTTTCCAACATTGTTTAATATTTCCAAAACCATAATAGCTGTTAGAAAAGTGAGAGAGGTTTTTGTAGATGGCCCTCTTAAGAACATAAACCTCCTTCGGTTTTGTAAAATTCATCTTGGATTGATCACAATAGTTTCTGCAAAACTATGACTAAAATATGCAATTTCTGCAAAAATGTTCCTTCTTGTTGTATTTTTCATCTTTTCACTTTTTTGTTCCTTTGACTGTTTTACTTTCACTTTAGATAAAATTAAATGTTGGTGAAAGTATTATCATCTCTTTTTACCATTTTACTGCCTCTGTAATTACTTTTACTGTTTTACCTTTGACTGCTCTGTAACTTCATTTTAGCTTTCACTCTGACTTTTACCTGATACACTTTAACCACTGATACTCTTTAACTGTTATGCTTTTCCTATCCCTGCAATTTCTCATTTCACTTTTACCATTCACTGTGCACATTTCATCATTCTAATCTCTCTTTGAATTTGTATACAAACTGTTTGTTGAATGAAGATATTGAATTAAAATCTGAGAATTTGGAGTAACAATTTTGTCAACTAGTATTGAAATTGTTGGTCCAAATCCATATTCTGATGATAACCTGCTAAAATCAAAAAATTTGTTAATGAAATCCAGGTCTCTATGAGGGGCATTCAATGGGGTTACATTCAGGGCTGCTGGAGCTTCCATTTTGGTTCTTGTGTATTCAAAATGGAAGTTTCTGGGTTTTCTTCACAGACTGAGCGCGATTTCAGTTTTAATGAGGGAAATTGGCACAATTGCAGGTTCGGGGGGAACAATTACACAGTTTTTAAACCTCTGGGGAAGATCTCAGTGATGATTTTTAATCACTAATTCAGCGAAAAACAAAGAAAACTGAGTTTTACTTGCAGTCGGGGCGGAATGGGACAAATACCTGTTTTTTAGAAGAAGACTGGTTCGTAACAGGTAACAGGTGATGGCGGGAATGTACTTCGAACACGGGTGCAGCGGAATCTTGGAGTGAATTGGATAGCACAGTCAATTTCAGTGGAAATTCGAAAAATTGTAGCAGGGAGCGCTGTCGTTTTCAATAACGAAAATAACAGAAAAACACGGAAAAATGGCTTTATTTACAATTTAAAAGGGTTTTTTAGTTTTCCGAGGAGTGACGTCATCGACGTATAGGCTGACGTGAGCGAAGGTCGGGCGGTAAGTGGTAAGCGGTAACCCCGCACCGCTTTTGGTCGAGGGTGGTATTAATCGGGAGGGCAGCGATTCCACAAAGTGATCGCCACGTGGAAGGTGAATTGTTCAAATACCACCCGTTTCCCGCTCGTTAAAGTTCTTACAAAGGATGGGTAGCGGGGTTTACGTGGATCGTTGATCTGCGGAGGGTTGATCCGACGGTTGAAGTGATGGGGGAATAAGCGGAGGATTCAGGTGTGGGCCCATCAGGTTTTAAAACATTTAAAGTTTAATCTAATCACCCCGGGAGGCGTCTAATAGGCGGAGGGTAAGGTTATTAGTTAATTTGGATAATTAACTAATCCCGTGTTTATATAGAAAAAAGGGAGTTGTGGCGGGGTTTTGCTGGGCGCGGGTAGTAAAAGGCTGCGTTAGATGCCAGGTGGATGAGCCACGTTGGCACGGGGTTTTCCCAAGTTTAGTTTAGAAAATAAAACTTCGGGTTTTGTATTTTTGGGTTTAAACATACATATTGTATGTCTAAAGTTTGATTTTTTTCATATATATTTTTATTATATGATAAATTAATTAATACAATTAATTCACCATAGGGGCGAGATTATTGTATAAAGGTATAATTTAACCAAAGGGCTTATATAGTGGGTTTTCTTTTAAATGCACGGGGAAATAATTACTTTGGTTAAACTATATAATAGAGGGGTTTTTTGGGTTATCTATAAAAAGGGAGTTATATACTTAGGATAGGGTATTTTACTAGGGATTTAGTAAAATAGAGTTAAATGTAAATATGGCAAAGGACAAGGAAACTCAAAATATTTTTGCACATCTAAGAAAGTGATAACTTCTGAAGTAAATTGCAATATCTTATCTTCAACACTTAAACTTAGAATAACAAGTTATCTTGAGGGATTTTTATGGAATTTAGCATGAGTTTCCTAAGTAAAATAGGATCTTACTTAGGACAAGGTTAAAGATAGATGATTATAATGACAAGTAATCTCAAGTACTTAGGTCTTTTTGATTATTAGGCCGAGGGTCCGGTCCCTCCAAAAGTCAAGGAAATGCCTTGAGCCCCTTTGATCTCCAAATACCTTAGCACTTTTGGGGAAATTAGTAAAACTTTTTAGGGAATAAGTGATGTGGGAAGTTAATGATTTTGACTTTGCTTTCTGTGATTTTTCCATTGCTTTTCTTGCTTTCAGTACTTGTGATGAAGGTAAAAGATTAACATATTTAGCACCATCATTCATCATATGAAACTTTGCAACACCATCTACCTACCCTATCTACTTGACACTACCATTTTCTCTTCTTTATTAGGGTGCATTTAGACTTGCAAACCCTTATCAACTTTTTCTTTTTACATGGCCAATCTATCTAATTCTACCCTTATCACATCCAAGGGCTCAGATTAAACTTTTGAGCACCTTTTATTAACTCTACCTATCTACTTATCTGCCAAGATTAAACTGTTTGGTCAGATATTTATTCTCTATTCTATAACATGAAATTGAAAAATGAACTAGCCAAGCTTAAACAGTTTGAATACTCATGAATTGTGGCATAAAATACAAGTTGCACACAATTTGTTTATTACATCAAAGTAAAAAGTAGTGGCATTTGGATTTGCACACTTTCTTTGGCCTATTTTTTGTTTGGGGTTCATTTCTCTTGCTTTTTTGGCCATTTTTATTTTTCTTACCCTTTGATTTTTCTTTTAGGGTATACCCTCTTTACATTTTTTAAAATTTTTTATTTTTTTTGGTTTTTCAAGAATATGGAACACCTTTGTTCAAGAAAAAAGTTTGAACATATTCCATAGTTCAATCAAGACAATCATGAAAAATGATACCTATTGGTATAGGAGACTAACAGCTTCCAAAGGGCAAGTCATCTAATACTAAAGGATCTTTAGATTAGAGAGTGGGGTGGAACATTAAGGAAGGAAAGTGAAAGAAGGAGAACAACCAGATTTTTGTCTATAAATCAGGTCAGAGGTCATTTAACTCAAGACCTGCTTGGACATACTCAAAGGCAGCTCTCAAAGAGACAATGGGGCTGCTTATAGATCGGACCAGAGGTCATTTAACTCCAGGTCTGCTTTAGCAACTCATAGGGAAAAACAGAGATAAGATTACAAAGAAACATCTAAGAAGCAAACCCCCAAGTTCATACATCAGCCAGCAGGCAATAACATCCGCTGCACTGGTTAAACCCGTGAACCCACTCTTAGATAGCACATAGGGCAGAAAACATAAAGGTAGGGAGAGCAGACAGCATAGGGCACCTAACAAGGGTGAATCCTATACCATTATTCTGATGCCTACCAGAAGAACATGAAACAATGTGAACATGTAATAAACAGAGTTAAGAAGGACATCACCAATAGTAATAGACCAGGATCCTGTGAAATGTGCTTTGATTAATAGATGCAAAACCAGTCATGTACAATAAGCTCAACGGCTGTTACAGTCCAGACTCTCTCCTCCCAGCCTATTACATACAACTACTCTGCTACTCCCTCCCACGACTTTTCTAACAGTCAAATGAATCCCTCTAACAACAAACTACCAGCAACTGAACAACAACCTTTACATTATGTTCTCGGGGATCTTTTATAGGAGAAGAGAGAAAATAGAGGTAGATGAAAAATTAAATTGATCTCATTAAAACAAAATCGGCGGAAGTGTCCACGCCCATACTGCTTAATGGAAAAATGCAGCGCTGTGTGTACTCTGAGACTGGCTCGGAGATCTCTGTCAGGTCGATTTTGACCTCGGATATTTCTTTGAAGTCCTTTCTGGTGCTTGGAGCTTTGTGCTAGCCTTCTGAAATAAATGAACTGGATGGAATGATCTGCAGGTCCCTCCATGCTTCTTTAATGCTGCCTGATTGTCTGAAATGAGCTTCAGTCGGTGCATTTAATTGTCTCAGGGCTCGAGAAGGCATGGAGGATGCTGTGGGAAGGTGTACCTCTGGAGGAAACGTCCTGCTGTTAGGTGGTGCAGTTATGGCGTTGTTGGTGCGCTCCTTAGTCTTCAAACTGAACCTTAATCCTTTGAATAGCGGGGTTAACATTAATTATGTCAACAGAAACCACTAACCCCCTTGAAACCATCTGTTGATCCGCTGGCAGTGCTGAGAATGCCTCTATGAGCTGTCTGCACAATTTGAAATAACTCTGCTTTAAAGCCCGGGCAGTGGTGGTGGAGAAATGCTGCAGAGGCCAGAGAAGTGGTGGCGGAGCGGTGGAGGAAAGGCGGTGACGACTATGGAAACAACAGACACAATGATGCGGAGCCGTGGAAGCGGGACCCGGCCATGGCGGAGGGCGATTTACTAAACCTTAATGTAAAACACAAAGGTTTGAATAATGGAGGAAATACAAAGAAAATGCATGAAATGCGGTAGAAGGATCGTACGAGGTGGGACCCAACGGAGGCGGAGGGCGATTAGATCTGAGCCATCGGATTTAGGGGAGGATCAACGGCCGAGATTGAATCAAAACCATCGCAATCAGAGGTACCAAAGGGTGACACACATAAAATTTTCCGATTGCGATTAGGGATGACGAGCGATGACCGTTGGATCTGGGAGGAAACGGACGGACGAGATCAAATCGGAGGACGGAGGGAAGGGGTTGCGATTGCGATCGGGGGTCAAATGCGATTGTGCGCTGGCCGTCGGATCAGAAGGGAGATGGATGGTCCGGATCAAATCGGAAGATTTCAATCGGGGCGGTGCCAATGTGACTTGCGATTGCGATCGGAGAGACGGGTGCGATTGGCGCAGGACCGTTGATCTGCGGGAGGAACGGACGGCTGTGATTGAATCGGAGCATCGCAATCGGGAGTCGGAGGAAAAGGCTTTGCGATTGCGATTGGGAATGGGAAAGCGATTGAGCGCTGGCCGTTCGATCGCGGGACAGATCAACGGTGGGGACAACAATCAGAGGGGCAGGTGCGATTAGCGGAGGACCGTCGAATCGCGGGGAGAACGGACGGTCAAGATGCAATCGGGGGACTACAATCGGAGGAAGGAGCAGAAGGCTTGCGATTAGCGGAGGACCGTCGGATCACGGGGCAGATCGACGGCCGGGATGTAATCGGGGGACTGCAATCGGAGGAAGGAGCAGAAGGCTTGCGATTAGCGGAGGACCGTCGGATCCCGGGGCAGATCGACGGCCGGGATGCAATCGGGAGACGGGAGGAAGGACTTGCGATTGATCGGAGGGCACATGTGACATGTTGCGATTGCGATTGACGGGGGGTTTGCGATTAGCACCCAGTCGTTAGATCTTGTGATAGATCGATGGCTCAAAGCTCATCGCGGGACTTACGTTATAAACAAATCGCATCGGGGTTTTTGCGTTTACAAAGGAAAAGGACCCCCGCCGATCTTCCGATTGCGATTGGCGCTCGGGACTTAAGCGCTTGGTCCCAGCGCATGGGCACATGTGGGGAAGTGGTTTGAAAGGGGCTACGAGAAAGGGGATAGGCCTTATAATAAGGTCGGAAAGTGGGTTTTTAGCCCCTTTTAATGGATTTTGAAGGTGAAGAAGGGGAGCAATAGAGGGGAAAAGGGGGAAGAAAGCTAAACAAAGGGTAGGGGAAGAAATTAAATGGGATTTTGGGAGGATTTGGGTGGTAAATGGGGAAATAGAAGGGGAGAAAAGGGGGGAATAAAAAGAGGTTAAATGAGGGAAAAATAAAGGGGAGAGGAGGCCTTTGGGCATTTCTTCACATAACAGAGAGGCTTTAAAAGGGGAACCAGCAGAGGGGATTTGATCAAAGGATAAAAGACACAAAGAGGCTTCAAGGAGACTGTGTTTTCAGAGGAAATGCATTCCTTGAAGACTCAAAAATAATTTAGCCCCCTATTTTCTTGTCAAAAAATTTATAGGGGGGCTAACAGTGGCTCCACATGGGGATGGCTTCTTCTTGAAGGAGTCAAGAATTCAGAAATTGATCTCTTGGTGTAGGCCAGATGCCTGCTGCTTGAACCATCCTTTTCTTTCCTTGATCAGCTGCCACAAACTATGAAGACAACATATCAGCAGTACAATTATTCCAAACAACTACCTACCCACACTATAGTCCTAAAATTTTTCTTCTGGGGTGCATTTGGACTTGCAGACCCTTTTACATCATTAATTGTTACAAACAGGAAAAAATAGACCTATTCTACTTCTACCCTTATTACTCCATGAGACCAGATTAGACTGTTGGTCTCATATGTTTCTCTACCTACACTACTACCTGCTAGGATTAGACTGTCTAGCAAGTTTCTTCTCTACATTCTAAGACAGAAAATGAAACAACTGACCTACTTGCTCATAGGCTGAGCTTTATTGAGCTTTTCCTACCTACCCTACTCTAACTGAAATATTTACAAGTCTAGCTTACAAACATTGTCTTCCAATGTAACCAGTCCATCAAGTGATCCCATGGCTGGTCCTTCTTGCTCAACTCCTTGAGCATGCTGGATAGGCAGGGCAGCTCCCACTCCTTTTGTTCAAAAACAATAGCCTTGAAAAGTTTTGTTTCTGCTTGCAACATGCTGCTAAGCAAGACCTTTGATCCTTCTTCAAATGTATGCAGGAAATGTGCATAAGGATCATGAAAAGATACCTGGTTGTGAATATCTGGCAGGTTGGCTTCGACCAGGATCTCTTCTTCTTCCACTGGATCAAGAATGAGACTCTCTTGGAGTAGAGTGTCTCCTTCATCTTCTGAACTGGAGGACTCATCGTATATTGGGGTTGAGTCCTCTCGGAGCTCCGATATGTTCTGCTCTGAGGTGCAGGGCTCCGTGAAAAGATCCATGTATTCTTGAGCAGGGTCTTTTTCCGTTGCTTCCTCTTTTTCGAGAGAAAGCTCATTATTCACATCCTGCTCGAGAATCTCTTCTTTGTTTTCCTCTTCATCATCTGAGATGAAACGCTGCTGACCTCCATCCATGTGAAAACCATTACTGATGAGTTGTAATGGAGTGAAGCAAAGATCTAGATATCCTTCACCCTCTTCTGCACTCTCAAAGCTTCCTTCATCAATATCATAAATAGCCTGCATTGGCTCATTACTCTCTGGAAGTGAAAAGGATTGACTCTCCTCCCATAAATCTGCTAATGATGACCCTACCAGATCTTCTTCTGTTTGGGGAACGTCATCATCAGATAGGTCAAAAATAGGAGAGTCATGAACGTAAGTAATGCTGCCAACCGGACATACTAGGTCATCAGCAGATTTCTCTTCACTCTGATTTACATTTGAGCTTTCCAACTCTGTGCAATAAAGCTCATTAGATGAATGGGCAAGGACGTCTGATCTGTAAAAAATTTCAGAGGCTGGCTGTCTATTGATGATCCGATCTATTTCTTCCTCTGTCAAAGGGGAGGACGGTCTGGAGTCCCTTTGTGCAGAGGTGCAGCAGCTCTCTGTTTCCTGTGAAGACTGAATTTGAGGCTGGATGTCATTTTGTGCCTCAACCATAAGGGATGATGAATCAGCAACCGAGTTTTCAGGAATATCTTGGAAAAAATCCACAGCCTCTTGGCTGTTTTCTTCCTCAGTCGATTCATCCATGTTCTTGTGGTAGCTAGGATGCATATGAAATTCTTGAATGGCTATCAACAGGTCTTATGATTGCATATTAACCAAATCCTCATCAATATCTAATAGGTACTGTATGATATTCTGAGATTGATCACAATAGTCCCATGATAAGGATGGAGAGTTTCCTTTATAATTCGTGTAGAATACTTGGTGCATGTCCTTTAAAGAAAACAAACTCCGAGGTTCTAACCATTCATACCAGACCCTAGCCTTTCCTTCTAATGTTGCCATGAACATTTTCATTAGGCAGTCTTCATGCCATTCAACTTTAAATTTCCACACATGTATATGAAACTTGATGAGATGTAGCAAGGGGTCCTCAGAGTCTTCACCCTGAAAGGTAGGAAGGTTTTTCAACCAGTCCACTTTAGGCATTTTGTGTGGAAATCCAGGGATATGCTCCCTGCTCATTGGGGCATATCTTCTCTGTATGCGTGGAAGCATGTTTGTAAATCAGAAAGAGGTCACTGTATCTTCTCAACCAATTCAGAGTCCTCCACCGGTGGAGTCATCAGGTCTTTGGATCGTAGGGAGTGTGGAGTCGCCAGGTGGATGAATATGACTATTTGAGGCCGGATGCTGTCCACCATCAGCAATGAAAAGCCAATCTAGAGGCAAAGCAGTTCTTGACTCTCAGATTTTCCCCAGCGGAGTCGCCATTATGTTGGGGTTCCCATGTTTTGGCCAGATTGGCAAGACCAAAAGATGAGACAACATCAGAACCACTTTGGGGCCCTAGGATCTAGCCCTCCTGGACCCGGAGAGGGATCTCTCCAATAAACAAAGAATTATTTATCTTTGAAGCTTAGAATGAGACGTTAGGCTAGTTATAAAGCACAGAGGGGGGTTTTAAATGGTTTGGTTGGAGGGTTGCTGGGTTGGTTAGGAGATCATGGACTGGGAAAGCAATGGGAG
Source organism: Pinus albicaulis (assembly GCA_034641835.2). NCBI lineage: Eukaryota > Viridiplantae > Streptophyta > Pinopsida > Pinales > Pinaceae > Pinus > Pinus albicaulis. The sequence continues at coordinate 1,408,210,853 of CM076577.1, read as the reverse complement.
AAAAGGAACAAAGCAGCAGGATGTTTCAGCAAGGAGAATGGGCCAAGACAGTGCCATCCATTGGGCTATGGAGTCATGAAAGGGAATTACTTGCAACAACTAGCCAAGGCTTCCAAAGGGAAAGTCATCTACACTAAAGGATCTTTTAGATAGATGATGGGATGGAACATTAAGGAGGAAAGTGAAAGAAGGAAAGCAACCGAATTTCTGTCTATAGATCAGGTCAGAGGTCATTTAACTCCAGACCTGCTTGGACATACTCAAAGGCAGCTCTCAAAGAGACAATGGGGCTGCTTATAGATCGGACCAAAGGTCATTTAACTCCAGGTCTGCTTTAGCAACTCCAAGGGAAAAACAGAGATAAGATTACAAAGAAACATCTAAGAAGCAAACCCCCAAGTTCTTACATCAGCCAGCAGGCAATAACATCCGCTGCACTGGTTAAACCCGTGAACCCACTCTTAGATAACACATAGGGAGGAAAACATAAAGGTAGGGAGAGAAGACAACATAGGGCACCTAACAAGGGTGAACCCTATACCATTATTCTGATGCCTACCAGAAGAACATGAAACAATGTGAAAATGTAATAAACAGAGTTAAGAAGGACATCACCAATAGTAATAGACCAGGATCCTGTGAAATGTGATTTGATTAATAGATGCAAAACCAGTCATGTACAATAAGCTCAACGGCTGTTACAGTCCAGACTTTCTCCTCCCAGCCTATTACATACAACTACTCTGCTACTCCCTCCCACGACTATTCTAACAGTCAAATGAATCCCTCTAACAGCAAACTACCAGCAACTGAACAACAACCTTTACATTATGTTCTCAGGGATATTTTATAGGAGAAGAGAGGAAATAGAGGTAGATGAACAATTAAATTGATCTCATTAAAACATAATCGGCGGAAGTGTCCACGCCCATACTGCTTAATGGCAAAATGTAGCGCTGTGTGTACTCTGAGACTGGCTCGGAGATCTATGTCAGGTCGATTTTTACCTCGGATATTTCTTTGAAGTCCTTTCTGGTGCTTGGAGCTTTGTGCTAGCCTTCTGAAATAAATGAACTGGATGGAATGATTTGCAGGTCCCTCCATGCTTCTTTAATGCTGCCTGACTGTCTGAAATGAGCTTCAGTCGGTGTATTTAATTGTCTCAGGGCTCAAGAAGGCATGGAGGACGCTGTGGGAAGGTGTACCTCTGGAGGAAATGTCCTGCTGTTAGGTGGCACAGTTATGGCGTTGCTGGTGCGCTCCTTAGTCTTCAAACTGAACCTTAATCCTTTGAATAGCGGGGTTAACATTAATTATGTCAATAGAAACCACTAAACCCCTTGAAACCATCTGCTGATCCGCTGGCAGTGCTGAGAATGCCTGTATGAGCTGTCTGCACAATTTGAAATAACTTTGCTTTAAATCCTGGGCAGTGGTGGTGGAGAAATGCTGCAGAGGCCGGAGAAGTGGTGGCGAAGCGGTGGAGGAAAGACGGTGACGACTGTGGAAACAACAGACACAATGATGCGGAGCCGTGGAAGCGGGACCCGGCCATGGTGGAGGGCGATTTACTAAACCTTAATGTAAAACACAAAGGTTTGAATAATGGAGGAAATACAAAGAAAATGCGGTAGAAGGATCGTACGAGGTGGGACCCAACGGAGGCGGAGGGCGATTAGATCTGAACCATCGGATTTAGGGGAGGATCAACGGCCGAGATTGAATCGGAACCATCGCAATCGGGGGTACCTAAGGGTGACACACATAAACTTTTTCGATTACGATCAGGGATGACGAGCGATGACCGTTGGATCTGGGAGGAAACGGACGGACGAGATCAAATCGGAGGACGGAGGGAAGGGGTTGCGATTGCGATCGGGGGTCAAATGCGATTGTGCGCTGGCCGTCGGATCAGAAGGGAGATGGACGGTCCGGATCAAATCGGAAGATTTCAATCGGGGCGGCGCCAATGTGACTTGCGATTGCGATCGGAGAGACGGGTGCGATTGGCGCAGGACCGTTGATCTGCGGGAGGAACGGATGGCTGTGATTGAATCGGAGCATCGCAGTCGGGAGTCGGAGGAAAAGGCTTTGCGATTGTGATTGGGAATGGGAAAGTGATTGAGCGCTGGCCGTCCGATCGCGGGACAGATCAACGGTGGGGACAACAATCGGAGGGGCAGGTACGATTAGCGGAGGACCGTCGGATCGCGGGGAGAACGGACGGTCAAGATGCAATCGGGGGACTGCAATCGGAGGAAGGAGCAGAAGGCTTGCGATTAGCGGAGGACCATCGGATCGCGGGGCAGATCGACGGCTAGGATGCAATCGGGGGACTGTAATCGGAGGAAGGAGCAGAAGGCTTGCGATTAGCGGAGGACCGTCGGATCGCGGGGCAGATCGACGGCCGGGATGCAATCGGGAGACGGGAGGAAGGACTTGCGATTGATCGAAGGGCACACGCGACATGTTGCGATTGCGATTGACGGGGGGTTTGCGATTAGCGCCCAGCCGTTAGATCTTGTGATAGATCGACGACTCAAAGCTCATCGCGGGACTTACGTTATAAACAAATCGCATCGGGGTTTTTGCGTTTACAAAAGAAAAGGACCCCCGCCGATCTTCCGATTGCGATTGGCACTCGGGACTTAAGCGCTTGGTCCCAGCGCATGGGCACATGTGGGGAAGTGGTTTGAAAGGGGCTACGGGAAAGGGGCTAGGCCTTATAATAAGGTCGGAAAGTGGGTTTTTAGCCCCTTTTAATGGATTTTGAAGGTGAAGGAGGGGAACGATAGAGGGGAAAAGGGGGAAGAAAGCTAAATAAAGGGTAGGGGAAGAAATTAAATGGGATTTTGGGAGGATTTGGGGGGTAAATGGGGAAATAGAAGGGGAGAAAAGGGGGGAATAAAAAGAGGTTAAATGAGGGAAAAATAAAGGGGAGAGGAGGCCTTTGGGCATTTCTTCACATAAGAGAGAGGCTTTAAAAGGGGAACCAGCAGAGGGGATTTGATCAAAGGATAAAAGACACAAAGAGGCTTCAAGGAGACTGTGTTTTCAGAGGAAATGCATTCCTTGAAGACTCAAAAATAATTTAGCCCCCTATTTGCTTGTCAAAAATTTTATAGGGGGGCTAACAGCTACAACTAAGCTAGTTTCTCCTTCATGCATGATACAAACTGATTTGCAAGATGAGTTACTTTGGCTGCTCTTCACCTGAGTGGTTTTCTTCTCTAAATCACTCCTTAATGAAACCACTTCAGCTTCTAATCTTTCACATTCCTCCTCCTTTTATCTATATTTCTTCCTCATTTCAAATTATATTTCCTTTTCCTCCTCTAGCTGAATTTTTAATGCAACAATCTCTTCTCTTAATTCATCCTCCTTCTCATCGAAAATATGAAAAATTCATTTATGGTCCTTACATACAAAGGTTAGTCTATCCAATTCAATAAGCAATTATTTTATTACAACCATTTTGGATTCATATTCGGCCTTAACAAGAGTAATATCCATCTCATATCCACTATGTAGTTCAATAGAATCATCATAATCATAATTAAAAAATTATTTCAAAATATTACATCATGACACAACTATTTTGGCTATGATGTCATAATTTTCTGCTTCATTTGCAATGAACTGAATCTTTTCCTTATTCCAACCCACTGGCTTTTGATACACCATATTCTTGCTTCTAGCCATGATCCAAAATCTACTCTCCAAGTGTTCAAGCTTCACTAAAGAGCACCGAATATGATACCAATTGTTGGAAACTAGATCACTACTTTAGGGGGGGGGGGGGTGAATCTGTAGTGATGGCCTTTATATCAAATTTATAAATTTTGTCAGATTAAAAATTTGCAACAAACATCCACAATATTAGCTAATTAAAACATGAAAGCAACAATAAACTAAAATTATATTAACCATGAGAAACATTAACACAATTATGCACACATAAGAACACAAGTATTTCTAGTGGAAACCATTTCGGGAGAAAATGACCCTGCTACTGTTGCACTGCTAAATTATTATATTAATATGCTAACCAAATTATACATGGATTATCTTACAACCATAAACTGAAATACTTGGCTTCCTTCACAATATGCTGACACCTATCAATTCGAAAATCTGTTTCTCTCACAAATCTACAACAATATATCCATCGGAATCCCCCACGACCAACAATCCTCTCCCAAATCCCATTAGACTATTCAACTCCTATTGAATTTTTTCCTTCAATTGAATCCGCCAAATCATTGTCTACCCTAAAACCTCCACACCTTCACTTCCTCCATGTGAACCATGTTTCATGATGCAGGGGCATTAGGCAAAAACAATTTCCATGTATTTTTGTTAGACTTAGGGGTTCCAGTTTTCAAGAGAGCTAGATATTTTGTAATCAAATTAGTAGGTTTTAATTTATTTTAGTTAAATGTGGAGAATTGTAACTTCCCTCGAATGATAAGTTGGGAATATGAAGAGATGAGGGATTTGGAAAACTGCAAAGTAAGAATAATTTGGAATTAGTTTCCACAAATCTAGGGACTTAGTCTAATTTTAGAACTGTAGGAATTTGGAGGGTTTTGTTGAGTCATCAAAGAATATGAACCGATTCATTGGTAGTAGTTTTATAAAAATAAGTCTCAAAGGCATTAGTAACAGTCCAGCATAGTCCTGCAGAGCTGCATAGAGCTGCATAAATTTGAAAGGCCAGAGAGGCAGAGTAGGAGAATAGAAGGCCATTGAAATAGAAGATCTGGCCCAATCCAAAACTTGTAAGTATGTTCCAATTGCATATGTGAAAGTATTGATTTTGAATCGTGTGCGCAAATTGGTTGATGTCTGTATGGTCAAACCCCGTATTAAGAATTTGATGTATGAACTGTAGGAGCAAGGAATGCTCCAAGTTCTGTGAGAGAGTGCATAAGTAGCATAGGCAAGAAGTTCTGTAAATTGCTCACTTATATATGTATGACATAAGTTGTTTAGAGTTATATGACTATTGGTTGATTAGTTCCTGTGTGAGCGTGGTTGAATCCCCGAGAACTGTGTACGCATATTATGTGCATTGTGGTTTAATTGTATCCTGTATGTTATTGAAGAAGTCAACATTATGTAAACGTTACACTGGAGGTGTAAAAGTTCATAGATATGAACCTGTGTGTTCAAGCCCTTGATAGACAGACGAGATCTATCAAGGAACTCTATAGCAAGGGTTTATATGATGAAGGGTTCACTTTTGTGTGTGATTCATCATATGGGGTTTTAACCTCTGTGCAGAAGCAAACTCACCAGGAAAGAGCGACATCACGAATAGTGTGGAGCGAACCTAATAATGAAGTAGAGTTAAGGCGAAACGATGCATTGAGGAGTTAGGCGGAACCTAGAGTAAGGGGAGTAACTGGAATCATGAGCATAAACAGTAAAAGTGGGTCAGAGTGTTAGAAACTGGCAGTATCATGTGCGAGTAAGGGTGGTAAGCTGTTTCACGTTTTTGAACGCGATATCCCTTTCTGCCTGACACGTGGAGAAGAGTGGTATTGGAATACCATTTATATCGCGCAACTTTTGAGTATTAACCTGCGTGATTCTTGATAACGCGATATTCATCCATGTTCGTTCGATTCGTGTTTGGAGCACGACAAATCCTCCACCGTCAGATGTGAATGGAAAATTACGTGGCTGTGGGATCGGCAATGCATATCGACATTTGGTGACAAAACAAGGTATGTTGCAATATTAATGTGTTTTCGAAGTTGGTTTGATATATGTTGGGGGGTCCAATATAAAATATGGAGCATGGTGATATGTCGAGTTTAACCAAGGGATAGAGTGTCAAAATTTATATTGACAAGTTTGAAGTCTGGCAAACCAAACGTATGTTAATACTTTGGTTTGAATTTATCAAGGCTAAAATTAATAAGACACCCTCTTAGATGGTGGATGGATAAAGCGTTGGGGCATATGTTAATATGTGGGTTTATTAAAAAGCTGGATTTCGATGAGGTATGAAATCAAAGTTATACTTTGATTTTGTTAGAACGAATATTGAGTCAAACCATATGGAATGTTTCATAATGTGGCAGTACTCTCTAAATGAAGAGTAGGTTATGTTTTGTGGGTTTTGTAACCATGAGACTAAGGCAACTTCCACTTTAGTATTTAAAATTCCAAGTCCAGAAAATAGAACATTGGATAGGCTAGATTGAGAGTTTGCAAAGGATTGAAACTTGGGATTCATTTATATACACAACTTGAGATTGAAAATATGAGTAAAGTGGGGACTGTGGGCTTTATCGGGCATCATAGTGGTATCAGAGCTGGAATAGCTCTTTGAAATTTAATTTATGAAATGCACATGTACTGAATCTATGAGGAAAGTTTGATGTTTGAATATGTTTAACAGAATTTACAGATTTGATTAAGTGTGCATTGAAGGTCTTCAGATGTGCAAAATTTGAAGTTGAAGACAAAATATTGTGAAGATTGCAACAGATAGAGATGCAGTGCAGGTGAAAGAAGAAGCAAGATCATTCAGGGATCCTGGGAGGTGAGTTGATGAGCCTTATTTAACTCTGGTTTGAAGGATTTTTTTGCAGAATGCAGGGTGCAAGCAAGTGAGGAAGAAATCTCAGCAAAGGCAGATCACAGCTTTGAGAGCAGTGATAAAAGAATCCAGCAGAGGATTCTGAGGTGAAGAAGAAGTGTGGCAGAACCTGGAGGATTCCCAACTAAGGTTGGCTGAAAGAAGAATAGATGTGTTCTTGAGAAGAGTTGTAGAGTGAAGCCTAGAGAGTAGAAGGGAGTGCTCAGAAGGTTCTAGCAGAAGGGGACTAGTACTTGCCAAAAGCCGGATCTGGAGGAAAGGATTGGTGAGGTAAGTTGAAGCAAGAGAGCTTGCTGTTGCAGAGGCTTAGTGCAGCTTGTGAGTGAAGAACTCATGGAGGAGAAAATGGCTATTGATAGCCATGGCAGAGATTTTAGAGGTTCTTAGAGAGGCCACAACAGAAGAGTGAGGGAAGACGCCAAAGCAAATGGCATGAGGAAGAAACTCGCTGATGAAGAATATTGGAAAGAGATAGTTGAGATAATAGAGTAGTTCAACAATTTGGAACTGATGATAAAGGAAATCCAGAGAGTTGGTTGGCTCATGCAGAAGAAGGTAAAGTGGCAGAGGCTACAGATGAAGAGAGAGTAAATGATAAATGCTCAGCTGACAGAGAGGTTACTCAAGATGATTGAGTATCTGGAGAAGGACTTGAAGACTGAAACTTCAAGTGAGACCAAAGGGTCAAAGGGCCTTACATCTGACAAATTTTGTATGTTTGCAGGAAGAACATGTGGAGAAGAAAAACCTGCTGATGTTGTCACTAAGGAGGAAAATGAAGCAGCTAGATGTTTTGAAAGTGTCCATGCACAGTTGGAGAAAGGTTATGCTTTCCAACATATTGGAATCAGAGGAGATTTAAATTGTGATGATGGACAGAAGTTGGAAGTTAGACAGCTTGAAGAAATTGGAGAGAGGACCATTGAAGAATCCTTGAAGTGTATAGAAGACTTGGGACAACAAGAAAATTTGATGATTGAACCATCAAAGGAGACCATGAAGTCTTATGTTTTTACAACTCACAAGTTGTGTGTGAGTGCATGTATTGATGGAGACATTCCATATTGATCTAAAATTGTGAGAACAAAGTATTTCTCATACAGAGATTGACAGTAAGGGGCTTTTACTGGTTATTTCACCTTTACTAGAAAGGATGAAACCAGAGGCTACTTGGCCCACAAACTGACTTTGCCTAAAGAAATAAAATGTAATCACTGTAATAGATCCGATCAATGAAAGTATTTGTTTATGTGCAAAGTATTCATTAATCCAACTTTTTTGTGTGAATAGGCAAGTTTACGTATTCTGCAAATGAAGTAAAGTGGTTTGAAGATGAACTAATAAGTTTTGTTCATTGTATAATCCTGATTGGGAAAAGAGTACTTATGGAAAGTTACTGTTTAAATTAGCAGAATTTGAAATAATGCAGAAAAAATATACAGTATGACAGCAAATAATTGTTTAAGCAGTTCACCCCTCTCTTGGGCTACCTCTGATGGGTCCAAAAGCCTCTAATTAGGCTTTTCCCTTTTTCATTAAATGCTCAAAATGTGAAATAAACTGTATAGAAAGCCTCAAAAGGAAAAATAAGCTACAAATATAGATACAGAAGGCTGAAATCAGTATAAAACGACTATTCATTCACCTCCATTAGATGAGAATAGCCCAAAACAACAGATCTTTCAATAGGCCCTAGTGGCTCCACGAACAAAAACGCTGGTAAATTCACTGATAAAATGCCCTGATGGCTTTGCAAACACTCCCAACAGCTCTAGAATGACTCAATACCCCAAAATAAAAAAAAATTCGTCCCAAATGGACTTCCCTAGCCAAAGTTATGGCTAACTGAACTTTGCCTAGATTCACTCCAGCTAAGTCTGGCTAATTGCCAGATAGTCCGACAAAAATGGAGTTCGGCGCTAAATTTAGGGAACCGCCAGTTGTGGGGCTAAATATTAGGTCCACGTGACCGGACCGAACGGAGATTAGTTTAAAAAACTCCAGTTTTCCCGCACCCGACGCCTTCTAATATGCCCACGTCCCTATCCATAACGCGCCATAATAACATTTACGCTTTAAATATAAATTTGTGCGCATAGTTTAATAAAACGCACGTTTGGCCCAATGATAAACACGCACCACTTGTGCCCGCCCGTTCCGGGGTCGAACCTCACCGTGACCAACACATAATTTTGAACGCCGCTCCAATGCAACGTATACAATACGTTACCCACGTGGCTTTGACCATGTGCTTTAAACCTTTGTTACGTGGGTTGTAGTGATTAATAATACATTTCCCACGACTTTTAATATCCCAAACTTTAGGCTGGTAGGTTTAACACATTTTTTTTATAATTCGAATTTTGTTTAATATATATATGGGTTAAATATTTAGTTTTTTAATAAGGTTTAAATTTTTTTTTTTTAATAATTAATTAAAATATATAATTAATAATATAATATATGATTTAATAAAAAACCATATAAAATATTAAAACTATATAATTTAATTAATTTATTAAACCTTAATAAAAAATAAAATTATCCCAACACATATATTAAAAAAAAAATTCTTTCAAAATTGAAAGTTATAGGGCGATTTCAAAATGCAATATCTCCTCTATACGGTAACGGATTTGAGTTCCGTTTGCGGCGTTGGGATCGTATTGATGAGCTCTTTCCAGTTGATCTAGTTCGAACCAATTCTGAGCAACTTCATTTTTGATCATTTTTCTACAAGAGACTTGATCTCCTGATCACATATGATGAAACTGTGATGAATGAAGATGAATGTTGCTAAGTAAAGTATGATGAGTATCTTTCAGATGAAGACCAGATTGTGTTGTTGCAGCAAGAGGAATTCATAATTTCCTTGTTTTATAAAAGGGATTGCTTCAATGAGGACAAGACAAATGAGGACAAGACAACTATGTCTGATGATGACCAATCTATTATTAACGCTGATAATGACAAATTGTTTTTGTTAAATGACCAAGTGAAGGGTGATGGACAGGTAACTAAAGTTATTGCAGAAATGGAAGATCAAAGTTATATTCTGATGAAGGCTAAAGAGATAGTGATAGCAGGAAACTTGAATTGTGAAGACAGCATGAAAGTTTTCTCAGATGAGATGCTAGGATTGTGGCATAAGTTTAGTGTTCTGGAGCAGAGGACAAGACCACAGAGAGAAGGTGTTCAGATTGTAAAGGTAGAGATGAATGATAATGAGAAAGTTCATTTTTATGAACTAGAACAAGGAGACATCCTTGAAGAGGATGATGCAGAGGAGAGACTAACTGACAGTCTCAAGGATTGGAATCAACATACTGATGTGCTGATGGAGGAGGAAAGAAATTTAGGACAACATACTGAAATGTTGGCAGAGGAGAGAAAGGCACCGATGCCTTATGAATTTTGTCTTGACAATTGTTTTATGAATGCAGATCTTGTTGATGCTGGAGAAAAATTGACACCATGGGGCAGTCAATTAAAAGAGGAGAATTCTGTGGAAGACTCTAATCCATGGAATGAGAGAATTAAATTGGTGGAGATTATGATGAATCAGTAGGATTCTATGAAAAACAGGGAACCTCAATTTTAGAATTGGGGATTGCAGAATGTGAAGGTGCAGAGGAATGAAGATGAGCAGCTGAAAGAAGATGAGACAGTCATGTCTCATGTGCAGAAATTTGTTGTTGTTGGTGGCAGAGAAAAATTGGCTTGTCTGAATAGCCAAGAGAAGACTGTAAGGCAGAATTTTTGGGCTGCTATAGCAGTAGAGAATCAAAGTTTTACTCTGATAGAAGATGAAAATGAAAATATGGAAGAACTTGATTTGATTAGCAGAATCAATCAAGAAGAAGGAAGACAACTGCTGAGGATTGTCAAAAAAGGAGAAGAAGAATTTGCTGAACCAAGTTTACAACATATTGAAGGGATGCTTGAAAGCGGATGGCTGAAACTTTTTCTAAAAGCATTTGAAGAGAATGAAATGGCAGAGTAGTAGATTGAGGTGTTGCTGGAAGAAATATTGGAGCAACAAATGGAAGTGTTGCCAGAAGAGAAGGAAGAGACACGAAGATTTTATAATTTTAATGTTTGTTTTATGATTGTAGGTATTGATGGAGGGACTAAGAGATGTTTAGTCCAGAAGAAGAAAAGAGATGATGATACTGACTGGCAATTTAAATACCAGTCTGAAGAATTGTTAAAGTCATAGGAAAGAGAAATTTTCATGAGTGACAATCAAGAAGAGTTTTTCGGTTGCAGAGAAGAAAGAGGGTATGGATGATAGGGTGGTAGTTAGAGTGGGGGCTAGAGAAACCGCAAGAATTCAGAAAGTAAGAGTAAGCATAGAAGTAAGAGTTCAGCAAGAAAAAGTAGTAGTAAGAGTTCAACAGATAAGAAATCAGCTAGCAGAAACAGAAGTAAAAGTTCAGCAATCAAGAGGGAGCAGTATCCAACAGTCAGAAGATAAATTAGATCAAGAAATTGAGCTTATGAAAAGAATGATGGTGAGAGTGTCTGAAAAGAAGGCAGCAGTAAGAAAACAAAGAAACAACATCAATAGAAAGACAATCATAGACTGTGAAAGCCTAGCAAGTGGAAGGAGACATAATAAGATATGGAAGCCTGGAGAAGACTTGCAGAAGAAGAATGCTACAGAAAATGACCAGCTACAGAAAAAAGTGTGGGATCTAGGAAGACATGGATGAAAACACATGATCAGGAGATCATGAATCATTTTAACCTGGGGAGTCTGATGCAGGGGCATTAGGCAAAAACAATTTCCATTTATTTTTGTTAAACTTAGGGGTTCCAGTTTTCAAGAGAGCTAGATATTTTGTAATAAAATCAGTAGGTTTTAATTTATTTTTAGTTAAATGTGGAGAATTGTTACTGCTCTCGAATGATTAGTTGGGCATATGAAGGTGTTATCACTCAGTAATTTCTCCAGGTTCGAGAGAAATAGTCCGAGGTAACCACAAACCAACTTTTAGGTACAAAATCTAGCCAATCTGTATCCAAAGAGGGCTCTCTCTTTAAGTTTTAGCTTTGTTTTTGAAAGATATTAGGCTAGTTATGAAATTTTAGGGATTTTGATTGTGTTTGGGTGATGGATTTCAATAGCAAAGGGGTAGGACTGAATATTTTAGGCCATTGGGCTAATGGAGTCAAAGAATATGGCTTAACTGGATTTAGTTTTCTCAACAAGGGATGGTTTCACAGGGCAAGGTAATCAAATAGGGAACAATTAAAGATCTAAAATGAATGGAATGGACTCAAAATGGGTGAAGGGAAATTAATAATCCTTCAACATATTTGAAAGAGGGAACTTGAATTATTATTAATAAAGAGCAATTAAGTATTCTTTACCAAATAATCAAAATGATTAAACTAGAAAACATGAGCAATTAAGAATTCACTGTTTATACTAGTTAAGAAGAAAACATTAAGAATAATAAGATTGAAAATAGATTGCACTTAAGCACTTTCTGAATTATTCCTTTTCATTTATCATTCAAATATGAAACATAAATGGTATAATAAACAAACATAAAACTTTAAAACATAAGAGATAGATGACTTATTGATCCGTTGTTTGATTCAAGAATCCTGTGAAAAGTCCTTTGCATCAATTCCTTATCCAGCTAGCCATGCAAAAATTGTCCAACAGCACTTTATTCCAAAGTAATCAATATTACAGCAAAGTCTAAGAATCCACCCCCAAATACTTTCAAGAGTGAAGTATTTATACAAATTCTCAATTAAAATATCTTGAAAAAATATCAAGATTAGTTCACAAATCTCTCCAACTGTTTTACATAAATAGAACTTAAGTAAAGGACACTAAAACTAATGCATCTATTTGGCACTATTTTTTATGGATAGGTGATGAAAAAGAGGAGAATTCGAATTTTATCCAACTCTTAGTTGATGATGAGGCATCCAAGTCACTAACTACATCCTTTCTTTGTGCATTCTACTCCAACAATTCTGCAAAATTGGGGTCCAATGATATCTTTTTATTTTGTCAATCCGTAATATATATGTAAAAAGTGAAAGAGGTTATTGTGGAATAATATGTTGGTGAGATAAACCTCTTTCATTTTCCTACAATTCCTCTCCAGCTGTGCACAATAGGCTCTGCAAACATATGTGTAAAACAGAGTTTTATAGAGTTTGAAAAATAGCCTGTAAAGATGTGTATCTATCTATGATTCGGAAATCACTGTGAAAAATGTGAGATAGGTTTTTGTATAAGATTCTCTTAGGAACAAAAACCTTTTTCATTTTTGTATGATGTATTTTGGATTGGCCACAATATTCTCTGCAAAATTATGACTTAACTGGAATTTTGTGCAAAAAGTTCTTTCCAACATTGTTTAATATTTCCAAAACCATAATAGCTGTTAGAAAAGTGAGAGAGGTTTTTGTAGATGATCCTCTTAAGAACATAAACCTCATTTTGTTTTTCAAAATTAATCTTGGATTGATCACAATAGTTTCTGCAAGACAATGAGTAAAACATGAAATTTCTGCAAAAATGTTCTTTCTTGTTGTGTTTTTCATCTTTTCATCTTTTTGTTCTTTTGATTGTTTTACTTTCACTTTAGAAAAAATTCAATGTTGGTGAAAGTATTTTCATTTATTTTTACCATTTTACTGCCTCTGTATTTACTTTTACTATTTACCTTTGATTGCTCTGTAACATCATTTTAACTTTCACTCTGACTTTTACCTGATACACTTTAACCACTGATACTCTTTAACTGTTATGCTCTCTGTTTATTTTCTGTTTATCCTTTTTACCATTACTTACTGTAGTAAATAATCAAAATTTATCCAAGGATATTTTTTATAAAAGGTCCAACTTGTCTTCACACCATTGTGCTTCTGGTATTCTGGTTATTTCACTACTACATTTGGCGGAAATTCCAACACTTGGTTCCGACGCTTTTGACCAAATGTTGGAAATTTCCCCAAATTTTTTCCATCCCGCCCGAAACCGTCGCTATACCGACGTTTATAGAAAAGTTTCGCAATACCGACACTTAGAACAGTGTCGCAATTGTGACGTTTGGAGGAAGACATCGCAATTGCGACACTATGGCCCAAAGCGTCGCTATTGCGACGACTGCCCCCAAACGTCGCAAGTGCGACACAATGTTTAGGTGTCGCAATTGCGACGTTTGGAGGTACCCGTCGAAATAGCGACACTTTTTCCGCCGTCAGTATAACGACACTTATATGCACGCTACATAAAAATATGAAACTTATATGCGCGCTACATAAAAATTCGAAACTTATATGCGTGCTACATAAAAATGATTTTATTGTTTCGTATCCGTCGCAATAGCTACATTAACGTCTGATATCACACGCGCATTCGCCCTCCGCTCTTGCAGAACAAAATTCACCCTCAGCATTCGCCCTTAGCTCTTGCAGAACAGCATTTTCCCTCAGCATTCGCCCTCAGCGTTCACCCTCAGCTCTTGCAGAACAACATTCGCCCTCAGCTCTTGCAAAATGGTAAGTTCTTACTGCAGGCCCTTCCTCCTATAGTAGGGTTGAATCTATTTGGGTTTTTTTGGTCAATTCTATTGGATTGTGTTAGGCTGTATGGTTCTCTCTAGATGTCAAGAATCAAGATTCAATACCCTCTATTATCTTCATCACCCAACACAAGATTTAAATTTTTCCCAAAGAAACGCTTATTAATTTGGCAGCCATTATTTCTCCCTGCTTTAAAAACCCTACATTTAAATGAAAACAAGCATTGCATTTCAACTACAAAAATCTACTAGTGTTCAAATGTACATGTGTGCCACATTAACGTCTGATATCACGCGCGCATTCGCCCTTCGCTCTTGCAGAATAGCATTCGCCCTCAGCATTCGCCCTCAGCTCTTGCAGAACAGCATTCGCCCTCAGCATTCGCCCTGAGCTATTGCAGAACAGCATTCACCCTGATCTCTTGCAGAACAGCATTCGCCCTACATTCGCTCTCAGCTCTTGCAGAACAGCATTCACCCTGCATTCGCCCTCATCTCTTGCAGAACAGCATTCGCCCTCAGCTCTTGCAAAATGGTAAGTTCTTACTGCAGGCCCTTCCTCCTATAGTAGGGTTGACTCTATTTGGGTTTTTTTGGTCAATTCCATTGGATTGTGTTAGGCTGTAGGGTTCTCTCTAGATGTCAAGAATCAAGATTCAATACCCTATATTATCTTCATCACCCAATACAAGATTTAAATTTTTCCCAAAGAAATGCTTATTAATTTGGCAACCATTATTTCTCCCTGCTTTAAAAACCCTACATTTAAATGAAAACAAGCATTGCATTTCAACTACAAAAAACTATTAGTGTTCAAATGTACATGTGTGCATCACTTGTGTAGGGTATTCCTTTTCCACTTTCACATTATCCAAGAATGTGTGCAATATAGTTCATATTTTTTGTGATTTAGATTGCCTTGAAAAAGGAAAGGTAAATTATTTCCCATGGAAAAAGAAGGTTTTCCATTTTTATAGGTTGTTTGGACTTACGTGGAAAATTTTATGGTATGCCTTTCATATTATGTAGTTTAAATTTGAATTAATAGATTATTCTACATGAAAATATAATTACCTATGTGATGTCCTTCATCACTAATTAAAATTATAGGGTTTCAATTTCCTAGACTCTAACTCATCTGATGCTAAATTCTAGGTTCTAATTGGTGGATCACTCTTCCATTGATTTCCTTTCCCTCTGGATCTTTTCATACTTTAAAAGTCATCAATGATACATATATTATATAAGGTATCCCAAAAGGATTTATAGTAGAACATATTTTGAAGTTTTTTTGACACTTGAGGATTCTTTTTAGAACTGCAACGCGGTCTATGCTATCGAGTTATATACCAAGAAACTTGTCCTTAATAACCACACTATGAGGTAGGTTCAACCAGTTTGAAATTGTTGGGACATAGCATATGAAGTTGTGTGATGAGTCCAAATCACAGGTCTATTATGGTGACAAAAGTGAATACACGTAATGATAGTTATTATGTTAACATTACTAGAAACATTTTCGAAATTATCCATGCTATCAAGATGTCAAAATTCCAGGCATTAGGTGTCAATACTCGTAGCTAATAGATAATAATAATAATATAAAAAAATCACAATTTTATTCTTGAAATATGATTGTTACACATTGGTAACCTAGTTCATGAGTTACTATCACCCAAAGACTGCAAAAAAAACTTAAAATATAAATTAAACCAACATGAGAATCCAACTAAGGGTTTCTCGACAAAATCATGCCATAACCTGGCATTTTGAAACCCAAATTTGAATCCATCATAAGTAATACAATGCAAAATCAGATGGATTTTCAATGCATGTTTGCATGCTACATTTATTCTCTGTCTAGATATCATTTTTTAAATGGAACCATTAGTCAAGCCCACAGTCCTTTTTATGTGAAAAATTTCAGCGCTATTTGAGCTCTTTTTTGCTCCACCACCTCCATAAACATATGCAAACATATATCATGATCTTGGAATTCCATTACATATGTATGTGCCAATGTTCCATAATCAAGCCCCATCATCAATTTAAGAAATTTCCATTGAATATCAAATTATGGAGGGGGGGAACTTTTTGCTGCAACATTTGGCTCAAAATCAGGGGCCATCTCCGTATGAGGTGAATGAGAACTATAGATATTTGAAGAAGTAGACTAGTGCCTTTTCCTCTGGCCATGGAGTCATATACAGTCATCCATCACAAAAATTTGTCTTTTTTCATTCTCACCTTGAAAGTTAGAAAAATTCATGCCCTAATTGAAATGACACTAAATTTGAAAGATATAATAAAAATGCAAGCTAGAAGTGCCCTATTAATACAAAGGGAAAACCTTCCTACCTACCCTAACTGAGATAAATTTTGATTGAATAGGAAACATGATATTTCCAATGGATTTGATCCAACAACTTGTTAAATGTATGGGACTAAATCATGCATTTGATTTCTAGGGAAACATGCGCATGAAGAGAAAAAGTGCAGAATTAATGGAAAATCCATACATGCCACTTATAAAAACTACACCAAAAGGTCAAAAAATACTTAAGGCCTTAAATTAATTTGAATCCAAAAATGACAAAACAGGATTAGTGAAAACATGAGAGTGGTGTGGCTGAACAACATAAATAAAAAGTGAAGATACCTTTCCCCAAGATGCCTTTGTCACCGTTGTATGAAAACATGTTTTCCTTTCCCTTTATACATGCAAGTGAATGCATTGTAGGTATGGTGTTTTCCCAGAATAGGAGAAGCCTACTTAAATAAATCATTCGTGGAGTAAATATTTGGGTTCCTTAATGTGCAATGACATGTTTCCAGGACTGAATTCAATGCAAGGCATATTTTAAACTCTAACTCTGTCTTCCGGTGTCTTATTAGAAATTATTTCAGTTTTCATTTTGTGTTTTCAAGTTAGATATTGTTTTCAAGTTTTTACATTTATAATTTTATTGCAATGTGGCAGACTGATCAGAGCAGTGCAGGAACAACCCCGAGACGGGATGATCGCGGAAAGAGGCCAGCGGAAGAACATGTAAAGTGCCAGAATTGCTCTATCTTCAGGTATTTTAGTTATTTACATAATTGAAATAATATTAATTTTGTTCAAATATGCAGACACCTAGCCATGGTACGCCTGATGATTCCCTCTTTGAGGAAGAGCTTTCTTCATCCCTATCTCCAGTGTTCTTGTTGCGAAAAAAGGCACGAGATGCAAGGTCAGAATTTAATACTTTGATAGAAGCGCCTCAAACACCTGAAACAGAAGAGAAGATAAAACAACTTATGAGCCAGCTAGAAAGATATCAGGTAATAATAAAAAGTCAAAAGGATATTTTTTTTGTTCTGCATGAGATGAATTGTGATATTTTGATTTTTAATTTTTACATTGACTAAACTAACAAAAAGTTCTTTTGTATGTAGCATTTTCTGGCACTTGCTGAACCCGGTGTTGGTGGTAGTGGGACACAAGGGCAAGAGATTGCCCAACAACCCTCTCGTACACCTTCTACGCCTTTAGGTGCCAGCCAAGAAACACACCCTGCCCAAGCAGACACCCAGCCAACCGCTGAACGTGTTGGCAATGATGAGGCTGATATGGCCAACTACATTATTGCGTTTCCTGGAGCTACACATGTCAGCTCCACAGGGACCATTAATGGCATGTTGTTGGTGAACGATGAGGGTGTCCCTATAAAGCATGTACAACTCCCAGGTAAATTTTAACATTTTAACTATTTCATGTACTTTATCTAAAAAATATTTATCATGATTTTTATTTTTAAATTAATGATAATATCTTCTTCTTCTTCTTCTTTTTTTCTGTGTAGGAAACAATGAGTTCTACAGGTTTCTGGAGAGCCATGCGTTGGTAATTTTTGGCCCAACCATACACACAGGGTGGAATTCCCAGAATTCCAACCTGAAAAAAGAACTTCTAGATTATCTAGAAGCCCTTTTTGGGGTCGGCACATTTGACAAAACAGCGGTGGCTTAGGTAGTCGACAAATATTTGAAATATACCAGAGACACCTATAGGACGCATTTGCAATTTAACACTAGATATGAGCGTCCTCTCACAGTTCCAGAGAGTGAGTGGAGATCACTCATCCATGACAGAAAAGAGAAAAGGGCAAAGAAAGAAGGAAAAATGCCAACTGGACCCGCAAGGTAAATTACAACTTTAATTCAATAGTTTTAATTTTCTTTATGTCTAAAATAAAAGTATGCTACGTCATATCTGAATTCAATCTTTTTATGCTAGGTTGCCTGACACCTCAAAGGCAACCAAAGATATGATTGAGAAAAAGGGCCATCACAAGCTAGGCCAGGGCGGCTACTTGAAATTAGCTGCAAGAATTGTAATTAAGTAGCTAAACATCTTATAATTAATTGTATCGCCTTCCAACGTTTTTGTAATCCTATCAAATATGATTAAAAATACATAATCATATGTAATGTAGGGTGATGATTTCGGAACAGAAACTATAGAGGAAGATAAAAATATCGCTTTCCGTTTCAGCTATCAAGCTGTAGTTGAACGTCGCAGAAGCTTGGGGCAGGTCCCAAGATCCAGAATGCCTGATAAGGTAAAACATTAACCTTTCGATATTTTTTTTTTCGTCCATAAATTTAATGTCTAACAACTTTGTTTAAATCATGGGAGCAGCATTACCGACGAGGCAAATAACCTAGTTTTAGAGCCAGATGTAGATGATCCTCACGTGCAACCTGATCATTGTAGTGGGGACCAGGCCGACAATGCTACTATTAGTGAGGGCCGTGACGGTAATTAATTTCCACTTATAATTTTTTCTAATTATACCTTGATGGTTGTCCTTATAATGTTTTTTGTTTAAATGACAGAGAATTTTTCCCTTGAGGATCTTACCACCAGAGAGGAAGACAGGGCAACAGTCCCAACGACGACAACTGGTGCACCAGGTAAATAATCTCATTGCAATTTTTTTTTTTAATATTACTGAACTAGTTCAATGATATTTAAAAACTGACAATTAAAATTTAATATTATCTGTTTTTGTAGGCGATGCCCCGTCACTGGATGAGACCAGACATCGTGACTACGCAACTAGGTCAGCGGCGACAACTGGTGCACCAGGTAAATAATCTCATTGAAATTTTTTTTATTAATATTACCGAACTAGTTCAATGATATTTAAAAAATGACAATTAAAATTTAATATTATCTGTTTTTGTAGGCGATGCCCCGTCACTGGATGAGACCAGACATCGTGACTATGCAACTAGGTCAGCGGCGACAACTGGTGCACCAGGTAAATAATATCATTGCAAATTTTTTTATTAATATTACCGAACTAGTTCAATGATATTTAAAAACTGACAATTAAAATTTAATATTATCTGTTTTTGTAGGCGATGCCCCGTCACTGGATGAGCCCAGACATCGTGAATACACAACTAGGTCAGCAGTGTGGGTTGAAAGGCACGAAACAGGAGAAGAGCACGATGATATTGATGATGTAATTAGGAGCTTTAAAAATAGGAAGAAGAAAAAGAAAATTTGACAATGTAAAATATTGTATTATTATAAGACAAACGTTACCATACTTGGAACATTTTTTTGCGTTATATAAAAAACTCATTTATCATACTATTTTTATGTCAAGTATTAATTGCAATGTTTCCTTGCGTACTTTTTGTTGAATTGTTTTTTTATTAGTTATTGAATATTTTTTTTTATGCTCATGAAAGTAAAAAATGAAATATAGATTGGGTATTGGAGAATTGAGAGTGATGTGAGGGGGGGGAGGGGCCATAAGAGCTTCCACCTTCACGTGGTTGGCCTTGTTTAGTAGAGAATAATTTATTGGAGCGATTTAATCTTGGAGCAAACCTCCCTCGATCCAGCGTAGCAACAAAAAAGTTACTGTTGACTTAGTTGCTGCTCTTTCAGATCGTGGGAGGCTTGTTCCAAGTTCATGCGACTCCAATAAATTGTTCTTGAAACGAAGAGGAGCTTATTCAGGTATGTTTTGACATTTTCAACATATGTTCTAACATTATCATAAGAATGCATCTTAGAGTAAAAAAATACTACATCAATTACTTGTATTTATTGTATAGATAATGATGGATTTTGATTGACTTGGCAGTGCAGGTACAAATCCTCTTGCATCATGAGCAATAAAACTTGTCAACCAGGGTCATGTCCAGGATATTTTTGCTTGTGCGTTGACCAGGTTCGTAATGTCACATTTTGTAAGTTCCTTTACAATTCATAATTCAATATTAAGCTTGTTCATGATTATTATCTAGGTTTTTTGTATGTGTTTTTTCATCTATTTAATTGTAAGCAACTCTGCATGTTTCCTATTGTTCACTATGATTTCTCCCATTACCACTCCCAGGATGAATCCGACTTTATTGTTACATAGGTTACTTTATTGTTACTATGATTTCTCCATTTACGATTTCATAGGTTACATCATGTAAAGTTGTTAATCTTAGGTTGGTGATGAGCTTTAGTTCTCCAGATTTGGGGCTTTTCTGATATTTTCTCCCTCATGTCATTCCTGCATCACCTCATTGTTTGAGCATGCCAATTGTCTACCACTTGTACCAATTGGCACATGTCAATCTCTGAGTGGTGCCACATTTCACCTATTTTCAATGAGAGTTTAGGGTTTCTCTAACATAGCTTCAGAAATCTGATTCAGTGCCTGCTTGAATATTGTCACATAATACTCATGGTTTGGATTGATGAGCATGTTCTGAATGGTTGGCTGATTCATAAGAACCACCCATATAGTCATCTTGAGATATTTCAGAAGTTTTCTCGGGTTTCCTTTTTCACCGTTTCTAGTGGGTGGGATGGTGTGGGTGATCCATCAATACTGGTGCTCTTGTAGTAGGGAATTTGTTTTTGGGGATATAAAGGAGCATTTGATGTAGATATCCCATTGGATGCATTCATAGATGGGTACGAGAGGTCAAGAATTTAAATTAAAAATATGAAACCTCTAGCATGGCAACCTGAAGGCCGCGAGAGACACTGGTTAAAGATTGTTTTGTGTTGGCCTTAATATAGTCGTGATTTCTTTCTATTATCTTAATGCAAATATATAGTCCGGTCTCATTAAAATGAGGATTGTGGTTTTGGTTGTTTCTCTCTTAATGCTCCAGAAGTTGCCAAAAGTTGCGATAGTTGTTTAGTTTTCCTGTTACAACTTAAAAGTGGTTTTTAGCAATGGGAGTCATGTTTTTTAAGGTTCATACTAATATGAAGATCTTGTAATTCTATATTCAAGATAAGAGAAGATGGCCTCTGCTTTGGGCAGTATGACAACAATTTCCACATATACCTCATTGGGTAACAATGGAAAGGGGAAGAAGTTGGGTGCAATGTTTGATAATTATGGCAGACAATTGTCTTCTCTTTTAGTTTTTTCACCCATTTCCTTTAATCGCTCAAGCAGAAGAGGGACTCTGAGATTACGCGATAGAGAGAAGGTAGTTAATACAAGAGCTATGGAAAATGAGTTGTACTTCAACAAGGATGGCTCAGTGACAAAAAAATTGCAGGTCAGAGAAAAAATTATGTTTAAAGGAAGGTCACCTGCACGTGAAACTTCACCGCGGTGGATCTTTCCTTGTCCACTTATATTCGATTTTAATGTGTTATTTTAATTTTTCATGGAGGGTTGTTTTGGCATATGGTCTGGCATTCAATTGCACACTTACTGAAAGCATTGTCAATTTTTCTTTTAGGCAGTGTGAACAAACTTGTTGATCTTGTTGGAGTCACCCTTGGGGCGAAGGGAAAATTTTTGTCTTGGAGAGCAAGCATGGTTCTCCTAAAATAGTTAATGATGGTGTGACAGTAGCTAAGGAGGTAATTTGTAGATGTGTGCTCTAGTTTTCTTTTTAACGTTGTATTAGTTCCCCCTCTTAAATGTCTTAGATTTGGTAGGCATAATTTGAAAACTCAAAGGTGAAAGGAAACATATTTGTTACCTAGTGGTCTACTTGGCTTATGGACTAGCCACATTAGAGTAATGCATAAAGTTTTTCACAACAATAAAAGGAAAGGGTTATGGCTGAGTCAAATTTTATTGTTATTGACAGTGTAATGAAATGTATCTCAATGCTATGGTTTTGGCCTTTTTATTAGTTGAATTAGAGGACCCAGTTGAAAATATTGGGGCCAAGTTGGTAAGGCAAGCTGCGGCAAAGACAAATGATTTAGCTGGGGATGGAACCACAACATATGTTGTTCTTGCACATGTTGGAATATTGAAAAATTCCAGAACAATGAATGGAGAATAAATCTCCCTTCCTCTAACACAGAGAAAATAAAAATTTCTTTGATAGGAGACAGAGTTTCAATACTTTGAAAACAAACTTCTATTCCCTTCAATAATTCAAAAAAAAACTATTACACTTCTTCCTCACTGAGAGGGATTACAAAATTATGACTGCTACAAAACGCAGTGCATAAAACCAACTCACTGTCTATTCAAAACAAACATACTCTGTCTCTAAAACACTCTGTTGTGTTTTTCACTTTCGCACTGCTGTGCATACACACTTAAAAAGTTACACTCAGTCTTTCACTTTTTACACACTGCTGTGTAATAAAAAATTTACGTACTTTCTATAAAAAAAACTACCAAGCTTTTTTGTCCTTCTTATTTTTATATGCCGTAACATATAAAACATATTATAATAAACCCTCTTTTAAAAAAAATAAAATTAAAACTAAATTCTATGTCCTACCTTTCATTTCGCATATGATATATATATAACATATGTTTAAAACATATGTATATATTAAACTATCAAAACATTAAAGAACCCTTTCCGTCGGACTTCAAAAGTCTGAATAGATTGAATTTCAAACCAAATTCGCGTTCCAAAATGGGATGTTGACGTCTGCCTAATTTGTAACGCGAATTCTCAATCCAATGTGCCTTATAAAAATTTCGGGTCCGGTTTTCAGGTTTTCAGATTCCCTTCAATTTCATGCGATCCAATATTAATGCTCCACGTGTCCTCCTTTTGAATTTACAAAACTGTCAGGTAAATTTATGTTTGTTTAATTTCTGGTTGGTGAATTGCGTTAATGCTGGCTGTTGTGTTTAAATACAATCCTATACAGAAATATGGCTGTGGCCGTCTACAAAAAAAACTTGCAGGAATTTTAAATGCTGAATTAAATTTCTGGATGGCATGCAAGCAACCTCCAAAAAAAAATGTTGCTGCTGCATCCGTCCTTCTGCTGCAGCAGTTGAAGTTAAAATTCAACAACATAGGGTTTAATAAGTGAGGGTGTAAAGGTAACTTTTTGTCGATAGTACTGGATTAAGATCATCTATTCATTTTTGTAGGGTCTTATGGTGTTTGGTTTTTTAGTTTTGGGTTGGGCTTATTGAGTCTAAGATAGTTTTTGAGTGAAAAAATTGCTATCAGGTATTAAAATTTTTTGGTTCTTTTGTCAAAATTTATGAGCTTGTTAGGAAATACAAAACTGATAATGGTTGTATCTTAAATTTGTGGAAAATAATTTGAAATGAAACCTTTTTGTTTAGGTTGTTGCAGCAGGTGCAAACCCCGTTCAAATTACTAGGGGCATTGCAAGACAATAAAGGCCCTTGTTTCGGAACTCAAAATTTTTTCAAAGGAGGTAAACGCTTGCCTTTTGAGTAGGCTGGTTTTCCTTTTTGCTGATGGTTTGGCGTATCTAATTGAATTAGTTGCCTAAGGTATTTTTTGTTGCAAACTCCTTTTCATTTTTCATACAGTATTGGCCTTGTGGAATACATTTGATTGTGTGGTCTTGTTAGATCTACAACATTTGTAGTTGTTTAGTCTTATGGCCGAGGTGCACTTTTATTATGGAAATAGTTGATGCAATATTGTCATTTAATCCTTACTGCAGGGTAGCATGTTGAGAATTTTATTGTGAAACATTTGGTATTCAAAATGACACTTGATCCTATACAACATCATGCACTTGACTTCAAAATTCGTATTCAAAGTGTGCCAGACAATTCTTGAAAAATTTCAAATATTTATGTTGTTTTAAACCATTATCTTTTTCATGTATTGGATGCTGAAAATGTGAAAACGACTTTGGTATGAAACCAACTGGTGAATAATTTCTAGCAAAACAACCACTTCCAAGACATGATTTAGAAGTAGAACAAATGTGCTTATGAAGCATAGAAAGATATCCTTGATGCATTGTCAATGTTTGGCTAGGGTTATTTTTGGAGAAAATAACTCCTTATTCCTAGAATAGTGATCTTCAATACAAGTAAATTCCAGAGAAGAGAGATCATCGTGTGATGCAACAAAACTGAAATTGGACCCTAAGGAGAGTTGGTGTGTCTACAATCGCTCTGTCAGCATTTTCCCTTGGTTTACCCCATTCTTTTCCTCCAGCCTAAGTCTTAATTGACTTCTTCTTTCTTCGGGTTTATTTATCAAATTCGTAGAATTTGATAAATAAATACTATCCACAATGGTTGAACTTTAATTTATATTCCCGACTTTATATTATCTCCAAGCCTTATAACCAATGTTTAACTTTCAACACTTTGTATTTACACTCCACGTTTCTTTTTAAATAAATAACTTGTAATGAACTTTCGGCTCTATATTTCACCACCCAGCCTTACAACAATCACGCTCCAGACTTATGCTAATTATCCACCAATCGATTAATTAAACAATTTCATTATACTCCGGCCCCACCTATATATATCAATAACCAATCAAACACTCGTATTGTACCTGGCTATCCTCCGCACACCTTAGTTAACCTCTGAGCAAGTTCAATGTGCGACCACCGTTCGATGGCCCTTCTCCAAATCAACGACTCTTGGCAATTTCGCTCGGCTTCCAACTTTGGGCTTTACGTGCGATGGCGCGGGTTAAACGGTGGTTTTCCGGGGGTCACTTCGCCACGTGTCGCATTCCCTATGGAATCACTCGCGAATAGGAAATACCGCCTACTCCACAAAAGCGGTGCGATATGGGCAACCCGCTTTTGTGATTCCGCTCGTGGTTTTGGTACAGGGCTTGACCACGGGTGCAAGTCTGGTTCCGCTATCCTTTTGTTTGATAACTCATGTCCAATCCTCGGGTTAGGTTCCGAAAGCACGACAATTTTGTCTCTTTATTAAGCAGGATTTTTATATTTGAACAGTTTTCACGACCCCGGTTCTCTACACAGACCTCGCCTTCGGGTGGGGTGAGTTCACAGGGTTATCCAACAATTTACGGGAATTCAAAGACAGAAGAATGGAATTATCAGTACCCAATCGCCTCACAGTTAAAAAATTGTTCACAATTAGCAGTTCGAGATAATTCAATGGAAACTAAGCTTGGAAATCATTTAACTGGAAACAATTGTTCACACACAGAGGTTTATTGCATAAATCCCCTCTCTACTCTCCTCTTCCCTCTCTACTTTTATTCATCCGAGGAATTACAATTTATATACATAACATATGGCTCTTCGGTTCCTCTGAGAGGACCGTTCTAGAAATCAAAAGGTCTAATTATAATAATTCAACTAACTCAAACTGTTCGACTCCTACAACTCTAACTAGTCTAAGTAATACAGTCAGCTGAGGTATTGACACCTAGCTGTTACAACTCAAATGTTTTCGAACCCTCCTAGCCACAACATGTGGAAAAAACCTCCTACATTGCTGGTTAGTGCCTAATGCCCCTGCATCATCGTGTGACATAAACCTATTATTCTTTTGAGCTAATTCTTTATTCTTCTTTTTCTTGAATGAAGATTGCTTATAATGCTATAATCTAAAAAATACCCAATTACCCTCCTCAAATTATCTTTCACTTCAATGTTGTCCCCCTTGTTGTTTTATCATGTTTCATGTCATTTGAAGGTTTTCCATAATAATTTTCAAAGTTTCTTTAGTATTTTCCATATGTGACTCTGTTTCCTATACTTTGGACTTATCTTGCAAAAAGTATGAGATACCAGGAGTTGGATATCCATAAAGGGCCTTAAATGGGGAAATTTTAGTAGATGTGTGATAGGTAGTATGATAGTATCATATTACCATTATTCCTTGAGGAACCCACTTCATCCATTAAGATTGCTTTTCTAAAGAGTAACATTGTAGATAACCTTAAAAAAATTTGTTAACTATTTTTGTTTGACCATTTGATTGTGTTTGACATGTAGAACTCATGGCAGCTAGTGTTTCTCCACTCATATTAAATAATTATTTCCAAAAGTTTCTTGTTACTATTACTTTAGGAAAACCATGAAGACTATGAATTTCTTTCACGGACACTTCTGCCACTTGGCTGGTTGTTTATGTACTTTGAGCTCTACAAAAAAAATATACAAAATTTGTCTATATAAATGACCACAAAAATGTCATACTTACCTTTATATTTCAGTAACCCTGTAATAAAGTCTATTGATATATCTTCTAGTCTTTGAATATGTATGTGGAATGGTTGAAGTAACCCTAGATATTTTAGTATCTCTTTTTTATTTATTATGCAAACCTGACCTTCTCTTACAAAATTTTGAATATCTTTCTTCATTCCTTCCAAAAATATTTTTTTTGATCCTTTGAGATGTTTTAAGGAACCCTGCGTCCTACCATCAGAGAGACATGGGACTCCCTTAATATTTGTTTATTCAAATATGCTTGCGTGCATAAAAATATTCTACATTTGCACCAATGTGTATCTCTCTTTCACTCCCAATGCTCCATAGACTTCATCCCATCCTTTATAAATTTTAGTTTTTGTTTAGTACTATTGTCATTTTTCCATTATGGCAAGCTTCTTCTAGCCACCTAGGAATAGAAAATGTAATTGGATATAAATTTGAGGCCTCTTCTATTTTAGAAAGAGCATCATGTACTAAATTTTCCTTACCTTTTTTGCAGATTATCTCAAAATTAAAACTTTGCATTGTTTCTCCTCATTTTTGTTAATCTTCCAATGAAATCCATAGCTTCAAAAAATACTTTATGCTATCATGGTATATCTTGACTTTAAAGTACCTCCCAATGATATGCTATCCCCATTTTTTATTGCATGTAATATTGCTTCCATTTATTTTTCATACGTAGATTTCACCAAATATTTTCTTTGAATTCTTTGCTTTTAAAAGCCAATGATATCCCTTATTATGTTAATGTTACGTAAATTCCTTGTCCTAGTGCCTCACACTCTACTATGAATGTTTTACCAAAAGTAGGTGCAACCGATGTTGGTGTAGAAGACATGGCATCCATTAAAAGAGAGAATGCCAAAGTAGCCTTATCATTCCATATAAATGATATTTTCTTCAAGAGATATGTGAGTGGACTTGAAATGCATGCATAATTCTTAACAAATTATCAATAATATCATGTAAGTCTAAAAAATCTTTTAAGAACCTTGATTTTCTTAGGAATAGGTCATTTTGTAATAGCTTGCATCTTTTGAGGCTCCAACTTCACTCCTTCCTTTAAAACAATATGAACCAAATACTCAAATTATTATTTCCCAAAAGCACATTTGGATATTTTTACATAAAAATGATTGTTCTCAATAATTATTTATATAACTTTTCCACATGTTTAGTGTGGTATTCCCATGATTTATTATAAATATGTGTATTATCAAAGAAAACCAACACAAATTTTATAAGATGGGATCAAACAAAATTGTTCTTAAGTCGAGCCCGCCGAACTTCAAACGGAGATAAACCATAATTCAAACCAAATTCGCGTTCCAAAATAGCCTGCTGACGTCGGCCAATTTTGTGACGCGAAAACCAAATGAATTCCGCCCTAATATTTTTCGGGTCCGAAGTTGGGCTGGCGTACGGAGGGAGAGTTGTGACGCGAATTTCTTATCAAATTCGTCCTAATATTTTTCGGGTCTGGATTTTCACTGCGCGAGCGGCCCAAACAAAGCTCCGCTCCAATCAATTTTTGCCACATGTCCTCAATAAAAACTTGCCCTGCTCCCGGCTGCGGGTGCATTCGATGGCGTTTAAGGCAATGGGACATGGATATGGCGATTTCATATCAATCACATTAACATTTAACGTTGTTCAATTAATTTTTCACATCAAATCTGCATTAATTAATTTTGAACACTGCTCAAGATCGGACCTCCACTCCTCTGAGCGATTCCGCACGCTCCAATATGATCCGGCCTTCGGCTCTCATTATTAATGATCAGAGATTAATTATGATGGGCGTTCTTTGATTGCATTGTAGTCGGGTTGACAAAATGGCGTTTAGCTATGGTTTTTCAGACGAGCCGGTTGCTAGATTACACTGCCTACTAACTGCGATGATAAGGAGAAGTGGCCAACTGAACTGCTGCCTAGACTTTGTTGCATATCTGCATTTCTCTCAGTTTTGTCTCTATCTGTCTTCCTCTGTTTCTTGGAATTCTGCTTCTCCGTCTCCTCTTGTGCCCACTGCGCCTGAGACTGCACCCATGCCTCGCGTACGTCATAGGATGTGTTGCCGTAGGGGGAGCATTAGAGGTCAACCCCTGCGCGCTCCCTCTAGCCCCTCAACAGAGTCGACTTCCGGCCAGTCCAGTGATTATTATGCAGGTCGATATCCAAATACTAGGAGTGGGCGGGGTCGGGTTGTAGGATTTAGCCACCGTATGGATTCCCCTGCTCCTCGCTTCCCCACCGCTAGTCCACCTTCTCCCACGACGCGCACTGCGCAATTTTCCTTTAATTGCTCTCTCAACCGCCCGCGAATCACGAATTTAGTCACTGTGGTCTTCTGCGAGGAGGCCCAAACGGAGGAAGAATGCACCCGTCCAGCGGGTCTGAGCTCGGAAAAAGCCGGCCAACATTTGGGCCTTCAGGAGGGGAGCTGTGGCATGCATGTGGAGGTAGCACCTAGCGATCCTGGACCTTCCGAAGGATGGTGCCGAATCGTGGAGGAACCACCGGAGGAGTAGTTTGGTTAATTTTTTTTTCTTGCTTAGCAAGCCCACTTAATTGGGCTGCTTTTAGATTATTTTACTGTGCTAGACCTTTGTAATATTTTTGAATTCTGTAAATTAAACGTTCAAGACTAGTTTCCCCGTATGAGGGCAGTCTTCTTAATTTTTTGATTTTTTGATGACAAATTTGCCAGGATTCTGGCCAGGCAATGTTTTTGACTTCGATGTAATTTTATTCCCAATGTTAATAGATTAACTTTACTTAGAATTCTCACATGATTAGCGTTTTTCTTGATCTGTTCAAGGATTTTGGGTACTTTAATTTGTATTTGGAAGAATGGACGTCGGTACGTACTCTATCTGTTGCTTTACTATTCTACATACTGCTATTTCACTTTGTTATAGATGCCTCGGGCATATTTGGATGCTTTCTCAGATTGTCGATAATCTCCATGTGGACCGTTACTGGGTTTTATATCAAGTCCCTGTATGTGACATGGGGTATTTTTCTATCACTGTCTGGGGTGGGACTTCCACTTTTTTGGATGGATATTTGGGTTCCAATATTCATATGTGAAAATGTAATGACTTCATGGACTGTTTTACTTCATATAATATATTCAAAACAATGTTTTTTCTCTTGTGAAAAAAAAATGATTAATGTTTATCACTCTGCCTTCAAAACTAGCGATGTTGGTCTATGTTGCTGGTTTATTGATATGTTTTGATGGTATTTTTATATTTTGGACACATCACACTCCTCACATGATTAGCGTTTTTCTCTGTTCAAGGATTTTGGGTACTTTAATTTGTATTTGGAACAATGGACGTCGGTACTCTATCTGTTGCTTTACTATTCTACATACTGCCATTTCACTTTCTTATAGATGCCTCGGGCATATTTGGATGCTTTCTCAGATTGTCGATAATCTCCATGTGGACCGTTACTGGGTTTTATATCAAGTCCCTGTATGTGACATGGGGCATTTTTCTATCACTGTCTGGGGTGGGACTTCCACTTTTCTGGATGGATATTTGGGTTCCAATCTTCAGATGTGAAAATGTAATGACTTCATGGACTGTTTTACTTCATATAATATATTCAAAACAACTTTTTTTCTCTTGTGAAAAAAAATGATTAATGTTTATCACTCTGCCTTCAAAACTAGCGATGCTGGTCTATGTTGCAGGTTTATTGATATGGTCTGATGGTCTTTTTATATTTTGGACATATCACACTCCTCACATGATTAGTGTTTTTCTCTGTTCAAGGATTTTGGGTACTTTAATTTGTATTTGGAACAATGGACATCGGTACTCTATCTATTGTTTTAATATTCTACATACTGCTATTTCACTTTCTTATAGATGCCTCGGGCATATTTGGATGCTTTCTCAGATTTGTCGATAATCTCCATGTGGACCGTTACTAGGTTTTATATCAAGTCCCTGTATGTGACATGGGGTATTTTTCTATCACTGTCTGGGGTGGGACTTCCACTTTTCTGGATGGATATTTGGGTTCCAATCTATAGATGTGAAAATGTAATGACTTCATGGACTATTTTACTTCATATAATATATTCAAAACAACGTTTTTTCTCTTGTGAAAGAAAAATGACTAATGTTTATCACTCTGCCTTCAAAACTAGCGATGCTGGTCTATGTTGCTGGTTTATTGATATGGTTTGATGGTCTTTTTATATTTTGGACATATCACACTCCTCACATGATTAGCGTTTTTCTCTGTTGCAGGATTTTGGGTACTTTAATTTGTATTTGGAACAATGGATGTCAGTACTCTATCTGTTGCTTTACTATTCTACATACTGCTATTTCACTTTCTTATAGATGCCTAGGGCATATTTGGATGCTTTCTCAGATTGTCGATAATCTCCATGTGGACCGTTACTGGGTTTTATATCATGTCCTTGTATGTGACATGGGGTATTTTTCTATCATTGTCTGGGGTGGGACTTCCACTTTTCTGGATGGATGGATATTTGGGTTCCAATCTTCAGATGTGAAAATGTAATGACTTCATGGACTGTTTACTTCATATAATATATTCAAAACAACGTTTTTCCTCTTTTAAAGTTTCGTTTTTTTTTTTAAATTGAACCCGCCGTCGGTATACCGATGCCTTGTAAGCGTCGGAATTGCGACAACTCAGAAACGTCGGAAGAGAGATAGTATAAAAACGTCGGAAGAGCGACATTCAAAACGTCAGAACACATTTCGTCGGAATTGCGACATCTTACAAACATCAGAAGAGCGACGTTCAAAATGTCGGACCACATTTTTTCGGAATTGCGACAACTTACAAACGTCGGAAGAACGACGTCAAAAACGTTGGACCACATTGCGTCAGAATTGCGACCATTTACAAATGTCGGAAGAGCGATGTTCAAAATTTCGGACCACATTTCTTCGGAAGCGCGACAGTTTACAAACGTTGGAAGTGCGACGTTTCGTGAGACGTCGGAAGAGCGACACTTGTTCGGAAGCGACGGAAGAAGTGTCGATAGTGCGACACTTTTTAAGTGCGTCGGAACTGCGATGGCATGACAAACCACATTTTGTCCACCCTCGAACTGTCACTCTTGCGACGACTATGTGTTGGAATGGCGACGAATTGGCTGTCGGAATTTCCGCCAAATTTTCTAGTGTTTGAAGCTTTCTCAGGGTCTCATCAGTTTCTGTGTACCTGAAAAAGGTAGGTTGAATTGGAAACAAGTTCTTTACCTCATGTTCGAGATAAAACAAATTTTCCAGACTGTCATAAATAATTTTTTTTGTAGGCAATGCTTTTGCTGTGGATGAACTTGCCTGGTTGTCTTCATAAAATGATGAAAATAACGTGCACTTGTTTGTTTTATTCACAAAGTCAAGGTTGGAGGGGTTTATATTTATGGTAGATGACGTAAGCAGGAAAGGTTGTTTTGTCATAGGCGGAAGGGCGGTAAACGGTATGTATTGCACTGCTTTTGGGGATGGGTGGTATTCAACCAGGAGCCAACGATTCCATACATCTTGTGACGCGTGGCGAGGCACTGTTCACAAAACCACTTCATGATTGCACGCTATCATTCAGTCGTGGAGGGCCATGTGATATGGATGACAGCCGTTGGTTGTGGAGTGGTTGATCGGACGGTTATCGGGGAAGTGAGATGAGGAGAGTTTAATGAGGGCGGGCCCAATACAATCAACAATCATTTAATCATATCGGGAACGATGTCATTGGTCGGGTAATTTATTAATTAAACGTGAGGGTTAATTAATCCTTTTTTAATGTGGTGGGGAGTCGGGGCTCTTAATTAGTTAGAGATTTAACTAATTAATCTGAATTAACACGGTATTATGGTTATATTTTAACCAAGGGGTGAGATATGTAGAATTTGGGAATTTTGCATAATTATAATAATACAGGAATGGGTTGATTTATATAGGGAATTAAATAATATAATTTAAAAGTTAATATCTGAAAATGAATGAAAAGCACTAAGTATAAAACATTAGGTTTATGTATTTAACTTATGCTTGAATGAAAAAGGGGTTTTATGGGATATTGTGTAATTTTTCTAAGTAAAATAGGATTTTACTTAGGAAAAAGACTTATGGATGGTTTTAAGTACTTAGGCTTTTAAATTATTGGGCCAAGGGTTCGGTCCCTCCAAAATTCAAGGAAATGCTTGAGCCCCTTTAATTTTCAAATGCCTTAGTACTTAGGGGAAATTAGTGAAATTTTTAGGGAAAAATGAGAAGGGAAGTTAATCATTTGACTTTGTTTTGCTTGAAATTCTTCCAGTGTAATGTTTTCCTTGCACTTGTGATGAAAGTAAAGATTAACACATTTAGAGTCATCATCCATCACATGTAATTCTGCAACATCATCTACCTATCCTACCTACTTTAACTTAGCATTTTTTCTTCTTTATTAGGGTGCACTTCAACTGGAAAAACCTTATCACACTTTCTTTTCTTTTACATGTAGAAATCTATCTAAATCTAACCTTATTACATCCAAGGGCTCAGATTAAGCTGTTGAGCTCCTTTTATTTACTCTACCTATCTACTTATCTGCCAAGATTAAATAGTTTGGTCAGATTTTATTCTCTATCTCTAAAACATAAAATTCAAAGATGAACAAGCTAAGCTTAAGCTGTTTGACTGTTTACCAATTGTGGCAAAAGATACAAGTTGCACACAATTTTTTTATTACATAAGAGCAAAAATTAGTGGCATTTAGACTTGCACACTTTCCTTGGCTTTTCTTTTGGCGAGGTTCATTTTCTTTTACTTTTTTTTTTTTGTTCTTTTCACCCTTTGATTTTTCTTTTAGGGTATACCCTCTTTACATTTTTTTAAATTTTTTGATTTTTTTACAATATGGAAAACCTTTGCAACAAGGAAAGGTATGAACATATTACATAGCCCATATAGTCAATCATGATATATGACACCTATTCGTATAGGAGCATAACACTGCCTCCACTTGGGGATGGCTTTTCCTGGTGAAAAGTCAAGAACAACAGGTCAGTGTTCCTCAGCCATTGGGCCAATCCCAAACATGCATTTGCTGTGGCTGAAAATATTGAATTGAATATAGTACTTTTTCTGCAACTTGAAATCTGATCTGAAACTAAAACAACACACAAAAATTTTCAAACCAACTTAATGAAAAACTAGCTAAAAATTGAAAACTAAAAAAAATGCTCAAAATTTTGAGCTTATTAGCACTCATCTACCTACTCAATCTACTGTTCAACTGTTGGTTAGGTAAAATGAAATAGCCAATGCAACCATTCAAGCATTATGTACTTTTATAGATTTTGTTGCATTTTCTTGTTGATTATCAAAATTGTACTTCTGCAACCTATTAGAAACTTGTCAACAAATGAGAGGATAAGGAAATACTTGATTTCCATTGTTGACTCTAGAAACTGTACAAAAGGATCTTCCAAAATATATACACTGATGTTTAACTGATATGAACAACAGTACATCTGTTCTGGATGGCCTCCATACCATGGATTTAAAATGTTATTTTCATCTTTATCTCCCTCTAAACTTTCAGATAAGATTTGTGATGATATTCCTACTGATTGTAATGTTTGATTGTTGAAACCTTTATCATATTGATTTTGAAAATCATAGTTATTTAATAGAGGAATGCTTTGAATTCATTCTGTTAGCCACCTGTAATATTTTGTTATACCAAAAGGTGGCTAAATATTTTTGAGCCTCCAAAGAACAAATTGTATCACTAAAAATTGTTGGCTCTTGAAGACTCCTTGTAGGCCTCATGCCTCTGTCCAAAATCCTCATTACTGTTCCTCTTAATTCTGCTGATTTCATGTAAGAAACTGCTGAAGAAACCATCATTTTTTCCGTTCCTCCCACTCAAAACTAACCTTCATTTGCATCCCTTTCTTCCATGAAAATTCCTCTATTTTTATGATTTTTCTTCTTACATTCATGAAAACCCCCTTTTTCCATAGTTAAAAACTCACTTTTTAACTATTTCGGAACCCCCATTTCCATTGAAAACTATGAAATTCATGAAAAACAAAGTTTATTTACTATGGACCTAAGCCCCTTGGGCTAAGCCCGAACCACTTCCCCTCACATGCCTATGCGTTAAAACCAAAAACCAAGGACCCCGAGTGCTAATCGCATCGGAAATAATCAAATATGCAAGTCTTCGCCATACTCCGAAGAACTCCGATTGCGATTAGCCTTGCTGCCTAAAACCCTCGATCATATTATTTTCATGTAACCCTGAGCCCGCCCTCAGCGCTTAGACCTTGTGAATATTTCATTCCCAAACCCATTTTTCTTTATAAAACACAAAACCCGCTTATCCAAACTTTCAACTTAAAAACTTGAAGTCACGTGTTTAATATTTTAATGGGTTGATTGAAAGACCGATCGCGCAATCGCAATCGGAGAAATCAAATGGGTAGATCAAAAAGACCCGCATCAAAGTTCCGATGCGATTGGGTCTCGTATGTTAAAAGTTTTCCCCGCCCCTGTTTCATATGACTTCTCCCGGGACCAAGTGTTAAGGACCCCGGGTGCCAATCGCATTGCAACGTTTCAAATAGGTTGATCGGAATGACCAAGCCCGATGGCCCGATTGTGATTGACCCCTTTGTTTTAAATACGCCCCGGGCATATTACATTCCATATATCCGAAGGCCCCGCAGTCGGGCGCCTGTCCGCTTTATATACATATTTTCCGCCCCCGATCCATAAAAACTTTGTGTTATTTCAACAATTAAGTTTTCATGTATTTTAAAGGGTTTTCCGCCTGTTCTTCTCAGAACAGATCTCTGTCGTTGATCTGACTCTCAGATCGAAAGGCCATCGCTCAATCGCATCACACGTCCCAAATCGCATCGCAACTTTCTCCGATTGCGCAATCGCATGCTCCTACCGGCCACCTCCGATTGTGATTCCTCTGATTCAATCCCGTCCGTTCATTTCCCGCTGATCCAACGGTCATCGCTTAATCGCACAAGTCTCCCCGATCGCGCAATCGCATCGGCATTTTCCAAATCGCGCCCTTTGTTTCTCCCCTCTGATTGCAATCCTCCGATTAGATCTGGATCGTCCACGTGTCCAGATCGGACGGTCCAAAACCACCCTGCCTTATTTCTTCTCCCCGCTCTCCTTTGCCTGCTCTGCGCCGATCTCCACCGTTAGATATTTTTATCCGATGGCTACACTCCTCCCCCGCCATCTGAAGCAATTTAAACCTATTTCCGCAGGATTTCTTAATTTTTTTGTGTGTTGCAGGTATTTCTATGGTTCTCCATTATGTTATGAAGAAAAAGGCCGAAGACCGGGAAAGACGTTTCCTGCGCCTTCGGGCTATTAAAACACAACCATTCGCAGGTTTGAATCCAGTGATTTATCAACGTTTCATGAGCGTTGATAACACGTAAATGGCCGGTGCTGCCCCTGCACATCGACAAGACACTGTTTTATTCAAGAGAACAGTTAAAGAGTATCAGTTTTGAAGACAAAGCGCAGAAGGACAGAAGATTGAAGACAGATTTGGGAAATTATGGCTAAAAATGCTTATAAAAACCTAATCCTAGAATTAAGACACTATTTAAGAAAATCATAAGTGTTTCGCTGACAGAAAGGTTTCCACCGCTTCAACTGAGGCGAATTGATTCCTCAGCTACTACAAAGAGCCACCTGTCGCCTCAAACCATTCAAAACAGAGGTCGAAGTTATTGATTCAGGAAATATCTACCTCCAGCGCTGCCAAGAAGTTAATTCTGCCAAAGGAGTTTAATAGAAAATATCTGCAGAGTCACTCCACACAACGTACAGAGCCTCAAAGTCAAATAAAGCTCCCACCGAGCTTTAATATTTATTGTAAAAAAGTTAATACAGTAATCCACCTGTAAACTTCCCCATCGAGCCTCTCAAAAGGCCGAGAAGTCTTCACTCTGTATTAATTATCCTTGAGATATTTTGTTAGATCGACCTCCTCATATTCTTATAAGTATACATAAGATGAGAAGTCATTGGTTGTTGGTTCATGTTTGATCACAAGTCTCAATATCGAAACTCTACGGGAGTAGAGGATACAAGTACGGTGAAGTTGAAAATAATTTGGAGTCTTAGATGTCTTGATGATGCCGTTGCATGTTTGTTTCTGAGAAGGCTCTATCATTGGATCCATGAGCTTGGCTGTTGGTGAAGTGCTCTGAACTGTTAAATGTTTTTTCCCTTGTTTTCATTATGTTCCATAATTTCTTACTACAGTAGGCTGAAAGTTTTAGGCTAAGAAATGACTCATGGAAGCACCTTAGACCTGTTCACCCTTCACTGTTTTATGTTTTCTTCTGCTGAAGTATTTTAGAGGCTTTAAACCTTCTCTTTAATCTTCATGCTCGTTTATTTCCTTGATAGCTCAAATAGTTGGTTTCAGCATGTTATGGTTCTCCCTGCTTGTCTGCCATCACTTGAAAGCCGTTATTGAAGTCTCCCTTTGAAGTACCATTGTCTTAAGTTAACCAAAGAGGTCGATTTTGATCTTACCCTTTGCCCCTGCTTAAACAGTTGTTTTGAAGGTCTTTATAGTTGCAAACACAGATGTTATTTAGGTGTTCCCTCTTCTATGAATGCAATTATCGGTGAATCTTTTATGTTTTCTAAATCCTTTAAAATAAGATCTTTGAGGAAATAGGGTGTTCCCCGAATCTTAGATTTCATTTTAGAAGTTGTCTTGAAATCATTATTTGCTTAAAGAATGTTTGTAGAATTTATGGTTAGCCGTGTCTATCAAATATCTCTTTATTGTTAAGTTATGTTTCTCAAGTTCCCTTTGTTGAGAATTAAATTTCTTTTTCCAAATCATTAATGTTCATCTCATTCCAAAACAAAGGTTCCTGTGGCCAAGTTAGATTTTCCCTTTGATATCCCATATCCCTTGAAGAGTTTTTCATGATCTTATTTTGACTCCATTTCCCAATGAACCGGATATTTCCTCTTTCTTTCTATCTTTCCTAGACCTTTCATATTCTGCTGTATCAACTCAACCCAACCAAACAAACATCTGCACTTAGTAACTAGTCTAAAATCCATAATCAAAGCAAACAAGATAAACCTTTGCAAACAAATATTTGAGAGATCCCTCTCTGAGAACAGGAGGACTAGATCCTGGAACTCTAAAGATTGATTCTGATGTTGCCTTGTCTTTTGATTTTCCAAACTGTCAAAACACGGGACCCCAACATAATGGCGATCACGGTGGGACCCCGAGTCAGTAACAATCTAAGTACCTCTTAGGACTTCAGAAATACCTTATTTTCAAGAATATCCAGTGATTATTAGCCACCTCATCGCCACCAACATAATGGCGATCACGGTGGGACATGCTGAGAATTAGAGGTTTTCAAAACCTTTCCTTCAACTTTAGGTCCAGTATAACATAAGTAACGTTCTTCAAGCACTGCCTAACATAATGGCAATCATGATAGGACTCTTTTGAATCAGTGACAAACTAAGTAACCCTTAGGATTCCTTTTAAATCCTTATCAAACCTTGAAGGAACCAGTTACCAAGCCATAAGAGCAACTATGTTTGTTTGAACACCTTAGCTAAGTGCAAAATCAGACTTAGAACACTCTCTTAACCTATAAAAACAAAATAAACTCAGAAAAACCCAAAATATTTCAAGTTTGGTTTCATAATAAACATGGTGGTGGACCATAAAACCTTTTACCTCCTTAGGAGCTAAAAACGTCCACCTGGCGACTCCATAATCCTGAGCAGACCTTAAAGACTCCACTGGAAAGAACCCTTACCATTATAACAGTTTCCTAATCCAGTTAGAGGATTGTAAGATCAAAATTTGTGTAAACAGATTAGTTAACCTCTCAAATATTGTCATACCTGGTTGAACTTCTTCTGTTTATTTGGGTCTAATAACACAGCATAGTGGCTCCTGGAAAGATTCACACTAGAGCCTATCCTGACCCCGATCCACCTGAGATAGTTGATAACCCAGGAAGTATCCTTTGGGAGTCTCCTAGGATTAAAATATCAACTGTTTTCAGATCACCCTTGAGAGATAATTTAGTTCCTGAAAATCTTGCAGCTCTACAAGAATCATATGGTGGTGGAACCATAAAACATTTTACCTCCTTAGGAGCTAAAAATTTTCCACCTGGCAACTCCACACTCTGAAACTCCCAGAAGACCAAATGACTCCACTGGTGGAAGACCCTGAACTGATTAACCAGACACAGTGACCTCTTTCTTGGTTTACAAACATGATTCCAAGAATACAACGAAGATATGCCCCAATGTGTAGAGATCATATCCCTGGATTCCCACATAAGATGCCCCAGGTAAATTGGGATGACAACATGCCTGTTTTTCAAGGTGAAAAGTTTGATGACCCCTTGTTACATCTTATCAAATTTCACATACATGTATGGAGGTTAAAAGTTGAATGGCATGAAGACTGCCTAATGAAAATGTTCATGTTAACATTAGAAGGAAAAGCTAGGGATTGGTATGAATGCTTAAGATCTAGTAGTCTGTTTTCTTTAAAAGACCTTGAATATGTGTTCTATGAGAACTATGAAGAAAACGCTACGTCATTATCATGGGGTGCAATATATTATGATCCATCACAAAATATCACCCAACACATTATAGATAATGAGGAAGTTTTGGAAGAGATGCATCCTGAAGATCTTTTAACAGCCATTCATGAGTTTAATCTCCTATTGAAAAATTTTAAGAACATAGATGAATCAGTTGAGGAAGAGATGATCCAAGAAATAATGGACGTTCCTCGAGATATCCCTGAAAACTCAAATATCGATTCATCATCCCTTATATCTGAGGCTCAAGAAGACATCCAGCCTCAAAATCAGTCTTCGCAAGAAACAGAGAATTGATGTACTTCTGTGAAAATGGACATGGAAACATTTTCCCCTTTGACAGAGAAGGAAATAGAACAGACTATTTATAAACAGTCAGTCTCTGAAACTTTTTGCAAAACAAACACTCTTGCCCATTCGCATAGAGAACTTTGTTGTATAGATTTAGAAAATTCTTTTGTAAATCATAATGAAGAGAGACCTGTTGATAACCCAATATGTTCGACTGATGAAATTGTTTATTCCGATGATTTTCCAAATTTCGATCAGTCTGATGATGATGATGAGTTTCAAGCAAAAATTAATCACGCAGGGAAACCTGCGTTCGATTGGTGTTATGAGTTTCACCATCATCAACTTGAAAGCAGAAATCACCCATTTCAATCCATCACAAATCGCTTTCACATAATTGGGAATCAACAACTTTTCAACTCAAAAGGTGAAGAGAAGAACAATGAAGAAATTTTTGAGCAAGAGGAAACCATTGAATACCCCCCTGCTCAAGAATATAATAACCTCTTCATAGAATTTAGTCCACTGAATACGAGCATACAAGGGCCACAAGAGGAAAACACCCTCAAATATGATGAGTCCTCCAGTTCAAAAGATGAGGAAGATGAAGGAGAAAAACAAATAGAAGACTATCCTGCTGTGGATATATCATCTTCTCAAGAAGAAACTTCTCCCTTCACTGATATTAGTCTGTCATTTAAAGAGCCTGAATTTATATCAGAAGCAAGCATAGATTCAAAGAAAGAAGATATTTCACTGTTTTCTATTTTGCAGGTTAAGAATGATGATACTTCCAAGCTACATACTGAAGAGATAGTCCTCAAAGCTGATGTCTTGGAAGTAGATGATCTACCAATTGTGGAGGACCAAAAAGAAGAGAACCTTCACCTTTTCTTTTTTGATCCTATGGAAGAGTGTGTGGAAATCCAAACTAGCTCAAATTATCAAGCATTGATCCTTTGCAAGAGCCAAAGACATGAAATGCTGTCACCTTCTGTGATAGCCTCGGTTTTGAAGATTAATCTTCAAAATATACTATGGATACCTCTGACAAGCAGCCAGAGTTTCTTCTTCTTCTTGACATTACTCAGCTGGCTGCATTGGCACTTTTGTATCATATGAATATGTAAATACTCCATGTTTAGAATAGGTTAGATAGGAATGTCAATAAAGCTCACTTCTGGGCATGTAGTTAGTTGTTGTTTTTCTACGTTGAAGAAAAATAAAAAATTCAAAGGTACAAAAACAAAGAAAAGAAAGAAAAGAGGGTAGATTGACAAAACGATAAAGGTACAGCCCCATACCAAAAAGAGAAATAAATCTGAAACTGTGCAAGCTCAAATTCCACTCCTCAAAACACACTCCTAGTTAGTCAAACTGCCTAATCTTGACCGATTAGCTTTAAATTTTTCTGCTGATAGGATAGTGAATTCGATTTGCCAAATTGTTCAATCTTGGCTTATCAGTAGATACATTAGGATAGAAATGAAGGTTCAAACAAACTCAAAATTTGAACCAAAGTTTCCAAAGAGAGATGACTCAAAATTGTTTTGTTTTCTGAGTCATGAAAGAGAAGAACTGGTTCTAATTTGTCCAAAATCTGAATCAGATATCAAGGAAGAGGCAGCTCAAACAAAAGCAAAAATAGAGCTGTGAAGAAAAGAGAAGGCCATGATGAGAAACTTTCAGATCTTGAGCCTTCCATTTTGATTTTTAATTTTCTACAAATAATAATCTATGTGCAGCTTGTTCTTATGCCATAGATCACAGCAAGTCAAATAGCTTAATCTTGACTTGACTGTTTTTAAATTTTTGTTGTAGAATTTAAGAATGAAAGTCTGTTGGACAGTTTAATCCCAATAGACAATAGATTAGATAGAGAATCACATGGGTCAACTGTTTAATCTGAACCCATGGAGAAATAAGGAGTAGAAATAGATTAGATTTCCTGCTTTCAAAAGAATAAAATATCGTAAAAAGAGTTTGCCAATCCAAGTGCACTCTAAGAAGAAAAAATGTTAGATCTGTAGGATTGGGTAGGCAGAAAGCTTGTTGATGAAAGATCCATTGTTTTTCATGGCTGTTAGCATTTCCAGAGCAAAAGAAGATCATTCAATCAGAGAAGAGCAGCCCAATGGATGAGGCAACTAATCAGCCTCCCAGAAGATGCAAGTCTGAAATTCTTGATGCCTTCAAGAAGGCACCATCCCCAAGTGGAGCCACTGTTAGCCACCTGTAATATTTTGTTATACCAAAAGGTGGCTAAATATTTTTGAGCCTCCAAAGAACAAATTTTATCACTAAAAATTGTTGTCTCTTGAAGACTCCTTGTAGGCCTCATGCCTCTGTCCAAAATCCTCATTACTGTTCCTCTTAATTCTGCTGATTTCATGTAAGAAACTGCTGAAGAAACCATCATTTTTTCCCTTCCTCCCACTCAAAAATAACCTTCATTTGCATCCCTTTCTTCCATGACAATTCCTCTATTTTTATGATTTTTCTTCTTACATTCATGAAAACCCCCTTTTTCCATAGTTAAAAACTCACTTTTTAACTATTTCGGAACCCCCATTTCCATTGAAAACTATGAAATTCATGAAAAACAAAGTTTATTTACTATGGACCTAAGCCCCTTGGGCTAAGCCCGAACCACTTCCCCTCACATGCCTATGCGTTAAAACCAAACGCCAAGGACCCCGAGTGCTAATCGCATCAGAAAGAATCAAATATGCAAGTCTTCGCCATACTCCGAAGAACTCCGATTGCGATTAGCCTTGCTGCCTAAAACCCTCGATCATATTATTTTCATGTAACCCTGAGCCCGCCCTCGGCACTTAGACCTTGTGAATATTTCATTCCCAAACCCATTTTTCTTTATAAAACCCAAAACCCGCTTATCCAAACTTTCAACTTAAAAACTTGAAGTCACGTGTTTAATATTTTAATGGGTTGATTGAAAGACCGACCGCGCAATCCCAATCGGAGAAATCAAATGGGTAGATAAAAAATACCCGCATCAAAGTTCCGATGCGATTGGGTCTCGTATGTTAAAAGTTTCCCCCGCCCCTGTTTCATATGACTTCCCCTGGGACCAAGTGTTAAGGACCCCGGGTGCCAATCGCATCGCAACGTTTCAAATAGGTTGATCGGAATGACCAAGCCTGATGGCCCGATTGCGATTGACCCCTTTGTTTTAAATAAGCCCCGGGCATATTACATTCCATATATCCGAAGGCCCCGCAATCGGGCGCCTGTCCGCTT
Organism: Pinus albicaulis; assembly: GCA_034641835.2. Taxonomy (NCBI): domain Eukaryota; kingdom Viridiplantae; phylum Streptophyta; class Pinopsida; order Pinales; family Pinaceae; genus Pinus; species Pinus albicaulis. Next base: position 1,408,168,038 of record CM076577.1, on the reverse strand, counting down.
TATATACATATTTTCCGCCCTCGATCCATAAAAACTTTGTGTTATTTCAAAAATTAAGTTTTCATATATTTTAAAGGGTTTTCTGCCTGTTCTTCTCAGAATAGATCTCCGCCGTTGATCTGACTCTCAGATCGAAAGGCCATCGCTCAATCGCATCACACGTCCCAAATCGCATCGCAACTTTCTCCGATTGCACAATCACATGCTCCTACCGGCCACCTCTGATTGTGATTCCTCCGATTCAATCCCGTCCGTCCATTTCCCGCTGATCCAATGGTCATCGCTTAATCGCACAAGTCTCCCCGATCGCGCAATCGCATCGGCATTTTCCAAATCGCGCCCTTTGTTTCTCCCCTCTGATTGCGATCCTCCGATTAGATCTGGATCGTCCACGTGTCCAGATCGGACGGTCCAAAACCACCCCGCCTTATTTCTTCTCCCCGCTCTCCTTTGCCTGCTCTACGCCGATCTCCACCGTTAGATATTTTTATCCGACGGCTATGCTCCTCCCTCGCCATCTGAAGCAGTTTAAACCTATTTCCGCAGGATTTCTTAATTGTTTTATGTGTTGCAGGTATTTCTATGGTTCTCCATTATGTTATGAAGAAAAAGGCCGAAGACTGGGAAAGACGTTTCCTGTGCCTTCGGGCTATTAAAACACAACCATTCGCAGGTTTGAATCCAGTGATTTATCAGCGTTTCATGAGCGTTGATAACACGTAAATGGCCTGTGCTGCCCCTGCACATCGACAAGACACTGTTTTATTCAAGAGAACAGTTAAAGAGTATCAGTTTTGAAGACAAAGCGCAGAAGGACAGAAGATTGAAGACAAATTTGGGAAATTATGGCTAAAAATTCTTATAAAAACCTAATTCCCCGAATTAAGACACTATTTAAGAAAATCATAAGTGTTTCGCTGACAGAAAGGTTTCCACGGCTTCAAATGAGGCGAATTGATTCCTCAGCTACTACAAAGAGCCACTTGTCACCTCAAACCATTCAAAACAGAGGCTGAAGTTATTGATTCAGGAAATATCTGCCTCCAACGCTACCAAGAAGTTAATTCTGCCAAAGGAGTTTAATAGAAAATATCTGCAGAGTCACTCCACATAGCGTACAGAGCCTCAAAGTCAAATAAAGCTCCCACCGAGCTTTAATATTTATTGTAAAAAAGTTAATACAGTAATCCACCTGTAAACTTCCCCATCGAGCCTCTCAAAAGGCCGAGAAGTCTTCACTCTGTATTAATTATCCTTGAGATATTTTGTTAGATCTGACCTCCTCATCTTCTTATAAGTACTTCTGCATAAGATGAGAAGTTGTTGGTTGTTGGTTGTTGTTTGATCACAAGTTGTAATATCGAAACTCTCTGAAATAAATATACAAGTCTGTTGAAGTTGAAAATAATTTGGAGTCTTGGATGTCTTGATGATGTCGTTGCATGTCTGTTCCTGAGAAGGCTCTATCATTGGATCCATGAGCTTGGCTGTTGGTGAAGTGCTCTGAACTGTTAAATGTTTTTTCCTTGTTTTCATTATGTTTCATAATTTCTTACTACAGTAGGCTGAAAGTTTTAGGCTAAGAAATGACTCCTGGAAGCACCTTAGACCTGTTCACCCTTCATTGTTTTATGTTTTCTTCTGCTGAAGTATTTTAGAGGCTTAAAACTTCTCTTTAGTCTTCATGCTCGTTTATTTCCTTGATAGCTCAAATAGTTGGTTTCAGCATGTTATGGTTCTCCCTGCTTGTCTGCCATCACTAGAAAGCCGTTATTGAAGTCTCCCTTTGAAGTACCATTGTCTTAAGTTAACCAAAGAGGTTGGTTTTGATCTTACCCTTTGCCCCTGCTTAAACAGTTGTTTTGAAGGTCTTTATAGTTGTAAACACAGATGTTATTTAGGTGTTCCCTCTTCTATGACTGCAACTATCAATGAAACTTTTATGTTTTCTAAATCCTCTAAAATAAGATCTTTGAGGAAATAGGGTGTTCCCCGAATCTTAGATTTCATTTTAGAAGTTATCTTCAAATCATTATTTTCTTAAAGAATTTTTGTAGAATTTATGGTTAGCCCTGTCCATCAAATATCTCTTTATTGATAAGTCATGTTTCTCAAGTTCCCTTTGTTGAGAATTAAATTTATTTTTCCAAACCATTAATGTCCATCTCATTCCAAAACAAAGGATCCTGTGGCCAAGTTAGATTTTCCCTTTGATATCCCATATCCCTTGAAGAGTTTGTCATGATCTTATTTTGACTCCATTGCCCAATGAACCGGATATTTCCTCTTTCTTTCTATCTTTCCTAGACCTTTCATATTCTGCTGTATCAACTCAACCCAACCAAACAAACATCTGCACTTAATAACTAGTCTAAAATCCATAATCAAAGCAAACAAGATAAACCTTTGCAAACAAATATTTGAGAGATCCCTCTCTAAGAACAGGAGGACTAGATCCTGGAACTCTAAAGATTGGTTCTGATGTTGCCTTGTCTTTTGATTTGCCAAAATTTCAAAACACGGGACCCCAACACATTCTATATCCAACATATCAGCTATTGGATCATGAAAAACTTGGGAAAATTGCTGGAACCTATGACATATAAGAATCCATGGGACTTCATAAACTTCAACAAGTTTCCCATCCTTTTCTTTAAATATGTTATACCATATTTCCTTTAAACGCTGAAATGATTCAAAAAATAGTGGTATGGAACTTTCTTGTGTCATTTGATCATTTATTTCAATGGGAACTGATAACTGCAATTGTGAAACTAAAAAATCTTGATCAATAGTTTCATTATCTTCTTTGTTGTCAATCACAATTCCTAAATATTGCTGATTATTGATGGCATGATATTCGTCTCTAATGAACTAAAATGAAGCAAAACAAAGAGGTAAAGAATCTTTACTTATTTCCACATTTTCTGCTCTTTCTTCCTCACTCTCATGGCTGATCTGTATTGGTTGATCAATGTCTTCAATCTGATGAAACTGAGTTTTTTCATCCCACAAACTAGCTTTTGATTGCTCTGTAAAGTTAGCTTGGGTTTGGAGAACATAACTATCATCATAATGATCATACTTAGGAAAATAATCAAAAGAAGGAATGTCATCAAACATACACATTAGATCAGCAGATTCCTCTTCCTCATATTGATCTGTAAATTCATTTTCTGATCTATGATAATTTGAATTAAGAGGAATTTTTTCATGGCTATCAACCTCTTCTATTTCTTCATGGTGATTTTGAATAAAAAACTCATCTTTCATTTTGATCTCCTATGTTATTTCATCTATTTTTCTTACCAAAAGGTTGAGTTTTACCTCTGCAATATTTTTCTTTTCCTCTTCTTCTGCTTTCAACTTTTCCTGTCTGATTTTCAGATTAAATTCTACATCAACTACAATGTTTTTCATCTGTACAAGTGTTTTTGGATCTCTTTCTCTTAACCGAAATTCTATTTTTGGATCAAAGGCACTTGGATAATGCAAGAGAGTTTAATCATGAGGAGGTCTAATATTTTTTGGCATTGAATAATAAACTTGATTAAATCTGTCAGAAAATTGTTGTATTGTTTCATTTGGATGTCTTTTTAATTGATTATATTCTTCCATGATCACAAAATGATTAAATTTTATTATCCATCTATCAAGGAAAATTTTGATAAACTGCTGGAAATTTGAGATGCCAGCATTAGGAAGAATTTTGAACCAACTCTTTATTCTATTTTACAGAGAAAGAGAAAAAATTCTGATTTTAACATCATCTTCATCAATCTCAAATAAATCCAAATAATTCTCAAAACCTTGAATATGTTTTTGGGCAGTGATACCATTCTCTCCATCAAATCTAGGAAGATATTTGTAGTATTTTTTAGGAAAATCATGGAGTATAGGAGGTAAAATAAGGGCTTATATCTATCTGGAACTTTATATGGTACAAGGATATGTACAGGGATTGTAAGATCAGTCTTGATTATTTGAGGCTTCTTAATTGGAAAACGATCATGATTAGATTCATAAGAAAGCTGCTCAAAGAGAATAGGAGAATTATTACTTACAATCTTCAAAGGAAAATAATTAAAAACTGATCTAAGATCTTCTATAAAATACAATATACATTGAAAAACTTTCTTAACGAGAAAGAACATAATGTCCTGGATTAAGATCCAAGTTGAAAGCCTGATCTTTCCATATTGTTCTTTGAGGTTCATTCCTCCAGTGGAGTCTTGATTGTGAAATTGATTTGGACTCGCCAGGTGGATGATTTTAACCTTTGTGTGTCTGATCGTTGTCCACATCATAGATCAGATTTGAACTTGTAAAATATTTCTGAAGAAAATGTTATTCATTCCCAGTGAAGTCGCCACTATGTTATCACTCAGTAATTTCTCCAGGTTCGAGAGAAATAGTCCGAGGTAACCACAAACCAACTTTTATGTACAGAATCTAGCCAATCTGTATCCAGAGAGGGCTCTCTCTTTAAGTTTTAGCTTTGTTTTTGAAAGATATTAGGCTAGTTATGAAATTTTATGGATTTTGATTGTGTTTGGGTGATGGATCTCAATAGCAAAGGGGTAGTACTGAATATTTTAGGCCATTGGGCTAATGGATTCAAAGAAGATGGCTTAACTGGATTTAGTTTTCTCAACAAGGGATGGTTTCACAGGGAAAGGTAATCAAATAGGGAACAATTAAAGATCTAAAATGAATGGAATGGACTCAGAATGGGTGAAGGGAAATTAAGAATCCTTCAACATATTTGAAAGAGGGAACTTGAATGATTATTAATAAAGAGAAATTAAGTATTCTTTACCAAATAATCAAAATTATTAAACTAGAAAACAAGAGCAATTAAGAATTCACTATTTATACTAGTTCAGAAGAAAACATTAAGAATAATAACGATTGAAAACAGATTGCACTTAAGCACTTTCTGAATTGTTCCTTTTCGTTTATCATTTAGATATGAAACATAAATGGTATAAGAAATAAATATAAAACTTTAAAACATACGAGATAGATGACTTATTGATCCGTTGTTTGATTCAAGAATCTTGTGAAAAGTCCTTTGCATCAATTCCTTATCCAGCTAGCCATGAAAAAATTGTCCAATAACACTTTATTCCAAAGTAATCAATATTACAGCAAAGTCTAAGAATCCACCCCCAAATACTTCCAAGAGTGAAGTATTTATACAAATTCTAAACTAAAATATCTTGAAAAAATATCAATATTAGTTCACAAATCTCTCCAATTGTTTTACATAAATAGAACTTAAGTAAAGGACACTCAAACTAATGCATCTATTTGGCACTATTTTTTATGGATAGGTGATGAAAAAGAGGAGAATTCTAATTTGATCCAACTCTTAGTTGATGATGAGGCATCCAAGTCACTAACTACCTTTCTTTGTGCATTCTGCTCCAACAATTCTGCAAACTTGGGGTCCAATGATATCTTTGTATTTCTCAATCCGTAATATATATGTAACAAGTGGAAGAGGTTATTGTGGATTAATATGTTGGTGAGATAAACCTCTTTCAGTTTCCTAAAATTCCTCTCCAGCTGTGCACAATAGGCTCTGCCAAAATATGTGTAAAACCGAGTTTTATAGAGTCTGAAAAATAGCCTGTAAAGATGTGTATCTATCTCTGATTATGAAATCACTGTGCAAAAAGTGAGATATATTTTGTATAATAGGCTCTTAGGAACACAAACCTCCTTCATTTTTGTATGATGTATTTTGGATTGGCCACAATCTTCTCTGCCAAAATGATGACTTAACTGGAATTTTCTGCAAAAAGTTCTTTCCAACATTGTTTAATATTTCCAAAACCATAATATCTGTTAGAAAAGTGAGAGAGGCTTTTGTAGATGATCCTCTTAAGAACATAAACCTCCTTCAGTTTTGAAAAATCCATCTTGTATTGATCACAATAGTTTCTGCAACACAATGAATAAAACATGAAATTTCTGCAAAAATGTTCTTTCTTGTTGTGTTTTTCATCTTTTCACTTTTTTGTTCTTTTGGCTGTTTTACTTTCACTTTAGACAAAATTCAATGTTGGTGAAAGTATTTTCGTTTCTTTTTAACATTTTAATTCCTCTGTATTTAATTTTAATGTTTACCTTTGACTGCTTTGTAACTTCATTTTAACTTTCACTCTGACTTTTACCTGATACACTTTAACCACTGATACTCTTTAACTGTTATGCTCTATGTTTATTTTCTTTTTATCCTTTTTACCATTACTTACTGTAGTAAATAATCAAAATTTATCCAAGGATATTTTTTATAAAAAGTCCAACTTGTCTTCACACCATTGTGCTTCTGGTATTCTGGTTCTTTGTAGCTTTCTCAGGGTCTCATCAATTTCTGTGTACCTGAAAAATGTAGGTTGAATTGGAAACAAGTTCTTTACCTCATGTTCGAGATAAAAAAAAATTTCCAGACTGTCATAAAGAATTTTTCCTGTAGGCAACGCTTTTGATGTGGATGAACTTGTCGATCGACTTGCCTGGTTTTCTGCATAAAATGATGAAAATAACGTGCACTTCTTTGTTTTATTCACAAATTCAAGGTTGGCGGGGTTTATATTTATGTCAAATGACGTAAGCAGGAAAGGTTGTTTTGTCATAGGCGGAAGGGCGGTAAATGGTATGTATCGCACTGCTTTTGGGGATGGGTGGTATTCAGCCAGGTGCCAGCGATTCCATACATCTTGTGACGCGTGGCGAGGCACTGTTCACAAAACCACTCCGTGATTGCACGCTATCGTTCGGTTGTGGAGGGCCATGCGATATGAATGACAGTTGATGGTTGTGGAGTGGTTGATCAGAAAGTTATCGAGGAAGTGAGATGAGGAGAGTTTAATGAGGGCGGGCCCAATACAATCAACAATCATTTAATCATATCGGGAATGATGTCATTGGTTGGGTAAGTTATTAATTAACTGTGATGGTTAATTAATCCTTTTTTAATGTGGTGGGGAGTCGGGGCTCTTAATTAGTTAGAGATTTAACTAATTAATCTGAATTAACACGGTATTATGGTTATATTTTAACCAAGGGGCGGGATATATAGAATTTGGGGATTTTGCATAATTATAATAATACAGGAACGGGTTGATTTATATAGGGAATTAAATAATATAAGTTAAAAGTTAATATCTAAAAATGAATGAAAAGCGCTAAGTATAAAACATTAGGTTTATGTATTTAACTTATGCTTGAATGAAAAAGGGGTTTTATGGGATATTGTGTAATTTTTCTAAGTAAAATAGGATTTTACTTAGGAAAAAGACTTATGGATGGTTTTAAGTACTTAGGCTTTTAAATTATTGGGCCGGGGGTCCAGTCCCTCCAAAAGTCAAGGAAATGCCTTGAGCCCTTTGGTGCAAACTACGATATGCTTACAGGAAGTGGTGAAATTTTTGGGGAAAAAAAAAGAAGGAAGTTAATCATTTGACTTTGTTTTGCTTAGTGTATTCAGGTGTAATATGCCTTGCACTTGTGATGAAAGTAAAGATTAACACATTTAGAGTCATCATCCATCACATGTAATTCTGCAACATCATCTACCTACCCTACCTACTTTAACCTAGCATTTATTCTTCTTTATTAGGGTGCACTTCAACTGGCAAACCCTTATCACACTTTCTTTTCTTTTACATGTAGAAATCTATCTAAATCTAACCTTATTACATCCAAGGGCTCAGATTAAGCCGTTGAGCTCATTTTATTTACTCTACTTATCTACTTATCTGCCAAGATTAAATAGTTTGGTCAGATTTTATTCTCTATCTATAAAACATAAAATTCAAACATGAACAAGCCAAGCTTAAGTTGTTTGACTGTTCACCAATTGTGGCAAAAGATACAAGTTGCACACAATTTGTTTGTTACATAAGAGAAAAAAGTAGTGGCATTTAGACTTTCACACTTTCCTTGGCCTTTCTTTTGGTGGGGTTCATTTTCTTTTACTTTTTTTTTTGGTTCTTTTCACCCTTTGATTTTTCTTTTAGGGTATACCCTCTTTACATTTTTTTAAATTTTTTGATTTTTTTACAATATAGAAAACCTTTGCAACAAGGAAAGGTGTGAACATATTACATAGCCCATCTAGTCAATCATGATATATGACACCTATTGGTATAGGAGCATAACAGAAGGGATGAGGGATTTGAAAAACTGCAAAGCAAGAATAAGTTGCAATCAGTTTCCACAAATCTAGGGACTTAGTCTAATTTTAGAACTGTAGGAATTTGGAGAGTTTTGTTGAGTCATCAAAGAATCTGAATCTATTCATTGGTAGTAGTTGTATAAAAATAAGTCTCAGAGGCATTAGTAACAGTCCTACATAGTTCTGCAGAGCTGCATAGAGCTGCATAAAGTTAGAAGGCCGGAAAGTCAGAGTAGGAGAATAGAAGGCCATTGAAATAGAAGATTTGGCCCAATCCGAAACTTGTAAGTATGTTCCAATTGCATATATGAAAGTATTGATTTTGAATCATGTGAGTAAATTGGTTGATGTCTGTATGGTAAAACCCTGTATTAAGAATTTGATGTATGAACTGTATGAGCAAGGAATGCTCCAAGTTCTGTGAAAGAGTGCATAAGTAGCACAGGCAAGAAGTTCTGTAAATTGCTCACTTATATATGTATGACAGAAGTTGTTTAGAGTTATATGACTATTGGTTGATTAGTTCCTGTGTAAGCATGGTTGAATCCCCAAGAACTGTGTACGCATATTATGTGCATTGTGGTTTAATTGTATCCTGTATGTCATTGAAGAAGTCGACGTTATGTCAATGTTACACTGGAGGTGTAAAAGTTAATAGATATGAACCTGTGTGTTCAAGCCATTGATAGACAAATGAGATCTATCAAGTAACTCTGTAGTGAGGGTTTATATGATGAAGGGTTCACTTTTGTGTGTGAGTCATCATATGGGGTTTTAACCTCTGCGTAGAAGCAAACTCACCAGGAAAGAGCGACATCGCAAATAGTGTGGAGCAAACCTAGTAATGAAGCAGAGTTAAGGTGAAACGGTGCATTGAGGAGTTAGGTGAAACCTGGAGTAAGGGGAGTAACCGGAACCATGAGCATAAACAATAAAAGTGGTTTGGAGTGTTAGAAACTGGAAGTATCGCGTGCGATTAAGGGTGGTAAGCTATTTCACCTTTTTGAACGCAATATCCCTTTCTGCTTGACACATGGAGAAGAGTGGTATTGGAATACCATTTATATCGCGCAAATTTTGAGTATTAACCCGCGTGCTTCTTGATAACGTGATATTCATCCGTGTTCGTTCGATCTGTGGTTGGAGCGTGAAAACTCCTCCACCGTTAGATGTGAATGGAAAATTACGTGGTTGTGGGACCGACAATGTGCATCGGGATTTGGTGACAAACCAAGGTATGTTGAAATATTAATGTGTTTGCGAAGTTGGTTTTATATATGTTGGGGGGTCCAATATACAATATGGAGCGTGGTGATATGTCGGGTTTAACCAAGGGATAGAGTGTCAAAATTTATATTGACAAGTTTGAAGTTTGGCAAACCAAACGTATGTTGATACTTTGGTTTGACTTTATCAAGGCCAAAATTAATAAGACACCCTCTTAGATAGTGGATGGATAAAGCGTTGGCGCATATGTTAATATGTGGGTTTATTAAAAAGCCAGATTTCGATGAGGTATGAAATCGAAGTTATACTTTGGTTTTGTTAGAATGAATATTGAGTCGAACCATATGGAATGTTTCATAATGTGGCAGTACTCTCTAAATGAAGATTAGGTTGTGTTTTGTGGGTTTTGTAACCACGAGACTAAGGCAGCTTCCACTTTAGTATTTAAATTGTCAAGTCCATAAAATAGAACATTGGATAGGCCAGATTGAGAGTTTTTAAAGGATTGAAACTTGGGATTCATTTATATATGTTAGCCCCTTATAAATTCCTTGACAAGAAGCAAGGGGCTAGATTGTTCAAATGAGCCTTCAAGGAATGCATTTCTCTTAAAAACACATCATCCTTGAAGCCTTGTATGTTCCCTGCCTTATACTGTTTCCCTCTGCTGTTCTTGAGTCTATGAGCCCCACTGATTGCTAAAATTTTTCTCCACAAGGCCCTTATTTTCCCCTTGTACTCCTGCAAAATGTCCCATTTTTCCCCCTTTCCCCCCCTTGGTTAGAACTCTCCTTTGTCCCTCTAAGTCCCCCTTTGACCTCTAAATCATACCCAAAATCCCCTTTGAATCCTCCCCTTGCCCTTTGTTTGGCTGATTTTTCCCTTTTTTCCCTTATCGTTTCCCTTCCTAATCCTTAAAATCCATTAAAATGGGCCAAAACCCACTTCTTAACACTAGTAAGGGTCTGGCCCCTTTACCGCAAGCCCCAACCACTTCCCCACATATGCCCTTAGCCTAGGACCGAGCACTTAAGCCTTAAGCGCTAATCGCATCAGAAAACCGGAGCAGAGCGTTTAAATCCTTTGTAAACACCAGAAAGTTCCGATGCGATTGTTTTATTCCATAAGGACCGCGACGTGTTCTCCACCGTCGATCTGTCGTTCCGATCGGACGGTGGAGCGTTGATCGCAATACCGCCCTGATTGCAATCACAAGAGTTCTGTCGCGTCCCCCGATCAGTCCATTGCTAATGTTTGCGATGTGATTGATCGCATCGCTCTGACCTCCGATCATCGCAATCACATTTCCTCCCCAATCGCAACTTCTTTCCCTTTCCCTCCGATCACTTTTCCCCTCTGATCATCGCATCGCACATTTTCCCTTTTGCGATTGTGATTAGTCCCCGCTCCCGATCTCCGATTGCGATTGACCCTTTGGGCCCCACCACTTAATTCCTCCGCCGGTTCATATAATATAAGGTTTTCCTTTTGTAAAAGGGAAATTTGTTATATTTTCTTTTATACAAAGGATTTTCCCAATCGCATCAGAAGCTTTGTTATGTATCACTCCACCCTACTCCTTCTCCCGATTGTGATTGCGGTTTTCTCCCCTCTCCTGATCCCGCTCCGATTGCGATTGCGATTCCATATGGGTCCTACTTCATATGTCCATTTCATTACATTTCACTGCATTTCCTTGCATTTCTACCAAAGTCTAAGGTTTCGCATTTTGCATTAAAATCTAATGTTTTATATTCATTACGCCCATTTCTCATATGTCATTCCACGGATTGATCTCTGCCATTGATCTACGCCTCCACACCATGATCGAACGGTCCACGATGCATTTCTCCATCAAACCCTATTGTTCACCATTTTTTCACATAAACCACTGTTTCACCACCGCCGCTCTATCATTTCCTCCGCCCACCATAACCAGTCTTCCCTTTGCAAGGATTTCATGACCAAGTTGCGTGTTTTTGCAAGAGTACGAACGGAGGGAGTTTTCCATGATTCAAAGTCTCAGTACAGCTATAGAAAGACAGGCAAAGACCGTTTTCAAAGACAAACTCATGGAGAAAAGGGTTGAGAAGACATACAACAGTGTTTGTATTAAAGAAAAAGAGTTTAAACTCTGTAAGTCCTCTCCAGAGCCATTAAAGCTCAGATTTTGCGGCCAGAGGAAAACCAGTGCACATAAAACTAAGTCAACAGGGTTTTACATCAGCAGAATGTTTTTCTCCATGGAAGGACAGAGTGCCCATACCGTTTTCACTCCATGCCATGCTCTAGTGAAGAAATTTCCGCCTTGGACACAGTCCTATGCTACCAGAGCAGTTGTTAATGCGGTATGACAGACCATCCAGTCAATTGTGCACCAGTTTTTTTATTCACCACAGTACTACGGAGTACTACTGCATTCAGATTACATCAGGACCATACTAGAGTAAATGGAAGCCGGAGAAGATCACTCCTTCATTCCAAAGGTACCAGGGATAAATGCAGAGAGTTAAAACAGAATGGGCTTCGGCCCTCTCCTTCTTTTCTGTGTTTTAATGTTCCATTTAGTGCTTCACCTACCTCCTCGACTCATCTTCTGCTATAAAACTCAGAAAGAAACTATTGTAAAGGTTGTTGATGAGATATCAGAGAACTGTAAGCTGTTTCTGTGAGATATAGTTCTTGTAAAGTTGTAAGATAGGCTGAGGAATGATGTATTCAGGTTGAATGTTCAAGTTGTGGGAAATGTTGTACATGACTGGTGTTGTTTTTAATATGACAAGCACATTTCTTTGGATCCTGATCTAAAGCAGTTGGTGATGTGTTCCTGTCTCTGTGTTTTATTTCATTTCATTCCATTTCTACTAGCTCACATTAGAAATCTGGCATAGGATTTTCCCTTGTTAGGCACCCTATGTTTCTGCTCTCCTTGCCTTAATTTTTTCTGCTATATGTGTTATCTAATGATTGATTTCAATTAATCTAACCAGTGTAGTGGTCTGATATATTGCTAGCTGATGTATGAATAAATGAAATCTGTCTTTAGATGTTCTTGTTTGGATTTAGTTGAATGAATTGGGAACACTGGGAGTTTAGAACTTTGTCTCTATCTCACTAGGATCCTTTTCAGTTGATTAAACCTTTTCAAGATCCGTTAAGTTGCTTCTTGCCTTCCTTTGAGAATTTCCTATGAGTATGTCCAAGCAGGTCTGGAGTTAAATGACCTCTGACTTGATCTATAGACAGAAAGTGGTTTTCCCTCATTCTTTCACCTTTCCTTCCTTATTGTTCCATTCCAACTATCATCTTTAAGATCCAAATGTTTTAGATGACTAGCCCAACTGAAAGCTGGCACATTGAACAACAAGTAAACCCTTTCCTGACTCCATTTCCCAATGGCCTTAATGTTATCTAAGTTATCTACCTTTGCCTAAAATCCTCTTTTCCCATTCTTGTCTTATTTTGGACCCTTCTTTCCTGATTCCCAACAACCAAACATAAACAATCAAACAAACAAGCCTTGTGCCAATAACTAGCCTAAAATCCCAACCTTTGAGCCTTAAAGATATATACCTTTGGCAATCATAGAGAGATCCCTCTCTGGATCTAGGAGGGCTAGATCCGAAGGTCTGAAAGTGGTTTGATGTTGTCTCATCTTTTGGTCTTGCCAATCTGGCCAAAACATGGGAACCCCAACAATATACACAGCTTGAGATTGAAAATATGAGTAAAGTTGGGACTGTAGGTTTTACCCAGCATCATTTCATATATTTTCAAATTGGGCTCTCAAATCTAATCAACACAAGCAACCCAACAACACCATCGTTCTATACATAAAATCTGAATAAAAAAATCTTCCTGGAGGGGGTTACTTATTCTCTTCCACTCAGAACAATCTCTATTGTCTAACACACCACAAGCTACCAATTCTTCTCCTCTCTAAACACTTTCACTTGCAAAACAAAATCTTTGAAATTCTCCTCAAATAATTCTCTGAATTCTACATATATAACTCTGATATATCTCTACAATATTGTGTGAGTAGTTAATACAATATCTACTCAATCAAAATTCCCTCAAAATGACATTCTCACACACTCTCAAGAAAACCAACCAAATGAACTCAAAACCTTAACCTATTTATCAAATTTTTTTGTGATGGTTAACTGAGTAAATGCTATAGGTTATGGAGCACTGAAAATTTATTTTCACATTTCTCAATTTTCTTAGATCTATCTTCTTGACTGGATCAAGCCACTCTGTTGGCAAAAAATGAGGTCTCTGAGCAAGACCCAAGTTCAGGATAGAGGCCAACAAGGTTTCTGCAGTAGTCTAGCACAACGCCGACATTTTCACTCTACTCCAAGAAGTAGAGCGTCTCACCCAAGGCATGTCGTGACCTCAGTAAGGTTAGGAGACATGTCATGTACCAAATGGTTACAACCATGAAGAAAAACTAAAGGAACTTGGAACAACAAAAATATGTCACTACTATGTATAAGCTATTACTCATTAAGCATGTTCAGGATGTTAAATTGAAATTTAAAACGAGGCTCACATTCATAATAAGAAATTGATTAACACTCAACTTAGAACATGAACCACAAAAAGAACCATATTTCATTATCAATATCAAACGACATATATCACTCCACAGAGTCTATTACAAGGTGATTCAATACAACAGAGATCTCACAAAGCTCCCCTATGGCTCTGCTCTCTCACTTGGCCCTCTACTGGACTAAATAACTCATCTACGTTGGTTGATTGCCTATTTGTTCTTCCGCCAACGTGACTGTCAAATTTTTCCTCTTTTCCTGCTCCGTTGTTTGCCGCTTCTTCTTGATTACTGGGAGTTCAGTTGATTATCCCTGTCTCCCATATCTACCATCTGCGCTATTCTCTACAACTGTCAGGCCACCTATCTTTCGGCTATCTGCAACCGTGATAGCTCCTTTTCTACCTTGATTGTGCTCTGCCACCTGTTCTCCGCAACTCAAAACCGTTCTGTTTTAAAAAAAAAGGCCCTAATAGGCCCTGACCACATGATATTGACTCGTCCCGAGTCAATATTTTCCTTCTGTTGCAGCTTCCGTTGGTTTTTCTGCTTCTGAGGCTGACTTTGTATTCTCCATTTCTTCACTCTGTCCAAACAAAGGCCCCAACTTTGGAACCTTGCTCAATGCTGAAGACTTGAGTTCTGCGAACTCGATAATTTCCTGTTTCCATTCTCTAATTAGCTGTTCGGTTTTGATGGTGACTCTTTCAGCCTCGGTTTCACCTAATACCGGCGGCAACTTGCTAAATACCTCTTGAATCTTTGGCCCGGCTTCGGCTGCCATCTGCTGTATCTGCTTTTTGCTTGACTAGTTGCCTTAGCTCTCTGAGGATCTGCTTTATGGCAGCAAAATTCTCCTCTATCTTATGTATTTTGGTTTCCAGTACCCCTACTTGGTTGTAGAGCTGGGTTATGTCGACGGGATCCGTGGCCTCTTTGATTTCTTGTGAAATTTGTTGAAGCTGTGCCGAGAGAGGTTGGGATTTCACGGTTAACGAATTAGAGCATTCGTGAAAATGTTTCAGTAGGTTGTAAGCCTCTCTAGCTGTCGTCCCCAGGCTTTCCTTCATTCCGGTTACCTGCTTCTATTTCTCGATAACCTTCTCAGTGTATATCACGGTGGGGTATGGTAATGTTGGTCTGGCAACTAGCATTTGTTTGAGCTCTTGGTTTTCTTTGCTAAGATTTGCACATGTCATTTTCACTCAGATAAACATTTCGACAATGGAGCAGGCTGATATGTCCTCCATCGTCTTGCTATCCTGGGCAATTTCTATTGGCCAGAGGCCCTTGAAGATATATGTTACCTTTTTCAGTTGCTCCTGTAGACTTTCCTTCTCCCCTTTTAGCTGATTGCGCTCTTCAATAAGCGCAATGACCTACTATTGTTGCTGCTCGAACCTTTGTTGGAGGTCGCTATGCAACCCTTCTTCCTGTTGTGCTGCTCGCTGAATGAAGTTGTATAGCTGTCTAGTCCCCCAGTTCTGCATGCTCTCAGCGCCTGACATGTCCTGGGTTGGAGATATTTATCTGAGGGGTTGCCCACTGGCGATTGATCTCTCTGAGTGCTCATGTGGTGATGTGAGTTGGTTCTATTGCGGCAAATGAAAATTTGGGTTATTCATACTAGTGGTTGGTTGAATCTGATGTAGTATTAGGTTGGCTTGCTGAAATGCGTTCATCTCTTTTGGCAAGGGTGTTGTATCTTCAGTAAAAGATCCTCCTTGAACTAATAGTTCTAGGAAAGTGCCCTGCCCCACCAAAGGTTGGTTAACCTCAACTATCATAGTCGCACTCGAGTTAAATTCTACCTCGGTGTCCAAATTTTTCTTGTTTCTTAACTTTACTGGGTCAGAGATAGTTACTGAGGTGGATGGAGTGCGGGTGGATTGGTATTTGGAAGTAAATGAAGTATGGGGTGATGAATGGTGAGTACAAGGTGAAGAGGTGTGAGTTTGGGGTGGAGATGATGTCTGAATATTCAAAACCGAGAACAGCTCAAACATAGGTAGTGTGGAGGTGACCTGGGTGGTAAACTTTGGCTCTTCTCGAACTCGTACTCCTGTATCCATGGGTTAGGTTTGATCTTCCTCGGTGAGGGCAAGTATTTTCCTAGGCATCATAATTATTGCTTTCTTTGCCTTAGGGGTAGCTACCAGGGGTTTAGGTGCCTTTCTGTTATGGATTGAGGTTACTGTGGTTGCTGGGGTGAATTGAACATGGTGGAAGGCAGGGCAGTGACGATAGGTGTAATTGTGGATGGTGATGCAGAATTTGAAGACTAAAAATCAGAAAAAGAAGGAAACATAGTAGAAGCACTTGTGAGGGTTTGTATTACCAGATTGAAGTCCTTCAGCCTCGTGTCCAGCTGGTCCAGTAAAGGTTTTAGCTGCAGTCGAGAAATCCTACTCATTGTTTCCTCCGGTGTCTCCCTTGAGAGTGCTTTCAATAGTATGCCCTCGAACGAATAATGAGGTATTCCGCTTCTGATATCCATCCCAACTCTTGGCCATGAACATAATTTGGTGTGGAATGCATTTTCTTCAACTTGAAACTTTAATGGTCTCATTTTGAACGTGGTTTCATCCATGCAACTTGGTCTGATATATGTCTGCTTGTGGGTGACCCCAAACTATATCTGCGAGGAATATCTGTCCAACAGGTTCCTCAAAACCCTTTGTTGTCTCCCCACCACATCCACTATCTTCCTGTACCAGAATGAGAAAGCCTTTTCATTTACCTCCTTGGTGCTGGGATGTCCCAAGATTCTCCAGGGCGTAAAATTCAATACCATTGGATGGTCGTTTGTGATTTCCGCGAGCTGTCTTACCCTCGGGTGATTCCTTTTCCACATCACAAATTCCATTACGAGGTAGCTGTAAATGAATCTTGTGGCTCATCTATAGTTTTCCTCACAGGCCTCAAACAGTTCATTCAGTAGGAATGTACACCAGTTTAGCTGGGTTCCCTAGAGGCAGTGTTATGCAACTGAAATGGTGTCGAGGGTGCATTTGCCTTTGGTGTAATGCCTCATCATCTTACCAGCTATTAAATAGCAAGAAAATTTCATTACTGGATTTCTGATGAGGTCTATATTCACCCCCTTCCCTCCTCTTCTGGTCTCATATTTCTTATAATAATCACATTCTCCTACCGTCTTGGCTCTCTTGGACACGTTCTGGAATGCCGTTGAGACATCCTTCCCTTTTGCTGATAATCCCGTAAGCTTACTGATATCCTCTGCATGTATCGATATTTCTTTCCCTAGCCACAATGATCCATTCTGGACTCTGCTCAGCAGGAATTTCGTACACTGTATTTCCGCTCCCGTTGTTCGAGACACTGGGCGGTTCCTGAGGTTTAGTATTGTCGATTTCTGGATACCTCTGAACTCTGGATTCATTCTTGTTGCTTCCCCTCCTCCCTCTGTAACATAATTCTCTATGTATACCTATCTCTTCATAGCCAGAAATTTATATGAATCCATGAAATTTGTATCAATCAATGACGAATTGTCATACTTTCCCACTAACGATTCCATCCTCTAAATTCTCTCATCGAGCTCGGGATTGACGACTGCTGGTGCTACCTTTTTCATGTTCGTCCTTGTTTTTTATACCTGGAGTGTTGTTCCTGATCTCTTTTTGTGAATTCTTTCCACTAGACTATCTCTTTGAACTTCCTCTGATGAAATTTCACTTGTTACTGTGGCCATTTCTTGTTATAACTCGGAATTTTTCGGCATTCTTGTGCTTTTCTTCTTTCATGCGGGTTAATTAATGTAACCGACATGAATGAGGTTGATAAGACCCCATAACTAATTATTTTTTCTGTCTCTCCCATGGACATAATCATGCAATTAGTTACCGCGGTGAGGTGTATTCTGACATTGCTGACTGTGTCTTCGAGATTTGGGTAGACGTGATGGGTAATGATTATGGCTTAATATGGAAAAATTATTATGGTATGGTTGTTACTAATTATGGCAGTTAATTCTCAAATCTGGGTGATCCTACAGACTGACAATAGTATGATGGGTTATTATGAAAGAATGATGTTTGACACGCTTGGCTTTCTGATACGGATGACGTGTTAGATGCTACCCCCCCCTCCCCTGACCACAATCGGTTGTGACGTGGTATCCGCATCACAACAGGTGGATTTACTCTCTATGTTATTGTGATTTCTTCATATCAGGATTCCTATTCTATTTCTCATCTTGGGTGCGAGAGAGTTATTTCTTTTTATCTATTATACCATACTGACTCTTCTCGATTGCGAGATTTATTTAAAAAATAAATGATGAAACTTACTCGTGATGAGGATTTAGGCGTGCGCCATTCACCCATCCTTGTAATACTTGGCCATCTAGCTATGCCAACCGAATTGTGCCTGAATCTTTAATTTCAATGACATGGTATGGTCCCATCTAGTGCATTCTGAGTTTTCTCGGGAACTTTTGGAATTTGCTTTCATACAATAGAACTTTCCCTCCGATTGTGAACGTCTTATGTTTGATGTGATGGTCATGCCAAGCCTTCTGTCTTTCTTTCTGAACCGTCTGATGGAATTCCGCCAGGAATATGTCTTCTTCAAGCTCTTGTAGCTCATGGAGGTGTTCAATGATTGAGTCTTCATCTGTCAGATGTATTGTTGAAGCGATTAATAGACTTGGTATGATAAATTTAATAGGTACCACTGCCTCTCTCCCGTACACCAGCTGGAAAGAAGTCTGATTGTGCAACCTTTTTACAGCTGTCCTGTATGCCCATAATGTTGCTAGTATATGCTCATCCCAGTCATCCCGATTGGCATTGCATATCTTGGTTATTCCTTTTTCTAAGATCTTATTGAATGCTTCAATGGTTCCAATTTATTCAGGGTGGTACGGACTGCTCTTATGATGTTGCACCATAAAATTATCTAACAGAGACTTGATTGTTGTATTGATGAAGTGTGTACCTTGATCACTGGTTAGGCTTCTGGGGCAGCCAAATCTGCTAATGATATTTTCAAAAATGAACCTATCTATTGTGTATGCTATGCAATCTTTCAGTGGTGCTGCCTCTACCCATCTTGTGAGATAATTTGTTGTGGTAATTATGTACCTTGCTTGTGAATGTCTTGCCACTGGTGCAATTGGCCCTATGAAATAAACGACCCATTTTTCAAATGGCTACAGTGCTCTTACATGTTGAAGTGACAACTCATCTCGGTCTGATGGACGTCTCATTCTTTGGCAGACATCACATTTCTTTACTTATGCTTTACTATCTTTATGAATTGTGGGCCGCCATAACCATGTTTGTAATATTTTTCTTGTGGTGGGTTTTGTGCTGAGCCACCACAACTCCACAATGACACTCCCACAATATATCCTCTCTTTCATGGTCCATGACACATCTTCGTAAGATCTGGTCCAACCCCATCTTATACAGTTGTCTTGCTATCAGTTGATACTCAGCCGCTTTCACTACCAAATGTCTTCTCTGAGTCACCGTGTATTCAGTTGGGCACTGTCCTGTTGCCAGATATACTGCTATCTGCTCCAAATAATCTGGGATGGCTTCTACTCTGAAGAGATCAACATCCAACAACAGATAATCCAGGGATCCCCCATTCTCTCCATTTTCTAGCCTTGATAAATGGTCAGGACCCACATTTAACCTTCCTGGTTTCAATATCACTTCGAAGGTGAACTCCTGGAACAATAGGAGCCATCTACAGATCCTTCCTTCAATCAGAAGCTTGTTAACTAGGTACTTTAATGATGAGTGGTTTGTGAATAATTTTAACGTTCCTCCCAGTAGGTAATGGTGCAACTTCTGAAGGGAATACACCATCACAAGAGCTTATCGTTCTGTTGTTGTGTAGTTCCTTTCAGCAGTCGACAACTTCCTACTTGCAAAATGGACTAGATGATCAATAGAAGTTTCTCTTGGCTGAGCTAACACCGCTCCCAATGCAATGCTGGAGATGTCAATATGGACATGGAATTGTTTGTCCCAGTTAGGATGAACCAAGATGGGTGCACTTGCTAGCTTTTCTTTTAATTTATTGAGGGCACTAGTGCATTCGTCTGTCCACGTGAATTGCTTTGACTTCCGGAATAGATTTTCCAATGGTGTTGTTATCTTTGCGTAGTTGTGGATGAATATTTTGTAGTACCCGGTATGCATGAGTAGTGATCTTAATTGTTTCATAGTCTCTGGTGCTTCTATGTTAATAATGACTTCTACTTTCGCTGGATCCACACAGACACCTGTTTACAAACAACATGCCCTAGTAGCATCCCAAAAGGTATTGCAAAGATGCATTTCTTGAGGTTGAAGGAAATTTGGAGCTGTCTGCATCTGTCAAACATTATTCTTAGCAAGGTTGCATGAATTTTCAGTAAACTGTACATTGTCCAATAATCCATGCATACCTCAAGGAACTTGTGGATATATTCTTGAAATGCTGCTATCAATATTCATGAAAACACTGCTGGCACATTCTTCAGTCCAAAGGGCATGATATGGTATGCAAAAGATCCCCATTTGGTTGTGAAAGTGGTCTTCTTCTTGTCTTCTTTGGCTATTCTCACTTGATGATACCCTGAGAAACCATCTGTGAATGAATAGGCTTCATTTCCTGCCACATTGTCGAGAACCTCATCACTAAACAGAGTGGGAAATGGATCATGTATGCATGTGTTATTTAGGCTTCTGTAATCGACACATACTCTAATCTTGGATTTTTCCTTTTTGTTTTTTATGAAAATGAGACTGGCCCAATCTTCTTCCTCTACTGGAAAAATCAGCCCTACTTTCAACATTTTATCTATTTATGCTTTGAATTTATCCTTTACCCTTGGATTTAGGTTGTAAGGTCTATGCTTCACTGGTCTTGCGTCGGGCTTCAATACTATGCACATTTCCCCCATGTCCCCTTTTATCCCCTTTAGCTCCGCTACTAAATATGGGAATAAGTCTTTATATTCTTGTAAAAGGTCGAGGATCTCCTTGGTCATTTCTGTATCCCAATAGTCTCCAATGGACACTATTTTGGGTTTCTCTGTGGTTCCAATATTTAGCTTCCTAGTCTTCAAGGGTATCGGATGTAGTCCTTCTGTTTTTGGTTCTTCTTGTATATCCTGCTCCCCTTCTTTCTCTTCAAAGTATAAGTGTCGGAGATTATCTAAATCCTCGTCATCCATCTCACTATATATTCGTTTTCATGCTACTAATTATTTGATAATCTGCTTTGAGAGCGCTTGCTCTTCGTCTCCTTGAATTTCTAGAAAAAATAGTACTCTTTTGATGGCTTGTAGTGCCTATGTAACCGGTTTTGTTTCTCCTTCAAAAGAAAAACATTGTGTAAAATTTTCCGCAACTACTTGCCAGGCGCTAGTCCCTCTCTTCTTTTCTTCGGTTAAGTACCAGGCCTGTGGAATTGTGTCTAGTGAATGTATAAAAATGTGCATCCATAGAGATTTCGGATACTCTGCTTTCTTCTAGTTGTACTCGCAATTTTCTAAATGCTTCGTGGGGGTCAGAATCCCCTTGGTACTTCTCAATGAATTGTGGTCCTGCATCCTCCTTGAATATAGCTCTTAGTGCTATTGCAACATCTTCCCATCTCGGAAGTGAGTTGCGATGGTTGATCCACCATCTTGCCGACATGGATTGTAGTGTACTTCCATAAGAGGGACTCTATATTCTATTGGTACTTTTTCTTCTACTTTTTTCAATAAATGTATTTACAACATTCATATTTGATAGAGTCAGATATCCTCTTACCTCAGTTCCAATCCAGTTGACTCCTCGGATATTGGCACATCTTCTTGTATTAGTCTCGTATCCTCATTGTTGCCAATCATCCCAAGCTATTTCCGAGCCTAAGTCTAAAATCTAAACACTTCTCCAGCTTATGGCCCCTCCCACTGTTGGATTGATATAGTCTTCTCTCTTCCTTGCCATCATCTGGTAAAGGTGATCAAGAAGTTGAGCATCCTCTCTATTGTCAACAGTTTCTATATATCGGGGTCCCTGATATGGGTCAAGTGGATGAGTGACCATGACTTCCCCGTCTTCAAATATCATCAGTTCTATTTTCAAGTCGATCACTACATAATTCTCAAAGGCCCAATCTATCTGCAACAAAGCAAGATAGGGATCCTTGTCCCCCATGATGTCTATCACCTCAAAATCTATGTATGTTTTCACTGCCGCAACGTCAACCTCGATCTCTAATACCCTTCCTATGGGCACAATGCAGTACTAATTTTCCATGTGGAGCTTTATCACTGAGTACGTCAAATTAGGCCTCCCCAGTGCTTCCCATGTCTTTCTTGGTAGAATGTTGACATCTAATCCTAGGTCGAGCATGGTATATTTGATTTGAAATCCCACAACTTGAGTATTCACGCAGAATTCCTTTCCTGTTCTTCTCTTATTTATTTTTATCCTTCTTATGTATTTTTGGGTTGAATCTCTTAACTCTTCCAGTTCTGTGTTTTCTTACACCACCAATCTAGATTTTTCTTTAGTTGTTCCAGCATTGGTGCATTGGTTACAATTTTAAAAAATAATCAGAACCATTCCTCAATCATTGTACTTGTATGGGCCTACTTCTCTTTTTTTACGGTCGACTGTAGAAGCTTAATGCCTTTACTACCCCCTATTTGGGAAAATGTTTCCACTACCTCCTTAAAATATTGCTTCTGTTTATCTGGTCTGAACGCGATTTTTGGAGATGCTGGCTTGATCAACTTTATTGGGTCCATATTCTGTGTATCCTCCCCTATTTTATTTCCTCCCCGGGTTACTATGGCTACACTTTGCATGGGCTGAGCTTCTACTAATCTTGGTTTTGCATTCACCAGATTCGCTCCTCTCTGTCTGGCTCTTTCCTCCCACCTCTTAATTAATTCTGGACAATCTTTAGTTGCGTGTGTATTGACTCTGCACTGAGAACACCATGGTCTTCTGGGTAGCAGACATTCCCTTGCTACGTGTCCTTCTTGGTCATAGTTTTAGCACCTTACTGGTCCTCTTCCACCAGTTCTTCCTCCTCTCATTCCTCCTCCTAGTCCCTTTGGAGATTCATTCACTCTATAAGATGGTCTGTCCAATCGTTCTCCAGTGCATCAAGGGCTCTACATTGCTATGTATCATGCCTTGTAGAAGCACAAAATTCACAATATGTATTGTTTGAAATGTTGGAATACTTCTACAAAATTGGGCATAGTCATGGAGGATGACCAATGCCTTTTCATATTTCGCAGTATTCGGCGGTGGTCTGATTCTGTTGAGCGGGGAACCCTGGAAAGTGGGGTTGAGGTTGGTATAATCCTTGAGTGTTTATCTGCACAACTCCCCCAATGGGTGGATTCCCTTGAGTCCCTGTTGCTGAAGCTCCCACATTTCCCCCTCGCAACCTCGGGCATTCTGTGGCCACATGTCCCTCCATCAGACAATGGGTACACCACACATTGGGCCTTGCAGGTCGTATCAACTGAATGTCCTTAAAATTCTCCATTAAAATGGCTATATGATGTTGTAGCCCCAATATGGAAGGGTCTTGAACTTCTTCTCCTCCCCTGAACTCTTGTGGATACTCTGCCATAGCCTCTATCCTCATCGATTGCTCTAGGGCATCTTGTAAGATATCAATATTCTGCTGTGCCAGTGGAGTTCTCGTCAACGGAATATGCGATTTAGTAAACCAATCTCATTGATGATTTAGATCGATTGGGTAACTCATTTTCCCAATCACGTCGTTGAACCTCCTCATCAGGTCCCACGCCGTTTCACCTTCTCAGTGTTTAATATCCCATAGCTCAGATAACCCTTGCTGATCTGTCTGAGGTAATTTAAATTCTTTGAAAAATGCTTTCTTTACATCTTCTATCACTAGGTTTTGATGAGATTTGAACCATTTAATGAACCAGCGAAGAGCTCTCTCTTTTAGAGTAGTCCAGAACTCGATCAACTTAACCGCCTCTAGTGTCTGCTGAGCCCTCCATATCACTTTGCAGAGATACCAGTGTTGCTCCACATCATCATTTCCCCTCCCAAAGAATTCTGGGTATCGAGTAAACGATCTTGCCATATTTCTTTTTATGGGTGGTACTAAAATAAAACCTCTACTTCCTGGTTGTGAAATTGTATTACTAGCACTATAGCTAGTAGATATCTATACTGTAGACTTAACACTATTAAACTTGCTAAACTTCTATAAGTTAACAAAAAAATTATCTGGAGGCTGATAGAGTACCGGGGGAAGGTTGGGACTAGAGCTACTTGAACTCTGGGGAATATAATTACCTTGAATTATGGGTGTCGACCTCTCTCAAAATAGTTGCCCATTGCAACATGCAACTCCACATCGGATATATCCTCAGGGCATGCGTCCTCCACATTGGAATTTTATCCTTTTCCTCTTTGGGTTGGGCTCCTATACAGTTGCCTAAATTCTTTGATGGTCCCTCCTATTCCTTGGGATCCCGTCTGACCTTCTATTTCCTTTGTCATCTGTAGATCCTTCTCCTTGTCCTATCGACTACTTTCCCTTTTCTGAAACTCCTTCATCACCCTTTCCCACCACTTCTCAGCAATCTACGCCCTCTGATGTGCTCGTCGCTCTCTCAATTTGCTGGAGGTTTCGACATCCATATCCCTATTCCCCCTTCTAACTTACTTGTAGAATCTTTCCCTCAGCTCCTTCCCCCAGTACTGGAGGTTTAAGTCTTCATCTCAGACTTTTGAAATGCTATCAAACCCTCAGCCACCATCAAATATTTGATCCACAATGGGATTCACTCCAACAGTTCTCCCCGCAATCCAGATCTAAATACATCTTCAGCTTTTGAAAAGGATTGGTAACACTCGGTTGCAAATTCCACAATGTATCCTTCCAAGGTAGATTATACCCATAAATCTACAGCTTGGGTTAAATTAGTATCTAATTGATGGAGTGCTACTAAATCTGTGTGCGTCCACTTGCGACAGACTCTACGCGACCCTCCTGGAAGTGACTTGACTTGTAGTATTTGCAACCAATTATAAATTTCTTAAAGAAAATTTCCCCAGAAAATTTCTTACAGGTCACTTGTAGATTCAGAAAACAGGACCCAATCCTTGACAATTTTCTCCCTTTGCTGTCGCAGCTCCGCTTGTTGCGATATGAACTAGTCTAAGTGGTTATCCCACCAACTTCGTAGTTCTCTCTCGTAGATCCATGATACCATGATCTAAATCCTAAATGAATTTTCGGGTCCAGGCAACGGAACCATTTTTTGGCGAAAAAGGAGGTCTCTGAGCAAGACCTAGGTTCAGGATAGAGGCCAACAAGGTTTCCGCAGTAGTCTAGCATAATGCCAGCATTTTCACCCTACTCCAAGAAGCAGAGCATCTCACCCGAGGTGTTCCGTGACCTTAGTAAGGTTAGGAGACAGATCATGTGCCAAATGGTTACAACCATGAAGAACAACTAAAGGAACTTGGAACAAAAAATAGATCTCACTACTATGTATAAGCTATTACTCATCAAGCATGTTCAGGATGTTGAATTGAAATTTAAAACGGGGCATAAATTCACAATAAGCAACTGATTAACACTCAACTCATACATCAACCACAACAAGAACCATATTTCATTATCAATATCAAACGACATATATCACTCTGCAGAGTCTATTACAAGGTGATTTAGTATAACAGAGATCTCATAGAGCTCCCCTACAGCTCTGCTCTCTCAATCGGCCCTCTTCTGGACTAAATAAGTCATCTACGCTGGCTGATTGCCTATTTTTTCTTCCGCTAACGTGATTGTCAGTATTTTCTCTTTTCTTTCTCCATTGTATGTCGCTTCTTCTTTATTAATAGGAGTTCTGCTGATTGTCCCTGTCTCCCATATCTGCCATCTGCACTGTTCTCTGCAACTACCGCATCACCTATCTTCTGGCTATCCGCAACCGTGACAACTCTCTTTCTACCTTGATTGTGCTCTGCCACCTGTTCTCCGCAACTCAAAACCGTTCCTTTTTAGAAAAAAAAGGCCCCAACACACTCTTCTTCACTAGATGATGGATATTTTCAGGCTTAACTAACCTCTAGAATCTCTCTTACCTTTTTCGACCATATACTAGAAATTTTTGATCAAGAACGTTGCCACAATACCAAAATTAGTTGAGTTGTGTGATGAATATGGAGAAATTATAGCTAAATTCTCGACCGCAGTTAGGTTCTTATATTACTAGTATAGTCCCTTATTGTTGTTAGTGTAACCCGCTTATTGTTATTTTTGTACCCCTGTAACCCCCATATTGTTATTATTTTTCCCTTACATTATTATTGTTAGGTCGACTAGGATTACATTGTGGCCCCACTAGGATTGCATTGTGGCCCCATGGACTCCTATATATAGAGAGGTGGTTTTTTCATTTTTATCATCCAAAAATTGTTCATTCATGTAATGTATCGGAGGTTTCCCCCTCAAAGTGGCTTATTTCTAAGGCGTTGATATCTATTTTCTTCTCTTTTTGGAGCTAGTTTCACAACATTTGGTATCAGAGCTTTGGATTCTAGGGTTTCGCTGCCCCAAACAGGTCATCGTGGAATTTTCGCTATAAATTTATTTCTACGAAGGTTCAGAAGTTGAAATTTTAAGAGTGCGAATCTGAAATCCCGAGGAACACCGTCACCAAATTTCAGAGCTTTGTTTGCAATATTGTCGGATATATGATCTGTGGAATGTAGGTCTTTTTGCATGCTCCTGAATTTAACATAAACTTGTCATCGTGACATTTTCGCTATAACGTTTTTTCTACGAAGGTTAAGAAGTTGAAATTTTTAGGGAGCGAAGAAGAAATCCTAAGGAAGATCGTCGCAAAATTTTAGAGCTTGGTTCGCAATATTTTTAGAGATATGGTCTGTGGAATTTAGGTCTTTTGAAGGCTCCCGAATTTCATCTCAAAGAGGTGATCGTGGGAAAATATTCATAACTCTCTCTTTGAGCATCAGATTGGAATTATGTAAGCAGTTTCCACAAGTACATGGACTGTAGTTTTTTATATATCGATTTTAAAGCCGAAGGAGGAAACAGTGACACGTGGTAGGTCGTACAAGTTCGATCTATTGAACCAATCCATAATTAGGTCATCGCAGGAGATTGGGCATAACTTTGTCTTCAAGAATCCAAATCAGGTCAGACCTGTGGCATTCAAAAGAACATTCATAGGGATACTTCAAGGCTAAATTTTAGATATTGAAGATCCAAAATCACAGAGATAATTTAGTTTCAATATAGAGCTCCTCAAAATCAAGAAAAAGGTGTGTATTTTTTTTCAAATTGCATAAGTCTTGCTTTAAAAATCAGTTCTAGTTGATTCCAAAGGCCTATTGAGCATAGATATCAGTATCGGGTTCTAAAATGAGTCCTAAAAAGAATTAAACACCCATTATGCCTTCAAAAGGCTCTACTATGACTCATGAAGACGAAGAAATGCAACCTGAGATATCAAAAGTCCATGAGCAAGTGCACCAAATTTCGCTATCGCAAAGAGAAACAAAAAATGAAATGGAAGTTTTGAAGAAAGGAGTAAAAACTAAGATGGATGGTTTGAATAAAAGCGTGGAAGCTAAGATGAATGGTTTGGAAGCTAATATGGAGGGCATGGAAGTTGGCATGGAAGCTAAGATGGATGACATGGAAGCTAAGATCAATGAAAAAATGGAAAACATGAAGAATGATCTAAAAGTGGACATCAAAGGTTTGGCAAAGTTGATACAAGAAATGTTTCCTCATGGCAAAAAGATATTAGAGGAAACTAATGATGAGAAAAAAATAAATGTTAATCGTGATTTCATAAACTCTAATGTTGGATTAAAGAACCACCATATTCCAAATATGGATATGAGGAAGTTTGATGGCAAGGATCTCATAACATGGATACTACAGATGGAGCAATATTTTGATCTCAATAATGTGCAAAACGCACAAAAGATACGCATTGCAACTTTACATTTAGAACAAAATACATTTGTATGGTATCGATGGCTTTGCTCCCGTAAAAAAATTGTCACTTGGTCAATTTTTACAGAGGAAATGATAACACATTATGAAGATACAAAGAGCAACACATTCTTTAGCCAATTGATCAATCTCAAACAAAAGGGTTTAGTGGCGGAGCACATTAAGGACTTCCAAAAATTGAATATAAGGGTAACTGATATTCCAGAGGAACACATGATTGATGTCTTCATAGGGACTTTAAAGGATAACATCCAACATGAAGTTCACATTTGGGAATCGGATTCATTAGAGAAGGCATTCGGGTTGGCAAGAAAAATTGAATGTAAAATTATGGCAACAAGGAAGCTTACCACTCACATCTATAAAGATGGAAATGTTGCTACTCCTAGACTTCCACAACCTACAAGGTTGACACCACAACAATTGGAAGAAAAAAGAGAAAAAGGGCTTTGCTATAGTTGTGATAGAAAATACACTAAAGTCCATAAGTGTGCTGAGAAGAAATTATTTTACATAGATTGTGAAGAGGAGGAAGAGAATGAACAAGGAACTTCAAAATAAGAGGATATACACTAGGAAGCAACCCTAGAAGAAGAAGTGAGTCCGACCATATCATGTAATGCATTGGCAGGAATTACCACTCTTCAAACTCTCAAGATAGAAGGACATATCAAGAAGAAAAAGGTAATAGTGTTGATTGATTCGGGTAGTACCCATAATTTTATTCATTGTAAGGTAGCCAAGGAATTGAATTGTTTCCTATACCCAGCACCAGAATGTCAAGTGATGGTTGCAAATGGAGGAACCATAAATTGCTCTGGAAAATGCCATAATATCAAGCTAACCATGGGGGAATATGTATTGAATAGTCCAATGCTTTCCATTCCTATGGGAGGTGCTGATGTCGTACTAGGAGTACAATGGTTACAATCTTTGGGGACGGTAGCTTTTAATTTTCAAGAACTTTTCTTGAAATTTTTTTCAGATGGAAAGGAAGTCGAATTACGGGGTATTGCGGGGAAGCCAGGAAGGATAATAAGCTCTAATGTCATGACAAAGCTTCTAAAGAAAGAACAGCGAGGCGTAATTGCACAATTATGCTCACTAGAAGTTCCAACATAAAAATCATCTATTTCTGCAGATCTCCAACAAGTCTTGGACAATCATTCCAAGGTGTTTGAAACTCCCAAAGGACTCCCACCTATTCGTGATCATGATCATGCTATTCATTTGATTCCAGAAGTGTTCCTCCAAACATCAGGCCTTATATATATCCTTACGTCCAAAAGAGCGAAATTGAACGTATGATTGCAGAAATGTTAGAGGCGGGTATAATTCAACCTAGTCAAAGTTCTTTCTCTGCTCCTGTAGTATTGGTACACAAGAAGGATGGATCATGGCACATGTGTCCTGATTATAGGGAGCTCAATAAGCTCACCATTAAATATAAATTTCCCATTCCTGTGATTGATGAATTATTGGATGAATTACATGGAGCAATTTATTTTACCAAGTTGGATCTTCGTTCAGGATATCATCAAATTAGAATGAGGACTGAAGATATTCCAAAAACAACATTTCGAACTCATGAGGGTCATTATGAATTTTTGGTCATGCCTTTTGGCCTTACCAATACACCTTCTACATTTCAAGGGTTGATGAATTCCATTTTCAAACCCTTCCTTAGAAAATTTGTGCTAGTATTTTTTGATGATATACTAATCTACAACAGGTCTTGGAAGGATAATGTTCAACATGTTGACATGGTGCTCAAACTATTGGAAGAGAAACAATTATATGAAAAAACATCCAAATGTTTCTTTGGAGTACAAGAGGTGGAATATCTGGGTCATATTGTATCTCACGAGGGTGTTAAGGTAGACCCTAACAAAATTAAATCCATTAAGGAATGGAAAGTCCCCACAACCATAAAGCAATTGCAAAAATTTCTTGGGTTAATAGGGTAATATCGCAAGTTTGTTAAGAATTAGGGGAGAATAGCAGCACCTCTAACAACATTATTGAAGAAAGATGCATTTTAATGGACTCTTGAAGCAACTAAGGCGTTTGAACATCTTAAAGAGGCAATGTGCCTAGCACCAGTATTAGTTGTGCCAGACTTCACAAAAACCTTTATTGTGGAATGTGATGCCTCGGGAAATGGAATTGGTGTTGTTTTACTGCAAGAAGGAAGACCCATTGCTTTTGAAATTCGTTCAATCAAAGGAAAGTATTTAAAAAAGGCTATTATGAGAAGAAAATGTTGGAAATACTACATGCACTAAATAAATGGAGACCTTACCTAATGGGAAGACACTTCAAGGTAAAAATTGATCATGATAGTCTTAAACACTTTTTGGAACAAAGACTATCTTCAGAAGAGCAGCAAAAAGGGGTCACAAAGATGTTGGGTTATGATATTGAAATCATATACAAAAAAGGGAAGCTAAATGTTGTTGCAGATGCACTCTCAAGAAAGGATGAAGAGGTGGAAGCATTGCTTTGTGCCATTTCTATTATCCAACCAGATTGGATAACCGAAGCAAGGGATGAATGGAAGAAGGACGAAGAAGTTTGGACACTCATTCAAAAGTTGTAGCAAGATCCTAGTACATCTGATACATTTAATTGGAAAAATGATTCCTTATGGTACAAAGATCGCTTATATATTTGCAAGAACTCACAACTAAAACAAAATATTCTTTTGGAATTGCACACTTCTCCTTTAGGAAGACACTCGGGATTTTTAAAAACTTACCACAGGGTGAAGAAATATATTTTTTGGGATGGCCTTAAATTTGATATTCAAAATTTTGTACCGAAATGTTTAGTTTGCTAGCAAAATAAAGTTGAGACAATTAAGAACTCGGGTCTTCTACAACCTTTATCCATTCCAAGTCAACATTGGGAGGAGATTTCAATGGATTTTATCACAGGTTTACCTAAGTCTAAAGGAAGGAGTGTCATCATGGTGGTAGTTGATAGAATTACCAAGTATGCACACTTTTGTGCATTATCTCATCCATTTAAAGTAAGTACAGTTGCTACTACATTTATGGAAACAATTCAAAAGCCACATGGAAACCCGAAGATTATTGTAAGTGACAGAGATGCCATTTTTACATTAAATTTTTGGATGGAATTATTTTCTTGTTTGGGTACTCAACTAGCTCATAGATCATCTTATCATCCTCTATCCTATGGTCAAACAAAGATAGTGAATAAATTTTTGGAAGGCTATTTTCGTTATTTTGTATCTGATAAGCAAGAAAAATGGATCAAGTGGTTACCTCTCACTGAATGGTGGTATAACACTTCCTTCCATACTGCAGCAAAAATGACCCCATTTATGGCACTTTATGGATATCATCCACCGTCCATCACATCTTCTTTAAGGGAAAATTCTAGGGTTCAAGCAATGGAGGATCACATCGAGCATCAACAAGAAGTTCTCCAACTTTTAAGGATAACCTAAATTTTGCACAAAATCGAATGAAACAACAGGCAGATCATCATCGCAGTGAGAGAAGTTTTGATGTGGGAGACTGGGTAGTTTTACAGCTACAACCATACAAAAAAATGTCCCTCAAGCAAGCTAAGAAGGATAATAAATTATCGCCAAAGTACTATGGTCCCTACAAGGTGTTGCAAAAGATTGGTACTATGGCATACAAATTGGAGCTTCCTACTTCTTCGAGAGTGCATCCAGTTTTCCATGTTTCATGCTTAAAAAAGGTTATAGGGGACAAAATTCTAGTTCATACAATATTGCCAGAACTTGATGAGGAAGGAAAAACCATATTGGAACCTGAATAAGTCATGGAGACAAGAACTTGACATCTACGAAATCGATCAATTTCAGAGTATCTCATCAAATGGAAGAACTTACCCACTAAATATTCTACATGGGAGGATGAGAATTTTATACAGAAGCACCTGGAGCTACTCAAGTGTTGAGGACAACACTTTTTTGAATGAGAGGAACATGTTAGGTCCTTATATTAGTAGTATAGTCCCTTATTGTTGTTAGTGTAACCCCCTTATTGTTATTGTTGTACCCCTGTAACCCCCATATTGTTATTATTGTGCCCTTACATTATTATTGTTAGGTCGGCTAGGATTACATTGTGGCCCCATGTACTCCTATATATAGAGAGGAGGTTTTTTCATTTGTATCATCCAAGAATTGTTCATTCATGTAATGTATTGGAGGTTTCCCCCTCGAAGTGGCTTATTTATAAGGCGTTGATATCTCTTTTCTTCTCTTTTTGGAGTTGGTTTCACAACAACCGCACACGCAAAACTAACTAATCTTGGTTGCAATCGCACGCAAAAGCTTGTATCCATGTGGTTTGATCCTTTCAACTGCACACACAAGTTTAGCTCCATGCGGTTGGGGAAGAAGATGTGAGAAAAGCAATTAAATTAGCTCAGATCCTACCCAAACTTATTCCAGAGCTTGACAAGCCTGTGTAGGACCTTTGGAAGCCATTCACACCTCTGCAACACTTAACGAAGTCACTGCCACATCACCATTACCACCATAAGTCAAATTAAGTTTACTTGGATGCCAACCAACAAATATACTAATACTTGGGCCATCAACCTACTCCATAACAACGCTACCATCAGTATGTAGCTTTAGAACATGTTAGACAACCTCCAACACCTGTAAAACCAACTCAAGCATCCTATATTGATACTTGTAGATCCTCTCCAATCCTTATGCATCATATCATCAACATGAGGACCTAATCCGGGACATGGGGACCTAATTTTCCGAACTCCTCAACTCTAACTCTTGTAGAAACAACCAACACATGCAAATAATAGCTCCATACTCACATCTTAATTCTTTTAGACATGCTAGGACTAATTAAAGACATAATCCATGTATAATCCACCTGTAACCAAACACACATGTGATAAACAACTCTCCTATAACCCATGCCACCACGTTGAGATCAATGCCAACTAATCAACACATCTCCATCACTGCAACACACATCAATTCCAACACAATTAGTTACCAATCCAATTATTTTTGACATTATTCCCAACCAAAATATAATTATATAAAACAAAATATATTTTTCACTCACAAAAAAACCTTATAACCTTTCAAAATTATCGTATTGATAGAAAAGATGTCGCAACATCTCTTACATGCAGGATATTTATATATTTATATATCGCCGTAATTACTACATTAGATCACTAGTTAAATTCAAATATGACCATCAAAATAACGGTCAAATTGACGTTGGAATGTAGAAATCCATCTATCGTCACAATTTAGACAAAAAATTCCATTCGTCGTGATTCTGACTTGTAAAATTAGATGTCGCAATTGTGACATACTATATTTGTCGTCACATGTGATACAATCTAGAAATGGTTTGTCATATTTTTGACGCCATTGAAATGAGTTGTTAGAATTACAACAAACATTGAGACTTTACAATGCCAAAACTAAAAAAAATGAAATTTTCTTGAACTTTACAACAATATAGACCATACCGTTGGTCTATGTCATTGCAATTTAGTCCTATAGATAATATTTAAATGTTTCTTCTCTCCTATAGTCGAGTACTACCTAATTCGTAGCAGAAACATCAAAAGCCCCGGAAACTGTTAGCACTGGTATTTTCATCCCACCCACCCCACCTTATTTTGCTATGTTTTCACCTCATCTCCATCATTATCATTGACCTCGCTTCATTTTTTTTTTTTTTTAATATTTTCACCTTTTTCCCCAATATCCAAACATTTAATCTCATTTTCTAAATTATCCAAGTTATTACTAAAACCCAATATTCATTTACGATATATCCTAAACTATATTTAAAAACCCATATTTTAGTGCATTGAATTCCATTTAAAATCTCATTCAAACCTCCAAAACCCACATATATAACTTTTTGGCACTTTAACCCACTTATATAAAAGTTCAATTTTTTTAAAATGTTATAAGCTTTGCCACCCATCAAACAACCGTGTTATATAAAACTTACCATTATATATATATTACATATCATATATATAACAAAAAGCCGCCTAAAACATTGGTAGGACCCCTTGTACCTTTATCGCATATTGCCATCACAAGAAATGTTACCATATTCATTGCTTACCGCTCCAAAAAAACCCGATCGCGATTAAGGTGGGGCCCTCATCGCATTTCGCATATTTTACATGTTTCGCATTGGAACTAAACATTAAAAAATGTGATCATCGATTTGCGATATCACATCGCATATGTTTTAACTTAATTTTAAAAGCACCCACAACATATTTATTTTAACTTGCGATCCGGCAGGTTGGTCCCACCTCAGCAGCTCCTCCCCTACTTTACAACCTTTGCAATACATTAATATCGTAAAAACCTTATAATCTTCATACACTTGCCGCTTAAACCTTTCACCGATTCATAACACTCTGCCAATTGGAGTAGGCCCCTCTTCCCGCATTTCACAAAGTTTAGATGTTAACCCTGCAACTTATAACTAAAAGCTAAAAGTTGCGATGTGTGCCTGCGATCCGGTCCCACTTCTTCCCTGCCACATCATTCACCTCCTCCCCCACGCGTCACAATTCATAGTTTTTAAAGTTTACATCCTCCGCACTTATACCTAAAAGTTAAGAATTGCGATATGCACTGCGGTCCAGTCTCATCGACCCTCCACGTCACTTCCCCTTTGCATCGAATTGCTGATTTTATTCTTTATAACTTAAATTGTAAATATTGCAAAGTGCACGGATGCGATGCAACTTCAGAAATTGAAATTTAAATGGTTTCAAGTCCGGTATTTTGGTTTTTCACGTTGTTTTGTTTATAAAAGGGTTTTATAATAGCAAAAGGATTTTAGGTAAAAAAAGACAGAAATGTTGAGTCGAGCAACAGAAAGCGTTCAACACTCCATTCACGCAATAGATCTGCCAGCACAGCTCTCAGGTCATATGCCATCATATCAGAAAATTGTGGTCCACGTCCTAAACTGACCCACTACATAATCACATTAGCAACAACGCAGTATAGGAGAAAAGGGTCGATTCAACTCAAAAGTTAGCATAATAAAACATATTATTAACATTTATCCCTGTTCTCAAGGTGCAGATTAGCAAGGGAGGTTTCTCCAAATTCTTCCAAATCATGAATTCAAAGACTTGGGCAAGAAATTGAATTTATTTTAAACAAATAAACAATTTTATGTTCCTAGAGGTTAGGAAAAAAGCTTTGTTATTTGAAATAATTTTGGATCTGAGATTTGCCTCAAATTTTGTAAATTGGTCTATAAATTGCAGAAATTCAATGTAATAGTGGTTGGATGTCAGAATCAGTTTGATTTTTCCAGTTGATCAAGGGAACTTGTACTCAGTTTTGGCCAAGCTAATAAAGAGGAGTTGCAACTACATTTATGAGATACTTGTGGTATTTAATGTCTTTCATAGTTTCTTCTTTAGTCAAATATGTTTGAATGTATTTTTCGTGTCACTTTCATGTCTATGTTATGATCTTTTACAAGTTTGAAATTCAGAATACATGCTTGCACATGCTCTGTTTTGGGTAACTGATTTTTTCATTATCTTCTGTTTGAGAGAAATACATATCTTATGCTTCCCTCAGCCTCCTTGCA
Source organism: Pinus albicaulis (assembly GCA_034641835.2). Classification (NCBI taxonomy): domain Eukaryota; kingdom Viridiplantae; phylum Streptophyta; class Pinopsida; order Pinales; family Pinaceae; genus Pinus; species Pinus albicaulis. The sequence goes on along the minus strand of CM076577.1, from coordinate 1,408,132,409 downwards.
TTTTCTAAACCATCCCATAACAATTATCTTCAAGTGATTGAAATTATACCTACCTTGCCCCATTCATCCTTGCAACCCTAAATCTATTGCCCTGACCTAGCTTTCCTTGACCTAATTCCTTGATCCACTGATTTCCCCAACCAAACCAAATCAAAACAACCCCCGCACATCATACCTTGCCTAAAACCCTAATTTCTCCAGCCCTCCTGGCTATGACTCTTTTGGAGAGAGCCCTCTTCGGCTTGATAGGGCTAGCTATCAAGTCAAAATCTTGGTTTATGGTTACCTCTTTTGGGATTCCTTCCTCAGCCTTGGGAATCTGGTGGAGCGATAACAGAAACCATGGCACAACCCTAGAGTTCCTAAAAATCTTATGGTCACTACTATTCCATTTTAACCAATACTTCCCTATAAATATTCTCATGAGACTATTATAGTTCTTCCAAGGCCAAAACCATTGCACCTATTATTAATTATTCTAGTTACAATTGTTACAAACATATTGCATTCAATACCCAACTCAAAGTACCATGGGAAATATAAATTCATATAATTTGACAACATAAGCATATCAGGATAACATTAATGCACAACAAAATGTTGAACTCAATAAGACCAAGCCCTAAATAGGGTTTGTAGACATAAACGTACAAGAAAATGCATCATATTGTACTAAAAATGAAAACAAATACCGAAATTGCGTTTTATAATTAGAATATCAAAATTCACATAAAAATACCATCATACACAACAACCCTGATCTAAATGAAATGTCCAACTGAATTCATTCTCAACATGTTTCCCCCAACCATATACCATGTGGTTCATAATTCTCAACCACATGTCACCCCTAAACTAGAGCTACAACTCCACATACAAAGATAACCGAAATACACATACAAAACCAACACCTTTCAAGGTACCAAACCTAACAACTTTAGCCTCCAACCTATAGTCTCATGCCCCAATCAACTTGCACCCCACCTCCAAGGTGACTTACTGATGGCTAGGGATGGTCTCATCTCTATGGCTATGGGAGCTCATACTCCTCTGTAGGGCTCTAGGTACCCTTTCGGAAAAAATAGAAATAGCTCCGAGCCGGTTACAGAACCCAAGCATAGGGCTCAACTACTGGTCACTAAATTGAGTCCACACTAGAACTCCATGAATTCTAGAGTGAATCCTTGGATTCCACTCCCTAGACATAATTCCACACTGAATAATCCTATCTAATTTCCAACTGAATACATGCCTATTTTCACAAGAAAAATATTCACCTTTCTATTATTGCATGGACTCTCTCTGCCATGTGGAACCCCCTAGGACCATGTGGGCCCCATGTGTCCTTTTAACCCACTAAAATCACATCACCCCATTTCCTTTTACACTTTGGATTTGCATGCCCCCATACTCTTTACCGTGGAGTGGGCCCCGTAGCCAACCATTATAATATTATTATAAATTTAATTACATCATAATCACAAATCTAGGCTCTCCAACCTCACAACCTATAAAGACATATATATCTGGGCACATTGGCCCCAAAAAATATATTTAACATCTTTACATGGGCACACGGGAAACATAATATAACTTTTTTAGAATCACAGCTCGAAATCTCCACAGTTCTCATTTTTAAGTATCACGGTCCTCATACTCATTACATAGTTACTCTGGGCTTTACATGTCATAACTCGACCCACTTACCTAATCATGTGGATACTACCAAAGGCACCCCAACCTCAATATCCACATGTGTACATGTGTACATGTACAACAAAGGGGTCGGGAAGGGGTATTACATTCACCCCCACATTAATTATGCATTGCTTGGCTCATTGCATCTGATCCGGATTTAGGCAGGAACACAACAGAATACACATATAACCATAAATACAAAGATGCAGTGGAAATAACACTTCATTTCATTAATATCAAAGAACTAAAATCTATTTATAGATAGAATGGAAATAAACTAGCTAGGGCGTTGGTAACTTATCTTTGAGAAGGGATGTGATGGCTACAGGCCTCTGAAATGTGTTATAATGAGGCTCGGGGGCCTATTTATTATTGAGAAATAATAGAAAACCCTAAACATCGAATTACCTAACCGTAGGAGATGAAGTGCCAAAACTATGGGCTCCGTTTGGGTAAATTGCTACATCAACTTTCCGGGGACGTAACTTTGGCATGCGATCTCTGTTTGATGTGAACAATACCTCATTAGAAAGATATATCCAAGAAATACAACTTTTGATGTGAGAAACATTGGAAGAACTTCCATGTTGCTCCCAATTTTCCCAAAAAACGTTGTTTAGGGCCTCAAAACGACTCTGGAAGTTTAGGACTCGAAAAACTGCTAAAAATAGTAAATTGTGCTACAATTAAAAAAACTGAAAAATCGAAAGAAACAATGGTGGGGCCCCAAGTGGAATAGGCGGGCGGCCACCAATATCCACTTGGATCATTCCTCCCCGCTTAGGAATAAATGGTCCTCATTGTGTTGATTTCCTCCATGAGATGAGGAAACTTCTGCTGAACTTGGTCCCTAGTGAACCACTTGCCTTGGTGCAGGAGTTGGCCAACTTTGAAAACCTAATACAATTAGAACTTATGTTGGTGGGTGTTCTTGATTTGCATGTTCATGATACAATCTGTGGTGGTCTGTTCCATGTAGTCTAGGTTTAACTATGTTGGTGTGAGTTGTTATCTAATGTCGAAGGTGTCCAGTATAGGTGAGAAGTAGGGCCGAAGGTGTTCCACATTAAATACTAGGTGCAAACCAAGGAATGGTGGAATACTGACCTCAAAGGCGTTGGACCATACAACCTTGGTGATGGTGTATGACCCATATCGGAGTAGGCGAAGCTTGCGGCAGGGTCCAACGAGGCGCTTCTTCTGCAAATGTAGCCACACTTTGTCGCCCACCTGGAAGTTGTGTGGCACCCGATGTTGATCATGTCATTGCTTGTACTTAGCATTGGATCTTTCCATTATTTCATGAACGTGTTGGTGGATGCGCTTAATGTGCTCAATGAAACTATTCTCTCTATCAGCTTCAGACTAGACATGAGTCGAATCAACCTGAGTAGCCGCAAATGGCATGGCTACGCCAATGGGACAGAGTGGTTGTAATCCCAATCCCACTTGATAGGGGTTGTGGCTGGTTGAGCTATGGAGAGCCCAATTATAACTGCGTTGTACATAGGGAAGGCTCTCATCCCATGTGCATGGCTGATTTGAATTGTACATGCGTAGAATGTGTACGATCATCCTGTTGACGACCTCTATCTGGCCATCAGTTTGGGGATAGAAAGCTGTCGAATTGGTGAGCTTGGTGTCCAACATTTACCAAAGGCTAGACCAAAATGTGTTGAGGAACATGTTGTCCCAATCTAAGATGATAGACTGTGGAATCCCAAAGTGCACCCACACTCATTCAAAGGAGAGTTTAGTAGTGGCTTTTGCTGTGATATTATTCTTACAGGTCGCCATAATGACCTTCTTCGAGAATCTGTTGAAGACCATGAAAACACAGTCATTTCCATGCTTAGTAGAAGGAAAGCCCGACATGTAATCCATGGAGATGGATTCCCAAGGTCGAATAGGGGTAGGTAGTGGAGTATAGAGGCCTTGCTTCTTGATGGTCGGTTTGGAAATGGTGCAAGTAGTGCAGGATCTGATGTACTTCCCGACATCCCGTCGAAGGTTCGAACAATAGAAATACTTTTTCAGTATGCCACTGTTTTCTCAACCCTGAAATGCCCAATGAATCGACTGTGGTGTGCTTCCAAAATCATCTTGGCACACTCGTTTGAAGGAACACAAAGGTGTCCCAGGTGACATAGCAGTCCATCTTGGAGGTGAAAATTTGGAACTTGTGTACCCTCCAAGAGTGTCTTGTATGCGTGGCTGAATTCCGGATCACTCTTGTAGAGAAGTGACCAATCAGAAGTCTCGCGCCCACAAGAGTTGATAATGATGCTTAGCACGACGATTGATAGTTGGTTGAGGCAGTCTGAAACATTATTGGTGCTACCCTTCTTGTACTTTATTTTCAAATGAAACTGTTGCAGATATGTGGACCACTTCTGATGTCGATTGTTCTGCAAATTCCCTTGTGTCTATATGAACTCCAGGGGTAGGTGGTCTGTGTGGATGACCGTTTCATTCCCAAAAATGTAATGCTTCCATTATCGGCAAGCCTCCACAATGAAATTCATTTATTTGTCGTAAGTGGGATACTTGCGTACTGTGTCGCACATTGTCTCACTGCGATATGCCATTGGATGCCCCTGTTGAGTAAGAACTACCTCTATAGCATAGTCAGAGGCATCTGTCTCAATCTCAAAGGGTTGTTTCAAGTTTAGTAATGTGATCACTAGGGCAGAATAGAGGCGATGTTTCAATTCTATGAATGCCTTTTGTTGTGATTCTGACGGAAATAATTTTGCTTTCGCTCCTCCCTTGGTGACTTGACTCAAGGGCCAAGTGATATGAGAGAATCCCAACACAAACCTGCGGTAGAAATTAGAAATACCTAGAAAGCTGTGAAGCTCTATTAGAGTGGTTGGGGCTGGCCAATCCTGAATGACTTGGATCTTGGTTAGATCCACAGTCACCCCCCGTTCATCAATAATGTATCCTAGATACTGAACCTAGGTCATTCCAAAAGTGCACTTCTCCAAATTGGCACAGAAATTTTGTTGCTGCAGTGTTTGGAGGACCTGTCGGATGTGGTGGAGGTGATCTTCCCAAGTATGGCTGAATATCAGGATGTCATCTAATTACTCTACTACAAATGAGTTGGTGAATGGCTGCAAGATGTCGTCCATCAACCTCATGAAGGTTGTGGGAGAATTCATAAACCTAAAAGGTATGACCAGCCATTCGAAAAGGTCCTCCTTGGATTTGAAGGTGGTCTTCCACACATCATAGGGTTTGATTGGTACCTGGTGATACCTGGACTTCAAGTCAATCTTACTGAAATATTTTTCCCCTTTGAGTTGGTCCAAAAGGTCATCAATCTGTGGGATCGGGTACCTATTCTGGACAGTGAACTTGTTCAGCGCTCGATAGTCAATACAAAGTCTCCAATTCCCATCCTTCTTCTGCACCACGCAATCGGGATCCCACAGGGCGATGAACTCAGCCAGATGTGACCTTTCTGCAGCAGCTCTTGAATTTGCCTCTTGATTTCATCATTATCCAAAACATAGCATCGATATATTGGCACATTGGGAAATTACACACCTGGGGTCATATCGATGGGGTGATTGACCTGACAATGTAGAGGCACCCCTGCAGGTGAGGTGAAGATGTCCTTGTACTCCTCCATGACCTTGTCCATTTATTTTTATCATGCAGAGGAGCCCTGTCTGAAGGTCGTGGTCATAATATTCTTCTTTCCCTGAGGGCAGATCACCAGGAAAAAAAATTTCCTAGTTTTGGAAATGAGCTTACTGGATTGTTTTGCAGTAACCAAAGATAGCGGTAGTCAGTGGTACCTCTGGTATCCTGTACAACTTATTTCCCAAAGTAACAATAACAAAGTGAGGCTGAGACTCATACACAATGTCCACAAGTATGGTTGGCCTAATAATACATCACAAATATCAAGAGGAGCAATGTCACATAATACCTCATCTGTGAAGGGCTTGATGCTATAGGGAAGGCGACACTACTGACTGACACGGAGATCCCGTCCTTGGTGAAGCCACCCGATGGTGTAAGACTGTGGGTGTGTTGTGGTTGGCAAGCCCAACCGCTTTATGACCTCTGCTGAAATGATGTTCTTCTGGCTCCCACTGTTGATAATGAACTGTAGCGGGGAACCCTTTACCCACATCTGGGAGTGGAAGAGATGTTCCTCCTCCTCTGGATCTTCCGATTCCTCCTTCTAGATATTCATGGTGGCAACAGTGGCATTGGGCTTCGCATTAATAATTTGCTTCCCTTTGTCATTCCCCTTGTTGGGTTCTAATTCAAAGTCGGAGCATGCATATGATTCAGAAGCCCTCATGTCGACCACCTGTGACTGCTTGGCTTGACACTCAGTTGTGTTGTGGGTGGAGCTCTTATGGAACTCACACCACTTCCCCGTAACCTTCTTCGGCTTCTTGGTGTTATTCTTTTCTTGTGGATTTGGCAGGTTGTCTTAGGCCACCATGCCTTGGCTTTCTCCTTTGTTCTGTGGTTTGGGGGAACCTTTCCCTTTCTTTTGATTCACATATCCAAAGTCTCGCTTCTTATGTTTGAATTTCTGCTTTATCATGGCAGCATACCGGTATGTCACACCAAACGAGGAGATGTTGAGGAACTCCATTTCCTCTTAATTGTATCTATGTAAAAAAATGTGGTACTTCGGAACCAAATGTTTCTTCGAATCTTTGATACCCAAATTTGTGCGCAGGGTATGGAATAGATTCGTCAGCTCATGCACATCTTGATCCCTTTGCTACTGCAACGTAGTCCATTGTATGTACTTGTCTTCATAGATCCCCATGGGATAATATTATTCCTTGATGGTGTCTCAAAAATAATTCCAAGTGGGTACGAACGAGAACAGAGAGGGTTCCCCCTCGTCCTTTTTCTCACAGTAGGTTTCCCACCAGTCCTTGACATGGGGGGTAGCTTTGAGGAGTTCAAAAATAATCTTCTCCCGGTCGAAAAAGTCATGAACTGAGAAATATCCTTCTAATAGATTCAACCATCTATCTACAAAGTCTGCATCTATTTTTCTCTCAAATATGGGAATGTCAAAGTTTACTTGTACCTTAAAAGGAGTTGCGCCTCCAGAGTGGCTGCTAGATGCATATGTGGCGCCGGTGGGCAGTCGTTGAAGGATATAGGTAAAGTTATCCATCATCGCGTTCCTTTTTTTTTCAAGGGCCTCCTTGAGCAATATTTTGACTGAGGATCTCCTGCTCCTTCATATTTCTTTTCGTCCCCCATGGGCGGTCGTCGGGGTTTGTGAGGTTGATCTTGCAAAGGTTCAATTAGATCGAGCCCTAACTCCTTATACCCCAACCTCGTTAGGTGAAAAGAAGGATCTAGAAAGAGCAGACCGCTCTGATACCACAAATCCATATTTATGCAGGAACGCAACAGAATACACATATAACTATAAATACAAATATGCAGCAAAAATAACACTTCATTTCATTAATATCAATGAACTGAAATTTGTTTACAGATAGAATGGAAATAAACTAGCTAGGGCACTGGTAGCTTATCTCTGAGAAGAGATGTGGTGTCTACAGGCCTCTGAACTGTGTTACAATGAGGCTCTATTGCCTATTTATTATTGAGAAACAATGGAAAACTCTAAACAGCCAAAAACCTAACCTTAGGAGATGAAGCACAAAAACTATGGGCCCTCTTTGGGTAAATTGGTACATCAACTTCCCGGGGACCTAACTTTGGCATATGATCTCCGTTTGACACACACAATACCTCGTTAGAAATATCTATCCGAGGACTACAACTTTTGATGTGAGAAAAATTGAAGGAAATTCCATGTTGCTCCCAGTTTTCCCAAAAAAGGTCGTTAAGGCCTCAAAACGGCTCCGGAAGTTCAGGACCCGAAAAACTGCTAAAAAAAGTAAACTGTGCTACAATTAAGGAAACTGAAAAACTAAAAGAAACAATGGTGGGGCCGCAAGTGGAATAGGCGGGTGGCCACCAATATCCACCTGGATCACCATCATATGTTGATAATATAAGTCTTTTTCTGCAAAGTAACTTGAGCTCACAATCTATAGTTGCAAATCCATGTCCTCATCCATGGCTTCATCCTAGGCATCCTCCATGCTTCTAGTGCAACTTGCATACCAACGAGGTTTGAAGGCCCTAGCCCCACATTGATGAGCGTGCAATCCTAGCACCATCACCATCACACGTAGAGGACATCAAACAAATGTCATATATATATATATATATATAAGTGAAACAACAACCAATTACATAATATCATTAATAAAACAACATATATAAAACACAATTTCATGAAATGCAAAATCCATTGCTAATTGCTTTCATGAAATTGTGTTTTTTGTATCCTATTTTATTAATGATATTATGCATTTGGTTGTTGTTTCTCTTTTTGAAAGAAAGAGTATATATATATTATCTTAATTTATTAATGATATTATGCATGCATAATATATATATATATATATATATATATATATATATATATATATATATATATATATATATATATTAGAAAGAGAAACAACAACCAAATGCATAATATCATTAATAAAACAATATACATAAAACAAAATTTCATGTAATGCCATAGTTAGTTGTCAAGTGCCACAACCATAAGCACTCTCCTTGCATATAATTCATGTATACTATCATTGTATATAACCATATTTCTTTTAATAGTTGTTGTTTTTGAATTTTCGATTGCTTTCATTCATGCTACTCTATCTAAATTTATATAATAGCCTATCCTATCAAAGTTGTATCAAACTTGTTACAATCTATTATAACACATGTTCTCCCTGTTATTCACACTTGTTATGACCTGCCATAAATCCTGTCATAACTTGTCATAAGATTTCCATAAAAATTATTATGACCTAGTTACAACCCTATTGCATACCTCTCATGACTTGTCAGAAGACCTATCATCAAGTATAATACAGATTCCATAACACTTATTATGGCCTGGTTCCAACCTTGTTATATATTGTACATGATCTGTCAGAAGGCATGTCATAAAGTGTGATAAACTTGTTATAAACCTTTAGATAAATGACTCTTTCAGAACAATCACATTAGTATTTTTGGGTTCGATGTTTTGCACCATCAACTCTGGTTCATCATCAGGACATAGATGGAAGACCTGATCTAATAAGAGAAATAAATAATGTGGAGATGCTCGAGAAAATTCAACGGAAAAATCAAAGCAATATGTTAGAAAGTCAACTTCAATGAAATATAAATAATAATAATAAATTATTACTTAATTAATTAATAATTTATTTAAACGTATAACTCCTTAAAAATACAAATAAAATTAAAATAAATAGAAATATTAATAATAATATTTTTTTAGAAATGTATGATAATATATATATATATATATATATATATATATATATATATATATATATATATATATATATATATATATATATTAATGGGGTTTAGGTTAGATAATTCTTTTTCATAAAATATATATATTATTGTTTTATTAAATATGATTATTAATAATATGTATTAATTAAATAAATATATAATATGAATTAATAATAAAATGTATTCAATAATTGGTATTAGATAAATATACATATAATTAATAATATGTATCAACTACATAGGATCAATAATATGACTATGTTCTAATAAAAAATATTATTTATTGTATATAATAATAAATTATTTAATTAATAAATTGTTTTATTATATATATAACAAACGTGAATCACAACATATACTGATTATCTTCCACTGCTAGTCCCTATTATGATGATGTGATAAATATGTTATAACATGTTATAAATATATTATAACCTAGTCACACACGTGTTGTAACCTATCCTAGACTTGCCCACCACTATAAACCTGTTATATAACCTATCTTGCAGCCAAGTGTGCTACTTTTCCAATGCTTATATTGTGTTATCATACACTTGCATTAATTCCACAATCCTTGCGTCACATTTCAAGGCATTCAAGCAACATTCATAAATGCTTTCTGCATTCTAGATCAGAGCTCCATTTTGATGGTTCTTGGAACACTTGATAACAAATCCATACCACTTTGATTAACTTTATCCCATGAATAGAGTCTTGCATGCTCCCACTTTGATATGGTAAATAAAACCCTAGTTTTCCATTTTCCCAGCACAAATCTCTTCATAACTTGCCTACTTTGCTGAATTCATAATTTAATGACACTGAACAATTAACATAATCATGTGTTATCCTTTTTCCCGGATCCGGGTAACGTGACATCCAACCCACCCACAGTGTATGATGACATAACCAGCTGAGGAATGATGATGCCATGGCAGGACAACCGCACCACGTCGCAGTAGAGGACAATTAAGAGAGTTAATGAGATAGGTGTCAGACAACTGTGGCCTCGATTGGAGAGGCACAACCATTAAATCCAAACACCACGTTCTCCCTCGCATTCATTCTTCGGCTTACAAGTGCAGCTCTGTGCTCCCATTGTCATGGCGCCCAGGCACAGACAAAAGCCTTGCAGAGGTAGCACTAGGGGTGCCCTCCCTGCCAGGCTAATTAGAGCCTCTACTGACAAACATTTTCACTCCATTGATGAACCATCCTCTGCTCCCTACACTCAATCCGCAACCCTGACCACTGACAACTCCTCCTCTCACTCCGCAGCCCTAACCACTGATGGCTCCTCGGCTCTCTTTGCTCTTATGGTTCCACCCACAGCCTCCCTCATCCCTTCTTTTGAGCCATCCGAGACACCCCAGCCCCGAACCAAGCAGAAATATTGCAAATCAAAAATTCCCTGTTATGTTTAAAACCTCCGCCCAAGAAGCTCGAACGCTTGCTTATCAAGGCTTCCTCCTTGTACATCCCCAATATTTGGAAATACAAGGCAGGTGGCTGGCGCAAATGCGATGAAAGAGGAGAGCTAATGGAGCCAAAGCCTTATGTATTCATGAAGGAGGAGGAAATTTCCCGTATTTACGAGTGTCCAGTGACCGAGGAGGAATCGTCGGCACCTGATGCAGACCAACATGGGGAAGCTCGCAAAGACTGAAGTTTTTTGCACCTCAGTCCACTTCTAGAAAGTATTTCTATCTATAGTTTTTACAATTTTTTATAGTGTTTTAATGAATGTAGATGTTTCAAGTTTTTACAGACAATTAAAGGGTTGGTTTCCCTGCTATGGGAAACCCCTTATTTTGAATTTTTGGACACAACTGAGAGCAAGAATTGGATAAGTTCCTCTGCTCATAGAATGGATTGTAAAATATTTTGCTAATCAATAGAATTATAATAGCTTACAAAAAAAAATCATGTGCTATCCTTTTTCATCTCCTTTCATAATGTTTCATACTTCCCATACACACAAACACATCTTCTACTTCTCATAGTCTTATGTTAAGGAGCTTAGATAAAAAAATTGTAGGGTGGCATCTAGAACCTGCCACAACATCTTGCCAATTCATACATATGCAGTTAGCCAAAGATGTCATTCTTCAAAAAGTACTAACTAATTTTCTTGTCCTAAGAAATTCATTATTTAAATTTTAGAGTGAGAATTCTCCATGCAAGCTAATGAAATATCGACTAGTTCCTTTTGTCTACACACATGGTGATGATATAAAATGCTTCTTCAATAATATTCACTACTTTTATTATCGCTGATTTCCACCATGAACATGGAGGTTTGCACTTCTAGACTCTCGAGAGTGATAGTATACTGAAAGCATTCATGAAAAACATTTAAGGGACAACACTAGAAATAACAAATTGACCATGTAAGAAATTTTGTTTCGTGACATTTTGTTAAAAAATTGAGCAATTGTATCCATGTTTCCTATTTTTTTGTTTCTTGACATTTTGTTAAATATTTGAGCAATTGTATCCATGTTTCCTATTTATTCTTGTTTCTTGACATTTTATTAAAAATTTGAGAAATTGTATCCATGTTTCCTATTTTTGCAACAACATTTGTGATAAGATCATATGTAATACAATTGGATGTCATTCCTCCTCTCACCATTCTATCATGTAATTGCTATGATTACCGCACAAATTCTTAACCAAGTTTCCAAACTGTGCAATTAGTGCAATTTTATCTAAGAGTGTTGTACTGCTTTGGAGAGTGCAATTAGCTTTCCTACATCTTCCTCATGTCCACAAGCACAACGATTGTAACCTTCGATCAGTGTAATAACTTGTGTCACAAATTTGCTTAGGCAAGTGACACCAACACGATAACCCCATTACAATAGTCATAATTATCTGCAATTTTCTACGAGCACCATAGGAAATTTATTTGTGATCATAGAGAAATTAGAAGCCTTTAAGGCATCCACAATAAGAACATCTGGATTTAAGCATTGCTAAAACAAAATTGGCATCAAATTCCCGAGGTATTCCACCGGCAAAAGATTTGGTGGTGAGTTTATGGACATTAGCCTTGGTAGCAAGTTATATATGCAACGTCAAATCATGCAACACCATGTAGACCCCGAGCACAAAATACCCAAATTACAAGGTGCCAAAAAAGGGGAGGTCACCCTCTATTAATAGATGGTGAGAAAATATTTGGCAAGATCAACGACGAGCTCTACCACCTTCAATTTGGAGGAGCCACATTTTGTTTACCAAGAAAACCAATACCCAAACCAACCATTAACCTTTCCAAAATCCCTGCAAGTGAACATATCATAAGCGAACACGGGGAAAACTATGCATGCGCCTAACCATATTGACTTAAAATTAAAGAGCCAAAATTGCAAAAGGCTGCTGCTGCCCATAGTGATATTTCAAGCAACATACGCCAATCATAAGAGGCAAGGTTTTGTGCCACATTTTTTTTTTTAAATTATGAAGAAGAGGACAAGTAGTAGCCCTTATTGGCAATTAAGTGTCAAGTGGCCGTTGGATTTTTCTCATTAAAAAACCCAAAAAAAAGCTGACCCTCGTGGAAATTTGAGTCACGTAAGCCAACAATGACCGAGTCATGAGTTTTGTATCACGTCAACGAAATATAAAATCCGAGTTTCATGTCACATAAGCCAATAAGATGCTTTGGGTTTTGTGGTATATATGTTAAAATATCTTTCATTGAAACAATTGAAATACATTGCCAAATTAGGAGTCAAATAGTGGCATTTTATGACAACATTTAGTGTCATGAGATGATTTCTGCCTTCTAAACTTTTACAACTCTTGCGGAAGTTACAGGCCACGAGTCTCAATGGTGAGGTACAGAGGTTCCACATCGAATCCTGTGAGATTCACTTATCAAACTTAAAGTGTTTGTCAATTTTGATATATATATATGGCATGGCAATCAATACAGATAGTCACAAGAGAACCCAATAGATAAATACTAAATACGACTAAAACAAGAATTGCAACCATTATCTATTAATCACATGCTCATTATCTATTACTCAATCACATGCTAGACATTTTGGGAATGTTGCCATGTTTCCTGCACCCCCCGCATATGCATCGCATTGAACAACACCAAACTTGAAACATTCATGGAATATATTATTCTCGCCGTGGATATGCTTTGGAAAGCCAAAAATATTAGCATATGATCACAGTGGAGTACTCTTTAGTAAAGAAACCACGTTGGAGGATTTTAGCATGTGTATATAGTGCAGGTTAATTTTGAGGTAAAAATTATAAACTAGCCTAAAAACCAATTAATAAACAATTACATTCATGGAATCTATTATTCTCGTAGTGGATATGCTATGGAAAACCAAAAATATTAGCATATGATCACAATTAGTAAAGAAACCATGTTGGAGGATTTTAGCATGTGTATATAGTGCAGGTTAACTTTGAGGTAAAAATTATAAACTAACCTAAAAACTAATTAATAAACCATTATAATATTCGTAGTGAACATAAGATATAAATGTTCAATGTTTGACTGTGCTAAATGGTGACATACTCCATATTTTTGAAGTATCACTCAAAAGCCACCCAAGATTGTGCAAAAGTCACCCATTGCTACATAGCCTTTATATTTGACATTCAAAGGCAAGTTTTGGCACATTATAACACCTGGATTAAAGGAACTATGACTATTAATAGTCACATAACGCCCACTTTTGTGTTGTATTTGTAGTACATTTACTTGTTGTTAGTATGAATCTTTCATTGTAAAAGATCACTTTAGCTACGCATAACAAATAGCCCTAACATCGATTATGGCTGCCAAATATCTTTAAATCTACAATTAGGTGATCCAAATAATGCTGCACAAATCCAAATCTAAACATAAAAGACATTAAGCAGATAAAGTAAAATGTGGCTCCATGCATCCAATAGACAAGACAAGAACAATGTATTTGAAATAATTTTTATATTATATTAAAAAGGGGGCACCTGAGAGGAAAACAAGAAAGGTGTTTTCCGGTTCTCCTCAATGGGATGGGTTCTTGAAAGTCCTCAACATTTCAGATCTAAAATTCCTCTCTCTTGTTGTTGTAGAAAACCCAGACAAACATAGAACTCAATGGGAGCTCACAAGGCAAAAATAGAGAATGTGACCTAGTATAGATCCAGAGTGATCTAATGCAATGGAGGTCCCTAATGAATGGGGAAAACCCTTTTATTTATAACAAAATATTAGGGTGGTCTAGAACTCGGTGCATGAATAAAATATTATTAATCGAATTCTAGAACCACCCTTTAGGAATATTTTATTATATTTGTTGGAGGGAAAAGGATTTTTGACTTGGGTCAATTCCTTTATTTATAAATAATAAATAAATAAATGATTTATTTATTATTTTAGGGAAATGATGGGACTATAATTAAATAAATAATAGTTTATTTAATTATTTATAAATGATTTGGTCAAATTTAACTAAGAATATTATTTAAATAACTTATTCCTAGGAAATAATCAAATAAATAAGGATTTATTTAATTGATTTCCTTGTTTTGGGTTAAATATGACTAGGAAATATAAACAAATAAGTTATTTCACATGGTGAAAGCAATTTTACTTAGGGTAAAATTGGTCTTACATGGTGTACTTGGGTTCATCTAATAATAATAGGTTAGATGACCAAAAAAATGGTGTAACAGATTTCCCCCCAACGTACGAGTGTTAGGAGCAAATCGTATGACCAAAGTACATTGTAAGAACTCAATCACTAGACATCAAGAGGGAAGTGAGAGAGAGAAATGTAAGGTAGTCGAATGTGCTAAAGGACTAGATCCTGAGGAGAAGAGACTTACAGGTGTAACAAGTCTCTAGTTTATGAAGTGGTACCTGTGCTAAAGGTGGTGGGGGAGGCATACCTATGCCCGCCGAGACAAAGTACAAAGAATAGGAAGTCTAGTAACCAGGGAACCGAACCATAAGGATATGTTGGCTTAAATAGGAGCTAGAAAAATAGAATGATGGATCCCACATGCATGCTATGCCTGTAATAACCGTCAGGACTTATACAATAATATTTTACTACATGAGATACAAAGACGCCCAAATGCCCCCTACACACGGGGAAGGGCTCACAAAATCTGACTGATACATGCAAATCGAAGAGGCGCTGCAAGCGGCTGAGGCTAATATCATCAAATGGAAGGAGTTGCATCAAGGGCTGAAATGAAGAAGTCATCTGAGCATGTGGGGGGTTACCTGTAGGGCCACCCCCTCATGAGGGTTGAGACATCTCAAACACCCAGGAATCACCAATAGTTGCTGCTGCATCACTGGACTATCAAGTGTATAGATCACGATCATGCTGAAAAGAGCTCGAACCAAGGTACATTACCCCCTAGACCTGGCTTCTGGAGTAAATGAGTTGATGTCAACAGAAGTAGGTCCGCCATAGGTGAGGTAACAAGGTAATCTCAACTAAGGCACGAGAGAAAATAGTAGAGCGACTAATAGACAGACACTGATGATGATAATGAAATAAGGGATACTGAGTAGCAGATGGAAGACTTCCCTTGTTAAAGCATAAGGGGAATGAATGGCTTGGCAACAACTGTCATAATATCAGGGAGGATAGGTGACAATGGTACGGAAGGCCATAATGTGCAACAGGAGAGAGGGACCAAGCGAGGAAGGATGGAGGACTATAGTGGGATATAAAGGGGCTCGATATAGATTCCATGACGAATGATGACTCAACTCAGATGCTCTAAAAAAGGGCAACTCGATGGTGCTGCCACACAGAAGAGGTCCAATGGGGGACCATAAAAACATGCGTACAATATGATATCTCATGACGAAAATCTACACGAACAAAGCCAAGTAAAGAGGTAAAGTGGTGCCCCAAGTACAAGTGTTGTAAGTGAAGAATTCCGATTGGAAGGAGAGATGAAAGGACCCTACGTGGACAAAATGTGTCCTAGTGAAGTATCCAAACATGAAAAACTAACAGATACGCATTTGAGTGCTCGGTGAGATCTTTCCAACAGTGTAGATGGTATGTCAAACGGGGCTATGGTTTGGTCGCAGCGGGCGAAAGAGAAAACAGGGTTTTTTCTTCTAATAAGGAATTTTCCCTCCAAAATCATTCATTTGCTTGTGTAGTTGTGGTGAATGTGGAGAGGAGAGAAGGCCCTAAATCTTGTGGCGATCGTAGCGGACAAATCGACCGTTGCAATCGCGATTCATCAGTTGCAGGTAAGAGGCCTAATCCTATTCTTTGTTTTTGATGGATTCAAAATTCAGATTAGGGGTTTAAATCTCAGTAACTTCTCATACTTCATCATTACGGTTGGGTCGCACTTTTTGGGGCAAAAACTATGACCTGGGACGCAGGTTTGGGCCTGAAAAGTGCGACCTGGCCCAGGATTTGGCCAAAAAGTGCGACCTGTTAGATGGGGGTGGTTTCAGTGCTGTTATGGGCTGAGATTTAGTTTTGGTGTAAGGAAATGTAGTTTTTTTTATCTGTAGACTGACAAAGATGATGGTTTTGTGTATATATGGCAGATATACGGATCAAGTGGAGAGAGAGAGACCTAGGTACATTACGGACGAAAATCCAAGCGGATCAGGGTGTCCGTCGTGCATATAGAAATTTGAATAACTGTTAAATTATTCACCGAGATTATCCTGATCACACACTATTTTAGCTTCATGCATAATACATAACCTCTTCTACTATTGATCATTAATTGTGGAAATATAAACAGTCACATGCGCACATTAAAACCATAAACAATCACACATATAAACACAGTATTTATGGGAAAGCTTAAAGCTGAAAACCCCCAACTATCTGTATATTATAATGATAGAGATCATGTAACAATCATTTTACAAACTCCTCACAAGCTCTCAGTACAATCTCCAATTGTTACACACTACACAAGCTCAGATCTAGCAAAACGCATGCTCCAATCTGCTCCACCTGTTAGCCTGCCTCTACTGCGTAATCCAAGATGAATAATGACCCAATCTGATTTCGAATCCACCTGGTGTGTACTACGCAATCCTCATTGGAATCTCCATCAATGTGTGATTTAATCCTTTTCCAGTATAGTCTAGCGATAAAGTCACCTTTGCTCTTTCTCACCTCTCTTCTTTGATCTCACAGCCTGTCATGCACTAAAGTTAATGATGTATTCTTTAGTTGATTTATGAGTTAATAATTAGTGAATTAATTAATAATTAATTCACACTCGTCACCAGTATCAATGATTAGGTTAGATACAACTAGCTCAACTATGTTCGCAGGTTAAGTGAATACAACTCACTAACTTCCTCAATCAACTCCACCAAACTAATCACATGAGTTCTTGGAAATCAACCATGCGATAGCTCCACTAAGCCCTAGGAATAGCGTAATTCCTTACATCAGCTGTTGTGCCACGCCCCATCCGGAGCATCAAACTCGCCACCATAACTCAAGAGAATAAGATAATGTTTAGAGGCCAAATATTATTAAGAGCTAATAATATTCGACATATCTATTTTTAGACTGGCAATCTAAAAATAGATTCCGCCCAATATGTCTAAAAATAGAAGTCCATCTATTTTTTCAGACTTGACCAACCATCCACAAATAGCATCCTGCAACTCATAGAACATGATCCATATGTCTAAAAATAGACATAGTCTAAAAATAGACTTTGCGCCAAAAATAGCCTGCGGGCCCACTTAGTGGAGGCCACTTCTTTCCACTAAGCTCATCATCTTGTTGCAATCTCAACACTCCCTCTCAACAAGATATGGATTATCTGCAACCCCTATCCTGCCTCTGTGGTATTCGAATTTGCTCCTGGTGAGCGCCTTCGTCAAGATATCAGTATCCTGATCCTCCGTAGGAATGTATGAAAGTAACATGACCTTCCGCTGCACACAATCAATGATATGATGATACCAGATGTCAATGTGTTTAGATCTGTCATGAAATACTGGATTAACCAAGAGTTTGATGCAACTCTGATTATCACAATAAATCACAGTAGGCTCTAAGTGTGAACCGAACAACTCGACCAGGATCTTTCTCATCCATATACCAGTATCCAATATACTGGTCAGGTGACTGTCTCTGTCTGCGCTGTGATGTAGGTGCTCCTACAACCTTCTCTGCATCTTGAGCCACTCGCTCAAATTCTGTAGTGCGGTTCTGCCCTCTGATGGTTGGCGCTGCATGAGTGGTCTCTTCCACTCCATGAACCTCATCTTGTGACTGATCCACATCCTGAGACTCATCCTTAGGAACCAATAGCTCCTCATCTGCATGAAAGTGTGGCTCCCTCTCAAGAGAACACTTCATGGCTTTCTCCTCCTGAAATTTGATATCCCGTCGCACAACAGTCTTGCGGCTGTCTGGCAAATACACACAATAGTTGTGGGGCATATCAGTGTACCCCACAAATATCCCAACCTCTGTGGTCGGCTCCAGCTTCTTCCTGGCATCCTTCGTCACATGAATGTAAACAAGTGAACCAAAAATCCTCAAATGGGAAATATCAAGCTTCTTACCAGAAAATGCCTCCTCGGGTGTACTCATGCCAAGTATCTTGTGAGGACAACGGTTCTGCACATATACTGCAGTATTTCATGCCTCTGCCCACAAGTGAATGGGTAGGCCCTGATCATGCAACATTGCCCGTGCAGCACCCACGATCGTTCTGTTCTTCCACTCAGCAACCCCATTCTGCTGTGGGTTATGAGGTGCTATGAGCTCTCTTCGAATTCCTTCTGTGCTGCAAAAGTCCTTGAATTCGCCAGAGATGAATTCACCACCATTGTCGCTCCTTAGAGCCTTCACCTGCTTCCCCGATTCTTTCTCAACTAGTGCCTTGAACTCACAGAACTTTGAGTATGTCTCGCTCTTCTTCTGCATGAAGAAGATCCAGCACTTCCGAGAAAAATAATCAACAAAGATCACATAGTACATGTGCTTTGCTGTCAAATCTACTGAGAAAGGTCCACACACGTCTGTGTGAATTCTCTCAAGGATCGTCGTGGCACGACTATCCTTCTCGTGAAAGGTGGCTTTCACAAATTTTCCCAAATTACACCCCTTTCACTGATCTGACTGCGCAAGAGTACCTTTAGGAAGCCTAGTAGAAATCTGTTGCAGTATCTTCAAAGCTCCATGGTGAAGGTGGCCCAATCTCCGGTGCCACAACTCGCCATCATCCCAGCTCACCACTCCTTCTGCCTTGCACGCCATTCTTTGCGCATCCATCTGCAATTGATAAAGGTTTCTTAAGGTTTCTTAACTCGAACCCCTATCCAACGGGTCTCGCCAGTTTCCCACCTTCTTTGCCCACGGAAAGCCTTTCCCTCACTAAAGACAACATCATATCCCTTGTCTTCTAACATCGCCACAGAGATAATATTCTTCTTCAATCTTGGAACATGCATCATTTCCTTCAATACGAAGGGTTTAACAGACTCCCTCTCAAAGGAAATGGTACCGATACCGGTCGCACTGTATCTACCATCATCGCCCATCTCCATGTGCACTCCAAGATCTTTCTCATCCAGATCAGTAAACAAATATCGATCTCATGTCATGTGAAAAGACGCACCACTGTCAAGAAACCACACTGAACCTGTCACACTTGAGACCAAGCATGCGATCAGCGAAAAATCCAGCTCAAACTATGAGGCTAAGGCCTCTCCAGCTGCAGATCCAGCAGCCTGCTTATTTTTCTTCTTCTATGGACAAGTAGTGGCGTAATGTCCATGTTGGTGACAGTGATATCACTTCACCTTGGACATGTCCTACTTCTTGCCTTTCGCACCGGATTGAGAAGCTTTCTTGCTCTTCCCCTTATTTGATTTGGCAGCCAAAGTGCAATTCTCTTCATCAGATTTCTTTGATGAAGATCTGTCCCTAGTACTCCGCCTTATCTCCTCTTGCATGAGATCCGACCAAAGTCGCTCCCATCCTGGCAATTTCTCCCGACCATTGACAGAGTCCTGATAGGAATGCCAACTCTTCGGAAGACCAAGGAGAGCCAAGTCCACCAATTCCTCATCATCTATAGTCACCCCCACACTTCCCAGCTCATCCCTGCATTGGGTGAACTTCGTGAGGTACTAAGGCATACGTAGCCTTTCTCCATCTTTATGTTTCTGAGTTTATCCTTTAGCGCCAACTTCCTCTGGTCGCTCTTGCTTTGGAATAAATCTGTCAAGGCTTTCCACATCAAGAATGGAGAAGCCTTACCATGAAGGCTGGACACTATGTGATCCTTCACACCCTCCAACAGACTCCTTTGACACTTTGCTGTCTTCTTTTGCCATGCGTCAAGTACGGCAGCATCAGTAGAAGTAGGCTTTGGGACTTCAGCATCTATGAAATCCTTCAACCCATTGTCATCTAGCACCGCCTCCATCCTGTCCTTCCATGCAATATAATTCGAGCTGCCCTCAAGGGCATACTCCAATCGCAATCCGTTGAAAGACATCTCAACTTCGACACCAAGAAAACACTACTGCAAATTCGAATTCCACCAGCTCAAAACTCAACTGCTTCAATGTTTTGCAATTGCTCCAATGATCAATATCGCTTTGATACCATGTAGAAATTTGAATAACTGTTAAATTATTCACCGAGATTATCCTGATCACACACTATTTGAGCTTCATGCATAATACATAACCTCTTCTACTATTGATCATTAATTGCGGAAATATAAACAATCGCATGCGCACATCAAAACCATAAACAATCACACATATAAACACAATATTTATGGGAAAGCTTAAAGTTGAAAACCCCCAACTATCTGTATATTATAATGATAGAGATCATGTAACAATCATTGTACAAACTCCTCACAAGCTCTTAGTACAATCTCCAATTGTTACACACTACACAAGCTCAGATCTAGCAAAAAACACATGCTCCAATCTGCTCCACCTGTTATCCTACCTCTACTGCACAATCCAAGATGAATAATGGCCCAATCTGAGTTCAAATCCACCTGGTGTGTATTGCGCAATCCTCATTGGCATCTCCATCAATATGTGGTGCAAACTCATGCACCAGTATAGTCACAACTGATAGTCACACTGCTCTTTCACCTACCTCTTCACTGGTCTCCACTGAAACTGTCCATGCACTGAAGTTAACTGATGTATTCTTTAGTTGATTAATGAGTTTATAATTAGTGAATTAATTAATAATTAATTCACACCACTCTCACTAGTGTATCAATCAGTTAGACTAGATACAACTAGCTCAACGATGTTTAACTGAGTTAAACTGAATACAACTCCACTAACTTCCTCAATCAACTCCACCAAACTCTGTCACATGAGTTCTAACTGAAGTATCCATGCAATAGCTCCACTTAACCCTCAGGAATAGCGTAATTCCTTATGTCAGCTCCTGTGCCACATCTGTGCACTTAACTGAAGTGCTCCAAGAGAATAAGATAATATTTATAGTCCAAATATTATTAAGAGCTAATAATATTCGACATATCTATTTTTAGACTGGCAATCTAAAAATAGATTCCGCCCAATATGTCTAAAAATAGAAGTCCATCTATTTTTCCGACTTGACCAACCATCCACAAATAGCATCCTGCAACTCATAGAACATGATCCATATGTCTAAAAATAGACATAGTCTAAAAATAGACTTTGCGCCAAAAATAGCCCGCAGGCCCACTTAGTGGAGGCGACTTCTTTCCACTAAGCTCATCATCTTGTTGCAATCTCAATAGTGCATTGGCTAGGTTTGGGGTTCTAAAATTTGTGGAGAACCCTTTGATGAGGGCTGGTGAGCCCTTGTTGGCCTGGATTATCAGTTATTGGGATCCAGACCATGAGGTGTTTATAGTGCAGGGGCACAGGATTGAGCTGACAGTTCAGGATCTGTATTTCCTGACTGGTCTCCCGCCATTAGGGATGGTGGGAAATACATAGCCAGTGTTACCGCAAGGGTGTAACATCATGGAGTTTGTTGAGCGACATTGTCGACCAGGTGTCCGAGTCAAAGGGACTCAGATATCGATTGGGGATCTAGAGAGGTTGGAGAGCCGGGCAGTGGCAGCAGTAGTGTTGCGGATCTTGGGAAGCCAGGCGTTCCATCACATCACTGGAGGGTAGATGATGATTGTAGAGAGTGTGTTGGGTGGGACCTACTATGGGTGGGCCCAGATGATGTTGGTGGCGGTGAAACGACAGCTGTCGCTATGTAAGCGGAAATTGAATCATGATTGTGCCTATGGGACGGTATTGTGCTCTTTCTTTTTTGAGAAGATCTCGACCTTACGACCTCGTATACAGTTACCTGATGGGTGTCTGAGAGAGCCCCGGATGCATCGATGGGGACGACTACTATGTAGAGGAGGGGGAGGGGCGGTCGGACGGGTGTTTCGACCAGAGTTCTTCACCCATTGGGATCAGATGCCATTGTACATAGACAACTACCCCTATAGTGGGATGAGTTATTGGGGAGATCCGAACTTGCCGCTTTCGCCTGGTCGGGTATGGGGGCCTGATGGTAAGTGACAAGCAACTAATCTGTTATGTGCATTTTAGTGTTTGTGACTAGTATTCATGGTACTAATCCTTATACTTTTTGGAATGCAGATATAGCTCCGGTAAAACCGGCCGGATATATGGGACGACCTGCAGCAGCAAGAGCTACAGGTGCAAGTGGATCAAGGATGACACAGAACGAGGATATGGCTGCTCTGTTGGAGGACATCCGTTGTAGATGTGAGGGGCTGCTGACCGATGTGTCGGAGCATGGTTGGCAGGATTTAGACGACCAGTACATAGAGTTATGTATTGGGCTACTCTTGGAATGGCGAGGTATCATGCGATGCATGGCGATGGCCGGTCAGACTGTGCATGATCTACGAGCTGTGGGAGCAGAGCCATTGGCTTGGGATCCTCCAGAGAGTGATTAAATGTAGGTCAGTTGGTGCCCCCCAGCGTCTATGTAGGGGCAAGTGGTGCCCCCCATTTTTGTAGTTTTGTTTTTTG
This sequence comes from Pinus albicaulis, assembly GCA_034641835.2. NCBI lineage: Eukaryota > Viridiplantae > Streptophyta > Pinopsida > Pinales > Pinaceae > Pinus > Pinus albicaulis. Next base: position 1,408,109,278 of record CM076577.1, on the reverse strand, counting down.
TAACATGCTATGGGCATGTCATATGTTTCAGAGTAGATGGACTCTAAAAACACATGTTATATGATATATATGATTTATATACATTTTTTTGATGATGTTAAATGTTATTGTCTTGTGTGTGATAAATGCCAGTGTAGAACATGATTTGTGATTTGATCTACGTAGTGATTTTGACTTCTAGGGATATGGTTGAAAGTGATGAATCTAAATTCATGTATCAAAAGTTTCACTTTTAAATATTGTTTAAACATGATAGGGTTATGCACAAAATAGACACCATTAAGCTGTAAGACAAGAAGCAGGGAATCTAAATGAACGTGTAGATGGAGGATGTGATGTGAGAGAGAATCGGCTAAGAGACAACGTACTGCATCATATTCGGCCTGATTATTGGTGGCATTACCAATGCAGACCCCATTTGCAAGAACCAAGGTATGCAAGGGCGTAAAGATGGCCCATGCTTCCGAGGCTAGATTCCGGGAATAGCGACTTGCCCCATCGGCATAGCCAAGATAATGTGTGGACGAGAGGGCCAGTGGAATAGTGTCACAAGACAAGAAATGGGAGGGAGGAGAATAAGGATGGCAGTGTGAGTAGAGGGTAGACATCCACTGACAACTACGGGAGGGAGCAGTCGGGGTAGGAAGTCTAGGACTCATAGATCGACTAGAGGGAGATGAATGAGAACTATGGGATGAAGAGCGGGAACTCATGCTGCGAAGAACATCATAGATACGGATGGTATGATCGTGATGATGGGAGGAAATGGAAAGGTCAAGGAAACCACATGACGCTGCAAAGCTACCTAAATCATCAGTATGGGAAGAGAGGTGCATATACGGGTCATCAAGGGGAATGACAGAAGAATAGGTCAAAATATGGTCAAAGCATGAAGAGTTCGAGAATGTTGCTGAAGGAGAATCAAGCAAAACATACGGAGTGGATTCAGAGGGAATGTACTCCGAGATTCGTGCGGATGATGATAGGTATAGGACGGGGGCAACAGGTTCCGACATCTCAACATTAGGGGAGGAATTTCAATGGTAGTAGGGGGATCCTCGAGTTGACCTGACGCATATTGAGCAAGGATGGGAGAGGCAGATTGATTTTGTTCAACTTTGTACTCGTGAATGACCTCTAAAGAGGCTCGGTAATGCGTGAGGTGAGGAAAATGGAGAGAATAATGGCCATGGACACCACACAGAGCACAGGGTTTGTTGGTGTGAAGATTCTTTGGGTTCTTGGCTGCGGATGAGGAAGAAACAGAGGTTTCAGAGACCGTAGATTCAGGGAATGTGACTTTAACCATGGGTTGGATATGGGGCAACTCAGGACAAGTATGGGTGGGATGACCAATACCATCACACAAGGCACAATGCTTGGCGGGTGGGGGAGGGGTAGGGTCGGGTGCAGTGGCCTTGTCCTTGGATGCCCCCTTGCGAGTTTTTCTTTTCTTGCCTGTAGCTGTCACAACATGAGGAGGGTCTTGCGGAGGGGCTAGGGGCACTGTAGCGGTGGAAGGAGTGAAGGGAATCAGTTGCACTGGTGTCACAGCAATGTATGGTTTGGGGTGGCCCGGTGGGATCTCGGCTGGAGGAGTAATATACCATACTGGTATTCCCAAGGTTAAATTAGGGAGGTAAAGGGTGGCCATGACAGGAACTGAATAGACACCCGGGGGGGGGGACCAAGGAAAGGTATCTGACCAGTGGGGTAATGGCCAGGAGGGATGGCTCCCAGATGGTTAAGACTTGGGGGAACCGACCCAGAAGGGTAGAGAGGCTCATGGGTACCAGTTGTAGGGGAAGGGTCAGTAGGAGGAGGTCCAAGTGGAGGTGGCGAAGGGCTAGGAGCAGGTTGGGGTGGGTAAGGTTGAGGTTGCTGACTAGTCAAAGTGGACTGCGCAAGGTCAGCCCGAGATGATTGCATCATGCAAACGCTCGCCAAGCTAGGATCAGAGACAGGGGGAGGGGGAGGACCCGGGAAGGTACCAAGCAAGGATGAGCCTTTATAGACGCCAGGGGAAACACTGGTCAAGGAATCAACTGTTTTCTTATTGGTGACAATAGAAATGGTGGACTCAAGGAAGCTCTGAGATTTTGGTTCATGGTAAGTCAACTGTTCAATAGTGACAATCTTGCCATTATGAGGGAAAAACATCTTGCAGTGGACTGCGGATGGGATGACAGACATGGCATAGGTGTAACTACGCCCCAAAATAATGTTGTAGTCAAGAGGGGCGTCGATAACTTCAATGTTGACACAAAAATTCTTACCCACAAGGGTGATAAGACAGTTACGGAAAAGGCCGATGGGATGGGAGGCATGGCCATCCCACGCATGAAGGGTGATTGTGGAAGGGGCCAGCTCAGGAGATCCAAGTTGTTTCCAAACCGAAGTAGACATCACACAGGTAGATGCTCCCTCATCAATAATACACCGAGCGATGTTGGCATTTCGGATTTTGACTGGGATTTGGAAAGCAATAGAAGCAGGAAGAGGGGGATGGTCTGACTGACGGGCATCGAAAACAATTAATTGATCATCAACAGGATCTACAGCACCCACGACAGATAGTAGAGCCTTCTTTTGAGAAGGACATGCCTGGAGGAGTTCCAGTGTTGAAATGGCAGCAAGAGATTGTGCTAGATCATCTACTATGCTGTATGAATGGGCAGCCCGACCAGAGGTAGCATTTCGGCGTAATGGGCCCTTAAGAGTCTTGGTATGAACCTCAGCTTTGGGCGGAGGGATTTGCAAGGGACCATTGGGTGTCGACAGAGGCTCTGTAGGACCTGAAGATGGGGACTCAGAGACAGATGGAACGGGAGGCGTGGAGTACTTACGGGACCGAGTTTGAAGGTTGAGGTCGACGATGAGAGGTTGGTCAGAGGCCATCATGAGAATCTGGTAATCGGAGGAACCAGAAGGGGAAGCTTGAGTGGTTACAGGGGCATGAGGTGGTTGAGTGGCCACGAATCCTTGTTGAGGGAAAGGATCGATAAACACAGCGGGTTGAGAAGTAGCTGGATTGGGGGGGATAGTAGGGGAGGAATGTTGTTCCCGGACGGTGGCCTGAGACTCCCACATTTGCCGCATCTGTGGTAATAGGGGACAATTGTGAGTGTAATGTTCGTAAACACCGCAGCATGAACAGGGCTTATTGGTGCGAAGCGGCTTGTCCGGCTTAGGTTGAGAGCCCTGCAGCTGGTTGGCAGTGTTAGGATCAAAACTTGAAGGAGTGGATCTATGATTACTAGGGGCAGATTGATTGCCTTTCCTCTTTCTTTTGGAAGGAAGAGAATTGTTCGTGCCCTGTTGCGCAAATACTTTCCCTGGAGGGGGTAGTAAGTGCTACGGCGGGGGTTGAGAAGGCAAGGGGGTGAGAGGTCCAAATGCTGGAGGAGATGGGACACCAGGATGTGGGTAAGTATAAGGGTTAGGATGGGTAACATTGAGGTAAGCAGGAGTGGGGGAAAAAGGAGGAGGCATGCTGTATCCTGGATACATGCTACCTGGAGGGGGAAAAGTGTCGAAGGGGCTGGCCCCTCCTGGAGGGAAACCATAGCCTAGAAGAGGTTGAGCAGAGGTATGTGACAGAGCTCCAACGATACTGTCAGCAGAGTGAGATGCCCCCAAGGCATTAGGGCCATCGGGCTTGGGGAGGTCAGGGAGGACGGTATAAACATAACCAGATTGAGCATAGATAAGGTCATATTTCAAGGCTATTTGGAGGGTGGCTTCTTCAGTTTGGGGAAGATGGGATGTGACATCTTTGCCAATGGGAGGTAAGAGAGAGCGAAGGAACCATTCCATGTAAACCCAATCTTCAAAGGGGGGAGCGCGACATAAGCTTCCTCTTCGTCGCCATTCCTGGACATGAGTGGAAAGGCGGGTCGAAGAGGATTGTTGAAAAGAAGTCAAGAGTTCAGTACCAGTGTCGTATAAGAGAGGGAGCTGGAAATAAGATAAAAAGGCTTGGGAAATGGTCGCAAAGGTGGTATGGGAAGAGGTGGCTTGATCAACATACCATTTAGAAGCTTCACCGGTAAGTGTGCGTTGGAACAATCGAAGATGGATGGAGTCATCGGTGATGGAATTGGAGCAACACCACATGTGGAAAGATCGGATATGGTTGGAAGGATCTTCACTAGCAAGGCCTTCGAACTTTGGAATGTCGGAGGGGAGCCTGGTTGGCATAGCAGGCCAACTGACATCGTGGCGAATAGGATCATTGGTTCATTATTTAATGCAGACCTCCAGACCTGGAATGGAGCAATGGCAATGAGGTAGAGGTCACGTAGGTAACGACTGAAACTGGACTCCAGCAGAATCAACAGCGCGAGCTAGGTCCCGAACTAGACATGGTGGAAGGTAATAGGGAGAACTCCGAACAATCGCAGGAAGAGTCGTAGTGCGGAATCTGGGTGAGTACTTGCCTCATGAATTCGGAAGGAGGTTTACTCAACCAGAATCAGGGTGAAGGCTAAGAAGTCTCTGGGATAAACGCCTTGGAGGCACAATGATGACGGGAAGAAGAAAAACCGATAAAGGCAGGGCGGTGCAAGATCAAGTGAGGTCAATGTCGAAACAAGGGCAGAGAGGTGCAATGTCAATTGATTTTAAAGTCTTTGCCAAGCGGTGTTAACCAGGCTCTTCTTCACTTAAGGTCAGTGTGTGGCGTGCGTTAATTTTAATTGTTTAAACCCAGACGTTTTGAGAGTAAAAGAAAAAGTGTGTTGCGTAACTGAAAAATAAATCTGCAGTAAATAAGACTGAAAGAACAGAAAATTAACAGCTAACAATGCATCAATCTAACCCAAGAAGGCGGGTCTCTCAGAACTAGTCTATAAGAGGGAAAAATCTAATCAAAGCACGCTAAAAAGAGGCCAATAGATCTAAGGTCGGGAGGGATGGGGATCTAAAGGATAAATCTACTGAAAAGAGGTGAAGATAATAGCAAAGAGGCAGAGGCAAGGTTGCTGCTAGAAAGGAGGGGATCAGCTAAAGGTGGAAGGGACAAGGAGGCAGCCCTAAAAATGAACCCAAACAAAACTATATGAGGTGTTTTGAAAGGGAGAAGAGCCGGGACGGGAAGGGGATTTGAACAAGGTATCGTATCCGAAGAAATAAGGTCAAACTTGAAATTGTATCAAACAAAGAAAACTTGCCCACAAAAAGTGGAGGTACCAGCAACTCAAAGGGCAAGATTCCCACTTATTGGAGTGAAACATAGACTTAAAAAGGTCTAAATTCAAATCAGCGGAGATAGAGGTTGGAAACCCCTTTGATAAGAGCTTCAAACAAACCTGCAAAAAGTGCTTGAAAATTGGCAAGGTGCGCAGTGTCGCAGCTCCGACCCTGTCACCTAGGCCGACGAGAAGTCAAAAGTGCGTAATTAAGGCTAGGCTTGGCTTTTTAAGCCGATAAGGTGACCGTAGACCAGGTTGCTATAAGGCATTTCTAAAAATTACTGCCTCACCAAGGTCAAGGTGTCCTGTCACCTCGCGACAAGCCTAAACACACTAATAGAAAATTTGAATGTTTGAGGGTTTTAGAGGTGAAAAACACCATAAAAATAGGAAAAAAAAAAACCGAAGAGAAACCCTAGGGTCTGAAATAGCTGGATATGCAAGAATATATGAAACGACATCGGTCGCAAAAGAAAACCCGTGTGGAGTCGCCAATTGTTAGTATGAATCTTTCGTCATAAAAGACCACTTTAGCTACGCATAACAAATAGCCCTAACATCGATTATGGCTGCCAAATATCTTTAAATATGCAATTAGGTGATCCAAATAATGCTGCACAAATCCAGATCTAAGCATAAAAGACATTAAGCAGATAAAGTAAAATGTGGCTCCATGCATCCAATAGACAAGACAAAAACAATGTATTTGAAAGAATTTTTTATATTATATTAAAAATGGGGCACTTGAGAGGAAAACAAGAAAGGTGTTTTTCGGTTCTCCTCAATGGGATGGGTTCTTGAAAGTCCTCAGCGTTTCAGATCTAAAATTCCTCTCTCTTGTTGTTGTAGAAAACCCAGACAAACATAGAACTCAATGGGAGCTCACAAGGCAAAAATGGAGAATGTGACCTAGTATAGATCCAGAGTGATCTAATGCAATGGAGGTGACAAATGAATGGGGAAAACCTTCTATTTATAACAAACTATTAGGGCGGTCTAGAACTCGGTGCATGAATAAAATATTATTAATTGAATTCTAAAACCACCCTTTAGAAATATTTTATTATATTTGTTGGAGGGAAAAGGATTTTTGACTTGGGTCAATTCCTTTATTTATAAATAATAAATAAATAAATGATTTATTTATCATTTTAGGGAAATGATGGGAATATAATTAAATAAATAATGGTTTATTTAATTATTTATGGATGATTTAGTCAAATTTAACTAAGAATATTATTTAAATAACTTATTCTTAGGAAATAATTAAATAAATAAAGATTGATTTAATTAATTTCCTTGTTTTGGGTTAAATATGAATGGGAAATATAAACAAATAAGTTATTTCACATGGTGAAAGCAATTTTACTTAGGGTAAAATTGGTCTTACATGGTGTACTTGGGTTCATCTAATAATAATAGGTTAGAAGACCAAAAAAATGGTGTAACACTTGTATTACCTTTATGCTTTATGTAGTTACATTTGTAGTATGCTTGACCTGCATAAAATCATAAGGGTAACATATGCTAGAGATACCACATAAAATAACACAGTGAGATGATAGAAAATGGAAATAGTATATTAAGATCTACAACAATATTTTTCACTTGCCTCTTCGAAGGGGCAACCTCCAATAGAGAATAGCTTAATTACACAACATAAGACAAGAATTCCCTTACTATCTTTGACAATATATAGTTTCCTGATACCCAAAACCATAACTACTTGTGGTTGCTTGCATAATGTGGGTTAACCACTTTATTTATTAGCTATATCCCATTATAACTAATTGTGGTCCCCTTTTTTATAATGTGGGTCAACCAATTACAATTCTTACGGGCTTTATTTATTAAACTAACTAATCATGACTCTTACGGGGCCTCTTGGGCTTATTACATTAACGAAGGGGGTTAGGGTCAGACCCTAACATGCCCTCCCCCTTCAGAAGTAGCCTTGTCCTCAAGGCCGGAGTTGCAAAAATTTATAGAGAATAGTTGTTCGTTCCCATGTCGTATTTTCTATTAAGGTGTCTTTCCACTGGATGAGGACTTCCTTGATAATGCAACCACGAAGATGTTGTTCCCGTGAATCTAGGACCTGTTCCAGTTGGAGCCAAATAAACCCTTCCTCATCCAATTCAAGCAGTATTGTTTGTACCTTGCAATTGTGACCCACAACTTTCTTGAGGCAAGAGACATGGAAGACGGGGTGGATTTTTGAAGTGGCCGACAAGGCCAGTTTGTAAGCAATGGAGCCAATATGCTGAATCTCCTAATAAGGCCCATAAAATTTTGGAGCTAATTTTTGGAAGCCATTTTCTTTGAGAGATGTATGTCTATAAGGTTTGAGTCGAAGAAACACTTGGTCACCCACTTGAAAAGACATTTCTGAGCGATGTTAGTCAAGGTTGTTGGTTCATATGGTTTTGCGCTTTATGGATATTATCCTTTAGAAGAGCGAGAGTGGAAACTTGGCTTTTAAGCAACTTATCTACTACCTGCACTTTGGAAGATCCTATAAATAAAAACGGAAGGCAGGAGTTCGCCATACACCACCTCATATGGTGTCATCTTGGTTGCTTCATGATAATTAGTATTATACCACCATTCTTCTTAAGGTAACAATTACACCCATTGATGTTGTTTGCCTGAAGAAAATCACCATAGGTAGGCATCCAAACATTTGTTTACCGCTTCAGTTTAGCCATCCGTCTCGAGGTGATATGTTGTACTCATTTGGAGTTGTGTGCCATGTATCTTGAACAACTCCCACCAAAAATTGCTAGTGAAGGTGGGATTGTGATTAGAAAAAATAGAAGTAGGCATGCCATGCAGTTTGAAAATTTGATCCATTAAGACTCGAGCCACCAAAGTTGGAGTGAATGGGTGCAAAGGCACAAGAATAAGTGCATTTGGAGAGCCAATCCACTACCACCATGGTGAATGAATTTTTTCCTGATTTAGGGAGGCCTACAAGGAAATCCATGGATACATCCATCCATACAGAAGTAGTCAGCGACAAGGGTTGTAAGGTTCCTGGTGTCTTCATTGTTTCCCCTTTGTTATACTGACATACAACACATTCAATTAAAAATGTAAGAATTCCATATTCCATCCCTTCCCAAAAGGAGTGGTGTGCTCGATCATAAGTCTTCTGAAATCCATAATGTCCTACGATGGGTGAGGAGTGTAGCTCTGCTAGGATGTGTGGTTTGAGAGTGGAGTTACAGGAGAGAAACACACGATCCTTATATCGAAGGATATCTTCCCATCAAGGGTAACCCGCTAGGGGTTTAGGATCTACTTGTAACCTTTGGATTAGCTCGGAAATAGATGGATGGGAAAACCATTCTTTGTGTGCCTCCTCAATCGAAGATGGTATAGGAAAGGATAAGGATAATAGGGTGTCGTCCTCCTCAAATTTTCGTGACAAGAGATTGAACACAACATTGTCTCAACCCGTATTATATATTATCTCATAGATATAGCCAAACATTTTGGTAAGTCATTTATCTTTCTCTAGAGACAATAAGAAATTATTTAGAAAATACTTCAGACTATGATGGTCAGTTCGATCTGGAAACGTCGTCCAAGCAAGTATGGTCACAAAGTGTCTACTAAATGTAAGTTGGCCATCATTTCTTTTTCATAAGTAGATTGACCCAAATTATTTCCACTTAATTGTTGGCTTTGGAAGGCTATTGGTCGACCTTCTTGCATTAGTATTTCTCCAATGCTGGTCCCTAAGATATCACATTCAATCACAAATGGTTTGTAAAATCTGGGACGGCCAAAAATGAGGTGGAACACATGGCCTATTTGAGATCAAAGAAGGCATGTTGAGCTTATTTTTTCCAGAGGAATGCATTTTTCTTGAGAATATTCGTCATGGGTATGGAAACGCGTCCATAATTTTTGACATATTTGCGATAGTATCTTGTGAAACTTTTCAAGGTCCAAGGTTATGGCCAATCTTGCTGCCTGAATATTTTTTTGGATCGACTTGTACTCCTTCGCGGCCCACAATGTGTCCCAAGTACTCCACCTTTTCCATTCCAGAAGAACACTTGGACAATTTAACAAATAATTTATTATCCCTCAAAAGTTATAATAATTGGTCAACATGTTGAAGATGTATTTCCCATGTTTTTTTGTAGATGAGTATATCAACAAAAAATACTAGGACAAAATTTTTGAGATATGGCTTGAGAAGGTGATTCATGAGACTTTGAAAGGTGGACGGGGCATTACAAAGACCCAAGGGAATAACCAAAAATTCATAGTGACCTTCACGGGCTTTGAAAATTGTCTTGTGAATGTATGGTACTTTTATTCTGATTTGGTAATAGCCCGAATGGAGGTGCAACTTGGTAAAGAATTGGGCTCCATGGAGTTCATCAAGGAGATAATTGACTACTACAATAGGAAACTTGTCCTTGATGGTGAGCATGTTGAGGGCCTTGAAGTTGGGACACATGCGCCGCTCCCCATATTTCTTTAAGACCATGACCATTGGGGAATAATCAGGGCTAGTGTTGGGATGAATCACGCCTACTTCTAGTAGCTCCTTAATAATATTTTCAATCTCATTCTTTTGTGTGAATAGATACCTATAGGGGTAGAAATTAGGCGACTGGATACCTAAAATCAAAGGGATTGTTAGGTCCCCATATTGCTAGTGTATTCCCTTATTGTTATTAGTGTAGCCCCCTTATTGTTATTGTTTTACCCTTGTAACCCCCATATTGTTATTATTGTTCCCTTACATTATTATTATTAGGTCGGCTAGGATTATATTGTGATCCCATGAACCCCTATATATAGAAGGAGGTTTTTTCATTTGTATCATCCAAGAATTTTTCATTTATGTAATGTATTGGAGTTTTTCCCCTCAAAGTGGCTGATTTCTAAGACGTTTTTCTCCCTTTTCTTCTATTTTTGGAGCTGGTTTCATAACATTTGGTATCAAAGCTTTAGATTCTACGGTTTTCTACTCAAAATAGGTCATCATGGAATTTTCTCTATAACATTTTCTCTACGAAGGTTCAGAAGCTGAAATTTTTATAGAGGGAAGCCAAAATCTTGAAGAACGTTGTGTACAAATTTGAGATCTTGGTTCGCAATATTTTCGGATATATGATCTGTGGAAGTTAGGATTTTTTCAGACTCCCAAATTTCACCTAAACAGGTCATCGTGTAATTTTCACTATAACTTGTTTTCTACGAAAATTTAGAACCTGGAATTTTTACAGAGTGAAGCCGAAATCTGGAGGAACTTCCTATAAAAATTTCAGATCTTGGTTCGCAATATTTTCGGAGATATGATCTATGGAAGTTAGGGTTTTTTCAGGCTCCCAAATTTTATCTCAAAGAGGTGACCTTGGGAAAATCGTCATAACTCTCTCTTTGAGCATCAGATTGGAATTCTGTAAAAAGTGGCCACAAATACATGGACTTTAGTTTCTCTTGTATCAAGTTCAGAGCCGAAGGAGGAAAAAATGAGAAGTGGCACGCCGTACAAGTGTGCTCTATTGAACTAGTCCATTATTAGGCCATTGTGGGAGATTTGGCATAACTTTGTCTTTAAGTATCCAAATTAGGTTAGAACTGTGGCATTCAAAAGAAGATTTAGAGGGCTACTACAGGTCCAAATTTAAGATATTTAAGATTGGCAATTACAGAGATAATTCAGTTTCAATATCGAGCTCCTCAAAAGCAAGAAAAATGTGTGCATTTTTTTTCAAATTGCATAAGTCTTGTTTGAAAAATCATTTTTAAGTGATTCCAAGGGCCTATTGGGCATAATATTGGGTTCTAAAATGCCCCCTAAAAATAATTCAACACCCATTAAGCCCTCAGAATACTCTACTATGACTCATGAAGATGAATAATTGCAACATGATCTGTCAAAATTGCAAGAGCAAGTGCACCAAATTTCGCTCTCACAAAGAGCAACAAAAAATGAAATGGAAGTTTTGAAGAAAGGCGTGGAAGCAAAGATGGATGGTTTGAAGAAAGGCGTGGAATCTAATATGGATGGCATGGAAGCTAAGATGGATGGCATGGAAGAAAAAATGAAAGAAAACATGGAAAACACGAAGAATGATCTAAAAATAGACATGGAAGGTTTGAAAATTTTGATACAAGAAATGTTTCCTAATGCTGAAAATATAGTAGAGGAAACTCAAGATGAGAACAAAATAAATGTTAATCGTGATTTCATAAACTCTAATGTTGGATGGAAGAACCACCATATTCCAAAGATGGATATGAGGAATTTTGATGGCAAGGATCCTATTTCATGGATACTACAGATGGAGCAATATTTTAATCTCATTAATATGCAAAACACACAAAAGGTATGCATTGAAACTTTACATTTAGAACAAAATACATTTGTATGGTATCGATGGCTTTGTTCCCATAAAAAAATTGTCACTTGGTCAATTTTTACAAAGGAAATGATAGCACATTATGCGAATACAAAGAGCAACACCTTCTTTAGCCAATTGATAAATCTCAAACAAAAGGTTTCAGTGGTGGAGCACGCTGAGGACTTCCAAAAATTGAATATAAGGGTAACTAATATTCCAGAGGAACACAGGATTGATGTATTCATAGGGATTTTAAAGGATAACATCTAACATGAAGTTCGCGTTTTGGAACCTGATTCATTGGAGAAGGCATTCAGGTTGGCAAGAAAAATTGAATGTAAAATTATGGCAACAAGGAAGCCTACCACTCACATCTATAAAGATGGAAGTGGTGCTACTCCTAGACTTCCACAACCTACAAGGTTGACACCACAACAATTGGAAGGAAAAAGAGAAAAAGGGCTTTGCTACAATTGTGATAGAAAATACACTAAAGGTCATAAGTGTGCTAAGAAGAAATTATTTTACATAGATTGTGAAGAGGAGGAAGAAAATGAATAAGAAGCTTCAAAAGAAGAGGATATACACCAGGAACCAACCCTAGAAGAATAAGAAATGAGTCCAACCATATCGTGTAATGAATTGGCAGGAATTACCACTCCTCAAACTCTCAATATAGAAGGACATATCAAGAAGAAAAAGGTAATAGTGTTGATTGATTCAGGTAGTACCCATAATTTTATTCATTGTAAGGTAGCCAAGGAATTAAATTGTTTCCTATACCCAGCACCAGAATGTCAAGTGATGGTTGCAAATGGAGGAACTATAAATTGCTCTGGAAAATGCCATAATATCAAGCTAACCATGGGGGAACATGTATTGACTAGTCCAATGCTTGCCATTCCTATGGGAGGTGCTGATGTTGTACTAGGAGTACAATGGTTACAATCTTTGGGGACGGTAGCTTTTAATTTTCAAGAGCTTTTCTTGAAATTTTTTTCAGAAGGAAAGGAAGTTGAATTACGGGGTATTGCGGGGAAGCCAGGAAGGATAATAAGCTCTAATGTCATGACAAAGCTTCTAAAGAAAGAACAGCGAGGCGTAATTGCACAATTATGCTCACGAGAAGTTCCAACATCAAAATCATCTATTTCTGCAGATCTCCAACAAGTCTTGGACAATCATTCCAAGGTGTTTGAAACTCCCAAAGGACTCCCACCTATTCATGATCATGATCATGCTATTCATTTGATTCCAGGAAGTGTTCCTCCAAACATCAGGCCTTATAGATATCCTTATGTCCAAAAGATCAAAATTGAACGTATGATTGCAGAAATGTTAGAGGCGGGTATAATTCAACCTAGTCAAAGTTCTTTCTCTGCTCCTGTAGTATTGGTACACAAGAAGGATGGATCATGGCGAATGTGTCCGCATTATAGGGAGCTCAATAAGCTCACCATTAAAGATAAATTTCCCATTCCTGTGATTGATGAATTATTGGATGAATTACATGGAGCAATTTATTTTACCAAGTTGGATCTTCGTTCAGGATATCATCAAATGAGAATGAAGACTGAAGATATTCCAAAAACAGCATTTCGAACTCATGAGGGTCATTATGAATTTTTGGTCATGCCTTTTGGCCTTACCAATGCACCTTCTACATTTCAAGGGTTGATGAATTCCATTTTCAAACCCTTCCTTAGAAAATTTTTGCCAGTATTTTTTGATGATATACTAATCTACAGCAGGTCTTGGAAGGATCATGTTCAACATGTTGACAGGGTGCTCAAACTATTGCAGGAGAAACAATTATATGCAAAAAATTCCAAATGTTTCTTTGGAGTACAAGAGGTGGAATATCTGGGTCATATTGTGTCTCACGAGGGTGTTAAAGTGGACCCTAACAAAATTAAAGCCATTAAGGAATGGAAAGTTCCCACAACCATAAAGCAGTTGCGAGGATTTCTCGGGTTAACAGGGTATTATCGCAAGTTTGTTAAGAATTATGGGAGAATAGCAGCGCCTCTAACAACATTATTGAAGAAAGATGCATTCTCATGGACTCCTGAAGCAACTAAGGCCTTTGAACGTCTTAAAGAGGCAATGTGCCTAGCACCGGTCTTAGCTACACCAGACTTCACAAAAACCTTTATTGTGGAATGTGATGCCTCAGGAAATGGAATTGGTGCAGTTTTAATGCAGGAAGGAAGACCCAATGCTTTTGAAAGTCGTCCAATCAAAGGAAAGTATTTACAGAAACCTATTTATGAGAAGGAAATGTTAGCAATACTGCATGCACTAAAGAAATGGCGAACTTACCTAATGGGAAGACACTTCAAGGTAAAAACTGATCATGATAGTCTTAAACACTTTTTGGAACAAAGACTATCTTCATAAGAGTAGCAAAAATGGGTCACAAAGATGTTGGGTTATGAATTTGAAATCATCTACAAAAAAGGGAAGATAAATGTTGTTGCAGATGCACTCTCAAGAAAGGATGAAGAGGTGGAAGCATTTCTTTGTGCAATTTCTATTATCCAACCAGATTGGATAACTAAAGCAAGGGATGAATGGAAGTGTTATCAATCCACCAGATTCCCAAGGCTGAGGAAGGAATCCCAACGGAGGTAACCACTAACCAAGCTTTTGACTTGACAACTAGCCCTATCAAGCTGGAGAGGGCTCTCTCCAAAAAGGGTCACAACCAGGAGGGCTGGAGAAATTAGGGTTTTTAGGCTAAATAATGAGTACAAGGGGTTGTTTTGATTTTTGGTTTGGTTGGGTAAATTAGTAGATAATGAAAATAGATCAAGGAAAGGCTAGGTCGGGGCAAGAGACAAAAAGGGTTGTAGGGATGATAGGGAAAGGTAGGTATAATGTCAATCACTTGAGGAAAATGGTTATGGGATGGTTCAGAAAATGTAATAAGGTTGAGGGAAGCATAGAAGATGAATTTCTCTTAGATAGAATACATGAAACAAATTATGACTAGTTATCCAAAACAGAGCATGACTAGCATGAATTCTGAATCTCACACTTATAAAAGATCATATAATAGAAATGGAAAGGAAATGAAAAATAAATTCACACATATGTAACTAAAGAGGAAACAATGAAGTACATTTAATACCACATATAACCCATAAATATAGCTACAACTCCTCTTGTATTAATGGCCAAAACTGAATAGAAATTTTCCTTGATCAACTAAGGAAAATGAAATTGTTCCAACCCTTGACTCCTATGAAGATCTAAGTTAAATATACCTCAAAACCACCTCCACTCATCCATAGGGGTCGAATTCATGAGATAAGGGAGATATTACATAAAAATCTGAACTGATAGCTAGAGTGTAGGATGAGAAAGTGACTCATTCGTATCTCTAATGAACTGATTCATAACACCTCAAATGGTTGACCTACCTACTGTATTTACCCTAGGTAAAAGTAAAAACATGATATTTACATTCATATTTACCATTCAAATAATTAAATTTCTCATTTCCTAAAGTAAAAGTCAAACTGGAGTGAAACTTCAAAAATTTCTGAAAATTGTGTAAAATACATTTTTCTTGTGAAATGTGCAACTTCGAGGCATAAAAATTGACCTCTATTCAAGGCTGATTTTGAGTGCCTTCCTGGTGTCCAAATCAGCTCCATGATAACTCATTGGAAATCCATTTGAGTCTATTTTCCAAAAATACCTCCAGTTGTCAAAATGGTGCTCATTTTCCCTGTAAAAAACCTGTTCTCCCAAGACTAGTAAACACGCAGCGACCAGGCAGATTTAGAGGCAGAAACATGAAATTTTGATGGGGTTTTGAGCTTTTGATGGACCAGTTCTCCTCCAAAAACTCTGGAACTTTCTAGGGTTGATGTACTCATCAATACAAACCTTCTGGTAGTGGCCATTTGTCATTTTTAATTCCCAAAAAAGAGTGTAGCATCCAGGTCGCTACGCGTTTAGGAAAATTTATGTGTGCAAAAAAACTCAAAAACACAGAATTTTCATAGAATGCAAAATTTTGCCAAAAATTGTCAAAATTGTGAAGGTACTTGATCATTTAATGTTTAAATCATGAAGTGACACCTCTGCAAGTATGTTGAACTTCTCTTTCTTCTCTTGCTTAGTCAAAGCTTAAATTTTTGCATGGGCTCGTTTGAGATTGACCCTTGCAATTTTTTCCTCATGGCATAATGTTTTTCCATCTTTCTTTGGATGTCATTGTCCTTTTGAGCCTTGGACAAGAGCTGCTCCAAGTGTTGGTTGACCCTCTCAAGCCATGCTTCTTTGTTTTCATTGATCTCTAGGGCAAGCTTTTTATTTAAGGTAAGATGGTCTGCTAGCTCAGCTTCCCTTTGTCTCTCTAGGGCTAGATCTCTTTTTAGCCCTCTAGTATTTGTTCTTTGTCTTGGAGGCTGATCCTCCTCATCATCACGTTCACCAAACCTTTCCAATGTTTCCTCAAGCGAGGCTTTAGCCTTTTCTTCCTCCCTTTGTGCTTTGATACGCTTCACCTTATTGATGACTTGCTTGGTCTTCAGCTGCTGATTTTCTTGTTGAAGGAAGTCAAGAACATATTTTTCCCTCTCAATATTAGTCTGAAATTCACTAATCTTTGCCTCTTTGCCTTTAATTACTGCATTGGTGATTTTGCCTTCATCTTCCTCACTAGAACTTCTATTCTCCTCTTCAGCCATGGCTGGTGTCAAAACCCTAGGTTGATGGAATGAAATGGAGGAATGTGAAGTGAAGGGGAGTGTTGGGAAAATGTGTGAAAGTTAGGGATTAGGTTTAGGGAATGAATTATATTTTTATAAGAACTAGGGTTTTGTACTTTTAGAAATAGGTTTTGAATTGACTATGAAGCACCACAGTACATTAAGGAGATGATGGATTGGTTAATTACTGGTAAATGAATCTTTAAGAACCATTTTTCAAATATTGAGCATCAATTTGGTGGAATGACAGGCTAATAGAGGCTTTTGGCACTTCTTGGGTGAACGCGCCACGTCCCTCCTGAATGTGTAGCGCCCCTGCAACACCTTTTTGCAGACCACATTTGGAGGCCTTCCCAGTGTCCAAATTGGGCCTAGGATAGCTCGTTGGAAATATTATCCTGTCCACTTTCCAAATATACCTTTTTTTTTCTGATGGGAGTTGATTTTCCTTATCAAAAAATTATTTTCCCAAGACTGGTCAAAAAGTGCTAAATGAGGGTGCAGAAATGCAGAGTGATGTTGTAGGCAACTTTTGGAGACCTTTCTCAACTCAAAATTGAGCGCATGATAGCTCAGTAGAAATATATATTTGTTTAGTTATCATTTTGATTATAAAGAAAGTGATTTAGACACACCAGCTATGATAAAACTTGATTTTCCCAAGGTTGCTCCAGAAATGCAACAACCCTCCTGTGGCACCCGTGTTTTTGACATTTCTCTAAAACCATGACACCTGTGTAAAATAGGAAGGAGGTTTTTATTCCTTGACCTATGATGGAAAAAAACTTCTCTCACATTTTTCAAATTCATCCTTTTTTGGTCATAAACATATTTTGAAGAAAAACCGACCCTATGTGCGGCGAATTATTTGACTCTTTGGAATGACTTCTCAAAAAATGATGGAGACATGACGTTTATGTACTAAAATGATCTCATACTTGCTGAAATGACCTCCATTATGCCTCCTCTACTCAAATGTCTCATTTCTATAGAAAACCCTAGCTCAGTGGGAGAGGAAATTAGGGTTTGGTGCTTGTGAACAATGATGACTTGGGCACCCTTGGGAAAAATGGTTAAAAAAAAAATGAAGCGAGGTCAATGATAATGATGGAGATGAGGTGAAATAAAAGTAAAATAAGGTGGGATGGGTGGGATGCAAATACTAGTGCTAACAAGAAGAAAGACGAAGAAGTGTGGACACTCATTCGAAAGTTGAAGCAATATCCTAGTACATATGATACATTTAGTTGGAAAAATGATTCCTTATGGTACAAATATTGTTTATATATTTGTAATAATTCCCAACTAAAACAAAATATTATTTTGGAATTGCACACTTCTCCTTTAGGAGGACACTTAGGATTTTTAAAAACTTATCATAGGGTGAAGAAATAATTTTTTTGGGATGGCCTCAAATCTGATATTCAAATTTTTTTGGCAGAATGTTTGGTTTTCCAAAAAAATCAAGTTGAGACAATTAAGACCCCGGGTCTTCTATAACCTTTATCCATTCCAAGTCAACGTTGAGAGGAGATTTCAATGGATTTTATCACATTTTTACCTAAGTGCGAAGGAAAGAGTGTCATCATGGTGGTAGTTGATAGACTTACCAAGTATGCACACTTTTGTGCATTATCTCATCCATTTAAAGCGAGTACAGTTGCTACTCCATTTATGGAAACAATTAAAAAGCTACATGGAAACCCAAATATTATGGTAAGCGACAGAGAACCCATTTTTACTGGAAATTTTTGGACGAAATTATTTTCTTGTTTGGGTACTCAACTAGCTCATAACTCATCTTATCATCCTCAATCTAATGGTCAAACTGAGATAGTGAAAAAATGTTTGGAAGGATATATTCGTTGTTTTGTATCTGATAAACAAACATAATAGGTCAAGTGGTTACCTCTGGCTGAATGGTGGTATAACACTTCCTTCCATACTACAGAAAAAATGACCCCATTTATGGCACTTTATGGATATCATCCACCGTACATCGCATCATGTTTAATAGAAAATTCTAAGGTGCAAGCAATGGAAGATCACATCGAGCATCAACAACAAGTTCTCCAAATCTTAAAGGATAACCTCAATTTGGCACAAAATCGAATGAAACAACAGGCAGATCAACATCGCAGTGAGAGAATTTTTGATGTAGGAGACTGGGTATTTTTATGGCTACAACCATACAAACAAATGTCCCTCAAGCAAATTAAGAAGGATAATAAATTATCGCCAAAACACTATGGTCCTTACAAGGTGTTGCAAAAGATTGGTACTATGGCATACAAATTGGAGCTTCCTGATTCTTCGTGAGTGCATCCATTTTTCCATGTTTCATGCTTAAAGAAGGTTATAGGTGACAAAATTCTAGTTCAAACAATATTTCCAGAACTTGATAAGGAAGGAAAAATCATATTGGAACCTGAAACAGTCACGTAAACAAGAACTCGACGGCTACGAAATCGATCAATTTCAGAGTATCTCATCAAGTGGAAGAACTTACCCACTGAAGATTCTACATGGGAGGATGAGATTTTTATACAAAAGCATCCAAAGCTACTCAAGCATTGAGGACAACACTTTTTTGAAGGAGAGGGGCATGTTAGGTCCCCATATTACTAGTGTAGTCCCTTATTTTTATTAGTGCAGCCCCATTATTGTTATTGTTGTACCCCTGTAACCCCCATATTGTTATTATCGTTCCCTTACATTATTATTGTTAGGTCAGCTAGGATTATATTGTGACCCCATGGACCCCTATATATAAAATGAGGTTTTTTCATTTGTATCATCCAAGAATTGTTCATTTATGTAATGTATTGGAGGTTGCCCCCTTGAAGTGGCCGATTTCTAAGGCGTTGATCTCTCTTTTCTTTTTTTTGGAGCTGGTTTCATAACAAGGATGCTATGATCATGCTCATCTTGAGAAGGGGGTAGTTCCTTGGGTTTTTCAAACACCTATTGATGGTGACTCCACAAAATTTTCAGATACGGATGAATGGTTGGAGGGCTTTATTCAATGGATAAAATTGCATTGAATTGATCAACTACCCCACGATGTCCATTTTTTAAAATATTCTCCATTCTATGTGAGATGATGATAGTAGGAGCCCACAAAGCATATGTGTGTGTCCATTTTGTTTAAAGGTCATATATAGCTCTTGGAAGTCCATGGTAATGGGGCCTACTCTTCGAATCCATTCACATCTGAGGATGGTGTCTCAACCTCCCATTTCAATGGAAAACGTATATGTTTTAAGGTGATAGTCCCCTATCTAGAGCTTTATGTTCTCGCAATGTCCTTCACATTTCATGGTTTCCCCATCAACTAGAGGACATGAAAATTGGATATTTCTCATACAAAATAATGCATGACCTAAACAACCTATTTATGGACAAAATTATTTGTGCTGCCACTGTCAATCAATACCAACACTAGTTGATGCTTAATAAATCCTTTGATTTTAAGCATTTTTTGAGAAGAAATACATGTTAATGCATGGAGTGATATAATCGGTTTAGTAGGTGTTGTTTTAGTATCTAATGAAGTATATTGGGGTTCCACTACGTCCTCCCTAAACACTTCAATGGGTTAGGCCTCATCATCTGAGTTATTTTCAATCGCAATAATATGAAAGAACTTTGGTTCCTTTAATTTTTGGCATGGGTAATAGTTTTCATCAGAATAGTAACTCCTTTCGACCATTTTTGTTGGCGGCACATTTTGCACCTTAAGGGTTTGGGGGTGGCCACTAGTAGGGGTGGGACATGCCTTTGATGTGAATGAAGGATGAATAGATTGGGCATTAATAGATTTTTTTTGCATCTAACCAAGTATTTGGTTGATGCATTCTAACATGTGTCTAGATGGCTTCCTTGAGGTGACCTAGAAAGTGAGAGTCCCTGTCAAAACAGAAACATATGGCTTTATAGAACATATTCCAAGTTGGATTTATTGCATAAAATTTATGATGTCATTGCCACCACTGCTAGTATTCTTAGTCCAAATAAAGAGCTCCCACATGTAGTTTGGTTTCATCATCCTAGATATTGTTGAGTTGAAAATATTGTTCCATTTTTTCCACCCACATTGCTAAGTTAGAACCGTCAAATTTGTTCATGTAAATCTTGGGTGTCTTATTGCTAGAATATTGGTGACCCCCGTGGAAACGATGATACCCCTCATATCGATGGTGGCTAGATTATCCTTCCAATTTTCCATCGACATGGTTCCCATCACCCATGGGGTCTTTATTCTTAATGTATGGTAGTATGGGTTCCAGGGCCCTTGTAATTGCATTTTCGATTTTTGTGGTGATGCTTGATTTGAGGTCTTCCACTTTTTTCAGTAGGTTTTCCATAGCTTGAGCCCTTGTAGTTACCATACAATTTCTCGAGTCAAAATTTTGGTTTACTTAAAATTAGTATGGCTGCAATGGGCATGAGACAAGGAGTCTGTTGATGTAGCACAATTGAAAGCACCTTAGAAAAAACTAGGACCATAGGAAAAATAGTTGCTTACTGGAATATTGTATCACTGCGATAACCTTGTCGTCCTTAATCTTGTGGGCTAGGAATTTTGCAAGCATAATTTTTTTTTTAATCCGATAGGGGTATTACTCTCAACTAATCAATACTGTGATGCCCAAAATCCCAAAATATTGATACTGTAATTTGTGTCAGAATTTTATGGTCCTCACTGATCAATACTACAACGATAGAAACCACAATTGCTAAATACATAAAAATGTGTAGTAATTTGGTTGTCCTAGCTCTTCAATACCGCGGAGGCGAAAACCCAAAATTTTGTATATGGCAAAATGTGATGTATAATCGATAGGAATTGAGGGAACTATGGAAATAAGGAGTGTCGGGTGCTACAAATCACAATATATGCTAATGGTCCAACAATAGTACTCAACCTTATCTTTCAAAGCACTAACTAAGGAGGATCGATTGTGCCCTTAGCCATACCACGCGACTACCCTAGGTATGTGCGATTAATATCCCCGAGTGTTGTTTTCAATGTATTGTAGCAACAAGATGGCTGACGAATTATCTAAGGTTTATTTTAGGGTAAACTTGGAGGGCTTCCTATATACCAGAGGTATGTGGAAGTGTAGTCTGTGTACAAGTTTTTTTTGATGCACTACTACTCGAAGGGGTACCAACAAGGGTTACAAGGGAGTCCAAAAGATGTGACCACCTCTTGTATTTCCTGCAAATATGCTTCCCCAACCACAAGTTGTAGCGTGTAACAACATATATCTATAGTTTAAATAAGTTGGAAAACGTCTCTAGCCATTTTTTTTTGCTAAAATTGGTGGTTCAATTGGCCTAAAAAAGCGTTATGATACCACTTGTAGTATGTTTTACTTGAAGAAAATATCATAAGTTTGAAATATGCCAAAGATACCATAAAAAATAACACAATGAGATAATAAAAAATGGAAATATTCTATTAATATCTGTAGCAATATAGTTCACTCACCTCTTCGAGGGGGCAACCTTTAATAGAGCAGAGCTCAATTACACAACACAAGATAATACTTCCCTTACTATTTTGGAAAATATATAGTTTCCTGAGACCCAAAACCATAACTACTCGTGGTCCCTTGCATAATGCAAGTTAACCACTTTGTTTATTAGCTATGGCCCATTATAACTAATTGTGGCCCCTTTTTTTATAATGTGCGTCAACCACTTATAATGCTTATGGGATTTACTTATTAAAATAACTAATCGTGACTCTTACAATGCCTCTTGGGCTTATTACATTAATAAAGGGGGTTAGGGCCCGACCCTAACAATATCATAGTCATCCTTGGATGGTAATATATTTTCTTTCTTGCTTCCTTTCTCTTTGATTCCTAGCCACATATATTATCGTCTACCAACCATAGCTAAAAAAAAAAATTCCTAGAAATAACCATTATCTATAGCCTTATTGTCATAATTTGATGAACATTCAACAACAAAAACTAAGACCCATTGTTTAAAATTAACGATTTGGTTATTTCCTTGGTGTTTTGATCTGTCGCTAACTCGCTCCCATCTTCCTTCACACTTTTAACATGATCTGAGGATGGATTTTTTTTTCCCACAACATGGGGGCAAGAAAATCATGAAAAATCGAATGAATATCAACTACAGTGCAAATATTATCTCTTGCACTTTCTAAGAATTGTTTTCCATAAGGCTTGCATAACCCTGAACACTGGGAAGGAAAATAATACTTATATAAACTTTTTTTCCATCAGAAAATTGTAAAATGCATTTTAGGAACTTATTTATTAGTTACATAAGGCACTTAACATGTGTGATTGTAATGTCCCTAGCCCCCAAACAAGCGATGGTACTAACCTAGAACCCAAAATTCACCAAATATTCCTATGAAACAATATATTTACAAATTCATGGGCACAAAAATTAGGGTTCACAGACCATAATTTAGAGGTAAATGAAAAATTTATATTTAAATCATAAAATCCTAATTAGCAAATCCAACAAACTCATAACCAATTTGCACTCAACAAACTAAAGTTTGTATACAAATGCTACTACTCTCCCGTAGTGAGCTAAGGCCAAATTCATAGTGGAAAAATAAAAATCCATAGAAACCCTGGCACAACCCCAAAACCCCTGAAACTCTTCCAATACCTATTGGTCCTCTGTAACCAATACTTCCTATAAATATGCCCATGAAATTTTTATAGTTATTCCAAGTCCAAAGCCCCTGCACCTAGCATTAATTAATCTGATTATGTTTATTACAAACATATTACATTTAATTTTATATATATACATTTTATTTCTTTTAGAAAGAGAAAAAAAAAACAAACGCATAATATCATTAACAAAACAAGATACAAAAAACACAATTCCATGTAATGCAAAAGCCATAGCTAGTTTTCAAGTTCCTCAACCATAGGCACTATCACTACATACAATTCTTGCATACAATCCTTGTATACTGTTGTGAATCATCTGCATATCCTTTTCTATTTTATTTTGAAAATTTAAAAAAAAAAAAAAAACTGAAATTCAGAAAAAGTATATGTTATAGTATAATGTTTTTTACACTGTAACATAAAAAAGAAATGTTTCTAAAAGCTCGATGCAAATTAAGTTTATTGTTAAAATTTATTTGGATGTATATTATAGTTTCATGTTTAAACGTCGAGAAAGTCTCCGAGCGGAAGTAGCAAGTATTGAAGATTATAACCGAATGATAAAGTGCGGAGGCGAAAAGAGCTCGTGAGTTATTGAATCAAGCGCCCCCGCAATTGACCTGTTTGACCGCGGGGTAAACAACGATCAACGGTGTAGATTCATTGCGGGGGGACTAGCCAAAGTTTACCGCTGTACTCTAGGAGCCTCCGCAATGACGTCATGAGGCAAAGTGGAAGATAGCTGTAATCCATGATAAACCTTGTCAACGACTTTTTACACGTCATTTCAGGCATTTATTACGAGTTTGCGCAGCTTTTAAATTGATCTTTATCACATTTTCAAATCATTTGTAATTGTTTTCCCCTTTGAGCTGTGTCGTCGCCACCTTTTCATTCTCCACTACTTTACAAATTGCTTATGTTGTCTGTACAGCCATGGCCAAGCAATTTTCACTACCTGGTTCGACTAGCCACATTTCCCCCATGGACAATGAGAGAGACATCCAAGATACTGTGTCTTCCGTAAATCATCCTCTCTTTTATCATCAAGCAACCCTAAATGCCGAGAATTCCCCAGTTTTTTCTTCCATGAAGAAATTCGGTGTCATGTTTGCATGTATCCCAAAAGCTCATTTCTTTCCCGAATTTATCTGTTGGTTGGTTTCTTCAATGTATCCCGGTAAATTATTTATAATGAATTCGCAGGGGGAGAATGTTCTACAGGTGTCGACGCAGTTGATTCGCCAAGCGTTTTGTTTCTTAGAAGACGAGTCATCACTTCAATTCTCAGAAGACTCATTGGCAAGTTATTTTGAAAACCTTTCAGGAGAAGAATTTAATCAGTGTATGTTTCATTTGAGACCAAATTCAAAATAATTTCAACTAGAAGGTGAAGAATTCAATTTGGAGATTTTTGATGCTGAGAATAGACCAGTTCTGAGTTGTATTGCATAAATTCTGGGCAAATATAATGACCTTACAGTTGAAAAATCAGTATTAGGAATGTACGCAATGATGATGAAACTAGGGACAGTTCTGGATATTCCATCTTTCTGGCAAGAGATTGTCAAATCTCAGTTGATGAGCTTTTCTCTCACATGTTCCTTTAAATTCCCCTCATTGATTGTTTATTTATTCTTATATCAAAATGTTGAGGAATTTATGAGTTTGGGGTTAAATATAACGGATGTCAACAAACAGAAGCATTTAGTTATATTTTGGACTGACATAATTAGAAGAGAGGGAAATGAAGCAGGGTTGTTTCAGTTTTCCAGTCACTATATGTCAATTGCTTAAAGAATATTGAATGGGGTTTCTCCCCCTTGTTTTCTACCAAAAGCCATGGAGTTTTTACAGTTGGGACCTAGTTTTAGGTTTGGGGATTGGTTTATGTTTGAGGAATATTCTGAGATAAGATTGTATGGAACTAATATTGAGCCTTAAAGGCTCCCAACTTTTGTGCCTATGAGGATTTTTGCCCTTGAATTCATCAGACAGAGTCTCAATGTAGATTAGGTGCATTTTGTTCCCATGAAGAAAGTCTCATGTATAAGTTGCCCATGAGTGTCGGACCCTTTGTGGTAAATAAGAGACAAGCATTTGGTGAAGTGTCTAAGTTTTTGGAAGAGACACATCTGTTACTAGGTGAAAAATGGTCATATGATCCTCATGGAGTGATTTCCCAAAGGAGAGCTGAAAATGGATATTCTTATTTTACTCACGAAAGTAGACCTGAGCAGGAAAGGTTAGCAAACCCAGGAGAAGTAAATTCAGCAAAAACAAGCATTCATACACCCATTATAACTGAAAAGATAAATAAAAGAAGTAAGGATTCTATTGTTGAGTTAGATGATGAAGAGCCAAGAGAGGAGAAAAGAACTAAGTTGGATGAAGATCATTCTTCAAATTCACCAGGTTTTACCTTCCATTTAAATGAAGAGAAAAATTCTCCCTCTTCTCCTGGAGGTCATGAGCTTTACCAAGAAAAGGTGGCCTCAGTCAAACAGGTGTTTACACAGATTGAAGAGAAGAATCAAAGAATAAAAGCTAATGTGGAGGCTCAGGCAGAGCATCACATAGCTACTAATCAGACTAGGTTGCTAACTATGATGGATCTCAAGAAGGATCAGTTCAGAATGGCTTTAACACATCCAACAAGGATGTCTCTTGGATCCTCAAGCGGTTTAAATGCTGTAGATATAACTATGGATGTTAAGAAGATCCCACTGTTGGATAAGATGAATCTACATATGCAGACTGGACAATTAATTGTCAATGATCTAACTAAGACCAATGCCACGGCTGTTAAAGCTGAAAATATGCTAGCAAAAGTTATCAAGCAGTTCAAGTTGGAGAAGGCCAATTCAAGGGCCTTATCAGTTCAAAATGAGGAGTTGAAAAATATTATCATAAAGGTTGGTGTAGATCCTAGTGACAAAGTTGCAGTACAGAAGTTCATGGAGAATGCTGAAATAAAGATATCCACCCTGAGGAAAAAGCTGAAGTTACTTGCTGTAGAGCATTCAATGGCTGTAGAAGTGGCAGAAGTGGAGAGGGAGAAAGAGGAACTTCGTCAGCAATTGTTGCATAAAGATGAAGAATTGTCTAAAATAAAGCAGACTGACATCTCTTTACAAAATCACATTGAAAGTCATACTTGTACCTTTGTTTTTCCTACAGGTGATATAGATCCCCAAGCACAGATTTCTCAACTCAACATAGAAATGAAGATGGCAGAAAGAAATCACAAGCAAGCTCAAGCAGAGTTAGAAACGGCCACAAAGATCATACGGTCACTAGAAAAAGAAGCTGATCAGAATAAATTGAATTTACAAAAGGCTGAAGCTAAGATTAAAGATCTCAAAGAGAAATTAAAAGGAAATATCTCACTTATAAATGCTAAAGATATCATTTTGGGTGAAATTATCTAAGAAATGAAGTCCAATTGGAACTTCTTGAATATAGTTGCAAAGGAGAAAATCCTTATCTCAGAATATGAAGAAGAGATCCTATATGATAAGCAAACAACAATTAAGAGAGCCAATTGGGCTAGGAAGTTCATAAAATTTATTAATTCCAAGTCAGATTAGGAATTAGAAGACATTTGAATAAAGGATAGATATTTTTATGCTGTGGAGGTTAATAAGATGATAATTAGGAATGATCTCCGGAAAGTTACAGAAAAGAGACTACTGGGAATCAAAGAGACAGTGAACAAGTTTGATATATCATTTGATAAATTGACAAGAATAGGTTTACCTTCATGTTGGATAGAGAAAGGAAACATTCTGTCATGGAAATTTTATGAAGATTCATTAATACTGGCAAAAAAGCAAGATGGATAACAGGCATGAAAAGACACAGATTTTAAAAGGAGAAACAATGTTTAATTTCTTGCAAAGGCATTTCAATTTTTTATGGATGGTGAAGACTCTCTTCACAGAAATACCTACACACAGTCAGATTGTTGCATTCAGGTTGGAATATCATAGTTTCAAGAATTCATCAACAACCCAAAGTGAGATATGGAAAAAGTGAAAAACATTATCAATGGGCTCAGCAAAAGGAATCCCAGCATCTCAACAAAAAGTAGCCGTTGATTCAGCAACCGTATCAGAAGCGGTTGTTCTTATAGATTAGGAATTTTCAATTTCACGTTATGTTAATTTCTGAAAATCATGTAAATTGTAATAGGACCTTTTTGAGGCATGTACCTCTGTAACTGTAAGTAGTTAAAGCAGTTAGAATTAGTTTCATCGCTGGAAACTGTTTTGTTATTTTGTATTTAAAGAGGATTCGAAGAAAGGAAAAGGTTCCAAGTTTTGAACCTTGAAGCCAAATTTTTGTACTCAAGAATGGAAAATTAATGAATGAGTATGCAAGTTTCTATCATTCTATTTATGCTGAAAATTTATCCAGTTTACACTATGTTTTCTTATCTGTGAATGAAATAGAGTAAGAGTAGCAGGTCTCTTTATACATATGTATTTAAGAGTTAAACAAACCTTAATTTGTGCTCCTCTGTTTTAAATTTATCTTTATTTAATTCTTCAGGGTTTTAAAATGATAGATTCTGTTTGAAACAGCATATCAGATTGAAATCCTCTTCTCTTTTTCTTCCGTTCATTCATTTCAGCACAAGTGGAATATATCATTGCAGAACATGCATGGATTTGATATTTAAGGGTTACATAATCAATGTTTAAGGGTTTATAAGACAGAGACAGATATATATTCATTTGTGACATAATCAGATAATGTCTTAAGCACTGATTCCTTATTACAGCTAAGGAATTGTCTCTTAAGGTACAACATAAATTGGCGTCGTTGCCGGGGACGAAGATTCGAAGGTTTTCCCTGGGTTTTATTTTACATTTCCTCTAGTTGTTCAGAGAGGAGGAAATAATAAGCTGTTTTTGTTTTAAAATAGCTCTGGCTCCTAAGAAACCTCACACGAGGTCGGATACCTCTCAGCAAAAAGTTCCTGTTTTTTCTGATCCTGAGAAGCTTGCTTCAAAGAAGGGCCAGAAACCAAAAATATTTGATACACTAGATGTTACACTGCTTGCACCAGGCAGCAGTTCACACACTTTCTCGTCCAAGGATATTTTCAAGAAACTCATTTTCTCGGAAAAAGAATCCTCACCATCACCCATTCATTTTCAAGAACCTACATTAGAAGAGAAATATTTTGAGTTTGTGTCTTTCCCTCTTACAGAAAATCAACCTCATATAGTTGCCAGCGCTTTTGCAATCGTTCATACACCAATCCCAATATCAGTTGTTCCACCTCATTCACCCCCACCTACAACTGGTATTCATTTTACCCCCGCTCAAGGAGCAGTTAACCAGGGCATAAACATGGAGGCCCCTTCTTTCTTGATGAATATATATGCACCATTAAATCTACCCCAACCAATGAATGCAATGCCTCAGGAGTATCTCAAGTTACTCCCTAGATTTACTGGTGAAGATGAAATAACTGCAGAACAGCACTTGCCCTTGTTTTGCACATTTGCTGAGAATTTAAATGTTGAGCATTTAGATGTTGTAATGAGACTTTTTTTCAGTCTCTAAGTGGAGAGGAAAGGAAATGGTTTAAATGAGTGCCTAATGGTTCAATAAATGATTGGGATGGACTAGAAAGACGTTTCACCGAGATATGGGGTAAAAAAAGGGACCATGGTTATTCTTTGACAGAATTCAATTCAATAAAGAAGAAATCTGATGAAAATATGAATGATTTTGTGAAATATTTAACAAATTGTATAATAGTTTGCCTTTGGAAATGAAACCTCCTCCTATTGGAGCAAGGGTTGTTTTTGCTGGTGCATTTGAACCAGATTTCAGTTTCACATTGAGAGAAAGAAGGTCCCCCACTTTGGATCAGATTCAAATTGATGCTCTGGATATTGAGGCCAATATGTCTACTGCTGGTAAAGTTCAAGATAAAGGAAAAGATAAATAAGAAGCCTCACCTCACGGTCAGAGAATTGACGATATGACTAAAGTCATAAAAAATTTGTCTAATAAACTGGTGAAGTTGGAAATACATAATAATAAGCCTGCAAGACAAAGTAGAGGGGTTTTTAATCCCCAATTTAAAAAACAGCCCCTGCAGATTCTACAAAGAGAAAGGAAAGATCAAGATCAGGTGCAAGCACCTTTGTATATAGAGGCAGCTCCATCCCGCTCAGCAGATGATGATGATGAAAAAGAAGACGATGCTCAAATTTTTGTTGTCTACATGGAAGATGATGAAATAGAAGAAGAAACTAAGGAAGAAAGAATGGAAGAAAATGAAGAAACTGATCTTTCATTCAATCAAGAAGAGATGGATGATTATTGCAAACAGTTTACGGACTTCATGTAATCAGAATTACATAAAAATTATGATTTGAGGTCAAGGAAGAGGTTAAGAACTCAAGATGATGAGGAAAAAGAATTAGAATCAGTACCTGCTCCAATGGCGACTCCATTACAGAGAAACCAGATCAAGAAATCAGATAAGGGGAAGCAGCCCATGAATGAAGAAAAAGAGAAGGAGAAACAACAAGTTGAGGCTT
This sequence comes from Pinus albicaulis, assembly GCA_034641835.2. Taxonomy (NCBI): domain Eukaryota; kingdom Viridiplantae; phylum Streptophyta; class Pinopsida; order Pinales; family Pinaceae; genus Pinus; species Pinus albicaulis. Next base: position 1,408,079,745 of record CM076577.1, on the reverse strand, counting down.
CTCAAACAAGGATTAAAGATCCTAATATTTTGGAGAAAGTTGTTACTGTTTCTAATCAAAGTCTAAATTCCAATAAAAATCAAGAAGAACCTGAAAAGTTGACAAAAAAAAATCAAACTTTCAGTTTGTCGAAAGAGTTGGAAAAATTGAAAATTCAAATACCTCTTCTTGAGTTAATCAAAACACCTGGTTATAAGAAGGAGATTGCAGAATTTATCAATTTATCTCAGTCTGATGAAGTAGGCGATATAGTAAATCTGCAAGAAGAAAAACTAGTGGTTACTTTTGGGCCTCATGTTGAAGAGGTAGATTCTCCTGTCCCTCCTTTTTATATATCACTTTTGTTACATGATTTTGTTTTACATAATTGTATGCTAGATTCTGGCGCATCCCACAATCTGATGCCATTGTGTGTGATGAAAGAGTTAAATTTACAAATCACTAAGCCATACAGAGAATTTTATTCTTTTGATTAAAAAAGGGTGAAGTGTGTGGGTCTTATTAAGGATATGGTTGTTTCATTGGCTCAAATCCCAGCCAAGAGCATTATGATGGATGTGGTAGTGGCAGATATTCCAGCCAGATTTGGTATGTTATTATCTAGATCTTGGGGGGCAAAGCTTGGAGGAGTTTTGAAGTTAGATTTTACATATGCCAGCATTCTTGTTTTTAATGGGGAAGAAAGGAGGTTGTATAGAGAAACTAGATTTCAAAAAACTGCTACCAAGAAAGATGCAGGTAATTCACCTATTTATGGCCAAGAGAAGGAGGACCTCTCTTGCTTCATGCTGCATGAAGATGCAGAATTTGCTGAAGAGTCACAAGGGAAGCTCCCTTCAGCCATTGTACATAAGGAGCTACATTCAAACAAGCTTTGGAAGTGCTATTTTGATGGTGCGTTTTCTAAATAAGGCACTGGAGGTGGTTTCATTTTTGTATCCCCGGGAGGTAACCTTGTACCTTTCTCTTTCAAATTGGAGTTTGAATCCACCAATAATGTAGCTGAATATGAAGCATTAATCATTAGTCTGCAGACAACTAAGCAAATGGGAATTCAGTCTATGACCGTGTTTGGTGATTCTGAATTAATCATAAGACAAGTTAAGAATTTGTGTCAAACTAAACATCCTAAGTTAAGAACATATAGGAATGAGGTATGGGATTTAATTGAAAACTACTTTGAAGCTTTCAACCTACAGTTTATCCCAAGAGAAGAGAATAGAATGGCTGATTATTTAGCAGTTGCAGCCAGTACATTCAAACCTTCGATCAATCCAAGACTAAGATATGAAATTGAGATGAGACACAGACCTTCGATCCCTGACAATATCAAACATTGGCAGGTTTTTGAGGATGATGAACAGATTAAGAAATTTTTGTTGATGATTGAAGATTTTGAAGATCATCAGATTGATTTGGAAACTGATGAAAATGACTTGGCTGATGTGTCTAAGATTCTGAAAAAGAAGATTGGTGATCAGCAGATTATTCAGTTGAAAGACAATATTTTACCAAGAGGTTTGGTACCTCTCGACAGACTGTTTGATGGTAATGATGTGGCAGTGAATCAAAAGAAAGCACATCAAGGTGAGAATGTGGAAGATTGTAATTTAGGAACTCAATATGAGCCTAAAATGGTCAAATTGTTCAAAGGCGTTCCGAAGGACTATAAACAAAGGTACATAGATCTGTTCAAACAATTTGAGGATGTATTTGCTTGGTCATATGATGATTTGAAGACTTATGATAAGAATATTATTCAACATAAAATCCCATTGAAAGATGGAGTCAAACCACATAGACAGAAACTCAGACAAATCAATCCATTGTTGTTGGCCCCGATTGAAAAGGAGGTAAAGAAATTGCTGCAGGCTAAAATAATTGTTCCTCTCAGATATTCAGATTGGGTTTCCAATCTTGTATCAGTCAGAAAGAAAAATGGAGAGATAAGGTTGTGTGTAGATTTCAGGAACTTGAATAGGGCTTCATTGAAAGATAATTATCCTTTGCCGAAAATGGATTTTGTCTTGCAAAAAGTGACTGGAGCTTACATATTATCTATGGTAGATGGTTTTTTAGGGTATAACCAGGTTGTTGTGGAGAAGGAAGATCAAAAGAAAACTGATTTCACTACACCCTGGGGAACATTCATGTATGCCAGAATGCCATTTGGCCTAATGAATGCAGGGGCCACATTCCAAAGAGTAATGGATATTGCATTTGTAGGACATAAGTTTGTGGTTATTTATCTGGATGATGCCACAATTTTTTCAAACTCTGATGAGGAACATCTACAGCATTTGCAAAAATCCTTCTTGAACTGGAGGAAATATGGATTATCGTTGAATCCTAAAAAATCTTTGTTTGCTCTGGAGGAGGGTAAACTTCTGGGCCATATTGTTTCCAAACAAGGAGTGAATATTGATCCAGCAAGGGTCGAAGCAATACAGTTAATTCAACTGCCCCAAAGTAAGAAAGATATTCATAGGTTTATTGGAAAAATTAATTTTCTAAGAAGATTTGTTCCTAATTACGCAGAGATTGTCAAGAAAATAACAGACATGTTGAAAAAGGATGCTGAGGTGAAGTGGGACAAAGAAGTAAGGGAACCTTTTCAAAGGATTAAAGAAGCTCTACAGGAAGCACCTGTTCTAATTAGTCCAGATTATTTGAAGCCATTTCAAATTTTCTCATTTGCGTCTTCCTCAACAATTACAGAGAAATGAAGAAAAGTGTGAACAACCTGTAGCATATTTCAGTAAGGTGCTCCAAGATGTAGAATTAAAATATAATATATTGGAGAAACAAGTATATGCTCTGGTGAAAGCATTGAAAGCATTCAGAACCTATATTCTTCATTCCCAAATTTTAGCATATGTTCCTAATTCTACTGTAAAGGATGTTTTAGTACATAGCGATGTAGAAGGGAAAAGAGGCAAATGGATTGCTAAAATCCAAGAATACAACCTGGATGTTAAACCAACAAAATTGATCAAAGGATTGGGACTGGCCAAATTATTAACAGAGTCAAATTTCCAAGCACTGGGAATTAATTTATTGGCACCTGTAGAGGAAGTCAATGGAGAAAAAGGTAATATTCAGTCAAAGTTAGCAATTAAATATAAATTCCTCTGCTCAGATTGGTACAAGGATATTATTCACTATTTATGCTTTCTTTCTTGTCCTCCTTCAATAAATAGAGCTAAATACAGAGCTTTAAAACTCAAGGCTCAACCTTATGTCATAATTGAAGCAAAGCTATATTGGAAAGATCCTGCTAGTGTGTTATTGTTATGTTTGACAGAGGAGGAAGTTTCAGAAGTAATTAAAGAATATCATGAATGTTTGTGCGGGGGTCACTACAGTTGGAAGGTAACTGCTCATAAAGTTCTCAAATCAGGTTTTTATTGGCCCTCTGTATTTGCTGATGTATATAAAACAGTCAGAAGTTGTCAAAAATGTCAAGTGTTCGCAGAAAAGAAAAGGTTAGCCCCTTTACCTCTTCTCCCTGTTTTTGTTGAAGAACCTTTTAGACAATGGGGATTGGATTTCATTGGAGAAATCAATCCACCATCTAGTGGGAAATTTAAGTGGATCCTTACTGCTACAGATTATTTTACAAAATGGGTAGAGGCAATCCCTACCAGGAAGGCAAATGATTTGGTTGTTATGAAGTTTTTAGAAGAAAGTATCTTTAGCAGATTTGGATGTCCAGTAAAGATTGTGACAGATAATGCCCAAGTTTTCAACTCAATCAGGTTTATTAATTTTTGTCAGACTTATAATGTGATATTGTCTCATTCTACAGCTTATCATCCACAAGGAAATGGATTGGCAGAATCTTCTAACAAAACATTAGTAAAATTTTTGAAGAAGACAATAAATGAAAACCAAAAGAATTGGGATTCAAAGCTAGTTTTTGCTCTATGGGCAACAAGGATGACCACTAGGAGATCCACTGGTAAGTCACCTTATGAACTAGTATATGGTACTCAGGCATTGTTTCCCACCCAGTTGGTGAACCTGTGATTTCTTTCCTTCAAGATGCTCAAGAAGAACCTAATGCCATGATTAGAAGAATGAATAATGTAATAGAGTTAAGTGAAAGCAGAAATAAAGTTCGAGAGAATTTGCTTACTTATCAGCAAAAAATGAAGACAATATTTGACAGGAAAGCAAAAGAAATCATGTTTCAGAATGGAGATCTGGTATTAAGATGGAATACCCGGAAGGAAGCAAAGGAAAACATGGCAAATTTGATCCTTTGTGGTACGGTCCGTTCATAATTCGTGAGGCCAGGACGAATAATACCTTCATGCTGGAAAGTCTTGAAGGAGAAGTAATAGATATGCCTGTGAATGGGCAATATCTAAAACATTATTTCTAACACTAAGAGTTGTTTGACCATCATTGTATATATCCGGTTTTATCATTGTACATTTTTCATTTAGCAATTTTTGACTCCATGCCCGAAGTGAAGGCACTGATCTGCAGGTTCTTAGTGTTTTGTGGCAAAAACACTATCCCCAGGTGGAGCCAGATGTTGTGGATCATCTGCATATCCTTTTCTATTTTAGTTTCTATAAAAAAAAAATAAAAGAAAAAATAAAAAAATAAAAATAAAAATAATCTGAAATTCAGAAAAAGTATATGCTATAGTATAATGTTTTTTATACTGTAACATAAAAAAGAAATGTTTCTAAAAGCTCGATGCAAATTAAGTTTATTGTTAAACTTTATTTGGATGTATATTGTAGTTTCATGTTTAAACGTCGAGCAAGTCTCCGAGCGGAAGTAGCAAGTGTTGAAGATTATAACCGAATGATAAAATGCAGAGGCGCAAAGAGCTTGTGAATTATTGAATCAAGTGCCCCCGCAGTTGACCTGTTTGACCGCGGGGTAAACAACGATCGACGGTGTAGATTCATTGCGGGAGGACTAGCCAAAGTTTGCCGCCGTACTCCAGGAGCCTCCGCAATGACGTCATAAGGCAAAGTGGAAGACAGCTGTAATCCACGATAAACCTTGTCAACGGCTTTTAAATTGATCTTTATCACATTTTCAAATCATTTGTAATTGTTTTCCCCTTTGAGCTGTGTCGTCGCCACCTTTTCATTCTCCACTACTTTACGGATTGCTTCTGTTGTCTGTACAGCCATGGCCAAGCGATTTTCACTACCTGGTTCGACTAGTCACATTCCCCTCATGGACAATGAGAGCGACATCCAAGATACCGTGTTTTCCGTAAACCATCCCCTCTTTTATCATCAAGTAACCCTAAATGCCGAGAATTCCCCAGTTTTTTCTGCCATGAAGAAATCCGGTGTCCTGTCTGCATGTATCCCAAAAGCTCATTTCTTTCCCGAATTTATCTGTTGGCTGGTTTCTTCAATGTATCCTGGTAAATGATTTATAATGAATTCACAGGGGGAGAATGTTCTATAGGTGTCGACGCAGTTGATTCGCCAAGCGTTTTGTTTCTTCGAAGACAAGTCATCACTTCAATTATTAGAAGACTCATTGGCAAGTTATTTTGAAAACCTTTCAGGAGAAGAATTTAATCAGTGTATGTTTCATTTGAGACCAAATTCAAAATAATTTCAACTAGAAGGTGAAGAATTCAATTTGGAGATTTTTGATGTTGAGAATAGACCAGTTCTGAGTTGTATTGTAGAAATTTTGGGCAAATATAATGACCTTATAGTTGACAAATCAGTATTAGGAATGTATGCAATGATGATGAAACCAGGGACAGTTCTGGATATTCCATCTTTCTGGCAAGAGATTGTCAACTCTCATTTGATGAGCTTTTCTCTCACAGGTTCCTTTAAATTCCTCTCATTGATTTTTTATTTATTCTTATATCAAAATGTTGAGGAATTTATGAGTTTGGGGTTAAATATAATGGATGTCAAAAAACAGAAGCAGTCAGTTATATTTTGGACTGACATAATTAGAAGAGAGGGAAATGAAGCAGGGTTGTTTGAGTTTGCCAGTCACTATATGTCAATTGCTTATAGAATATTGAATGGGGTTTCTCCCCCTTGTTTTCTACCAAAAGCCATGGAGTTTTTACAGTTGGGACCTAGTTGCAGGTTTGGGGATTGGTTTGTGTTTGAGGAATATTCTGAGATAATATTGTATGGAACTAATATTGAGCCTTACAGGCTCCCAACTTTTGTGCCTATGAGGCTTTTTGCCCTTGAATTCATCAGACAGAGTCTCAATGTAGATAATGTGCATTTTGTTCCCATGAAGAAAGGTCTCATGTATAAGTTGCCCATGAGTGTGGGACCCTTTATGGTAAATAAGAGACAAGCATTTGGTGAAGTGTCTAAGTTGTTGGAAGAGACACATCTGTTACTGGGTGAAAAATGGTCATATGATCCTCATGGAGTGATTTCCCAAAGGAGAGTTGAAAATGGATATTCTGCTTTTACTCACGAAAGCAAACCTGAGCAGGAAAGGTTAGCAAACCCAGGAGAAGTAAATTCAGCAAAAACAAGCATTCAGACACCCATTATAACTGAAAAGATAAATAAAAGAAGTAAGGATTCTGTTGTTGAGTTAGATGATGAAGAGCCAAGAGAGGAGAAAAGAACTAAGTTGGCTGAAGATCATTCTTCAAATTCACCAGGTTTTACCTTCCATTTAAATGAAGAGAAAAATTCTCCCTCTTCTCCTGGAGGTCATGACCTTTACCAAGTAAAGGTGCCCTCATTCAAACAGGTGTTTACACAGATTGAAGAGAAGAATCAAAGAATAAAAGCTAATGTGGAGGCTCAGGGAGAGCATCACATAGCTACTAATCAGACTAGGTTGCTAACTGTGATGGATCTCGAGAAGGATCAATTCAGAATGGATTTAACACATCCAACAGGGATGTCTCTTGGATCCTCAAGTGGTTTAAATGCTATAGATATAACTATGGATGTTAAGAAGATCCCACTATTGGATAAGATGAATCTACATATGCAGACTGGAAAATTAATTGTCAATGATCTAACTAAGACCAATGCAACGACTGTTAAAGCTGAAAATATGCTAGCAAAAGTTATCAAGCAGTTCAAGTTGGAGAAGGCCAATTCAAGGGCCTTATCAGTTCAAAATGAGGAGTTGAAAAATATTATCATAAAGGTTGGTGTAGATCCTAGTGACAAAGCTGCAGTACAAAAGTTCATGGATAATGCTGAAATAGAGATATCCACCCTGAGGAAAAAGCTGAAGTTACCTGCTGTAGAGCATTCAATGGCTGCAGAAGTGGCAGAGGTGGAGAAAGAGAAAGAGGAACTCCGTCAGAAATTGTTGCATAAAGATGAAGAATTGTCTAAAATAAAGCAGACTGCCATCTCTTTACAAAATCACATTGAAAATCATACTTGTACCTTTGCTTTTCCTACAGGTGATACAGATCCCCAAGCACATATTGCTCAACTCAACACAGAAATGAAGATGGCAGAAAGAGATCTCAAGCAAGCTCAAGCAGAATTAGAAACGGCCACAAAGATCATACAGTCACTAGAAAATGAAGCTAATCAGAATAAACTGAATTTACAAAAGGCTGAAGCTGAGATTAAAGATATCAAAGAGAAATTAAAAGGAAATATCTCACTTATAAAGGCTAAAGATATCATTTGGGGTGAAATTATCTCAGAAATGAAGTCCAATTGGAACTTCTTGAATATAGTTGCAAAGGAGAAAAGCCTTATCTCAGAATATGAAGAAGAGATCCTATTTGATAAGCAAACAGCAATTAAGAGAGCCAATTGGGCTAGGAAGTTCATAAAATTTATTAATTCCAAGTCAGATGAGGAATTAGAAGACATTGGAATAAAGGATAGATATTTTTATGCTGTGGAGGTTAATAAGATGATAATTAGGAATGATCTCCGAAAAGTTACAGAAAAGAGACTACTGGGAATCAAAGAGACAATGAACAATTTTGATATATCATTTGATAAATTGACAAGAATAGGTTTACCTTCATGTTGGACAGAGAAAGGAAACATTCTGTCATGGAAATTTTATGAAGATTCATTAATACTGGCAAAAAGCAAGATGGATAACAGGCATGAAAAGACGCAGATTTTAAAAGGAGAAACAATGTTTAATTTCTTGCAAAGACATTTCAATTTTTTATGGATGGTGAAGACTCTCTTCACAGAAATACCTACACACAGTCAGATTGTTGCATTCAGGTTGGAATATCATAGTTTCAAGAATTCATCAATAACCCAAAGTGAGATATGGAAAAAGTGAAAAACATTCTCAATGGACTAAGCAAAAGGAATCCCAACATCTCAACAAAAGGTATCCGTTGACTCAGTAACTGTATCAGAAGTGGCTGTTCTTATAGATTAGGAATTTTCAATTTCACGTTATGTTGTTTTCTCAAAATCATGTAAATTGTAATAGGACCTTTTTGAGGCATGTACCTCTGTAACTGTAAGTAGTTAAAGCAGTTAGAATTAGTTTCATCGTTGGAAACTGTTTTGTTATTTTGTATTTAAGGAATATTCGAAGAAAGGAAAAGGTTCCGAATTTTGAACCTTGAAGCCAAATTTTTTTACTCAAGAATGGAAAATTAATGAATGAGTATGTAAGTTTCTATTATTTTGTTTATGCTGAAAAGTTATCCAGTTTACACTATGTTTTCTTATCTGTGAATGAAATAGAGTAAGAGCAACAGGTCTCTTTATACATATGTATTTAAGAGTTAAACAAACCTTAATGTGCGCTCCTCTGTTTTAACTTTATCTTTATTTAATTCTTCAGGGTTTTAAAATGATAGATTCTGTTTGAAACAGCATATCAGATTGAAATCCTCTTCTCTTTTTCTTCCGTTCATTCATTTCAGCACAAGTGGAATATAGCATTGCAGAATATGCATGGATTTGATATTTAAGGGTTACATAATCAATGTTTAAGGGTTTATAAGACAAAGACAGATATATATTCATTTGTGACATAATCAGATAATGTCTTAAGCACTGATTCCTTATCACAGCTAAGGAATTGTCTCTTAAGGTACAACATATACAAACATATTTCTTTAGATTTTGTTATTTCATTTGAATTTTACTTCATTCATGTTGATCTATCTAAATTTATATAATATCCTATCCTATCAAATCTGTTACAAAGTTGTTACAATCTGTTATAATACTTGTTGTCCCTGTTATTCATACTTGTTATGACTTGTCATAAATCTTGTCAGAACTTGTCATAATTTCCATAACACCTATTATGGCCTGGTTACAACCACGTTGTATAGCTGTCATGACCTGTCAGAAGACCTACCATGACATATTGTAAGCTTTCCATAACACCTATTATGGTATGGTTACAACTTTGTTATATATTTGTCATAACATGTCAAAGGAAATATCATAACTTGTGATAAACTTGTTATAAACCTGCTATCTTGCTATGATAAACCTGTAAAAAAACATGATATGACATGTTATAAATATGTTATAACCTGGTCACCCACCTATGACAAACCCACATGTTGTAACTTGCCTTGGACTTTCCACCAACCTTTTACAAAGCCATCAAAAATTTGTTACAAAACATATTGTAACCTTGTCACCCACCTGTGACAAGACCTATCATAATAATGTTACGATACTTTTCCTAACTTGTCACCACCCTATGACAACTTGTGTATAAACCTATTATATAACATGTCTTACAACCATGTGTGCTTCTTTTCCAATGCTTATCTTGTGGTATCATATACATGTTTTAATTCCACAACCCTTATTTCCCATTTCAGGGAATTCAAGCAACATTCATAATGTTTTATGTATTCTAGATCACGACTTTGTTCTGATGGTTCCTTGGAACACCTGATAACAAAACCATATCACTTTGAGTACCATCATCCCACATAGAGCCTTGTATGCTCCGACTTTGATATGGTAAACCAAACCCTCGTTTTCCATTTTCCTAGCATAACTATTTACATAGCTTTCCTAATTTGTTGAATTCATAATTTAATGATGCTAATAAATTAATAGAATCACGTGCTATCCCTTTTCAACCCCTTTCATGATGTTTCAAAATTTCCATACACGGTTCACATACACATCTTTTGATTGGAATTGTCTTTCGTCAGGGATCTTAGATAGAAAATCATGTAGGGTAGCATCTAGAACCTACCACAACATCTTGCCATTGCATAAATATGTATTCAACGCAAAAATTAATTCTTTAGAAAATACTAGCTAATTTTCTTGCCATAAGAAATTCATTATTTAGAGTCAGACTCCTCCATGCAAGATAATGAAATATTGACTAGTCATATTTGTCTACACACATAGTGATGATATAAAATGATTCTTCAATTATATTCATTGCTTTAGTTATCGCTCATGTCCACCACAAACATGGAGGTTTCCACTTCGGGACACTCAATGTTAGTATACTGAAAGCATTCTTGAAAATAGAGGCACATTTGAGGGACAACATTGGAAATAACAAATCGACCGCATGACATTTGTTTCTTTACATTTTGTTAAAATTTTGATCAACTTTATCCCTATTTGTATTTTACAACACTATCGGTGATAACAATACATTGTTGGCTTATGTGACTCAAATTTCCAAAGTCACATAAGTCTCCTATAGGTAGAAGCCTGCAAAAAATTGATGTAAGTGGGAGTGGGTGCTTCCAGCAAGTTGCAACTTGCAAAATAGAAGAGAGTTTGGAGCCTCCTATAGGTGGGTGCCTACAAAAGTTGATGTAAAAAGGGAGTGGGTTCTTACTTTACATCACAACAACAAAATTCGTGCTTTTTTTCTTTGTCGGTTTCCACTTATATATAGTGTCTGCATGTGTTGCTTTTATGTGTTGATTCTTATATTGTAGTTGAATGTTGTTTATATGCTAAATTTTGTAATCATATGATGTACATATAGGATAAGATATATAATAGCATGATTAGCAAGGAAGAAAACAAGAAAAAATAGTAGAACCAAAAGAAAAGGAATGATTCAAATAAAATGTCCTTTGCAAGAAGGCCATTTTCTCCAGGAGATTGATTAGGAGTTCATAAATTTTTCTCAAAATTAAAAGTTACAGGATTGGGATGAAACTAGGATGGTTGCGTAGTTCTCTTCTTCCCAATTCAAGCACCATGAATGGTTCGAAAAACCGATGTCATATGAGGGAGATATCGCGTTCTGATCGAAATGCCCAACAGGTAAATTTTCGATATTTTGACCAAGTTTGACTGGGATGCACAGTCAGTAGGGTGGAGGTACAATCAGAAAAAAGGAATATTCTCAGAATATTCCTTTCCTCAGAACTAATCATTGTTTGACAAGTGTCACAATGCTATTTGTTGAAAGTACGGTTTGGAGGGTAAATCACAAGGTGCCACGTGGCCAACCCTGAGGTTGCCATGTGTCCCTGTAATGGAGTGTTAAAATTTAGTGGAGGCCACAGGAATCGACCCCCGGACCTCCTGCCCAGCACACACACGAATTTCCACCCGAGCTGCATGTTATTTCTTAACAACTATAGTTCGCGGGTTTATGTTAAAGTTTGTTGAAATCATATGTTTGGGGTTGGGAACCATTGGCGGTCCCAACCCGCCAACGATTCCCTGGAGGTTGGTCACATGCAACATTTTAAATGTTATCTCCGACGGTTATGTAACAAACCCACCAGCTAAACGATTTCGTCATATGTTATGTCACATGGCATATAATAGTTGTCAATGTCTCCACGCGGTTTATGCAACGGTCAGACGTAACCCACATCACTTACCGGAGTTTCAACGTAATCGAACCATGGTTTATGCTGACTGCTTCGCTAACCACCACATCTACCCGTGGATTTGGGGTGCACATGTGGCCACCCCAAGTGCTAAGTTAAATGTTGTGGTTATTTCGGCGGAATATTTGGAGCATGCCTAAAAAATGGCAGAAATTGCTAATTTAGCTCCAGTTAAGTGGAGTTCTCCACTTTTAGTGGAGATTTTCTGGGCGAAACTGGGCAAAAGAGTAGGAGACTCAATTTTCACACATTCTGAGTGAATGAAGAGTCATTTTTGACTAATTGGAGCATTCTGGAGCCATTGGTGCAGAGAAAACAACCATTACAGCACTGTAACTACATGTAATAGCAAAATTTTGAGCATAATGAAATATGGACATGCCATTGGGAGCTGGACCAATAGATGTAGCCTAGGAGGGGTGAAATGCTTGATCATGCCTGCTGTGTAAATTTCATGTGGTGACTTATTTCTTAGTTTTACACCATTGTTCAGTGTTATTTAAGCTTGTTTTATGCTTCTAATTCACCTAAAATCATCTACAATTCATGGACAAACACCTCAATCCTTAAGCAAACTAATGAAATGATTATGCACATGTTTGTAAACTGAAAATACACTTAGCACAACAAAACTAATACAGTCATTTCAGATCAGGTTGGTATCAGAGCTAGAGTTTATTCTCTAGTGTTGTTTAGTGAAAATATTTGTTTAACTGTTTGCAAGTTTTAGATGCTTACATGGCTCAAGCTCAAGAGAGGAGAGGGCAAATTGGTGGAAGCAGAAGGGTCTCAAAGGGAGCCACAACAAAGGAGAGCAAGATTGCCACAATATCCAACACCTAGTTCACCTCCTAAAGAAGTAAAAGCTCCTTTAAGTATGCCTCAAGAGGAAGGAGAAATCCATGAAGAAGTTGATCCCAAGGAGGAAGAAATAGTGTTCAGGAAAGCATTTCTTGACATGACTGAGATGGTTAGAATCCCTTATCAATAAAGGAATGAGAGACTGGATGGAGGAGGATTTAAACTTTACAAGGAAGGACAAGGATATTCAGGAGGTCACAATGATGAAGATAAGTCAAAGAAGGGAAATGGAGGAAATGGAGGTAATGGAGAGCCATCATCCTCACCCTCATCATCATCATCCTCTACTTCTTCTTTAGTAAATCAGCCACACAAGTCAAAGAAAACTGGTAAAATTCCTTTTTTAAAACTTGATGTTAAGTTTGAATTGCCAATGTTTAATGGTGAAGTCAATGCATAAAAGCTTGATAATTGGATTTCTATTTGAGAATACAAAACCTTCAATATGATGATATCAAAATCCAATTAGCTTCATTGAGAATGGAAGGTGCAACATTTGTTTGGTGGGAAGCCAAGACAAAGGAGGAAATCAAGAAGCATGGTAAGATTATTCTATCATGGTCATATTTCATTACTACTATTAAACAACAATTTTATCCATTAGCTCATATGCGGAAAGGCATCATGAACTGGAAAAACTTTAGGCAATTAAAGGGACAAAATGTGCAAGAATATACCCAAGAATTTAGGAGAAGAGCTCTCTTATTAGGGGTAGAATTTTAGAGCCAAGATAATTTGCTCAAGTACATAAGAGGCTTACATAGCTACCTAAAACATACTATTCTCATGTTTAATCCCACCAGTCTAGATGAAGTATGTGTTTAGGTCACACATCTAGAAGCTAGAGGGAAGAAAATTTCTGAAGAGGGTAGAAAGAAACCTTTTAAAGGTAAATTCAAAGAAAAGACCTCAAAAGGTAAAAACAAAAATAATGCACCTGTTAAGAAAGAGGGTGAAAAATTGATTTGTAAACATTGTTCAAAAGAAGGCCATGATGAAACTCATTGTTGGAAATTACATCCTGAAATGAGGTCAAAGAAACCCAATAACAAAGGGAAATAGAAAACTACTGCTACAAATCAACATGATTTAGGATCTGATTCAGGTGATGAATCTAAGATTATAGCCATGGGATTGAAGAACATGAATGGAAAAGAAATTGAAACTAAACCCGATACCAGTACATCAAACTGTCAGATAAACACTCCAAATGAAGAAGAAATAATAGAACTGTTTCATGTGAGGGTCATATCCAAACATACCAAGATTGACACATTGTTTGACAATGGCCCAAAAGAAAACTTAATCTCTGAATATTTGGTCAAGAAGCTTAACCTTGAGACCATTACACATCCAAAACCATATCCATTAGGTTGGATTTGTATGGATGAAAATTTATAGATTTCAAATAAATGTATATTGCGGTTTGCAATCACTGCAAATTTTATTGACACAGTTGAATTAGATGTGGTTCCACTTGACATCACTGATATTGTATTAGGGATTCCTTACTTGTATGACAAGAAAGCGATCTTCTATCACCATGAGAAAAAGTATCATTTATTCAAAGATTGCAAGGAGTTCATTGTAAGAGCACATCGCAAGAAGACAAACATTGCTATGGTAAATGCTGGACATGTAAAGAGGCTGGTAAATTCAAGTAAGAATTTTGTTCTTCTTATGATTAAGCCTAAAGATGATGTTAATCATGAATCATTTGAGGGATGTGATCCTAAGTTGAAATCAGATTTATATTATGTTACATGTAGTTAATGCACATCATGAGATGTTTCAGGAGCCAATGGGATTGCCTCCAAAAAGAGAGATTCAACATGAGATTCAACTGCAGCAAGATTGTCCTCTTCCAAATATCGGTATGTATCGCATGTCGATAATGGAGACTGCCGAAATAAAGAGGTAAATCAAAGAGGTGTTGGATAAAGGAATCATAAGGCCAAGCACCTCGCCATGCGGTTCACCCATAGTCTTGATACCAAAGAAAGATGGGACTTGGCGCATGTGTGTAGATTTTTGAGCTTTGAACAAGATTACTGTAAAGAATATTTACCCACTCCCAAGAATAGATGATTTGATTGATCAGTTGAAAGAAGAAAAGTTTTTCACTAAGTTAGATTTACGAAGTGGATATCATCAAGTAAGAATTGCAGAAAGTGATATATGGAAAACTGCATTCAAAACCAAACAAGGACTCTTTGAGTGGCTAGTTATGCCATTTGGTTTGTGTAATGTACCGGTAAATTTCATGCGAGTTATGGATAGTGTTTTGAGACCATTCCTTGATGAATTTTTTATTGTCTACTTAGATGAAATTTTTAATTTTCAGCAAAACAAGAGAAGATCATGTCTTGCATGTGAATAGAGTGCTTCATATTTTGAAGAAAGAGAAATTGTTTCTTAAGATGTCAAAGTGTGAGTTTGGGACATATTGTAGAAGGAGGAGAATTGAGGATTGATCCTTCTAAAGTGGAAGCCATTATGAATTGGCCCACACCCAAAACAATAACTGAGGTAAAAAATTTCTTAGGTAAGCCTATCGCTTTTCATTCTGAAACATTTAATGGTGTTGTGACTAATTATCCTACATATGACAAAGAACTATATGTGTTGGTACAAAGTGTCAAGAAGTGGAAACATTACTTGATGGGTAAAGAGACTATTGTACATACCGATTACCAACCATTACAGTACTTGCATTCACAAACAAAATTGTAGCAATCAAGACATTTCAGGTGGATGGGATTTCTTCAACAATTTCACTTGGTTATAAGTTACAAGAAAGGTATATGAAATAAAGTTGTAGATATGCTTTCAATGATCCAGGTGGATATTGGTGGTCACCCGCCTATTCCACTTGGGGCTCCACCATTGTCTATTTCAGTTTTTCAGTTTCGGCACAGTTTACTATTTTTAGCAGTTTTTCGGGTCCTAAACTTCCGGAGCCGTTTTTGAGGCCCTTGGATAGATCTTTCTAACGAGGTATGAAGTGGAAGTCAACTTTGAGGTGTATGCCAAAGTTCGCGGGAAGTTTAGTACAATTTTAAAACGGGGCCTAGTTTGAGCGCTAATCTCCTAGGGTTAGGAGTATGGGTACATTTAGGATTTCCCACAGTTTCTAAATGATGTTATGAAACGAGCCTCTCGGTAACTCGATGTGAGGCACCGTAGCCACCATCTCCTTCTAGAATCTTCCAGCAGTATTTCTTGCAAGCAATTTCGGTTCTTTGATATTAATGAAATGAAGTGTTATTTCCCGCGCATCTCTATATTTATGTTTGCTCATTTATTTTGTTGCGTTCTCGCATAAATCCGGATCGGTGGTGCCAGGCAGTCTTCTTTTTGCAATCCTTCTTTGCATGTCCCCAACGAGGTCGGGGTATAAGGGCAGCCTCGTCCCAATGGGTGCCCCAGATCAGCCTCGCAAACCTCGACGAACGCCCATGGGGGATGGAAAGAAAGATGAGGGACCAGGAGATCCTATCAAAATATTGCTCGAGGAGGCCCTCGAGAGACAAAGGAACGTGATTATGGATAACTTTGCTCGGATCCTTCAACGGCTACCCATCGGCGGCACATCTGCATCCAGCAACCACTCTGGAGGCGCGACTCCTTTTAAGGTACAAGTAAATTTTTACATTCCCATATTTGAGGGTCAAATAGACGCGGATGCCGTAGATAGATGGTTGAATCTGTTAGAAGGATATTTCTCGGTTCATGACTTTTCAGACCGGGAGAAGATTATTTTTGCACTCCTCAAAGCTACCCCCCATGTTAAGGAGTGGTGGGAAACCTACTGTGAGAACAAGGCCCAGACAGAACCCTCTCTGTTCTCGGCCGTACCCACTTGGAATTCTTTCAGAGACGTCGTCAAGGAACAATACTATCCCGTGGGGAGCTATGAGGAGAAGTACATACAATGGACCACGCTGTGGCAACAAAGGGATCAAGATGTGCATGACCTGACGAATCTGTTCCATACCCTGCGCACCAAGTTGGGTATCAAATATTCAGAGAAACATACAGTGCTGAAATATCCATGGCCCAATAACAAATACATTCGGGGAGAAATGGGTTCTTGACCATCTCCTCGCTTGGAAACCACCGGCATACCGGTATGCTGCCAAGATTGAGCAGAAATTCAAACAGAAGAAGCGAGACTTTGGATCTGTGAATCAAAAGCAAGGAAAGGTGCTTCCAAACCGCAGAACAAAGGACAGAGCATGGCGGCTAAAGACAACCCGTCAAAGCCACAAGAAAAGAACAACACCGTAAAGCCAAAGAAGGACACGGGAAAGTGGTGTGAGTTCCATAAGAGCTCCACTCACAACACAAGTGAGTGTCGGGCAAAGCAGTCGCTAGTGGCCGAGATGAGGGCTTCTGAGTCAGATGCATGCTCCGACTCCGAATCAGAACCTGAAAAGGGGAATGAAAAAGGGAAACAGATTATTGATGCGGAGCCCAACACCACTGTTGCCACTACAAAGGTCCAGAAGGAGGAACCGGAAGATCCAGAGAAGGAGGAACGTCTCTTCCACTCCCAGATGTGGGTAAAGGGCTCCCCTGTACAGTTCATTGTCGACAATGGGAGCCAAAAGAACCTCATTTCAGCAGACTCCGTGAAGAGGTTGGGCTTGCCGACCACAGCTCACCCACATCCATACACCATCGGGTGGCTTCACCAAGGACGAGATCTCCGCGTCAGCCAGCAGTGCCGCCTTCCCTATAGCATCAAGCCCTTCACGGATGAGGTATTATGTGACGTTGCTCCTATTGATGTTTCTGATGTATTATTAGGACAACCATAATTGTGGAAGCGTCATCTTGTGTATGAGTCTCAGCCTCGCGTTGTTATTGTTACTTTGGGAAATAAGGTGTACAGGATACCGGGAGGTACCACCTCTGTAGCTCAGCGTACATTCCCTTACCAACAAACAATGCGGTAAACTCATTTTAAACCCGGTCGTTTTCTGATGATTACTTGAAGGGAAGAGAGCGTGGGCCACGACCTCGAGACGGGGCTCCTCTGCAAAACAACAGAGCGGATAAGGTTGTGGAGGAGTACGGGGACATATTCACCTCACCCACGAGGTTCCCTCGCCTTTGTCGGTCAAGCACCAGTTGATGCCGGCCACACAGTGTGGCCACCTAATGGACCGATCTATCGGCGCTCTGTTCTGGAGAATGATGAAATCAAGAGGCAGATTCAAGAGCTGTTGCAGAAAGGTCACATCAGACCAAGTTCATCGCCCTGTGGGAGCCGATCGTGTTGGTACAGAAGAAGGATGGGACGTGGAGACTCTGTATTGACTATCGGGCGCTGAACAAGATCACTGTCCGGAATAGGTACCCAATCCCACGGATTTATGACCTTCTGGACCAACTCAAAGGTGCAAAATATTTCAGCAAGATCGACCTGAAGTCTGGGTATCACCAGGTACCAATTGAACCCTCCGATGTGTGGAAGACTGCCGTCAAAGCCAAGGAAGGCCTTTTCGAATGGCTGGTCATGCCTTTCGGGTTGATGAATGCTCCCGCCACCTTCATGAGGATGATGGATGACATCTTGCGGCCATTCACCAAATCATTTGTAGTGGTGTACTTGGATGATATTCTGATCTTCAGCCAGACTTGGGAAGAGCACCTTCACCACATCCGACAAGTCCTCCAAACACTGCGGCAACACAAGTTGTGTGCCAATTTGGAGAAGTGCACTTTTGGCATGACCCAGGTTCAATATCTGGGATACATTATTGATGAAAGGGGGGTGCATGTGGATCCGGCCAAGATCCAAGTCATTCGGGATTAGCCAGCCCCAACCACTATAACAGAGCTTCGCAGCTTTCTGGGACTTGCTAATTTCTATCGGAGGTTCGTGTTGGGATTCTCTCATATCACTTGGCCCTTGAGTCAAGTCACCAAGGGAGGAGCGAGAGCAAAATTTTTTTTGGTCGGAACCTCAACAGAAGGCGTTCACAGAACTGAAAAACCGCCTCTGTTCTGCCCCAGTGCTCACTTTACCAGACTTGCAACAGCCATTTTAGATCGAGACAGATGCCTCTGACTATGCTATTGGGGCAGTTCTTACTCAACAGGGACATCCAGTGGCATTTAACAGTGAGACATTGTCTGACACAGTTCGCAAGCCACCCCACATATGACGAAAGTATACTCCATTGTTGGCTTGTCGACAATGGAAGCATTACATTTTTGAGAAAGTAATCATCTACAGAAGATCCCTGAGCTGGTTGAACGAACATAAAGAATTTATGAGAATGATCGCCATCAAAAGTGTTCCACATATCTGCAACAGTTTCATTTGAACATCAAGTACAAGAAGGGTAGCACCAATAATGTTGCAGACTGCCTCAGTCGACCACCGATCGTGGCGCTCACCACTGTGCTCAACTCTTGTGGGCACGAGACTTCTAATTGGACGCTTCTCTATGAGAGTGACCCAAAATTCGACCACACTTACAAGGCACTCTTGGGGGGTACGCAAATTCCAAATTTTCACCTCTAAGATGCACTTTTATGTCACCTGGGACACCTTTGTGTTCCTTCAAGTGAGCGTGCCAAGATGATGTGGGAAGCACACTCGGTCGATCGGCCCAGGCATTTGGTCCGAGAAAATAGTAGCAATCTGTGATATTTCCAATGGCCGAACCTTCGAAAGGATGTCGAAGCCCACCCTTGGTCCCTACAGCACCTTGTGCCATTGCCAAACCGACCATGAAAGCCAAGAACCTATATACTTTGCAACCTACCCCTAGTCAGTCATGGGAATCCATCTCCATGGATTACATGTGAGAACCTGCCTTCTACTAAGAAATGGCTGTGTTTTAATGATCGTCGACGATTCTCGAAAATGGCCATGTGGCGACACAAAATATCTGTGAAGCCTTGCTAAACTCTTCTTTGAACGAGTGTGGGTGCACTTTGGGATCCCATAGTCTATCATATCAGATCGAGATAGCAGGTTCCTCAGCACATTTTGGTCCAGCCTCTGGTCAATGTTGGACACAAAGCTCCCCAAGTGCACATCTTTCAATCCCAAAACAGATGGTCAGACAGAGGTCGTCAACAAAATGATTGTACACATTCTTCGCATGTACAATTCAAAGCATCCACGCACATGGGACGAGAGCCTCCCCTATGTACAACATAGTTATAACCGGGCTCTCCATAGTTCAATTGGCCATAGCCCCTTTCAAGTGGGCTTGAGATTCCGGCCACTATGTCCCATTGACGTAGCCATGCCATTTGCAGCTGCTCAGGCTGATTCAGCTCATGTCCAGTCTGAAATTGACAAACCAAGTAGCTTCATCGAGCGCATTCAACACATCCGCCAATAGGTTCATGATATATTGGACAAAGCCAACGCCAAGTACAAGAAACGCCATGATCAACACCGGGTGCCACACAACTTCCAGGTGGGTGACAAAGTATGTGTGCGGAAAGGACCGCCTCCTTTGGACCCCGCAACCGTCGCTCCGATACGGGCCGTACACCATCACCAAGGCTATAGGGAACAATGCATTCGAGCTCAGTATTCCACCATTCCTTGGTCTGCACCCAGTATTCAATGTAGACCACCTTCGTCCCTACTTCCCACCTCTATTGGACACCTCTGACATTGCAGAAGAACTCACACCAAAAGAGTTAAACCCAGACTGCATGGAGCAGGCCACCACAGACTGTATCATGGACATGCAAATCAAGAACACTCGCCGACAGAAGATCCAACTATATCGGGTTGTCAAAGCTGGCCAACTCCTGCACCAAGGCAAGTGGTTCACCAGGGACCAAGTTCAACAGAAGTTTCCTCATCTCATGGAGGAACTCAACGCAATGGGGACCATTGCTTCCTAAGAGGGGAGGAATGATCCAGGTGGATATTGGTGGTCACCGGCCTATTCCACTTGGGGCTCCACCATTGTCTCTTTCAGTTTTTCAGTTTCGGCACAGTTTACTATTTTTAGCAGTTTTTCAGGTCCTGAACTTCTAGAGCCGTCTTGAGGCCCTAAACGACGTTTTTTGGGAAAAAGGAGAGCAACATGGGTCAATGGACCGATGTTTCTCATTTCAAATTTTTATTCCTCGGACAGATCTTTCTAACGAGGTATGGTACGCGTCAAACAGAGATCGTATGCCAAAGTTACGCCCCTGGGAAGTTGAAACACCAATTTACCCAAACGGGGCCCATAGTTTTGGTGCTTCATCTCCTAGGGTTAGGGTTTTGGCTGTTTAGGATTTCCCATTGTTTTTCAATAATAAATAGGCCCTTGAGCCTCATTGTAACTCAGTTCAGAGGCCTGTAGCCGCCACATCTCTTCTTAGAGATAGCTATCAGCACCTAGCTAGTTTATTTCTATTATGTCTGTAAGAAAATTTCAGTTCTTTGATATTAATGAAATGAAGTGTTATTTCCGCTGCATCTCTGTATTTATGTTTATCTGTTTATTTTGTTGCGTTCCTGCATAAATCCGGATCATTCAAGACCAATCATTAGTTCATATAATTTACTCAAAATTATTCTGTTGTACATGAGAGTTACATAGAACAATATGAACATGACATTGATTTTCAAAATGTGTATGCTAATTTGAGTGAAGGGAATCAAGTTGAAGAAAAATATTATCACATGCATAAAAATTTGTTGTTTCATTTGGGCAAGCTGTGTATTCCACAAGGAGAGAGGCTAAATGTCATGAGAGAAGCTCATTCATCTCTTATTGCTAGACACTTTGGGGTAAGAGAAACAATGACGCATATACAGAGGTATTTCTATTGGCCTCACATGATATATAGTGTGTCACGTTTTATAAGAGGTTGTTCTATGTGTGCAACAAGTAAACCTAGTAATAGGAAGCTTGGGTTGTACATGCCACTACCGGTACCATCAAGGCCATGGGAGAGTGTCTCCATGGACTTTTTTGGAGGTCTACCTATGTCAAGAAAGCAACATGATTATCTTTATGTAGTTGTAGATAGATTTAGTAAAATGTGTATACTTATGCCATGTAAGAAAACCATTTATGCTGAACAAACTGCTGAACTTTATTTGCAACATATTTGGGTTCATTTTGGATTGCCAAATTTTATTATTAGTGACAGGTACTCCAGGTTCATTGGGAATTTTTGGTCAAATCTATGGAGAATGATGGACATAAAGTTGAAAAAGAGTATTGCTTTTCATCCACAAACAGATGGACAAACCGAGGTGGTCAATAGAATCGTTGTGCATCTATTGAGAGGATATTGCAACAAACATCCTAAGTTGTGGGATGAACAACTGCATTACATTCAACAGACTTACAACTGGGAAAATCATTTTTCTACACAAACCTCACGTTTTGAAGTATGCTTTGGGTATTTGCCAAAATTGCCATTAGAATTCATCTCTGGGAAGGATGTTGCAATTGATGGCCATAGTGACATTGATAAGGCTCGAAAGTTCATTGAGAAAATTCAGATTACACATCAACAAGTTCAAGAATAGCTTGAGAAAAGTCAAAGAAAATACAAAGAGATGCATGAAAAACACCAGGTTTATCACAAGTTTCAAGAGGGAGATGAGGTATGGTTGCACATTAACAAAGAAATGATGCAAGGGGAAGGTAAAAAGCTCAAACCCATTTGCTATGGTCCATTCAAGATCATAAAGAAAGTTGGTAATAATGCATTTCAACTTGACTTGCCTTCTTATATGTAAATGTATTCAGTTGTTAATGTTGAAAAATTACGTTTGTATGAGCCACCTTTGATCGATGATCAAGGAAGTGATGTTTAGCTACCTTCTATTTAAGATTTCTTGCCAGAATTTCTGGATGAGCTCAAGGAAGATACAATTCTTAACAGGAGGACAAGAGCAACTAAGAGGGAAAGTGTTAACTACCTTCGAGTTGGGCTCAAAGGAACTAAACCAAGCAAGGAAAAATGGATGGAGGTTGGAAAGGTGAGGGAGTTGTACCCTCATCTACTGAACAGGTAAACAAGTCTTTTGGGGTCCAAAAGCTTCCCAATGGGGAGAAGTGACCAGGAGTTCATAATTTTTTTCAAAATTCAAAGTTATAGGATTGGGTTGAAACTAGGATGGTTGCGTAGATCTTGTATTCCTGATTCTGGCACCGTGAACGGTTCGAAAAACCGATGTCGTATGAGGGAGATATTGTGTTTTGATCGAAATGCCAAACAAGTAAATTTTCGACAGTTTGACCAAGTTTGACTGGGATGCACAGTCAACAGGGTGGAGGTACAGTCAGCAAAAAATGAATATTCTCAGAATATTCCTTTCCTTAGAACTAATCACTGTTTGACAAGTGTCACAATGCTATTCGTTGAAAGTATGATTTGGGGGGCCAATCACAGGCTGCCACGTGTCCCTATAATGGAGTGTTAAAATTTAGTGGAGGCCACAGGAATCGACCTCCAAAACTCCTACCCAACACACACATGAATTACCACCCTAGCTGCACGTTATTTCTTAACAACTATAGTTCGCGGGTTTATGTTAAAGTTTATTGAAATCATATGTTTGGGGTTGGGAACCGCTAGCGGTCCCAACCCGCCAGCGGTTCCCAGGGGGTTCGTCACATGCAACGTTTTAAATTTTATCTGCGACGGTTATGCCAAAAACCCACCAGCTAAACGGTTTAGCCGTATGTTATGTCACATGGAATATAATAGTTGTCAATATCTCCGCGCGGTTTATGCAATGGTTAGATGTAACCCACGACGCTTACGGGAGTTTCAATGCAATCCAACCATGATTTATGCCAACGACTCTGCTAACCACCACATCTACCCGCGGATTTGGGGTGCACATGTGGCCACCCCAACCGCTAAGTTAAATGTCGTGGTTATTTTGGCGGAATATTTGGAGCGTGCCTAAAAAATAGCAAAAATTGCTAATTTAGCTCCAGTTAAGTGGATTTCTCCACTTTTAGTGGAGCTTTTTAGGTGAAACTGGGAAAAAGAGTAGGAGACTCAATTTTTGCCCATTCTGAGTGAATGAAGAGTCATTTTTGACTAATTGGAGCATTCTGGAGCCATTGGTGCAGAGAAAACAACCATTAGAGAATTGTAACTACATGATAGAAATATTGATTTTTCGATGTAATAAGCTGTGTATTTAAGCATTGGTACTTTTGGTTTAGGGATATCCACTACTCCTATGTTGATTTCATTTGTTTCCCTTGTTGGCCCTTTCCTTGTTAGTAATGCCATGCTTTTGGGAGATGAAGGTAAATTGATGCACTGTAAATATAATGTCCTTGGAAGGTCAAATATATTCATTTCAAATAGAAAATGTTAGCTCAAAAATTGTAACATCCCTGGTGAATATTCCCCATTGTAATAAAAGTTAATAAACGAAAAATGATAACCACGGTTGATGGGACAATTATTCCAAGTTGAATGTTAAAACATCCTAGTGGGTGTTCATTTTTGTTAATATGGCTAAGAAAATTGACAAAGGCAATGGCAAAGGATTTGGAAAGGCAAAATGTCATTTTTGGCAAATTTATTTATGAAAATAATGGAAATTAGGTTAAAAGGGAGGTGAAAGGTCACAAGTGCGGCATGTGAGGAGGAAAATGAAGAAAATGGAGGCCTAATTTATAAAAAGGCTTTTGAGGATTAGTTGGTACCTTTTTTTAGTTCAGTTTTGGAGCTCTCTCATTATTCTCTTTCTCTCTCACACACACTCACTCTTCGAAATTTAGATTTTTCTTGGAGAACTTTGGCATTGGATCAAGAAAGGAAAAGATGGAAAGAGGAAGGAAGGAGCAAGAAAGGAAGAACATGATCAAGCAACTACAAAAATATTCTTTGCAGGTATCACTTTGCATGTGTGATTTTCTTGCAATATTTGGCATGCATGGTATTTCATGTGGTTTTTTTTTCTTTCATGGCATGGGTTTTGCCAGGTGTGATCTAGGTGGATATTGGTGGTCACCCGCCTATTCTACTTGGGGCCCCACCATTGTCTCTTTCAGTTTTTCAGTTTCGGCACAACTTACTATTTTTAGCAGTTTTTCGAGTCCTGAACTTTCAGAGCCGTTTTGAGGCCCTAAACGACGTTTTTTGGGGAAATGGAGAGCAACATAGGTCCATGGACTAATGTTGCTCATTCAAAAATTTTAGTCCTCGGATAGATCTTTCGAACGAGGTATGGTACGCGTCAAACAGATATCGTATGCCAAAGTTACGCCCCTGGGAAGTTGAAACACCAATTTACCCAAATTCATCTCTGTATTTATGGTTATGTGTTTATTCTGTTGCGTTCTTGCATAAATCCGGATCAGTGGTATCAGAGGGGCCTGATTTTTCTCGATCCTTCTTTGCATGTCCCCAACGAGGTCGAGGTATAAGGAGTTAGGGCTCGATCTGGTGGAACCTTTGCAAGATCAGCGTCGCAAACCTTGACGGACGCCCATGGGGGACGAAAAGAAAGATGAGGGAGCAGGAGATCCTATCAAATTATTGCTCGAGGAGGCCCTCAAAAAACAAAGGAACGCGATGATGGATAACTTTTCCCAGGTCCTTCAACGACTTCCCACTGGTGGCGCATCTGCATCCAGCAGCCACTCTGGAGGTGCGACTCCTTTAAAGGTACAAGTAAATTTTGACATTCCCATATTTGAGGGTCAAATAGATGTAGATGTCGTAGATATATGGTTGAATCTATTAGAAGGATATTTCCCAGTTCATGACTTTTCTGACAGGGAGAAGATTATTTTTTCACTCCTCAAATCTGCCCCCCATGTCAAGGACTGGTGGGAAACCCATTGTGAGAAAAAGGACGAGACATAACCCTCTCTGTTCTCGGTCGTACCCGCTTGGAATTCTTTCCAAGACGCCATCAAGGAACAATACTATCCCGTGGGGAGCTATGAGGACAAGTACATACAATGGACCACACTGCGACAACAAAGCGATCAAGATGTGCATGAGCTGACGAATCTGTTCCATACCCTGCGCACCAAGTTGGGTATCAAAGATTCAGAGAAACATCTGGTGCTAAAGTATCACAGTTGTCTGCACAGATACATTTAGGAGGAAATGGAGTTCCTCGACATCTCCTTGCTTGGTACGACATACCGGTATGCTGCCAAGATTGAGCGGAAATTCAAACAGAAGAAGCAAGACTTTGGATCTACGAATCAAAAGCAAGGGAAAGGTGCTCCCAAACCGCAGAACAAAGGACAGAGCCAAGGCATGGCGACTTAAGACAACCTGTCGAAGCCACAAGAAAAGAAAAACACCGCAAAGCCAAAGAAGGACACGGGAAAGTGGTGCGAGTTCCATAAGAGCTCCACTCACAACACAAGTGAGTATCGAGCCAAGCATAGAAAATTTTAGGGGCGAATTTTAGCCCAAGGGCGAAATTTAAGGGGTTTTATATTTTAGAAGGGAGAATTTTTTATATTACATCCATTTTCTATAGTTAGCCAAATAATTATTTAAAAAATAATTAAATATTATATTTTAGCCATAAAAAATAAGGTGGACAAAACCCTATTCGCTTGGTTCAGAGGTTGGATTAGATTTCATTCGCCCAGATCTCGTGGTTTGGAGGTTGGATGAGGTTTCGTTCGCCCGATTTCCTAGTTTGGAGGTTTAATTTGATTACAATTGCACTGATTTCCTGGTTATAGGTCATATTTGGTTGCAATCGCCCCCTTTACCATTCCAGGAAATCAAGGCTCGAGTGGGTGCTCTGCTAAGTTCTCGCTGTAAAACCAGAGAAAGACAGACCGAGGAAAAGATTGGGTTTGTATGTAAACAGGCCGAGGTATGTAAATTTTGCTCTGTTTCATTGAAATTGATATGAAAATGCAACCTTTCTATACATAGCAAGGCCAGGGTAATAGTGCTTATGTCTTTTTTGGGTTAACAACTTGCAATTTTTTCTCTAGAATATCATTCGGGCTTTGTGATCATTTAAAACAATCATATTGGACATAAATTTTTGGAGAAACCTGCAAGTTTTATTTTGGTTGGCCATTTTTTTCCTTTTCTAGAATCTCGTGGATTTTGTGATCATTGGAAAAAATTGCATATTGTGAAGCAAAATTATGCCATGAACTTGGATTTCCTCACCAATTTTCTGCATCAATCAACATGGTAGGTTTGTGAAATTACAGTGAAGTTAAAATAGAAACCCTAAGCATGGTATTCCTTGAGAAAAGAGAGGAGAAATGGTTTATTCTCTGAATGGAATTTATGAAAAAGTGTCATATTTTCAAGCCATTACTTGTTTCGATGATCGGGCATTAAGTATGTAGATCCTAGAAACTCATCATTGAGAAATGGATTTGGCCATTTCTGCAATTACAGATGACAGAAATTCCTCATCTGCTAACTTGGCATTTGGTTCTGCAAATAATCCTTCGGTTGTGAATTTTACCTTAGGATCATGGGAAGGAATAGAGGGATCTAATGTGGGCGACAATCAAGTGGTGGCCCATCGTGGTACTCCTAGAATTTCATGGAGGATTGTGACTTTGCCATTTTCTATTTTCAAAGGTAGCTTTGGTCTTCTTTTTGGTGCTATTGGTTTGGGAATGTGAGTGGCAGGAGGGGTTATTTTGCATTCTCTCAATGCGATCAGATGGGGATCCGGAGAATTGTGCCCAGGCCAGGGTGAAGAGAGTGCCCCTCTTACTTCTATGTCTGTCAGGCAGTAGAAGCTCTGGATTTTATTAATTTGTTTGAGATGGAATATGGTAATTTCCATCCTGCATTCCAGACAGTTGGTTTTATGGAGGCTTTGAAGACCGCTAGCGAAGAGTTCAAGTTATTTTTCATTTACTCGCATTCTTCGGAACATCCGAACATGCCGAAACATGAACATGCGGACATTCTGTCAAGATACTCTATGCTCTGAGGTGGTCGTGGAATATATCAACCAAAATTTTGTTTCATGTTGAGGTAATGTCAGGGCCAATGACGGCTTTAAGATGAGTAAGAGTCTAAAAGCATCGACTTTTCCTTTGTGTTGTTGTCATGCCTGAGACCAACCAACGGACTACCCTTCTACAACAGGTTCTTTCCTTTTTGTGTTGTTGTCATGTCTGCGACCAACCAGCGGAATGCCCTTCTACAAGAGGTTCTTTCTAACTCTTTCATACACTATTTTTTTGTTTTCTAGTTCTCCTAAATGATTTTTTAAATAGATGAGAGGAATCTTTTCACATTTTGAAAGAAAAATTTGTTACTGGTTTATTTAGCAAGTGATTGTATCCTTCAAACTTCCTTTGTATTTTAGGTCCCAATCTCATGTATCTCAGTGAAGTGTGGAGTTGACACGCATCACAAAGTTTTAATTCATGTCTGTACATTAGCAAAAGAGCCACATTTTCATCATTCAAATTGAAGTTGTTCTTGTTCATTTTTTCTACAGATATGTTAAATTTTTTTTCCATGGAGTTTGTTCAGATGGGGAGACTAGCTATTCCTTGATTCAAGAGCTAGTAGTTTTCTCTGCTTCTTTATATTTTCCATACTTTCCCTATTTTCAAAACATCTTATATGTTCCCGAAAAGAACCTTTTTTTCTGAGAAAGCGTGACAAATTTCTGGATTTTTTGTGAGACTATAACACAAAGAAAATATCTGACACCTTATTTCTCCCAAACCTAGCACCCATGTATAATTCATGGATGACATTTAGTTGGATATAAGGTGGTGAGTGTTTTTTGTTTTTTGTTTTTTTTTTAATTATTTGAAATTTTGTGGCGTAACTTTTCTATTGTATTCAATATAACCAAATCCCAAATTACAACTAAGAAAATATGTAGAACTGTACTAGGTAAGCCTTAAATTGCATATCCATACAAACTGGTCAATAAAGAACACAACATAAACATAGTTTTTCCATGGAATTTCGTATATTTATATGCTACATGACACTGTACAAGCAATAGTTGATGCTTTCATCTGTCTTTATGCCTCAATTTGGTGAAATGATGAGCTATTGTATTTATGCAATTTCCTTCAAGGAAATTCTGTGCAGATTTATCAGTTGATTATGATCCACGTGATACTGACTGTATGTCTTTCACTAATCATGTCATCATTAGACATCCATACTAGTTACAAGGATTCGATCCTAATGGTAGAACTTCATCAGTATGTTCAGCCATCATGAAACCACATATTTATGAGACCATATATAATATCTAATGAAATTTTTATAGACTACATTCAAAGGGATTCAATGAAGAAGATATCCAAAATCAACATTACATTTGGGGTTTTTTATTTTTTATTTTTAACTTGTGAAAACTTGATCACTAATATATACTTTCATATTTCTTGATTAATTGGGTGATTGGGGTGGGCGAATGTTGCGAGTTAAAATGCATACTGTAAGCTTAGGTTTTAATGACAAAAGGGATACAAAGGTTGGCTTGTTCAGGTGAAAGATTGCAAGATGGGGTTTTGGTGTAGGTACTAGCTACAAGGATAGGTTGCGGTAAATATGCTGGCACATAGATATATAATTTTGATTGCTGGAAACATTGATTCTTATAGATTTTGATTGTGTGTAAATTATATTTATTGAGATAAGGTTAGTATGGTTTCTTTAAGGTCCAGCATTTTGGTTCCATTGTTGTGAAGATAGAACATTTATGTTGCTATCTGGATAATGATTGAAAGTAGTCTGAATTGCAAATGGAGGGACTATCTTGTTGGAAAAATTAATTAAAATAACTTGGGAGTACAAATGGTGAATAACATGGAAAATCAACAACCACCTACTGTTCACTAATGTAACAAGGTTTTGTCTTCATAAATTGTACTTGAGTCAATACTTATTATACTTGTCAATATTTATTTTAGATATCTACTACCGACACTAGCTACATTCTTCAACACCAATAACCTAGCCAAGAAGGCCTACAACAAACTTATACTTAAGGAAAAAATATGGTGACAAGAAGCAAACACTTGGACAAGACCATATTCCAAAAAGAGTTGTGGAATAGTACAAGAAAAAACAAGTCCTTACTCAACAACTCCACACATACCTACTAGATAGATGAAACCTAATTAACAACGGTCCTCTTGTTATTTTATTTGCAAGAATATGATGAGACTTGTCTGCAAAATGATATATGGTCAACTTTGAATGTTTATGAATGATTACTTGTAGTAAGTATATATATCTATATATATATATATATATATATATATATATATATATATATATATATATATATTCAAATCCCACTATTATTTTTAATTTGTAGGTAAATTGAGACTTCAATAATTGAACATGAATACTCACATATGTGTAATTAATGATGTATGCAAGTACAATAATCACAACAAAATTTGAAGTCAATGATTTGCTTAATGCATTTGATCCTACCAAGATGTTGAGCATGAAATCAATGACTGGATTAGTGCATCTGATTCTACAATGAAGTTGTTCAACTCAACATAGGCCAACACTTCTTGAAGATATGAGTTCTGTTGTTTTCTTCTCTTAAGGATTCACTGAAACCCTTATAATGTTGGCATTT
Organism: Pinus albicaulis; assembly: GCA_034641835.2. Taxonomy (NCBI): domain Eukaryota; kingdom Viridiplantae; phylum Streptophyta; class Pinopsida; order Pinales; family Pinaceae; genus Pinus; species Pinus albicaulis. Next base: position 1,408,049,548 of record CM076577.1, on the reverse strand, counting down.
TCCTTCAAAACTCCCTAACAGAGATTGCAAATTTTTCCAAGCCAAGGATCTGATTAATGGCTACAATGCCTGAATCAAGTTATTGTCCTTAAGCTATTAGTTTAACCTTTAAATTCAGAGATACACATTTATAAAGGAGGCCAAATTAATAGTCTTCCATCAAGAGAGTCACTATCAACACCCTAATTTCAATGATTCACTGTATAGTAAGGTTTCATACCCATAATTTAATTCAACCTTGACAGTCATATATATATATATATATATATATATATATATATACATAACTTACGGTTGTTCACAAATATTACTTAGCACTATAAATATTGTTTATAAATTAGTGATCGCAATAGATCCAGTGCAACACATAAATGGAACAGAGGTGAATATCTTAGTGTCTTTGACAAGAAGGCCTAAACACTACACTACAACTTCAGATTTTAAACGCCTAATATATCTTGATTTTAACGCTTTGGATAGGGTCAAGTGTATCGTATTTGAACTTCGCTTCTTTTATAGGCATTCTTGATCATTGTTTCACAGACTTGTAGACTTCACTGCCTTCAAATGTGCACAAAAGGCAAGGACTATAGGCTGCAAGAGATAAAAGATGATGGTGCATTTCTAAACCAATGAGAAGCCTCGTTGTCCTTAGTTGTCTTATCCTCAGGAGTTTGAGTATTTCAAAGCTAACATAAGTTGGATTGTAGTGATATTTTAGTGAAAAATGATGGGAAGTATGATTGGGTTTGTATGTAAACTGATCAATTTGGTGGTTTTTGGAATCATCATTGAATGCATTGTAAATAAAAATAAAAATATCAACACCAATAAATGAAACTATAATTTTTGTCTCAATTTTGCAAAATCAGTTGGATGCACAACTGTCAATATTAGAACCTAAGATCTAGTTAGAGAAAGGCATTTTCTTAGTTAAATATTTTTGCATCAGAGTGATATATCCCCTTTGGAATCAAATAGAAATAGAAGTTGTGGGATCTTAAGTGATTTCACTACGACCACAGTCAGGGTTTGTGAAACAAGTAAGACTGAACATCATGATATGTTAGAAGACATCAAAACTGCAAATAGTAGACAGAGTGAATCTCCTTCTGATGTCAATACTACTGATTCTAGAATTCCATGAAAATGGGGCATTGTCACATTATTCTAATTATAGTTCCACAAGTAAGTATGAATGCAATTATGGCTGCAGATTAGTTGTTGTTGGATTTTGAAACAGGTTACATGAATCTCATCTTTTGACACTTACATAACAAAGTCCTTCCAAAAGTCACTTGAGAACACAAACACAAATCTGTTAAATAGTTATAGGAGATATTTTTGAACAAACAATATTTCTCTGATATTCATCAATTGCAAGATATGTCGGGCCTTCAACATTTTCACAGCGATTAACTTGGCAAGATACAGGGATTAGGGGACTTTTGAGATTTTCTCATTGATGCACGTTGGAAGAAGCTTCCTCAATGATATTATGGATCTCTTATTTGACAATACCTAGAATGTTCACATGTGATTTTGTGGATCTCATATTTGATGATACATAGTGATAGAATGCTGGCATGTGATTTTATAGTACACAGGACCTGGTTCTCAGAACATTTTGACATTTACCTACAAATTGTATACTAGCTAAATATATTACATTCTCTTGGAATTCAAAGCTAAATATATATTTCATTCTCATGGAATTCAAGAATGTTCCATGAATGGATATTTGAGCTAAGACACACTCTTCATCTCAACCCAGTATGGAAGAGAAGTTGTAATGTCTAGTTCTATGTAAAACAAAATAATAAAATAATAAAAAATAAAATACATATTGACCCATGGTATTGATGTATGGCATACAAGTGGAATATAGCTTATTTAAAGGGGACAAGACCAGTCTACATCCATCTTAATTGAAGATTTACCAAGTGTGGTGAGGGATAAAATCTCTTCTCACTCTAAAAGAGGTTTTCACCTCAAGAGATTTGATCCCTCTCCGCAATTAGTAGATCTAGAATTAAGATAGATCTAGGCTGCTATAGCTACAGGAAAATATTGACATATTTTGGAATGCATAATGGCTTAGTTTATTTAGCATTGAGAGAAGTGTGGCAGGGATTGAGTTTGGAAGCTATAAATGAAGGGAATGATGGTCTGGTCAGTGTTCCATTTCTGATATTGCTTAACATTCAACAGATCAGAGATTTTTCATGGCATCTTGGTTTTTGATAACTAAATGCGCATTGATGCCACGGTATGCACGTTTCTCAGCTGGAATTGTAAGTGCATCACCGAAAGGCATTTTGAGTCGTGGGTAATTAGTTAAATTCTTTATGACTTTAATATACCTAGAATTGTAGGGTAGTTTTCAAGCTAGGGCATAACTACAGGATGAGCGTAAGACTGTATATGTATTTTTTATGTTGGTGAGTCCATTTCAGACCATCGAAAGTCTTTGCAAGATATTTCCTAATCTGGTATCATGTGATTCCATGGAACTAGGTAGCCTTGGCTGGTTTAGTGTCGTGGTTTATCGTGATGATGGTTTTCCATGGAACTAGGTCACTTTGGTTTGGTTGGTTGTGTCACAAGGGCCATGTGCCATGTGAGCTATGGTTGTTGATGGATGGACTAAACCCTAGGGATTGAAGCATTTCCAGAATTGAAGGTTCACTGTAATCTGGTCGGCTCTCCAAAAATAACTTTTTATATAAACTAATATTGGATGTTGGATTATTTTTCTCACTTTAGTCCTTATGCTACAATAACATTGTGAATAATTTATCTCCCTCAAGATAATCTGGCACGTTCAAAGCGAATATTTCTGAGAGAATGTGCATGAGACATATCCAAGGCACTTTCGAGGAAATGTCCATGAAAAATATTGTGATGGTTTCTTTGAAATGCATTTTACAAACGCTCGATTAAAATTTGATTTACTTTACCTTGTAATATCTTCTTTCGACTAGGAATCCATAGAATAAGTAGGTTTAAGAATATTAACAATTACATTTTTCAATGAACAAATTTCCAACCAGCAATATTGTAGTTGTAACTGATAATAAAAGTGTTGATGTTGTACAGATGTGTTGTGTTAGGCAGATTCAGAGACTACGCACAGATGGTACGGTTTGCTAAAGCAATCACAATGATTGTTCCCTGAATTTACAAGCAAATTAAAAAGATTAGCTGGGGAATTTCCAGTACTTCAGATTACCGTAACACTCTATCATGGATTTGGGGAAAACAAAATTAATTAAAATAGTAACCGATTTCTCCTTTTGGTTGTTCATGTTCTTGAATATTCTTAACCCACTGGATTTTTTTTTTCTAAATATTCCATTTAACTAATTTAAATTTATGTCCTTGAATTCGATTCCAAATAAGGGTTTTCTCTACCTTCTGCTGCTTTCTCTGTTGGTTCCTCTAGGGAAGATACCTCCACTTATTCCGGTGACTCCTTATAAACTATGTCGACTGAAGCTTGAATAAGGAAAATGAACATGTATCGATGAAATTAGTACAATTTTCCTTTTTATGCAGCCTCGCGTCAGTTAGCTTTTGTAGTCAGCCAAGGGGAGGATTTGAATAAATATGATTTATGTTTACCCTGAAATAGATAGGTATTAATTCGTATTTATCTGAAACGACCAATAACAATAGTCATGATTCTGTTTAACCGAAACCAATAATAGGAATAGGTATGATTTTGTTGACCAGAAATCTTATATTGAATTTTTTTGTTACTGAATTGTTTTTAATGATTTTTTGGAGTTCAACGGAAACCTTATATTGAATTTTTATGTTAATGAAAATGGAGTTGTTTATATTGAATTTTTATGTTAATGAAAATGGAGTTGTTTTTAATGTTTTTTTTGCAGTTTTTGATTTTTTTGGCATGGAGTTGGAAAAAATTGACGCAAAATCTTGATTTTAAATTTTGATTGCATATATAGATTTACCATTTTAAAATACATTTAAAGTACTTGGATTGTGCAGATTTTATCTATCAAACTTTTGATTTCAATGAATTCCCAAATTTAAAACCAATTACTTTTTAAAAAATAACATTAAAAACAACTAGATGGAAAATTATGCATGGTGAACCCTGAGCAAATGATGGTTTATTTAACCAATCGGAAGGAAGTCATTGTTTTTCAGAACTTCAATTTACCCGAATTTACCGAATAGACATGAATATTGGATATGTATTTTGGTGGGGTTGGATTTAGGAGGTTGGTTCCGTCACTTACACATAATATGAATTTACAAAATTCATTCACTTATCATGTGTGTGACTTTTATCTAAAGTCGCAGCAAGGGGGCTTTATCATGTGACTATTTTGGATAATTAGGAATTCATTATTTTTTTGGAGTTAGGGTCATAGTGATTCTTTAGGCCTCTAGAAGAGATTTTAAGTCGTCTAACTCGGGGAAAATGTTGGTAGGATGGCCAAATTCATTGCAAAGTGCACAAGGTGGAGATTCCTTAGGGACTCTCAGAGTGTCCACCTTCTTCCCTTTTCTCTTTCCCTTTTTGGTGGGGTCTGTTGATGTAGCTATGGGGTTTTTTTGAGTTATGATGGCCTCTGTAGAGGTGACAAGGATGATACCTATAGAGGTAAAACCCGAGTTTCCTAACATGGCCAGTGGGGCCAAATAGCAGACTGGCATCATGAGAGCCATGTTTGGTAATGTAAGTGTTGCCATGACGTGGTGCAATATATAACTAGTCGGAAGATGCAAGAAGGGGGTTATGGATATGCCACGTGGAAGAAAATATGAATCAGTGGTGACAATATATGTGGTATCAGTCTCTAGTTCCTGGCTCGGTTTGGTGTTTGATGAACTCATCATGCAAATTTTAACCATTAACTGATACTTAACCAAATAAGGTGAAACTGAGAACCTTCGACTATAGAGTATCTACAAACCGCCGATGTTGAATCATTCAAGATGAACTTTTCATAAGTTAATTCTGAGTGAAAACAAGACTATTACAAACCAAATGTACCTGTGGCAAGACTTAAATTAGATGTCAGCTCCATTATACTTTAGTACATAATATTTTTTGAAGAAATTTCTTGTTTACATCAACATAATTGGCAAGGGATGGCATGGCTAGTAGGTTATAATCAATGAACATGGAAAATACACCACTGTGATTTGTAGTCTGCAATGAACATATTCTTGAAGATGTTTTTGAAGATTGTCTTTGTTCTAGTTTGAAGGACAAACTGTACTTTTTAATAGAACTGGTAGGCATCTTGTTGGTAAAAATTACAAATCGCATACCAAAGTAGCCTAGGACTTGTTGGTTTATTTACCAAAGTAGCCTAGGAATTGTACATTGGAAGGAAAAAGCCCCAAGTGGGCCTTGGGTGTAGTCTTCTCTCTCAAGTTGGAAAAATATATATTTTTCTTTAATTTATACCTATCAACTTCATCTTTATAAATCCATTACTATCAATATCTAAAATGCTCATTGTTTCCTAGAAATAAATATGAACCAACCATTTCATTTTCCAACTTTTCCTAACCTAGCAATAATCCATTGAGTCCTTGGATACATCCAAGATATTTTTGTGGCTGCAAAAATCTCATAAGTACTTTTTCATCTCCTAAGCACTTATTCATTAACATTTTAGTTATTTATTCCTTCCATTTTAATAAAAAAATTAGCAAAATTGTTTATTTATATTTTTTTGACTTTTAACTTGAAATTTTAATTTGATTTATCTGGTATATATTGTTGAGCTTTTTATTCATATTTCGATCATCAATGCATAAATGCATATTTTATCGGTGATTTTAATTTTTTATTATGTTGGTAACAAAATGAGAATAAAAAAAGAACAACAGAAACAATTGCCACTGCTTAGCAGACATTACTATAGAAAAATTTAGTGGCTAATATTTTCCATGGGGATATTTCTACGAAATTTCCCAAAAAATATTCACAAATCAATTAATATTTTCCTTTTTGGAAAAAAAATAGCATTTTAATTTCTAAAAGCTAAAGAAAAAAACTTCTTCTCATGCATTATGCATGATATATATATATATTCTTGCGAATCCAAAATTTCCATTGTCTTTAAGTATGCTGCCATATATAAAAAAACTATAGTTTTTGTTAGAACTATAGTTGTACTAATAAAAAAAACAAACTCAGCTATTATGCCCCATATTACAGTCTTCCCTCAATTTTCCCTAGTTTATATAATAATTAAATATACCTCCTAGTGTCGTGATGAATACCCTCTTGAATTTATACAAGAAGTAATTCCCTAGGTGGTAGGAGAAGTCCTTTAGAAAGTGCATCCACATGCTCATTCAATTCCATGTAGACATGGAAATTTTGTAAAGAATAGAAGTGACCCGTTATGTCCTTAAGGTTAGTAGCCAATGCAACTAAGGTTCTCTAGTCATACATTACTTGCATACTTGGGCATTAGTTTTGTTGAAACCGTGTGTAGGAAACCTACAGGCTTGCAAATACTCTACAACTTTCTAAAAATTGAAATGACTGTATTATTCCACGGTTACATGTTGAAGCATTATTCATGAGGTTTTCCTTGCCTCAAAATGATATGCATTGTAGATCTATTGACCTGACACAAAGTATCGCGTGGGTAGTTAAGAAAGCTTGAAATAAATGAAGTCTCCCTTTATTCCTAGATTGAACGCAGAATGCAGAAGTTGAGGGGAAAATGTCATTCGTATCATGATTAATTCGAATTTGTGGAATATATAGTTAATATATGTCCCAAGACAATGAATATGTCACTTATATGATCTGCGAGACTGTGTCCTTTCTTATATTGACAATTTCTAGGATTCGAGACTTCAGCCTGATAGGGTTATTGCTAGAATTGTAGTCATTTTAAGCCTCTTGGGCTGTTGACCTGAACATAGTTAAATGCACCATTTAAACCCATATGGAAACCCTGACTGATTGTTACTCTGGAAACCCATACAGAAAAATAAAATATGTGATGGGGTTGATTTTATACCTCATATGCATACCACCAATGTCCCTTCAACATATGGGTGGATTGAGTGCTTAATTCTACATAGTTACATAAAACCAAGATAAATATACATGTATGCATTCAAATGACCATTTTCTAGCATGCACTCAACTTTGTATTGGTAGTGTACGCTGAATGGCATATGTATAAGTGAAGTAGAATCAAGTATGGTGATTGCACATTTAGGCATGAGATGTTTCCATCAAGCACATCTTCAGAACTTGCACATATCACTTGAGATCATCCTAAATCCTTAGAAGAACTCTCATGTCTACCAGCAATTAATCCAAGCTATGACAAATCTCTAAAGGTTTAAAATTTTGAAAGAGTATCATTGACCTTTTCCTGCAACAAATTTGGCCTATGTCCAATCACCACGTCACCTCCTTTCACAATTTTCTATTAATTAATATTAACGTCAAATATATCCAAGCAAGCTCTCATAATGTTGATTCTGATTAGCATCTTGATGTTGTTCTTGTAACCAATCTACTAATATTTCATTGTGTAGTTGTCTCATAGAATCTTGTCTTCTTTTTTTTTGTTAAATCTTGATGAATACCCTCTTGAATTTACACAAGAAGTAATTCCCTAGGTGGTAGGAGAAGTCCTTTAGAAAGTGCATCCGCATGCTCATTCAATTCCCTGTAGACATGGAAATTTTGTAAAGAATAGAAGTAACCCGTTATGTCCTTAAGGTTAGTAGCCAATGCAACTAAGGTTCTCTAGTCATACATTACTTGCATACTTGGGCATTAGTTTTGTTGAAACCGTGTGTAGAAAACCTACAGGCTTGCAAATACTCTACAACTTTCTATAAATTGAAATGACTGTATTATTCCAGGGTTACATGCTGAAGCATTATTCATGAGGTTTTCCTTGCCTCAAACTGATATGCATTGTAGGTCTATTGACCTAACACAAAGTATCTTGTGGGTAGTGATGAAAGCTTGAAATAAATGAAGTCTCCCTTTATTCCTAGATTGAACGCAGAATGCAGAAGTTGAGGGGAAAATTTCATTCGTGTCATGATTAATTCGAATTTGTGGAACCTATACTTAATATATGTCCCAAGACAATGACTATGTCACTTATATGATCTGCGAGACTGTGTCCTTTCTTATATTGACAATTTCTAAGATTCGAGACTTCAGCCTGATAGGGTTATTGCTAGAATTGTAGTCATTTTAAGCCTCTTGGGCCGTTGACCTGAACATAGTTAAATGCACCATTTAAACCCATATGGAAACCCTGACTTACTCTGGAAACCCATACAGAAAAATAAAATATGTGATGGGGTTGATTTTATACCTCATATGCATCCACCAATGTCCCTTCAACATATGGGTGGATTGAGTGCTTAATTCTGCATAGTTACATAAAACCAAGATAAATATACATGTATACATTCAAATGACCATTTTCTAGCATGTACTCAACTTTGTATTGGGAGTGTACGCTGAATGGCATATGTATAAGTGAAGTAGAATCAAGTATGGTGATTGCACATTTAGGCATGAGATGTTTCCATCAAGCACATCTTCAGAACTTGCACATATCACTTGAGATCATCCCGAATCCTTAGAATAACTCTCATGTCTACCAGCAATTAATCCAAGCTATGACAAATATCTAAAGGTTTAAACTTTTGAAAGAGTATCATTGACCTTTTCCTGCAACAAATTTGGCCTATGTCCAATCACCACGTCACCTCCTTTCACAATTTTCTATTAATTAATATTAACGTCAAATATATCCAAGCAAGCTCTCATAATGTTGATTCTGATTAGCATCTTGATGTTGTTCTTGTAACCAATCTACTAATATTTCATTGTGTAGTTGTCTCATAGAATCTTGTCTTTTTTTTTTTGTTAAATCTTGATCAAAACATTGTTGTCATAATCCAGATTCCAGATATTGTATTGTTTCAATTCCAATGCAGAGATGGGAAGGAGAGGCCAAGTGAAGTGATATGAAAGGATCTGAGGAAGTTCTAGTTGTCTATTATCCTTTGGCAGGAAGAGTTGGCATCAACCTAGAAGGGAAGCTGAACATTCACTATACTGGTGAGGGGGTTGTGTTTGTGGAAGCTTATGCAGACTATGTAATTGAGGACAATGGAGATATGACAAAGCATGATCCTTCTAAGATGGAATGCCTGGTTTACCAATAGTGTCACTGAAAATGGTTTTGATGACAAACCTTAAAGGACCATCACTATATACAGTTACAACAACGCTTTTTTAAGGACCATCACCATATGCAACGTTGGTGATGAGCCTTAAAGGTCTGTCACAAGAACGTCCCTCACCAATGACTTTTTTGCTGTAGTGATAATAAGAGCAATTTGTTTTGTAATGGAAACATACAATTGTTTTGCAAGAAATATGGTGAATATAAAAATGATAACGAGACTTGTAAATGGTGCTTTCTACAATTAGTATGGCACATCGATAATAAAGAGGATGATGTAATGGAGGATATAGAGAAAGTGTGAAATGGGCGATAAGAAATGGAGTATGAAGATGATGATGATGACGATTCTTGCAAATAGAACTTGCAATAGGATGTACAATGTTGCTTTGTTGTGATGATTTTTGTATAGATATATTAATCCTTTCATTTTTTTTTATTGATGTAGGTAACTTGGAATGCTTTGTTTCTCAATCTAGTTTGAGATCTTCATTGGCCTATTGCTAGTCATATTTAGCGCCTGTGTACTTCAAAACACTTATGAACCAAAATATTTTTTTTTCCTCCCATTTTCCTTTGTTTGTTCATTTTCTTTTCAAGCTATTGATGCCATCTCTGGTTTTCACTAGTGCCTTAACCCATTTATCCTAATAGGGTTTTCATGAGGAGAAATTCCTTTATTTTAGACCTAAGGTTGCCTCCATGGTGATTTCAGGCAAAGGTCTATCCCAAGAGAATTAATGTGGTTTCCACTTGGATATATTATTATTATTATTATTATTATTATTTTCTTTTTCATTTGCAATGTTTATGATATCTAGGCGGCTTGAGAGAATTTTTACTCTTAACCACACCAAATTGTTAGGCTTTGAATATGGTTGTGACTTATCCCTTTTATAAAGGCTTATTGTAGATATTTTCTAAAGATCATGCTTACATCATGTTTATCAGGTGATTTGGAGATATGAATTAATTTAATGGAACCTTTTATATGTTTTAAATTTGAATGATTTTATTTGTTTTATATATGATGAATCATGATGCCATTGTATCGCTTCCTTCCCTTCCTTCCCTTCTTCCCATGCTTTCTTCTTCATTTTGTGACTTCTTGGTTACATTTTGATCTGTCTTTAATTTTCTTCAAGAATATTAGAAAACCATCCTTTCCGGTCTCTCATTTCATTACCAATGAAGTTCTATGTTACACGTATATAGAATTTACTTCTATGCAGAAACAATCTATTGTTAGATTGCATATAGATTTTCAATTTTTGACCATCTGGTTTTCCATTATCAGGAAATGCATTAAGCATGAGCTAAGAAATTTTAATTTGTCAGGCAAATATGCAACAGGTTCAGAAGTAGAGAATCAATTTATTGATTCTTTGTTACCATTCCTTGATGTCAAAAAAATTAGCAAGAATGGTGAGTAAATTAAATGGAAAAAAACAATTTATAGCAATTTCATCTATATTTCAGATTTGATGTTTATTAATGTGCCATAACTGACAATTATTAACATATTGTAGTTAATGTGATTTGCAAAGCATTTCATGGAAATTTTGTGTGTTCTAAAAGAGGTTTTCCCAACTCTGGGTGACAAAAGTGTTATTAAAATGCCAACTATGTTTAGTTCATTGCTAAATTTGTCCACATTGGATATTCGAGTGACTATTTGTGATATCCTAAAAGGTATTTTAAAAATTAACCCTTCTTTGGCCTTAACTATAAGGTAGTGTTGCTTGATTGGTTTTGGTTAACCAACGTTTGATATTATTTAATGTCCCATGATTTCATTTTATAGTGACTCTATTTTTTAATTCATTGGTTATAGTGTTAAAGTGCGTCATTCATTTCTGACCTGAATTCTTATTACTTCTTTGCAGGGAAAACTGGTATGTGATTTGAATGCAATATCATTATCTACAATTGGAAATAATGATTATGATAAGAGGCTTGTTGGTTATGAGCAAATACCCCCTCAATTATTCTCCCATATAGGTGATCATGTACCTTTCTTATTCTCTCACATTGTGTGTATGCTATGTCATTAGAAGACCTCTCACTCAGGCATAGGGCCTCCAGTTGTTTGCATTATTTTATTCAATTTTATGTCTATGTATTAGAAAGTGAAGAGGTGATGCAACTGGAAGTTTTTAAACATGACCTAAACAATGAGAAGAAATTTGAAACCTAATTATATAAACATGGTGGAGCAAGGACTGCTTGATTCTTGCATCAATGATGGATGTGGAAATTGGTCTTAAATATTTGTTAAGCATGTCCTTTATAAGCATGTCTTAAATTGTTTAGTTATGCATAAGCATAGGAGATCAAGAGTATTGGCATGGTTTAGAAATATCCTAGATGTTGGAAATCTATTTGAGGTAAGATATAATGTTTGAGTTTGTATGTGTTTATATGTTTATATTTGTGAGTGGCATATTGTTAGTCTTTTCTCTATAATTTTCTTACCATAACTTGTTGCAATCTATTGACATTTTTAGTGTATATGGAATTTTATGACGGGAAATATCATGCAAATATTTGTGCCACTCTTTTTTTGTTTGTTTTTTGGGGCCAAAGGTGACGAAGAGGGAAATGTTGTGAATTATTGCTTAGAAACCCTTGCTTTTATCATTGGTAACATAATATGGGACTCTCACTTCAGTTTATTGATGAGAGAAGTTCAAATGATGGCTTCCCTGAGGAAGATAATAACAATATACTTATACGACTAATTTAGTCTATAATAGATAAGTTTCATTTTATCGATGGAATGTCCTCAATTGTAGAACTAGAAAAACATGATCATCAAATTGAGATTGGTGAAATGACAATTGATAAGCCAGATATGGAGTTAAGGAGGAATAGTGATAACAAAAATATTATCTCCCTTGAAATACGTGAACATATAAAAAAGTATGTTCTACTTGAGATAAATAAGTTGATGATATCTCGCTCAAATGTGGTTAATATTTTAGTTAGCCATTTTGCACTAAAGCTATTGAAGCTTATGCCTTTGGAAACAATTGAATTAAAGCTTTCTCATATTATACATGGTTTTTAAAATATATTGAAGAGTCACCCTTGTTTTGTAAGAGATGAGGTCAGGGCTTCCTTAGTTGCATCTGTGAAGGAATTAGGACCGCAATATTTGCAATTCAATGCAAAAACACTACATACAATATTAACAAGGGGTTATGAATTCCTGTTTTAGGCTATACTGTCAATTTCATCATATTAAAAGTTTCATCTTCCCTGGACATTGTAGATATTTATTATTGTGTGCAACAACTTCTATAAGTTGCAGAAAATGATATTATGGGAGAAGTTGTTGAAGAAAGGAAGTTGAAAAAATTGCCTCCAAAATGAAGGAGACAAGAAGTACCAAATATTTTGAAAGTTTATAGTTAATTGCTTGGAGTATTGCTTTCTCTATGCATTCTAGTACATTATTGGTAACTATTAGATGCAATCTTCATAGAAAACTTACACCAAAAGAAAAATTTAAGATTGAGTCCATGTTACACTATTTAGAAACCAATCTTCAGGCTAATGCATCATTAAGTCGGAAAATTTTGTTTTTTTTTGTATATGGATTGATTGAAGATGGTATGGAGGAAGAAAATATTGGTAGGAAGACTACTTTGTTTATTAAACCTAGCCTGGCATTTTCAAGATCATCGGATTCATATAAAAATTCAATGAAGGGACCTATTGATGATAAGATAGATACACCCAATAGGTATCTAATTTCAATGTTTGCACCAAGACTTATTGAGAACCATATGAAAAAAATAAAAGTAGATAAGAGTGATTAATATTTAATATTGATGTTAGGCCCTTTAATACAACTATTAGGGAATTTCTTGAAATTTAAGTATGAAGGAGTTATCACATTTTGTGAAATGTTTGGCTTGACTATTGAGACTTCCCCTACCATCTTTTGATATTCATAGTAGAAATATTACCCCTCCTTAGTATTTAATATGGTCCTAACATCAAGAAAGAGTGACAGTCCTTTAATGCAGTCTTCTGTTAATTTACTTGTTATGATTTTGAGTAGACATGCAAATACAACCATCTAAAATGATCCATTAAAGATGCTTCTACAATGTCCACTCTTTATAAATTTAGAGAGTATCGCAACTATCATTGCACTATCACTTTTGAAAGCAATTGTTAGGCAGAAACTATTGGTTCCATATCTATATGATTTAGTCACTAGAGCAACATGTTTGATGGTAACTAGTAAAGCTCTTTTGACTAGCCAACAATGTAGTCAAGTTATTTTATAGTTTCTTCTTGAATACCCTTTTGGTGCCAAGCTACTGCAACAACCTTTGAATTTCTTAGTGATTCGCCATTTTGTACTAATGATTCGCCATGATTTTACAAGATGATATAATTTGGTGAGAGATTTGCCAAAAAAAATATGTATACATATTATATTATTAATAAAATCGCCTTCCATTTTTCTTATGTATGATGGGGATTCGCCAATTTATTATACATATAAATTTAGAGAGGTTCTTAAAATTTTCCCTGGAGCCAAGCAGTCGCTAGTGGATGAGATGTGGGCTTCTGATTTAGATGCATGCTCCGACTCTGAATCAGAACCTGACAAGGGGAATGACAAAGGGAAATAGATTATTGATGCGGAGCCCAATGCCACTGTTGCCACTACGAAGATCCAGAAGGAGGAACCGGAAGATCCAGAGGAGGAGGAACGTCTCTTCCACTCCCAGATGTGGGTAAAGGGCTCCTCGGTACAGTTCATTGTCAACAATGGGAGCCAAAAGAGCCTCATTTCAGCAGACGCCATGAAGCGGTTAGGCTTGCCGACCACAACTCACCCACATCCATACACCATCGGGTGGCTTCACCAAGGACGAGATCTCTGCGTCAGCGAGCAGTGCCGCCTTCCCTATAGCATCAAGCCCTTCACGAATGAGGTATTATGTGAAGTTTCTCCTATTGATGTTTCTGATGTATTATTAGGACAACCATACTTGTGGAAGCGTCATGCTGTGTATGAGTCTCGGCCTCGCGCTGTTATTGTTACTTTGGGAAATAAGTTGTACAGGATACCAGAGGTACCATCTCCTGCCGCTATCTCTTTGGTTACTGCAAAACAATGCAGTAAGCTCATTTCCCAAACCAGGAAATTCGTTTTCATGATGATCCGCCCCCAGGGCAAGAAAAATACTATGGCCACGTCCTCCAGACAAGGCTCCTCTGCACGACAACAACAAATGGATAAGGTTGTGGAGGAGTACAGGGACATCTTCACCTCACCCATGGGGGTTCCTCTGCACTGTTAAGTCAAGCACCCGATTGATCTGACCTCAGGTGCACTGCTACCCAATGGACCGATCTATCAACGCTCTGTTCTGGAGAACGATGAATTCAAGAGACAGATTCAGGAGCTGCTGCAGAAAGGTCACATTCGACTAAGTTCATCGCCCTGTGGGAGCCCGATCGTGTTGGTACAGAAGAAGGATGGGACGTGGAGACTCTGTATTGACTGTCGGGCACTGAAAAATATCACTGTCCGGAATAGGTACCCGATCCCACGAATTGACGACCTTCTAGACCAACTCAAAGGTGCAAAATATTTCAGCAAGATTGACTTGAAGTCGGGGTATCACCAGGTACCGATTGAACCCTTCGATGTGTGGAAGACTGCCTTCAATGCCAAGGAAGACCTTTTCGAATGGTTGGTCTTGCCTTTCGGGTTGATGAATGCTCCTGCGACCTTCATGAGGATGATGGACGACATCTTGCGGCCATTCACCAACTCATTTGTAGTGGTGTACTTGGATGACATTCTGATCTTCAGCCAGACTTGGGAATAGCACCTTCACCACATTTGACAAGTCCTCCAAACACTGTGGCAACACAAGTTGTGTGCCAATTTGGAGAAGTTCACTTTTGGCATGACCCAGGTTCAATATCTGGGATAAATTTTTGATGAAAGGGGGGTGCATGTGGATCCAACCAAGATCCAAGTAATTCGGGATTGGCCACCCCCAGCCACTATAACAGAGCTTCGCAGCTTTCTAGGTCTTTCTAATTTCTACTGGAGGTTTGTGTTGGAATTCTCTCATATCACTTGGCCCTTGAATCAAGTCACCAAGGGAGGAGTGAGAGAAAAATTCTTTTGGTCGGAACCTCAACAGAAGGCGTTCACAGAATTGAAAAATCTCCTCTGTTTTGCCCTAGTGCTCGCTTTACCAGACTTGCAACATCCATTTGAGATCGAGACAGATGCCTCTGACTATGCTATTGGGGCAGTTCTTACTCAACTGGGACATCTAGTGGCATATCACAGTGAGACATTGTCTGACACAGTTCGCAAGTATCCCACTTATGACAAAGAAATGTATTCCATTGTGCAAGCTTGTTGACAATGGAAGCATTACATTTTGGGAAAGGAAACAATCATCCACACAGACCACCGGCCCCTGTAGTTCATACATACACAAGGGAAGTTGCAGAATGATCGCCATCAGAAGTGGTCCACATATCTGCAACAGTTTCATTTGAACATCAAGTACAAGAAGGGTAGCACCAATAATGTTACAGACTGCCTCAGCCGACCACCGATCGTGGCGCTCACCACCGTGCTCAACTCTTGTGGGCACGAGACTTCTGATTGGCCGCTTCTCTATGAGAGTGACCCAGAATTCGGCCACACTTACAAGGCACTCTTGTGGGGCACACAAGTTCCAAATTTTCACCTCCAAGATGCACTTTTATGTCACCTGGGACACCTTTGTGTTCCTTCAAGCGAGCGTGCCAAGATGATATGGGAAGCACACTACAGTCGAGTCGTTGGGCATTTCGGGGTCGAGAAAACAGTAGCAATACTTCAGAAGTATTTCTATTGGCCGAACCTTCGAAAGGATGTTGAGAAGCACATCAGATCCTGCACTGCTTGTGCCATTGCCAAACCGACCATCAAGAAGCAAGGCCTATATACTCCGCTACCTACCCCTAGTCGACCTTGGGAATCCATCTCCATGGATTACATGTCGGGCCTGCCTTCTACTAAGTATGGAAATGACTGTGTTTTCGTGGTCGTCGACATATTCTCGAAGATGGCCATTATGGCGGCCTGCAAGAAGAATATCACAGCAGAAGCCACTGCTAAACTCTTCTTTGAACGAGTGTGGGTGCACTTTGGAATCCCACAGTCTATCATATCAGATCGGGATAGCAGGTTCCTCAGCACATTTTGGTCCAGCCTCTGGTCGATGTTGGATACCAAGCTCACCAAGTCCACAGCTTTCCATCCCGAAACAGATGGCCAGACAGAGGTCGTCAACATATTGATTGTACACATTCTGCGCATGTACAATTCAAAGCATCCTCGCACATGGGACGAGAGCCTCCCTTATGTACAACATAGTTATAATCGAGCTCTCCATAGTTCAATCGGCCATAGCCCCTTTCAGGTGGGCTTGGGATTCCGGCCACTATGCCCCATTGACGTAGCCATGCCATTTGCAGCTGCTCAGGCCAATTCAGCTCATGTCCAGTCTGAAGTTGACAAAGCCAGTAGCTTCATCGAGCGCATTCACCACATCCGCCAACAGGTTCATGATATATTGGACAGAGCCAATGCCAAGTACAAGCAACACCATGATCAACACCGGGTGCCACACAACTTCCAGGTGGGCGACAAAGTATGGCTACATTTGCAGAAGGAGAGCCTCACTAGACCCCACCGCAAGCTTCACTCGCTCCGATATGGGTCATACACCATCACCAAGGCTGTAGGGAACAATGCCTTCGAGCTCAGTATTCCACCATTCCTTGGTCTGCACCCAGTCTTCAATGTGGATTGCCTTCATCCTTACTTCCCACCTCTACTGGACACCTCGGACATTGCAAAACAACTCACACCAACAGAGTTAAACCCAAACTGCATGGAACAGGCCACCACAGATTGTATCATGGACATGCAAATAAAGAACACTTTCCAACAGAAGATCCAACTGTATTAGGTTGTCAAAGCTGGCCAACTCCTGCACCAAGGAAAGTGGTTCACTAGGGACCAAGTTTAGCAGAAATTTCCTCATCTCATGGAGGAACTTAACGTAATGGGGACCATTGCTTCCTAAGGGGGGAGCAATGATCCAGGTGGATATTGGTGGTCACCCGCCTATTCCACATGGGGCCCCACCATTGTCTCTTTCAGTTTTTCAGTTTCAGCACAACTTACTATTTTTAGCAGTTTTTCGGGTCATGAACTTCCGGAGCCGTTTTGAGGCCCTAAACGACGTTTTTTTGGAAAAACGGAGAGCAACATGGGTCCATGGACCGATGTTGCTCGTTCAAAATTTGTAGTCCTTGAATAGATATTTCTAACGAGGTATGGTATGCGTCAAACGGAGATCATATGCCAAAGTTACGCCCCTGGGAAGTTGAAACAAAAATTTACCCAAACAGGGCCCATAGTTTTGGCGCTTCATCTCCTAGGGTTAGGGTTTTGGCTGTTTAGGATTTCCTATTGTTTCTAAATAATAAATAGGCCCTTGAGACTCATTGTAACTCAGTTCAGAGGCTTGTAGCCGCCACATCTCTTATCAGAGATAGCTACCAGCACCCTAGCTAGTTTTATTTCCATTATGTCCGTAAGCAAATTTCAGTTCTTTGATATTAATGAAATGAAGTGTTATTTCCGCTGCATCTCTGTATTTATGGTTATGTGTTTATTCTGTTGCATTCCTGCATAAATCCGGATCAAGGTGTGACAGTGTTTTCAGCCTAGCCTTGTCGTTTCCGAATAGACATGGTGTGATGGTGTTCTCATGTTTTGTTGAGTTGGATTGCCGGATGGATTCGAATTCTGAGTGAATGAAGAGTCATTTTTGACTAATTGGAACATTATGGAGCCATTGATGCAGCGAAAACAACCAGTAGAGCACTGTAACTACATGTAATAGCAAATTTTTTAGCATAATGAAAGATGGACATGCCATTGGGAGTTGGACCAGCAGATGTAGCCTAGAAGGGGTGAACTGATTCATTATGCCTGCTGTGTAAATTTCATGTAGTGACTTATTTCTCTATTTTACACTGTTGTTCAGTGTTATTTAAGCTTGTTTTATGCTTCTAATTCACCTAAAATCATCTACAATTCATAGACAAACACCTCAATCATTGAACAAACTAATGAACTGATTATGAACATGTTTATAAACTGAAAAGACACTTAGCACAACAAAACTAATACAGTCATTTCAGATCAGAGATGAATTGAGAAAATTTGCAAGGATCCAAAGGATATCCTTTTCTCCTTTATTGGAAGATATCAAGTGCTTTTATTTCCGTAACCTCATACATGTTTCATATACAATAGAAGATGCAACCAAAACGAAATACTTCTCAAGAAAAAAATCAAGGAATATCATTTCCCTACGAGAAGACCATTTACCGCCAGCTACACAAGTTTATGGTTATTTTTATTCATGCAATTATTTTGGCCACAAGGATGTTCATTTCAAATCCAATGCAAAGAAGAGTAGGAGTGCATTTTATGTGGATAACAATACAAGAAGAAACAAGTCATTTTATCCCTTTCTTCGTCAGACAAGATGCTATATATATGACAATCTTGGCCACATGGCCAAATATTACAAGTTTCCCAGTCCTTTAAAGAAAACTAGACAAATGGAGGAGGTCATTCAAAGAAAACTACACAAGAAGTCAACAAGTGATGCACAAACCAGAAGGAAACCCATTAAATTTTGGAAAAATAAGAAAGAACAGAAATTGACTTCAATGAAAAATTGAAGTCAACACGATATTAGGGGGAGTTTCTCAAGGAAATGAAGCCACAAAAAAAAGAATATTGTCAGTGTTTATATTAAATAAATAATCATCCATTTCCACCTGTTATGAAAGTGAAACTCTTAGGAAGAGAGTATCCTAAGTCTTAAAGATGATGTTGTTGAAGAAAAGTAGAGATATCATGTGTCTAGGGGGAGCATATCAAATGTTCCCAGCAACTACGATGTGATGGAGGCTTAGCTTAAAGAAGATATTTGGAGGGAAGAAAAACACTATGGAGGTGTTCAAACGTAGCCCACTTTCTTAGTTGTACTAGTGGTGAAGGTAAAAGTTGAATTCCAATGTTGTATGTTGGAGCATATTATCCAAAGCAAATCCAATCCATTGACCATGTAAGTAGAAAAGTTACCGTGCTTAAAAAAAAAATCAGGGGAACTATTTTGTCTAATATATTAGGGATTGGGTAGAGGAAAATTGTTACTTCAATTACGTGACTTAGTAGAAGCAAACCATGCAACACAATAAAGTAATATGGTAGATCATCATGCATCATGATATGCAACTTTATTTCCAAAACTGGAACAAAAAACTTTTGATGAAATGAGTATAATGTTATTGGACTCTGCAACAGGAGCTCATGCCCACTTGCCAATAACTGGTATGCTACTATTTAGGAATATGAGGGGGTGCTTTATTTGTATATGAAGTCAATTGAAAGAGCTCATATACTAAAAATTTATGGGAAAGAGTTAAAATTCCTAAGAATTAAAAAAAAATGTTGGAAACAATTGACAAACTTTTTCAATATTGGCCAAAATTTCTTGTACACAAGAACAAACAGTATTTGACAAAAAATAACACAACAACAGAGCATAAAATTTCACAACATCTCATGTTAAATGAATATGAACAACATGAACATGAACATGAATATGAAAGAGCATGAACACACCAAAGTTTTCACAAAACAATAACAGTAGCAACACCTCTTCCTATATCGCTGCCCCCCAATCTATGGGTTTGGTTTACATAGGTATGAAGCTCGCATATGATGATAGCAGTAGATTGAATCAAATGTCGTATTCCACAAGTGCTCGGAATGCAAATGCCTCAGTCTCTTCTTATTATCTCCCTTGGGCGATGACTTGACTGTCCATATGTAGCAACAACTCGAGGAGATTGATAAATTCATCCACATGCATAATGAAAAAGTTTAAATAACAATAGAAGAGAAGCTACAGAGGCATTCTAGAGCCTTGGTTGCCACAATGGAAGAAGGAATCCTGAGAAGGCTTAAGGCAAAGGAAGTCGAATTGGACAAACCGAATAAGAGGAATCTGGAATTGGAAGAGCGTGTCAAACAATTGAATGTGGAGAACCATATTTGGAAGAACATGACGAAGAAAATTACACCATTTCATAGTATGGAGTTTTTTTGGCCGTGTGATGACAGAGCAGAACTAGCATGGTTGGCAGAGCAGAAGTCAGTCAGATGCGTTACTGTAGTCTAGATTACATGTCAGACAATTATATCGTGATATGCGTGACCCGAAGCGGACCTAAAATAAACAAGAAGAGGAATGATGATATACTTTACGTAGTTTGAATAAAAGTTAAATGTTTACTATTTCTACGGTCGTAGGCAGTATATCTGATTCAAGTTGTTAGAATTCAAAGGATCGTTACTTAGTCTACGTTGATGTGGCTACTGTGTTGGTGTGCCAAAGCAGTTACAAGCCAGGGAATTTGAGCAACTGACAGTGAACTGAGCATTATGTAGAATTGAGTGGTATACAAAGTGATGGAAGTGTTGAGGATTTGCAGCTAAAATGATAAAAATTACTAGAGTATGCATTAGTATTTAGCAGGATGTATGTTAAAATGGAAGAATGAGCATATAGACCTGGAGCGTAATATCAGTAAATACATAGTGTACAGACCTAATGGTCAATATAGAAATAGCTTGATAGTCATGTTTTTGGTATCTAGTAGCTATACATGGCATGAATTCTTTGGTATTATTCCATTTGCCAGTAACATGCAATAAGCTACTAATGTCAACGATGTCTTCCCGATAAGTTAGAACAACATCCTCGTCAATTTTTTTTTGAATAGAAGTCTGAGTTCCATTGTTGAGAGCCTTTTTCATTTGCTAAGTGCAAGCACCCCTTTTTGAAAAGGGCCACATGCAACATTTCATAGGTTGTTCCTCATTAAGTTGGTCGAAATATGTTGAAATCTTTTTGATATCAAATATGTGCATGATGTTGAGACAATGGTGAGGGCACATTTGACTGAAAGTAATCACCACATACATAGAAGACAAATGAGTCGTTGCATGTGCACAAAGAACATATTTTGGTGCCGAAGGTTGGAATAGGAGACTTTCATGATTAATTAATTGATCTTACAAGTTGTGTGATATTTTGGAATGACCTACACTTTGGTTCAATGCATTGATGGTCTGGAACCACATATTAGTAGTAGGATTTCGATTTTTTTCTATTAGTTAGGGTGCAAGGAATTTGTCATTTCTATCACCATTTATAAAGTGAAATGTCTTAGGAATTTTGATCAAAGAAACAAGAATATACAAGATGTTGGATGGGATATGTATAACATGAAAAAAAGTGTAGAACAATATACTCTCACTTCCACATTTTGTTCAGGAATAGATGACACAAAAGAATAGGAGGATGATAAAATATCTGATTTGCATGCTACAAAGAGAGCAATTGACAAGGATAGAGTTGGGGATATATTCAGTCAAGTTGGAATGTTACAAGACATAGAGGAATCATTAGGCTTGCCTCTTGATTTAGGGCCTCAAGTACCAGCTCCTAAACCACTTATTGTAGTTAGTGGTGTGGTAAAAGATTATGTATTTAAGAGATTGCAAGAAGTGCAAAAGGGAATTCACTTTGTAGTTACAACTACAACCCATGCGAAATGGCTTGGTGAAGTTGATGGGAAGGATTACTTCTTTGTTAGCGAAAGGGATTTTCTCCCTCTCATAGAGAAGAATGAATTGTTAGAGCATTCCATTCTATATGGATATTTCAAAGACATACCTAAGAAACATATATGATATTTTATGTCTAAAGGGTATGAAATTGTTCTTAGGGTGGATGTACAAGGAGCAACCACATTGCAAGAAACTCATGGTAACAATGTCGTGTTTATATTTTTGGTCATTGAGAGTGAGGTAGCGCTTGTAAAAAGGATAATGGATAGGATGAAATAAACAAAGGAAAATATTATATTACATGTTTCAACAACAAGAAAGGATCTTAAGCGTATGATTGAATTTGATTATGTGGTAGTGAATGCCTAAGGGAAGCTCAAAAGAACATTGAACCTTATTAATTCAATCATTGATGCTGATAAAGCTAGGGTACAACAAAGAGTGGTGGAAATTTAGAATCTAAGGAATGTTTTTAACTATAATTATCTTAAGCGTATGATTGAATTTGATTATGTGGTAGTGAATGCCCAAGGGAAGCTCAAAAGAACATTGAACCTTATTAATTCAATCATTGATGCTGATAAAGCTAGGGTACAACAAAGAATGGTGGAAATTTAGAATCTAAGGAATATTTTTAACTATAATTATCTTTGAAAATTTTATAGATAGTAGGACCATCTAAATTAATTATCATTCAAACAATTATGCAATTAATTCATTTGATAATTATATCTTCGAAAAAAAAAAACTATTATATGCATTTACAAAATTTAATACATTTGGAATTTCCTAGGAAGCATATGGGGAAGAAACATAAATTCTTCCAACTTCCTTGTATGTGACAAGACGTAATCTATTTTGTTAATTTTCCAACCCCCTTGCCATGGATGTCAAAGGGGGAGGAAAGGAGAAATAAGGAGAAATGAATCTTAGGGAGGTAACTAGAAATATGATTCTCAGGACAAAAGGGGGAAGACAAAATCAATGTTGCCATCAATTCCAAAGGGGGAGATTGTTGGAAAAGTTTTCATTGATGGAAAAGGGTGTTGAAGGTTTCCTATGTTGGTTTAAGCCACAATTAATGCATGCACTCCATAGTAATGGTATTATTGTTATTGATGTCAAAAATATTCAGTATTATAGAAATGAGCAATGGCTAGTATGAGTTTGATATGAGTATGTTGATGTCATGTGTTGTTGCTAGAGTGTTACGGTTGAGTGTCAAAGTCATGTACCATTGTTAATACTCCTATGTATGTATTGTTGATCATGTAAAGCTATGAGTAATTATGATTCTTGTAAGAGGTATGGCCTTGTGAATTTGTGATGTAAATGCCTTGAACATGTTGTGATGTAGATGGTTGTAGATGTTGTGATGTAGATGGAGAACAAAGATGAAGCACATATTGTGCTCATGTTTCCCAAGTATTTGCAAATGGAAAACATAATGTTTTCCAAATAGAGTTATATTTCTTCACATTATTTTGGCTTATGTAATCATTACTATAAATCTGCCCAAGAACAGGAACAAAACTTGAATTGCCTTCTAAATATTCCCTTATAGATTATCCCTTTCAGTCCACTTTGTCTTGAAACATGGAAGGTCATTTTCCTCCTTTTAATATATAGAAATACTTCCTTATACTCCTCTATCCACTAGATACTCATAGGGTATTTTCTCCTTCAAATTCACTATATACTCAACCCTAAATATGCTCAGCTTCTCATAGTGATCAACACTTGAAATTACTGCACAATTTAGCTCCTAACTAGTCATCCAACACTACTTTTCTAGACATAATTCAAAATTCCACCTCAACAACCAATCTACCCCAACAAACAAGCTCACACATTTTCCAACTGACCTTAACTCTCTGTTCGAATATGTTTGTTGCCTATATTCTAAGTTTGAGGCTAATTTGACCTCCTTTAGGGCTTGAACTTACCTCAAAAATCTATATGCAACCTCCCGAGGAAATTCAGCCCTCCATAATAGACTAAACTGAGGCTAGATAGGCATCTTTCCAAGGTTCAGACTTGCTCCCTATACATAGAACAAATAAAACCAAAACATAATTTTGGTGGCTTCTTTCCACCTCAACTTGGCCTAGATAGAGCCCTTTTAGTGAACAAATATAACACAGAAAATTTGGCTTGGATGTTAGGAAAAAAAATTAGCTTCTTTCATCCATACAAACCATAAACTTTCTCCTTCATTAGCTATGACACTCTTGAAGTTTTTCATCTCCTTCCCAAGATTTTTATGCTTCTCGAGATGCTTATGATTATATGTTGTGACCTCTCCTAGGTCTCCTTTATTTATATCTCTCCATCGTTGCCTTTAGGTGTCCCATTTTGTCCATCAAAGTTCCCTCATGTAACAATAAGAATAAAAAAACATTAACTTTGGGTCTTTATCCCATGACATTAGGTCTAAATCCCATTGCTTGGGTAATTTTCCCATAAAGGTTCATTTTTGTGGGTTAAATACACAAAAACCTAGTACCCTAAGGTTTGTCGGAGTACCTCCCAAGCTACACTTTTCAACACCCCCTCTTAGCGAGGGAGGTACTTCCATTCCTCGAAAGTAACTAATTAGGTACACAAACCCAATGTCTCACATCCACCACTGCAACATACCCTGTAGTGTGAAAAAAAAATCCGTAGATGTGTCCTTGCCACCAAAATCCTCTCACTTCTTCTTCTCATATAGGCCTTCATATGATTCCATGATTCCTTCTTTCTAGATGTAGAAGTCTCCTTACTCCCTACCGACCAAGTTCTCTTATTGGGTTGTAGTTTCTCCCTCTAAACTTGCAATCTCTCACTTGAACTTGATTTCCTATGAGTCTTAGGGACTTGCTTCTTCTCTTGATTTATATGCTTACCCATTATCATGTATATACTACTTTCCCTAACTCCAATTACTTATTCAATAAATTTAAATACTTTGGGCCTGGGTATCACATTCCCATCTTGGAATATCACCTCAAAACCCTTCGCCTTGATCACTTAGACAAAATACACACCACACTTGGGCTCTGGTACCCAAAATACATCTTGAACTTGTAGCAACCCACCTGAATACAAAATATTAGAGTCTAAAAAACTTCCCGTGATCCTGACATATTATTCGATGCTCCACTATCAGTGAACCATGCACCCTTTTTAATTTTACCCTTGGATAAATGAGAAACCCAATCAATTTCTTCCTCAAATCTTCTTGAGAAGTCATCTAGCTCAACTGAAGATGTACCAACTATTGATATCTCCTTCTTCTTCTCATTATCTCTCTTCTTCCGACGTATATACTTTCTCGCATAATGACCACACTCGCCACACATGTAACACTTAACTTTACCCAATTCCTTCTTTCTTCATCATACTTGCAAGAGCCACATTCTCTCCATCATACTTCTTCTTATGAAGATATTCGTCCCATAATTCCTCTTGGATGAAGTCATCCCATAACCTTTTTCGATTTGGTAACTTATCTTGAGCAACAATACCTTTGATAAATGTCTCAGTGAAGCCCTTCAAAGCAGTCCTCACTAGCACAAAATCAGGAACATTATCTCCAATGGAAATTAGCTCATCAGGAAATTGAGAAATCCTCTCTAGATATAGAGCCACACCCTTGCCATCTATCATCTCGGTGTTCTTGAGATTCTCTCTCAATACCAACAACTGGTTCTTGTTATTGTTTTCAAACAAGTCCTAAAGAACCTTCCACATCTCTTATGTAGTGTTATTTCCAGTTATATGAGGTATCAAGTGATCCTTGACATCATCTAGGATGATGAGGTTAGACTTATGTTGACGAGCCCAATTTTTTTGCCAATGACAAGTGGATATCCTCGATGCAAGGTCCCAACTATACCCTACACCATTAGAAATAGGAGTCACATTTGGTATATTGGCATGGTTGTCATATTGTTTTCTTTATGATATTTTTTGGATTCAAGGATAAACAACTAAGAAAACTGATACAACTTCCGATAAACACAAATAAAATATCTTTATGAAATAATTTACAAATAATGTGCGCCAAACACTACCACAATCAAGATGAATGGAATACACCTTTAAAAGAATAATGTTAACACACTATGATAAAGATACATGTGAAAGAAAATATTCATTTATTGATCAAAAGTAGTTTACAACCAACAACAACTGTTAAAACTTAAATGGCATTACAAATTCAAACAAGATGCATGTTAAAAGTAATGAAATAATTCATTAGTCTTAACACGTATGAAAGCAAACATATATCTTTAACCATAAGAGAAGAGTCTCACACCCCTTAACGATATATGCATGAAGCTTTTTCCTGGATCAACGAGATTCTGAATATTGTGTAGAAATTAAGTAAAAAATTATGAGAAGTATTCACTAAATCCAAAATTGGAGCCTTGAAGCTACTCTCGCTTTCTCAAAATAATAACTAGCTCTCTACGATATGCCTATAATAAAGCCCAAATATAAAAGTCCTTTTTCTCTAGCCATGATGGTTTATTTATAAGAAGTGAGGGTACTCTTCACCTCCTAATATGACTCTTGCAATTTCCTCATGACCCTTCAACTTCCACTTGAATCTTCATTTTATTTTCAAATTTATAATTACAAAATATGTTATTTACAAAATTATAATCAAAATTAAGGAAAATAAAGTGCAATTCATGTGACAATTTTTGTAATGGGCATCTCAGGTGCTTCTAGATGAAGTTCATTAGTCACATACATATGCCATTCCTTATACTCAACAAACACATCCTTCACATTCTGAGATAACTCTCGGTCATATCTTACCTTGCATTCTAAAGCATTTGGTAGCATTGTTTTTTAATATGTTTGCAACTTGTTCAAAATAATTGTTAGTTTGGTATGTATCATGGCCGATTCTACAAATTAATAAATGATAGCCTCCTTTTTTACCTCAAATTATTCTTGTATAGCAGCTTGATTTCTTCTCCTGGATTTAGTTCTCTTGGTGCACTGATAGATGATTTATTGTATACTCTGACTAGAGCCTCTAATCCATTGTGCTATTTTCGATAAGTTGAGATTGAACTAATAATGTTTTTTCTTAATCCTTCATTTGAATGTGCAAGCATTATTACTTTCACTCTATCAAACTCAACCTCCAATTTATCCTTCTTCGAAAATTCAGCTACTACATTAGGATAATTTGCACTCCATTCCTAGATAAAATAAACTGTTGAGAGGACCAATCTTATCAATATTCCCATTTATTGTAATTCCTTTTGCATGTCAATTACATGAGATACTATCTTATGCATGTTTGTTATCTCACAATACACTTGTTTCATGACTCCTTCCAACCCTTTGATTCCTTCATAAATAGCTACTTGGAGACACTCTCAACTACAATTCGTGGTCGAAAGACTTTGATTCTATAAGAAAAGTTGTTGATTATGTTTTTGGGAAATATTTAACTCTTTCTTCAATCTTTCAACCTCCTTAGACATGTAGTCAATTCTCTTTTGAGATTTTGTTGCAAATGTTGTTCCCAAAGACGCTATTTCCTTAGGGTCGATTCTTGTATTTGCTATAATATCTATTTCCAGATTGATCGAGATAGGAATATTTGGCTCATTAGAATAATACTTTCTTCTCTCTTGACTCATCTTGAACTTGAGTTGGTCAAATGTAAAGTTTGATACGTCTAATATTATTTCTTCTCCTTGGAACATGATACCCATCTCATTCAATGGAATATGTCCTCTAGTAATGTGTCTTGGAGGCTAAATGTTTGAGGTAGCCATAATTGGTTTAACTTCCAAATTCTTCAATCTAATATCCTCGGCTTGTTTATTAACTTCCTCTTTGACAACCAACTCTTTTTGTAATTTATTGGCCATTGTTTCTTCCTCTCTCTTCTTTTTTTCTTCTTCTTCAAGTTGTTTTATTTTTATCTCTTTTATTCTTTAGAGTTTCTTCTTCTATTTTATTTTTCGTTGTATCCTTTATTTTTATTAATACCTCCTACCTTTTATTTTCTTGGTCCTATTTTTTCTTAGTTTCTTCCTCTTGTTTTCTTCCTTGAGCATCTTCTTTCTCTTTTCTCTTCTTTGGCTAGCTTCTTGGCATCTCTATCTTCTTTAAGTTTCTTATTCCTCTCTTTCCTAGCATCTTGATTCTATTTCCTTTTTAGTTTAGCGTTTTCTTGTGTATCCATTTTTTCTTGGTCCCCTTCTCCGTGATCATTTGGAACATTTGTGAGGTCCTTCTCCTTTGGCATATTCAACTGATTGAGTAGCATGAAGCAATTCCTGATCTTTTCTTCTTGTGGCCAAGATGTTGAAGAGTACATCCAACTATATTTGATTATTGTGCAAAGATGTGGGGAAATTCCTCTAGGATCATATCTATGATAGCCTAACTCATTGAAATTGAAGCACTCTAAATTTTGTGTTTCTACTTATGCTTCTTCTATATTCTTCAACCTATATGATCCTATGCATAATGGAAAGATAGACCAAGGTGACTTTTTCACCTTTTGCAATGAGCTAGGTAGTCCTATAAATAATTGGTAAGTTACCTTCTACATTACCAATTTATTCATTACAAATAGAGGAAATAGATGTGGAATTCATATGCACCCAAGACTCATATGAATGTTCCAATAAGAGGAGTGAACCAAGAAACAATCTATGGCAAGGATGCTCATGCCTTTTCAGACATAGATGGTGGTTCCACATCAAAGAAAATCAGATATAACACTGAGATGAAATTTTCAGTGATCTTGGCATAATACCCCCGACAGCCTATCTCCCACATAATTTACAATATATGCGCACTGACAATATATCATTGGAAAATATTGACTTCCATCCCATTCCGGGAAACCCCATCTTCGCAAAAATGCCATCTAACAAGTAAGAAGACATATAAAACTTAGGTTTCTCTCTATTTGATGTAGTCTTATCTCTTATGACACAATTCATCAATGAAGTTGCTATGAGGTCAACCCAGTTGAAGATAACCCCTTTGGTAGCACACAAATATACCATGTAAACCCATTTATCTTCAAACAATTCAACATTTTATTGTCCATAAATCATGCAGCACATCACCATTGAGTAATTATACACTTTCCTCAATATCTTGGTCTTGCATATGCTTTCGGGCCTCTGTTTGAATTTAAAAGGTTCTTTCCACCATGGATTGATGCTTTCTTTAGTGGATTCTTTGAAATCAACATACCATCTTGAATTAAAATACTCTTATGGTTTGGGAAATTTTTAATACATGTGAATATCCACAAACTGATAAGAAGCCAATGGTACGCCTTTATAGCTTCGGACTATCATGATTTCATGATCAATCTAATGTAGGATCCATCCCATTGTTTCAACACAAGGAAACATAGGGTATGAACAACCACATTATAAAATTTGGACTTTTTGATGTTGATAAAGACATCCCTTTACTCTTGTCCCTCTAGAATTTATTTTATGATAAACTCCTTGAATATTGTAGGCCATGATAGAGATATCGATTTTTCGATGTAATAAGTTGGGTCTTTAAGCATTGGTACTCTTGGTTTACGGATATCCACTACTCCTATGTTGATTTCATTTGTTTCCCTTGCTGGCTCTTTCCTTGTTAGTAATTCCATGCTTTCGGGAGATGAAGGTAAATTAATGCACTTTAAATATAATTTCCTTGGAAGGTCGAATATATTCATTGCAAATAGAAAATGTTAGCTCAAAAATTGTAACATCCCTCGTGAATATTCCACATTGTAATAAAAGTTAATAAAGGAAAAATGATAACCATGGTTGATGGGACAATTATTCCAAGTTGAATGTTAAAACATCCTAGTGGGTGTTCATTTCGGCTAATATGGTTAAGGAAATTGGCAAAGGCAATGGCAAAGGATTTGGAAAGGGAAAATGCCATTTTTGGCACATTTATTTATGAAAATAATGGAAATTAGGGAAAAAGGGAGGTGAAAGGTCACAAGTGCGGCATGTGAGGAGGAAAATGAAGAAAATAGAGGCCTATATTTTTAAAAAGGCTTTTGAGGATCAGTTGGTACCCTTTTTCAGTTTAGTTTTGGAGCTCTATCATTATTCTCTCTCTCTCTCTCTCTCTCTCTCTCTCTCTCTCTCTCTCTCTCTCTCTCTCTCTCTCTCTCTCTTGGAAATTTAGAGTTTTCTTGGAGCACTTTGGCATTGGATCAAGAAAGGAAAAGAAGGCAAGAGGAAGGAAGGAGCAAGAAAGGAATAGCAGGATCAAGCAGCTACAAAAATATTCTTTGCAGGTATCACTTTTCATGTGTGATTTCCTTGCTATATTTGGCATGCATGGTATTTCATGTGTTTTTTCTTTCTTTCATGACATGGGTTTTCCCAGGTGTGACAATGTTTTCATCCTAGCCTTGTCGTTTCCAAATAGCCATGGTGTGATGGTGTTCTCATGATTTGGTTGAGCTGGATTGCCAGATGGATTCGAATTTGAGTGAGGTGGACCTTTGAAATGATAGAAAAAATGGCCTAGTAACCCCTATGATCAGATTGTGGGTTGCAGTAAAGTTGTATAGTATTTTTCCTCCATGGTCCTAGGAATCATCAATCGGTGAATGTCAAGATATACAGTAAAGCCTAGAGGTGGGTTTCTCTCCATCAAGCCTATGAATCTTGGGTTGGGATATACAGTAAATCCTAGAGGTGGGTTTCTCTCCACCAGGCCTAGGAATCCTGGGTTGGGATATACAGTAAATCCTAGAGGTGGGTTGCTCTCCATCAGGCCTATGAATCCCTGGTTGGGATATATGGTAAAGCCTGGAGAGTATGTCTCGGTTTAGGGCCTAGTAATCCTTGGATCATACCGTGGATTGCGGTAAATCATAAGAGACTAGGAGACAAGAAAATTCCTCACGGCATAGGTGGAGAAATCCAGTGGAATCTATGCTTGTTTTGGCCTAGTGATCGGATGGAAATCATGGTAAATCATGTTATGACATTTTTATTGTTTTGGCCTAGTGATATGGTGTGGATTACTGTAAAGCTTGATTTTGATGAGGGTGAGGTGGTTTAGCCTCAGGATGCCCTGGTTGGTTCTTTCGGTTTGAGTCCCACATTCATGCTTGGAATATGGCATGGGGTTGATTGGCAAAAGAGAGATTTGGATCAGCCAATCTATGGTTAGGTGGAACATGGAAGTCCCATCCTTGGTTGGTTTTTTCATTCATTAATAAAAGATTCTCCCCTTGACATATTATGTGTAAATGTACTGGTTTTTATGTTGATTCTATGGTTGATGTATCCTTGAGATTTATGTTGTTATTATGTTGGTTATAAGCATGTATTATGACATTGATGATGCATGGCTCTCCTCATGTTTTTATTTGTAAATGAATAAACAATGTATATATTACCTACTAGATGATAATGTAGCTAATGATGTAAGGGAACAATGTTTCTTAGCGATTCTCAGATTAATATGAGACCCATATGTTATGATATATTGTTTACACCTATAGATTACATATTTATGACATGTATGAAGAAATTCATGTCATGGCTAGTAGGGGTCCAGTCTAGGACTTGTCATTGTTTTTGAAAATTGTTCTGCTATTGTTTTAATTTTTGAACTTGTCATTGAGTTTTGGGTAGTGACCTAGGCTCTAGGCCTGAAAATTTGGCTCAAATCCTGGGGACGATGGCACAGGCTTTTGGGAAAAATTCCTTGGACACACCTAAGGATATGTTGTGGGAGTGTCTAGAGCCTCCCATATGCACCCATGCCAATACTATGGGAGCATTCAGGGGTTTGAAGGTCTAAAACCTCAGTGGGACCTAGGGGCTAGTTTCTTGAGTGGTTGGGATGGTTCTCGAGAGTCTTGTTGTTGATGTGAAATTCCTGTGTGATGTGTTTCCATTGATTCCACTTCCTTAAGGTCACCTAGGAGGTTGAATCGGATCATAGTAACTCTTCGTCACTTGTTTATCCCAGTTGGACAATTATTTGGGTAGATATTGGATGAGGGTGTTACAAAGTGGTTTCAGAGCATGGTTCGCCCCTTGGACTGGATGGGTGGTGTGTGTTGGTCATGCATTCATGTTGGTTTCATGTGTGTTAATCATCCTTGTGGTCTATGTGTTGATTGCATATGCATGGTGTTGGGTATGGTTGTAGTGATTTTGCCGTGTGAAAGAGGATGTTGTTGTTGTGAAGTGTGTTGTCATGAGTGTATGATTGGTTATGCATTTTTGTATGTGTGTTAGGTGCTTACATGTTGACAATGTACATTGGTATGATTATGGTTTTCATGCATGAGGTCACGGTATGTGTAGTTGATATGGTCGTGCATTGATGACTAGACTCTAGCTAGAATGATGTGTATGCGTTGGTACATTTATTTTTTATATGTCTATATGCTATTATGACTATGTTTATACATGTATTACACTGATTTGGGTGATATTACGGATGAGTTATCCTCCCTGAATTATACTTAGGACGTTGGTTTATTATGATTTGATTTAGCTAACATAGTATGCATTACAGGAAATAGATCAAACTGAATAGTAGGATGGTAGACTACAAATAATCTCCCTATGAATCAGATGAGAAGCGCGGTGGGCACTCTTATGATTTGGCAGACACATTGAGAAGCTTGAAGGAATAAAGAAGGATTTGTAAGGTAGAGAATGATAGAACCATACAGGCGCAAGAGAAACAAGCATAGGTTATTGCAATACTCCTTCAGAATTTGTCAGAATTGCAGTGGCAAGGGCCACTTCAGATCAACCATGGGAAAGAGGACATGATTAATGGGGCATATTGCAGCAGGTCTCCTAGTAGACACAGGTTGGATAGAGCGAACACAATGAGATATGGCAGGTTATTGGACACTCCAAATAGGAGGGGTGATGGATACATGTACTATTCTAGTTCTAGCTCAGATAGGCATTATGATCGCCATCGTTATCATCCTTACATGAGGAGTGATAGGGTATACTTTTCAGATGAATTTAAGAAAGCAAAGCCACCTACTTTTGATGGATATTTGAAGAAAACAGAAGATGCAAAGGCTTGAATACTTGGGATGAACAAATTATTTGAGTTGCATGAGTACACAGAAAACATGAAGGCCAAAATTGCTATCTTCAGCCTGAAAGGTAAAGCATACATTTTTTGGGAAGATGTGAAGCAGGTCAGAAACATTAGGACATAGGACTTGAGTTGGCATGAGTTCAAGAGGATTTTTAGGAAGAAATACTTGTCAGAAAGGTACTACAATAGTAAGGCCAAAGAATTATATGAGATAAAGATGGGATCAATGACAAATGAAGAGTACATGACTAAATTACTAGAGCTATTGAGGTATGTATTGTATCTTGAAGATGAGAAAGCTAAAGTTTAGCTAATTTTCAGTGGTTTTCCAATAGTATTTAGAGATCATATTGAGTATGATGAGCCTCAGTCACTTGAGGAATCCATTGGGAAGTTGAATCATTTCTATGAACAATCAAAGCGTAAGAATGAAGTTCAACAAGGATAGAAAGGGAAAGATAAAGGTAAGGGTAAATGGCAGCCGAAAATATCAAGCCTCAAAATTTAGAAGAGAAAGAAAATGTGGCACCACAAAAGAGGTTCAATGCAGCTAGCCAGGGACATGGATCATAGAAGAAACATAGAGGTGATAGTAATGGATGGTTGGAGTGTTGGAAGTGCAGTAAGGAACATCTTAAGAGAGGTTGTCCACAAAACCAAGGTGGTAGGCCTCAGATATATAGTGCATGGGAGGTGTAGACTGTTAGGGATGTTGGGTAGATCATTCCTTGTAGTTATGCAATCATGGAAAACAGGTAGGAAAATCACCAGGCATGATCAAAATTTGGATTGGGGGAAAAAATTTGCCAAAAAATCAAAGTGCTTAGAATCACACCAAACTAGAACGACCGGATCAGGCACGTTGCTAGGAATCCGGCACAATTCATTTCACTCAAAACATAGTCTGTATGAGGAAGTTAGAGCCCGCTGATCGCCATGTCAAATAGGCAATTTTTTTTAAAAAGGGGTCAAATAGGGTCAAAGGCTAAAAAAATTGGGTTTTCCTCCATTTTCGCTCAATGACACTATGACAAGTGTCACTGCAGGATTTGCTGGAAATTTTGGAAGGTGATTTTTTTTATGTTGTCTCCTAAGGTCGAATTTCACATTTTAATGGTGGATTGATTTTTTTTTAAATGGTTGGGATAGTCCAGCCAAAGGAAAACACGTGGTGCAGCCAAGGGCAGCCACGTGCCCCCTCTGGTGAACCAAGGTAAAAGGTTGGCAACATATCCAAAGTCCAAATTTTATAAATTCCAAAGGTTGGATGTTAATATTATGGAGAAAAATTATACAACAACGAAAGGGTGGAGGTCGGGGCTCGACCCCACGACCTCCCCCAAGTGAGCGGACCGGCTTACCACCATACCACAACATTACTCCTTGTAATGTATAGTGTGCCATATATATTTAAATACAAAGGTTTTGGAATGGTGCGGGTGGGGCGAGGGCCAACCCCCAGCCCATGTGACTATGGTGCTAGAACCGTGGTGGAGTGCCAACCTAAATCAGTGGGTTTAGTAACGAAACAAGGTTTAATTAACCTTAATCACAATTTAAAGTGTGCTTATCCAGAATGGCGGAATTAGCGCTAGACCTCCATTAAGACTGCACTTATCACTTAATTAAACCTCAATTAATATGGCGACATGCTTGGTGGTTCCTAAAATTTTGGCTCCAGCTCCAGATTTGGCGGTGCTAACTAGAGATGTTCCAGTTTTATTGGAGAATCCTAGGGAAAAATCGAATGAAGCATAACATTTGAAAATTTCGACCAATTTTGGCTCAAAAAGAGTCATTCCTAGATGATTTTTATGCTCTGAGCATGATGATGCAGGTTGCAGAGGCGTTGGAGCACTTCTAAAAATTTTTTTCCCACTTTTAATATTAAATAAGTTTAGGGCCACCAAGAAAGGAGGTCATGCTTAGATCAGTTGAATACCATTTTCAGAGCTTGAAGAGTTTATTTTGAGGTTTTTGGGTCTTTGGAATCCAATGGAGGAGGTTTGAAAGCCATTGGAGCACTGTAGGTGCATGTAATAAGAGAAGTGACCATTAATCGAAAGAGGGCCTAACCAGTTGAAGCAGGTCCATGGAGATGTAGCCCAGGAGGGGTGAACTCCGTTATGAGCTATTGTGTAATGTGTTTGCTGTGTTTTATTTATCTACAATTTACTTGTTGTACATGTGTTTTTAATAACTAAGTAACTCATGAATTTCTCATTAAAAACCACAAAAATTGACACATAAATCCTCACATACATGGCTAATTTGAGACGATCCTAAACACATTTATTTAACTGATGAGGGAGCTAGCACATCAAAACTAGTTTGTCCATATTCAGATCAAAGAATCTATCATTGAGATGGACGATAAGATTTGCGATCAAGTTATTTCTATTTTGATTGACCCTGGATATAATTATAGTTATGTTAGTCCTGACTTGGTGGATAAGTGTGTTTTGAATAAAGAAATTCATGCAAAATCTTGGTTAGTGGAGTTGGCTACACGTACAAAGAAAAGAGTTCACCATTGGTTAAGAGATTTTTCATTTGAGTTGAATGGCATGTCTATAGTAGTGAACTTGAACATATTTCCATTAGGATCATATAGTATGCTATTGGGTATGGACTGGCTATACCTTCATAGGACCAAGCTGGATTGTTATGAAAAATCCATTGATTGCTTGGTTGACAATGGGAAACCAAGATTATTACAAGGGTAGAAGAAAACCACATCAGTTACGATGGTGACAACCATGCAGGACAAGCACAACCACATGAAGGGTGTGTTGTTCACAGTTTGTATTTCTAGTGACAAAGGTAAGGAAGTTGATGATGTGGATGTTTGGAGGAGGTACTGTTTCTACATCAATTTCAGGATGTATTTCCTGTAGATATTTCAAAGTTTCCACCTCATAGGGAGGTATGCTTTTCAATTGAGTTGGTACTAGGGGAAGCTCCAACATCAAAATCACCTTACATGATGAGCATATCTAAGTTGGTAGAGCTAAATTTTAGCTAAAAGAGATGCTTGACAAAGTTTACATTAGGTAGAGTTTATCACCATGGGGTGCACTAATATTGTTTCTGAAGAAGAAGGATGGTACTCTCAGATTGTGCATTGAATATAGGTAGTTGAACAAAGTGACCATCAAGAAAATGTACCCATTACTAAGGATTGATGATTTTTTTGATCAACTTAAGGGAGCAGTAGTGATCTACGAGATCAACTTGAGATCAGGATACCATTAGGTATGCATCAAAGAAGAGGACATCTACAAGATTGCATTCAGGACCAGGTATGGGCATTACAATTTTTTTGTAGTTCCATTTGGTTTGAAAAATGCTCCATCTATATTTATGTGTTTGATGAACAATGTGTTGCGTCCTTATTTGAAAAATTTTGTTATTGTGTTCATTGATTACATATTGGAATATTCTAAAAATGAGGAAGAGCATGTCGAGCATTTGGTGGTGGTGTTGATATTGTTGAGAGAGAATCAGTTGTATGCTAAGCTCAATAAGTGAAGTTTCTTCCTGATTGAGGTACATTACTTAGGACATTTTGTCTTCAGGGAGGGCATCGCAGTAGATCTGGAAAAGATAAGGGCCATCATGGAGTGGGTAGCTCTTACAAATGTAGATGAGGTGAGATCCTTCATGGGATTGGAAGGTTATCATAATAGGTTCATCATGAATTTCTCACAAATTTCTTATCCTATTACATCATTGCAGAGGAAAGATAAGAGGTTTGAATGGAAAAATGAGCGTGATGCCAATTTTGAGTAGCTTAAGCAGTTGTTGACACATGCTCTAGTGTTAAATATCACAGATATGAATAAGGAGTTTGTAGTATGTACAAATGCTTGCAAGAAAGGACTTAGTCGAGTCCTTATGCAGGATGGACAGGTGGTATGCTATAAGTCACAGAAATTGAATGAGGATGAGCATAACTATCTAATGCATGATTTTGAGCTAGTATCAATCCTACTTGCATTAAATATGTGGAGGACTATCTTCTTGGAAATAGTTTTGTACTGATGAGTGATCACAGTGGGTTGAGATACTTGTTTGACTAGTTGAATCTGACCGCCAGGCAAGATAGATGGTTGACCATGATCAGTGACTTCGTCTTCCAGATTAGGTACATCAAAGGAAAGTAGAACAGGGTCACATATGCTCTTAGAAGGCAGATACAAGTAAATCACATAGTAGCTATGAGCTCCTATGGGACAAATTTACAGGATAGGATCTTGCAGGTAGGTCAACATGGTGACAAGTATACAGAGATTGTGCACAGGCTGCAACAACGTACATGTACAAGTATAAGTAAAAGTACAGGTACATGTATAGGTGGTGGTACATGTAGAGGTACAGTTTCAGGTGTACAGGATGGGGATTACCATTTCAAATGAGATGGCTTGGTCAGGTTTAGAGACAGGATATATGTGCCAGAAAAAAGTGAGCTCAAGAAGGTGATATTGAAGGAGTTTCATGTGAAACCATATTAAGGTCACACATGATATCAAAATACACTGACTACAGTGAATAGGTTCTATTATTGGCAAAATTTGAAGAGAGACATATCGGAGTTTGTGGCTAGGGGTTTGGATTTTCAAATGGTTAAGGAAGAGTGTATGAATCCAGGTGGATTACTATAGTTGATTGCGATTCCAAAATGGAAATGGGAGGTAATTTCCATGGATTTCATCATAGGCTTTCCAAGGATATCTAGACAACATGATTCCATCATGGTTGCAGTGGAAAGGTTGACAAAGGTTGCACACTACATCCTAGTGAAGACTACATATTCGTCTAGCGATGTGACATAGGTGTTCATCAAAGATGTAGTCATATTTCATGGTTTTCCAAAGAATATTGTGTCAGATAGGGATGCAAAGTTCACTTCCAAGTTTTGGAAGGAGTTGTTTGCATGTTTAGGGATCAAGTTGGCCTTCAGCACAACTTATCATCTGTAGACAGATGCACAGATAGGGAGGATCAACGAGATCTTGGAGGACATGTTGAGGATGTATGTGATGCATTGGTAGCAAAACTGGGAAGAGTATCTTCCATTGGTAGAGTTCACCTACAACAATGGGTATCGGGATTCCTTGAAGATGAGTCTGTTTGAGGAAATGTATGGGTGGAGTTGCAATACTCCCATTAATTGGAGTGATCCAGTTAACATGGTGTTGATTTTACCAAACATGTTGGAAGAGATGGAACATGAAATATAGGTAATCAAGAAGAATTTGAAACTAGTAAAAGATAGGAAGAAGAGTTATGTAGATCAAAACAAGTTGTTCAAGGAGTTTCAGGTTGGGGAACATGTGTACTTGCACATCAATCCCAAGAAGAGCTCCTTGCAGATTGGATCATGTGCCAAGTTGGCACCACGGTTTTTTGGACCTTTCAATATTATTGAGAGGATCAGACCATTATCCTATCAATATAAACTACCATCCATAGTGAAATTCATGATTTTTTTCACAAATCATTACTTAAGAAGTATGTTAAATATGTTGATCATGTGATTGACTAGTTTGTATTGCAGGGGGAGCTAGATGGAGAATTCCAACCGGAGCCTTAGTGTGTATTGCAGAAAAAGGTGCTCATGCTCTGGAATCAAGCAATAGAGAAATTTAAAGTGAAATGGAAGCACTATGGGCCCGATGAAGCCACATGGGAGATTGTAGATCAAATACGGGCTATTTATTCTTCCTTGTTTTCCGGTTGAGGTAAAGCAATTTTGGTATGATGTTTGGTATATGTTTTGTCGTATGTTTTGGTGTGATGTTTTGATATATGTACATATGTATATGGATGTAAATACCTCCATGAGATATGTTATAAAGCTCCAATAAGTGGTATGGGTGCCATGTCATTATAGTTGTCATGTTGTTATATTTTCATGTTGGTTTTCTTTTCAGCAGGGTGATCATTGTAAATACCACATTGGCTATGTTATACAAATCCATGGGAATTATGTTTGATTTTCAACATTTTTGCTGAGGTATATGTGTGTTTAAACACCAAGGACAGTTTCCTCTGAGGGGGAGGGTTCTGTAACATCCCTGGTGAAAATTCCATGTAATAAAAGTTAATAAAGGAAAAATAATAACCACGGTTGATGGGACACTTATTACAAGCTGAATGTTGGGAAAAACATCCTAGTGGGTGTTCATTTCAGTTAATATGGCTAAGGAAATTGGCAAAGGAAATGGAAAAGGATTTGGAAAGGAAAAATGGCATTTTTAGCACATTTATTTATGAAAATAATGGAAATTAGGAGAAAAGGGAGGTGAAAGGTCCCATGTTGCATGTGAGGAGGAAAATGAAAGAAATAGAGGCCTAATTGATAAAAAATATTTTGAGGATCAGTTGGTACCTTTTGTCAGTTCAGTTCTGGAGCTCTCTCATTACTCTCTCTCTCTCTCACTCACTCTTGGACACATAGTTTTCTTGGAGCACTTTCGAATTGGATCAAGAAAGGCAAAGAAGGCAAGAGGAAGGAAGGAGAAAGCAAGGAAGAGAAGGATAAAGCATCTACAACAATATTCTTTGAAAGTATCACTTTGCATGTGTTATTTCCTTGCTATATTTGGCATGCATGGTATTTCATGTGGTTCTTTTATGTCATGGCATGGTTTTTTCTAAGTGTGACAGTGTTTTCAGCCTAGCCTTGCCATTTCTGGATAGCCATGGTGTGATGGGGTTCTCATGTTTTGGTTGAGCTGGATTTCTGGATGGAGTAAAAGTTGAGTGAGGTGGATATCCCAAATGATAGAACACATGGCCTAGTAACCCCTGAACCAGACCATGGGTTGTGGTAAAGCTGAATAGTATGTTGCCTCATAGGCCTAAGAATCCTGGGTTGGGATATACGGTAAAACCTGGAGAGCATGTCTTGATTTAGGGCTTAGTGATCCTTGTATCAAACTATGGATTGTGGTAAAGCTTGAGAGACTAGGAGATAGGAAAATTTCTCACGGTGTAGGTGGAGAAATCCAGAGACATCCATGCTTGTTTTTGCCTAGTGATCGGGTGGAGATCATGGTAAATCCTATTATGAAATGTTTATTATTTTTTCCTAGTGATCCGGTGTGGATTACGGTGAATATTGATTTCTATTTATGAGGGTGACGTGTTTTAATGTCGGGATGCCCTGGTTGGTTCTTTCGGTTTGAGCCTCAAATTCATGCTTGGAATATGGCACAAGGGTGATTGGCTTAAGAGACATTTGGCTTAGCCAATATATGGTCGGGTGGAATGTGGAAGTCCCATCCCAGGTTGGTTTTTACATTCATTAATAATAGGTTCTCCCCTTGAAATATTATGTGTAAATGTATCGGTTTATATGGGGATTCTATGGTTGATGTATCCTTGAGATTTATGTTTTTATTATTGCTGGTTATAAGCATGTATTATGACAGTGATGATGTATGGCTCTCCACATATTTTTATTTGTAAATGAATAAACAATGTATTTATGAAATAATATATGATAATGCAGCAAATGATGTAAGGGAAGAATTCTTCTTATAAATTCTCAGATAAGTATGATATCCCTATGCTCAGATCTATTTTTTACACCTGTATATTACATAATTGTGACATGTTTGACGAAATTCCTGCCATGGCTAGTAGGGGTCCAGTCTAGGCCTTGTCATTGTTTTTGCAAATGTATCATTGTTCCGTTGTTTTATTTAATTTTTGAACTTTTCATTGAGTTATGGGCAGTGACCTAGGCTCTAGGCCTGAAAAAGTGGCTCAAATCTCGGGGACACTGACACAGGTTTGTAGGAAAAAGTACCTTGACGCATGCATGCATATGCTGTGGGAGCGTCGAGAACCTCCCAGATGCACCCATGCCTATACTGTGGGAGCTTCCACAGGTTTGAAGGTCTAAAACCTCAGTGGGACCCAGGGGTTAGTTGCCTCAGTGGTTGGGATGGTTCCTGGGAGTCTTGTTGTTGATGTGGATTGTTTGTGTGACGTGTTTCCATTGATTCCACTTCCTTAAGGTCACCTAGGAGGTTGAGTCATATCATAGTAACTCTCTGTCACATGTTTACCCCAATTGAACGGTTACTTGGGTAGATGTGGGATGAGGGTGTTACAAAAATTTATTTTCTTATTATTCTATTTATATATTTTTTTCCTATAAAAACATAGTGCAATAGAATGGCTGAGCGCATTTACATTTATTTGGGATAGCGTTAAGTCTTGGCGCAATCAAGATTATCAAAAATAGAGGCATTGACAAAGGATTAGTGGCTAAGATGTGTGAGCACACCAACAACGAGAATGGGAAACGCGTAAATTGTGATTGAGCATAATAATGATAGAGTTATAAGGCTACAATGCTAGGATGCACTAACACGATAACTAAGGGTAGGAGGGAAATGCAAATCACATTTGGATTTTACAAGTGTAACAAGGAAAGGGTGAAGTGCTAAAGAACGTGAGTGCGATGATAAGTAAAGTTAGGGGACTAGCATTAGGTGCAATCGGGCTTCAAAAAGGTAACATAAGAAATAAAGAGTTAGATTGTGGAAGTGTGATACAAAGGGAAGTGTATTCATGTTTCATGAGAACAATTCAAAAAGTGGAAAGGTACATTTTGGATCGTGCAATAACACCAATAGAGAAGGTTGTGGAATCATTTTGGAAAATAACCAACTAAGGAAAATCACAATTGAAATTCAAAGATGAGAGGGTTGAAACCTTAGGCTTTTGTGACATGATTATGTGATTGGGAAATCAGGGTTTAGCTAAGGAAGCACAAAGGTAATGGTTAAAATGAAATTCCTTCAAGAATATATACATCAAATGATTATGAGAATACCAAAAATCATGGGAAGATGAAAGGTAACATGAAAAACAATAAAAATCATGCAAACCAAAATAAAATGGACAAATCACAAATTTTAAATGCAAGGAGATGATGCCTACCTTGATTAGTTGTGCATGTGCAATCACGATCCCCAATGATAGCTAAGAGCTCTATCCTATAAATTTGCATGGAGCTTTTGGAATCCAAAAACATAATGAAATGAACAAGGGTAAAGGGTCCTTTTATATATTTCTCCCACATGTGTGAGGGAAGACGAAATGAATACATGATTGTGTTCTAAGGTGTGATAAAGTTTGAGATGATGTAGTGAGTTCTCAAGTGAAAGCTTACAATTGAAAAGTGTGACTGTGCTAGCTTTCAAAGGTGCACTAAGATTAGGAAATGTGACCATGATTTGTTGAGGAAGATTACAACAAGTCATTAGATATGAAAAGAAACTTAGAATATTTTAGGAAGATTTTTCCTTTGAGAGCTTGATGGGGGCTTTTTTTTTTTTCTCTGTAAGACTAATTCTATTAAGTAAGTGTATGGCACAATATGAAGTTACAATCAAGAGAAGCTAGAAACCAGGAAGCTGGAAAAGATAAACTATCCACCTCGGCCTCGGGGA
This sequence comes from Pinus albicaulis, assembly GCA_034641835.2. Classification (NCBI taxonomy): domain Eukaryota; kingdom Viridiplantae; phylum Streptophyta; class Pinopsida; order Pinales; family Pinaceae; genus Pinus; species Pinus albicaulis. Next base: position 1,408,006,976 of record CM076577.1, on the reverse strand, counting down.
GTAACCAAGTAATAAGAAAATAAGCAAAAAGGATCACAAGGGGTAACAAGGAAATAATGGGCTAGACATCAGATTCTACCCAGAATGGGTCGAATCTTCCAATCGAAATTTGTTCCCTTTCTTTTTACTGAATTTGACCAGCCAATATGATGCGGCTGGGTAGGAACCACTTGCATACTGTTCTGGGCTGAAGGAGAGGTCTCCTTGTCTGAATCAAAGGGGGAATACTCATGAGTTATTTTCTGTGAGATCAGTGGTACATTGGAATCCTTAGGACTCGTTGAGGGCAAGTCCTGAGGTTGCTTTGCTTCCTCCCCATCTGCTGCTTCCTCTTCTTCATTTGAGTTGAAGGAACCAATGTCATCCATGGGGGTGGATCACATGGTTTCCAGCTTTTGGATTTTGACTTGTGATTGCTTTTCTTCTTTTAGGCGAGGAACATGGGGCAGGAGTTATGAAGGTGCCCTGTCTAATGGCAGTGACGAAATCTGAAGGTTGTGTTCTCGTAGTCCAGGGTTTGTGTCAAAAGAAATTCCCCAATTTTGAGATTAATCTGCTCGGGTAGACCTTTACTCATATCTATTTCTGCACAGATTCTGCTGAAGGTGTATATTCCCTTTTCCCCCCTAGAGGGGTCTGTTTCCAGATAGTAGCCTAGTGTGTTTCCAATCCCTTGGAAGACAATGAAGTGACATAAATGAGCATGAAGGTTAGGAATTCTAACCCAAATGGGAAGCTTGGTAATGACTGCTGTGGAGGGGTCAAAATCTGGGAACCAGGGGGTGAGGAATAACCCTGTTGTTCCCCAAAACCATGGGCCTTCTGTTAAGGCTTTTTGATAGTATTAGTTGAAGGAAAATACCACAATGAAGAAACCCTTCGAGCAGAATAAAACCTTACAGTTGTTGGTCCAGTTGGAGTGGATCCATTGGAATAAATCTGCAGTGCGCGGCCATAGTCCATTAAATATCCAAATGATGGAAAATTCTGCATACTTTTGGAATTGATCATCCAGAGTTGGATGTGATATTTCTATGGAGGGAATTTCCTCCAGTTTATCCACCAGAAAAGGCTTGGGAGCTTCTGTTGGTGGAGCTAATTTCTTGGGAGTCTGAGCATGGACAACATATTTGTAGGAAAAATCATGAGATGATGATGGCTGCCCAACAGCTCCCCCTCTAAGACGAAGGGTTAACACAATAGAAGAATTTCTTTCTATACTGTAAAAAGAGAGGGGAAAAGGGTCCTCAAGTTGTTTACCTCCGTAGAGAAGCCTCTGAAGGGTAGAGGGAATCCTTAGCCAATGTTGAAGGCCCAGCGAGAGGTCTTGCACCAGATCTGTTGAGTGCACCCAATGCAGCATGGTTTTTCTTGAAAGAAGCGAAATATGGATTTGAAAAGGAGCAGAGAGATATATAGTTTCCTGCTTGCCATTGCAGATATGAGACGAGAAAAAAATAGATCTCTGGTATTCCAGTTCCTACAGCCCTTGTTGGGGTTTGTAAGAGGTTAAAAGAGGAAGATGGCTACCATGGAACTGGGTTTTTTCAGCCAGTGGAAGGTCCTCTGCACATCCAACATTCAGATCCGGAGGGCACAGTTTCCATGGAGTGTAGGTGGTGGCAGAGTCTAAGTGATTGGTGATGATTTTTTCAAAGCAGAGCACTGCTATACCAAGCCGAGACTGAGGCGTGTACCTGTGGCTGAGGGGAGCAACAGCTAGTGTTGATGCATTGAGTTATTCATTCCTAGGTTTGGCTACATGTCATTTTATGGCATTGAGATCTTCCAATGCAATGGCATCTGCACAAAGGGCGCCCTCCACAGTAGCTGCGACCGTGAGGTTTTGGAAAGCTTTCAGTTTGGGCAGAGCCTTCTGTCAGTGGGGAGTTGTAGCTATTGAATCCTCTGTTCCTTTCCCGGTGGCTACAAAAGAGCGAAGGGAAAGAGCCTTGGCGTTGGCGACAGTAGCTGCGAATCTCTTAGTAACCCTAGATCCAGCCATTGAATCGTCAGGCTTGGTGGGGGCTTGTTGGAAGGACAACCCATTTCTTTTATTTTTAAAATAAAGGGCCCCTCTTTAAATTGTGTTTTCCTACTTGTTCTCATATTATTCGATTTATATTAGCTAAATTATTTCATTCTTTATTTTATCATCACCTTGATTGTTGTTGGTTTAAGATGGGTTTTTTTTCTCCCTGAATTTTAATGTAAGGATTTATTTCTTAATTGTTATGACTGATGTTAATAAATAGTTTCTCTCAATTGTGAGAAAATTGTTAAATAAAAAGCTTCTACAAAATCATATATTTTGTAGCTGCTCATAGTCATATTTAAAATGGTAATGGAGTATTGGTTATACACCATCATAGTGATTCTCTATACTTATCCTTTATTTCTATGGTACCTTCACTTTCAAATGTTTTATTTATTATTCATGGTCATAACCTATAATATATAACCTTGGTTGGTTGCACTGTGTGTTTTATTTGATTGGTGATACGAATTAATCATGCCATTTCTTATTTGATATGCATCATTTAATGGCCCTTTCATTTCGATGTGAATACATGATTGTGGCGATTCATTTCGTTGATATGCACTCATGGTTAAGTACTTGGTTTAATTGACTTGTCATGTTGGTACACCGTTGCTGGAAAATCAAAGTAGTTATATTAGGGTTTTATTCTCTGATCTTGACAATTACTTGTGACTATGTTGGATTCTTTTAATTCTTTATTATATTGTATTTCTTCAAGAAATTACCATATTATGTGTGTATGAAGATCACAAAATAAGAGACACAAGATGTGGGCACTATGACAAGGAAAACCCCCCCTCAAGGGAAAACCCAGTCAAGATAATTCTTCCTTTCAATAGTATTCTTTGAGACTCTTCACCATATACATATACCAAACCTTACCTCCACACCAAGTCAACCTCCTAGATCTTTGACCCCCTTCCAGAAAATTTGACTAGGGATCAACTTCCAGTAGCAGACGGCTTCCAGCAGTAGCAAAACTTGGAAGAATTTGATCTCCCAATCTAGGGCACGAAATAGAGAGAGAGACACATCAAAAGTTCAATTTTCTTCCTCTCCTTAAACTTCCCCAAACTCGCACTTCTTTCAGATTCCCAGCAACAGAATTCAAACTTCTCCAGCTATTCTTGAGATATCGAACTAGCTTGAGATTGGATGCTTAAAATAACTTTGAATTCCTTCCTTTTATAGGCTCCAGGTGAGGTCGAATATGTGTCTCTTAGGTTGAAATAATTCTGTTTAGGTTGACATGGTGTGGAGGTTACACAATTCATATTTAACTCAATTATTAACTTATTTACATGATTCAAAATACCAAGAAGGGTCTCTTTGAATGTACAATGACTCTATAAATTCAAAATTAATCTTAGGAGTCCGCAATGGGGACTTTGACTAATATAATGATGACCCAAGAATGAAACCCATGCTTTAATAATTCATTGTTACAATAATAAAAATTATTTTCTTTATTCTTTTTTCAAGTACATTTCATAATGAATCAAATACATTAAATGAAGACCAAACCTAGTTACAATTTCCAACACTCCATATTAACTAGGGAGGTATACATCATATAAAAATACAATAGAATATCTAAAACTATATGAAACAATGAAGAAATTTAGGCAACACAATTTCATGGACTAGATTCCTGAACAAGGAAATCTATATATTGGTCTCTCAACAATTTAGGAACTACAATGCCACAGACTAGATTCCCGACCAAAGCAATCTATCCAAGTGGGAATAAGTTGGACTCAAGATTTTATCCCCTTTAGGTACCATCAGGCTTACTTTCTAACCACCAACCCAGGAACCTAGGTGCGTATCAATGGTCAGAGATTTATGACCCATGCCACCCTTCCCTACTTTGGGACCTAGACATCAACACAAAATTCCGACCAGATTTCCTCCCAGGAAATGCTTCACTCACAAAGCCTCAACAAATCTCTTCCACTTCCTTATCATCAGTACAATCAACAATGTCTACCAAACCCAACAAGTTTCTTAGACACTCAAACTTCTTATTTAGAATATCTTTGGTTAGTATGTATGTTACATGTTCATCTATCGAGATATAATCCAACTTCATGATCCCATCCTGCACCAAGTTCCTAATAAAGTGGAACATATTATTGATAAGCTTCTTCCTAGCATGAAACATAGGATCTCCAGACATCTTGATACAACTTTTATTGCCACAATTAATCACAATTGGACCCAAAGACTTCTCGAAAAAGTCTGTCAGAAGCTTCCTTAACCAAACAACCTCCTTTCCTACTTCACATGTAGCCACATATTTTTCCTCACCACTACTCAACGCAACGATCTATTTCTTCCTACTCATCCATGAGATCATACCAACTCCCATAATAAAACATCCTCTAGTAGTGATCTTACCATCGGTCTCACTACCACCCCAATCAGAGTTTTTGAAGCCAATTATCTTGAATTCCTTACTATCATATTTTAGGCAGTGATATATAGTGCCACGAAGATACCTAAGTATATTTTTAGTAGTTATCCAATGATCCTGACAGGGCTCCAACTTAAACTAACTAAGAATTTTTACTGCAAAACATATATTTAGCTTAGTATTCACCAAATACATAAGGAAAAACAAATTTTGATAGGAGTTAGGATCCACGAGACTAGAGTCAGATTCCCTCAACTTCTTGAGATTGGTGATCATAGGAGTAGTCATTGACTTGGAATCCATCATCTTAAATTTATGCAACAAATTGATGGTGTACTTCCCTTGCCCCAAGTATATCTCCCCAAGTCTCTACCATACTTCTAAACCTAGGTAATAGTGCATTAGTCCTATATCCTTCATTTCAAATTCAACTGCCAACATCTTCTTGCATTTTTGAATTCTTCGCTCTACACCAGTGATGAATAGGTCATCCACATATAGTAGAATAATGATGGGATCATTATTCACAACCTTCATGTAGATATTTTGATCAATATAACTCTTTACGAACCCAATTCTAAGTATATGTGCATCCATCCTATCATACCACTTCATAGGTTCTTGCTTTAAACCATATAGGGCCTTATTAAGTCTGCAAACATGAAATTTCCTATTATTAAATTCAAATCCTTCAGGTTTTTCAATGTACACTTCGCCATCAATGGTCACATTCAAAAATACAGTATTCACATCCATTTGATGGATATTCCACCCCATTGTAGCAACCAATGAAACCAACGATATAATAGTAGTGTACCTTGCTATAGGTGCAAAGGTTTCTTCATAATCAATGCCTTCCTTTTGACAGAAACCCCTTACAACAAATCTTGCTTTATACTTGTCTATACTTCCATCAATTGCATGTTTTATCTTATAGATCCATTTAGATGTGACAACTGATTTTTCACTAGGTCTAGGAATGATTTCCCAAACCCATTTCTTCATGATGGATTTATATTCTTCTTGCATTTCGTTTTTCCAAACCTCTTGATGTGCAACTTCCTTAAATGTAGAAGGTTAAAATTCTATAAATTTTGTCATATATGTAGCATAACCGTAATATATTTTCAGATTCTTTATTTCCCTAAAGGTCCCTATAGCTTCATGTCCTTTAACATCTTCCAATGTATCTTTCAACCAATTTTTCCTCTTCCTTATGGTTGGGATGACCGCCAATTGACTAGGCTCACTTGGTCCTTCTTCTTCGATATTTGTAGTATAGTTTTCATGATAAAATTCTTCTTCTTCAAATATGGGAATATATTCATCATCAAAATCAATAGGAATGTCTTTTTATTTCTTATATGCTTGATTCACATAAAATATTACATCTCTCCTTACTTCAATATATCGTCCTTCCTTGATGTAGATTCTATATGATTTTGAAGAGATACTATATCCAATGAATATTACCTTGATACTTGTAGAGTCCAACTTATTTTGCTTGTCTTTTAGAACATGGATATATGTTGGAATTCCAAATATTCATAGATAATCCACACTTGGATTATTTCTTTTAAATACTTCTTCGAGTGTTGTATTATCAATACTCTTATGAGGACTTATATTTTGAATGTATACAACAGTCATTACTGCTTCTCCCCATAAGAACTTCGATAGACCTTGATCAAGGCACATAGTTCTAATGCCTTCTTCAATTGACCTGTTGTTCCTCTTGGCCAATCAATTTTGTTTAGGATAATAGGGAACACTTAGCTCCCTCTTAATGCTTTCTTCCTTACAATATTCAATTAATTCCTTAGAAGTGGATTCCCCACCATTATAAGAACTCATAGTTTTTTATCTTTATTTCAGTTAGGGTTTCCAATTCATCCCTAAACTCATTTAACTTATCAAATACTTCATATTTTGTTTTGATAAGGTAGAGCCATCTTTCTATAATGGTAATTAATAAATTTCACATAGTAGAGATGACCTCCAAGTGATTTTTAAGACATGGGTCCACAAACATCAGAATGGATGAGGTATAATATCTCTTTAGAACTAGTTTCACTATTGTGAAAAGGATTTCTTGTATTTTTTCCCAAAGAAAATCCCTTACACACACCTTCATGATCCAACTTAATATTAGCAACACCATGAAATAGTTTACTAAGAGTAGGGATGACCTTATAATGGAGATGACCATACCTCCTATGCCATATCTCAATGGGACTTATTTCCATATGAACCAAATATTGAGAAGGTGGTGTAATGGCTCCATAAATACTTCCTTCATGAAATCCAATAACCCTAGTTTTATCAATGCTAGAGTCTTTTCCCCAAACCAAAACTTTTCCATCAACAAAAGAAATTATTTCCCCTTTATCTTCTAAACAAGAAATAAAATTCCTTTTTAAACCTGGAACATATAGAATTTTGTTGAGGTGCAGTTTCGATCCATTATCTATCTTCAACGATATTGATCTCAAGCCTTTAACATCATAGATTTTGTTGTCACCCAATTCCACTGCATGAGAAGATGACTTGTTTGATAGTTTATGGAGTTGTTTACTTTATCCTGTCACATGTCTCGATGCTCCACTATCAATGATCCATGCATTTTAATCATTAAGAGAACATGTAAGAGAAACCAAGAAACCTTAATTGTTGACCTTGTTGAATAAGTAATAGATGACCTTCTTGATCCAACTTCTAGCAGTGTTGAAACCCATTCTAATGTAGTTGAGCAATGAGGGAGAATCCATGCCAACAAAGTTATCTTCAATTCTTCCTGACCTTAGCTCTGATACCATGTTGGAAAATCAAAGTAGTTATATTAGGGTTTGATTCTACGATATTAATAATTACTTGTGAGTGTGTTGGCTTCGTTTTCTTATTTATTATCTTGTCTTTCATCAATAAATTACGATATTATGTGTGTATGAAGATCACAAAACAAGAGACATAAGATGTAAGAATTATGCCAAGGAAAAACCCCCCTGGAGGGGAAAACCCAGTCAAGGTAATTCCTCCTTTCAATAATATTATTTGAGACTCTTCACCCTAGACACATACTAGACCTTCCCTCCACACCAAGTCAACCTCCAAAATCTTCGACCCCTTTCTAACAACTTTGACTAGACAACAACTTATAACAACAGATGGCTTCCAGCAGTAGGAAAAATTGGAAGACTTCGATCTCCCAATCTAGGGCACGAAACATAGAGAGAGAAAGAGACTAAACTTTTGATTTTCTTCCTCTTCTTAAACTTCCCCAAACTTGCACTTCTTTCGGCTTCCTGAAAACAAAATTCGAACTTCTCCAACTACTCTTGAGATATCAAACTAGCTTGAGAGTTGATGCTTCAAATGACTTCGACTTCCTTCTTTTTATAGGCTCCAGGTGAGGTTGAATAGGTGTCTCTTAGGCCAACATGATTCCATTTAGGCTGACTTTGTGTGGAGGTTACATAGTTCATATTTAACTCAATTATTAATTGATTTACATGATCCAAAAGCCCAACAAGGGTCTCATTGAATGTACAATGACTCTATAAACTCAATATTAATCATATGAGTCCATAGTAGGGAATTTGACTAATATAATGATGAGCCAAGAATGAAACCCATGCTTTAATAAGTCATTGTTACAATAATAAAATTAATTTTCTTTATTCCTTTGTCAAAGACATTTCATGATGACTCAAATACATTAAATGAAGACTGAACCTAGTTACAATTTCCAACAACCACCTCATTCACTAACTTGAAGATATAATCCTTAAGTTTCAAATTGTATAAGTGTCATTTGGTATATGGTTTGATTTTGGTTTGTTTTATGCATTTCAATGATCAGAATTGGGATCAGGGCCTAAAATTAGCTAAAAATTCAAAGTTCTCAAAATTGTTTCAGATTTGAATTATCAAATAGAGTTCATCGCCAAGATTCTGGCGCAGCTCGTTTCGTCAAAATTCGAGTTCGTATTACTGAGTTATGGTCTGTTGTTCGCTTTCCAAAACATGGAAAAAATGGATAGAACAGGTATAGCAGTTGACTTGGCAGTCCAATCAGCACCTTAGGAATATTTTCTAGATTGCAGCCAGTGGCACTGTGACAAGTTTTGTCACTAGATTCGCCAAATGGGTTTGTGAAGGTGAAATTTTCCCAATGTCCTCCAAGGTTGAATGTGGCTTCATGAATTTTATGTGGGAAAATATTTTTAATGTATTAAAGTTTTTTTTTAAATGCATATAATATATATAAATATATTTTTAATATTTTATATGATTTAAAAAAAATAATATATTATATTAATTTATTTTTATATATTAAATATTAATTAAAAATTTATTATATTAGATAAAATTCCACATTATATTAAACCCATTAATCATTTTTCACAATTCGTATTAATTTCAAGGTCAAATGCAAAGGTTTTATAAAGTCTAAAGTGGTGGAGCACATTTCAAAGTCCGTTGGTTTGTTTAATGGTTCAGAAGGTGTTAAGTTATGGGCAAAGGTGCGGGTTGAACCCGTGACCTCCCCCATAACATCGCCCAGCCTTACCACCAAGCCACATGTTGGTCATTGTTAAGAACGGGATTGAGCCACTATTTAAAGTTTTAAAACTATGTCGATGGTAGGGGAGGAGGGAGCCAGCACTGTGGGGCCAACCCCCTCCCCACATGCCTAAGCGTGGAGACCAGGTGCTGAGCGGCAGTGCTAATTGCGCTTAGTGCCAAATAATCACGCGCTTAAACCTTAATTAAGCTCCAGTTAAGTTAGCGGAAAGTTTGGCGGAGCATGCCAATTTAGGCGAATTGCCAAATTTCGTATTTTAACTAGAAGTTTTCCAAATTTAGTGGAGAAAATTGAGCAAAATTTGATTGTGCTCTATCTTGAGCACCACTCAGCCAAATTTGGAAAATGAATAGCCAATTTTGACTATATTTGACCTTCGAAAGCCAATTGTGTAGCTTTCAGAGGAATTTGGAGACTTCTAATTGCGATTTTGCTACAGGGAAGTTTCATGGAGTCTAGGGCCACCAGGTGTTGGAGGCATATTCAGAGGAGCCAGAGGCCATTATGAGAAAATGAATAGTAATTTTTTACTATGTTGGACATTTTGAAGCCAATGGTGCAGCTTTCAAAGGCATTTGGAGACTTATAGGTGTGAAAATGCTACAGGGGAGTTTCATGGAGCCCAGGGCCACCAGGTGTTGGAGGCATAGCCAGGGGAGCCAGAGGTCATTTTGAGTGAATGAACAGTGAATTTTGGATGATTGACATGTTCTAGAGACAGTGAGATATGTTTTAGGAGCATATGAGGACTTATAAGGGTGTTTTTTCCACATGATATCTCATGGAAGCTTAAGGCCACAAGTACAAGAGGTCATGCCCAAGGGAGCCATGGTCCATTTCCAGTGATTGAACAATAAATATAGGGGTATTTTGGTATTTTGAGCCCATTGGAATAGTTTGAAAAACCAATGGAGTTGAGCATCAACTTGTAAAATAATTTAACCATTTTATTCCCAGAGAGCCTAGTTCATTGATGGGGGCTCAAGGAGACATAGCCCAAGTGTTGAGGGTGAAATCATTTATTATTTTGTTGTTGTGTGTTGTTGGTCATTTATCTTCAATTTATGTTTGTTGTTCATGCATTAATCAACTAAAAAACAATTGTTAATTTCTTACACATAAAGAATAAAAAAAAGCACATGAACTTGACACAAGAATTTAATTGCACAATTGGATGTATGAGCACGATCCTTAAATTGTTTAAATGGAATAGAAGGTGCTTGCACAAAAAAACAAGTCAGCCACCTATTTTAGATCAAGTTGGTATCAGAGCACAAGGTTTCTTGCTTGTTTTACTTAAAGGGTTTTTATAGCTGCAAATTTTCTGAAGCTTTGTGAAGCTCTTTAGTCATTACATTGTGATGGCAACTTCATTAAGTGGTGATTCTAAATCATCCTCCTTTGCAAGGATATTTGATAAAGAGATGAAGTAGGAATTATACATCATGAAATATATGGTGCAACAGATGTATGAAGATCTAAGGGAGAACACTAAACTTCAAGATCAGTTGGTTGCTAGGAAGAAAGAGAAGCAACAACTTCTTCAAAAGATGCATGAGATGGAGACTCAGATCCATGATGCCAAAGAAGCCTTAGCAAAGCATGTTCTTGAAGAAGAGGTAAATAATTCAAGTTTGTCTTCAATTTCCTCTCAAGATAAATGTGTAGGTTCCATTGAAAAATAAACTAGAGGAATAGGGTCCAAATTGATGATCAAAATGGGATATGAAGATAAAGGATTAGGAAAACATTCACAAGGCATAGTTGAGACAATTATGGTTGAGGAAAGGCCTAAGTATTTGGGTCTTGGATATGGACAATTTTATGGATAAAGATCTAAATTCATGAAGGCAATTGACACAGTTCCAAGAAGGACTTTTGTTGCAGGTTCAAACCCTCAAACATGTAAAGTTTGTAATCAAGATGAATGCAATTGTTTGAAACCCATGTTGCATTAAGATGCTTTTAAACATGCAGCTTATGGCGAACAAAAGATTTGTGACAGCTCTAAGGACACGAACATTGTTGTTGGTCCTCAAAAGAGAGCTGGAACCTCTTCAAGTTCATCTCCTCAAGAAGGCGATAAAGATGAACATTCAAAGAATCAGTCAAGGTATAATTCTTCCTGTAGTCATGTTTTTTATGATTATGTTAAGCATGAAAAATCTGCATGCATGAATGGGAGAAAAATTTGTTGTTCATATTGTGGTTTGTATAACCATCAAGTTTCAAGATGCTGGAAGAGAATGATAGCATACAAGAAACAGTAAAAGCAAAGGCGACTTGAACAAAAGATGCAAATGATTTGCACTCATTGTCAGAAGAAGTGACATCTCATTGACCTGTTGAACCCTTAATTAAACTAAGAGGGGGGGGGTGAATCAGTTTAATACATACATGGACTTTTAAAACTTTCTCTTAAAACTTATTTACACCTTCACTTCATGATCAACTTAATATGTGAACAATCTTTATTAGTGAGCAACATATCAAACGTATTTGCTAATGTAACAATAGCCTGATGAGCAACAAGTATTGCTGCAGTGGATAAACCACCGCACATAGGACACCATGCACAGACACTTCCGTATAAGTGGAAACCTACAAAGGGAGAAAACCACATCTTATTATTGTTGTGATGCAAAGGCAAGCTCCAACTCCCTCTCACCACCGATTTTCCGTAGGCACCAACCCAAGGTGGAGGGCTCATTCGACCCCCGCAAGCTACAACTTGCAAGGAAGCTCCAACTCCCATCAATTTTCTGTGCACCAACCCACAGGAGGCCCAACCCCCCAACTACAACTGACATCTATCAAGCTACAACTTGATAGGGAAGCTCCAACTTCCTCACTCTTTCAAAAGAGAAACAATTTTTGATTTACCTTGGATATCAGCTCTGTCTTGTTCCAATTGCTCTGCTATTCATCTATTCTCATATCTGCCCTGTATCATCTCTGCATCTTCTCAGATTCTCTATTAGCTTCTCCTTCTTCTGTGCTCAGCTCCTCTTTCTTCTCTGCTTCACTGCTTTATTTCTGCATTATTTTTACTCACTCTTTCTCTCCCTTCTCACTCTTTTTTTGGCATTTCAAAATGATATTACTTATAGAATTTTTGATGACTCTTTGTTTTCTTCTAGGAATTCAAAATGAATGGTCATACCCCTTGGTCTTCTGCCTCCTCATTTCTTTATCCAACTCAATTTAAAAATATTAATAATATGTACACAATTTCATGCTACAGTGGGATTTTGTCTTTTCTTTAGGATACTTGCCTTTGCATCACAAACAATAAAAAATAATTACATCATTTACATTTACATTCTTAATTTCATATTTCAATATCACTCAGCTCCTCTTCTGAACTTTGACTTTACTGGATTTTGTCTTTTTCTACTGTTGTTAAGAAACTGTTCTGCATCTTCTTTGTTTACTGTCATCTGCACATTTCACCTGTTTACTGCACTTTTGAATATTTTCCAAATTCCTGTGCTTGAACACCTGTCAAATTTGTTCCTGTGTGTCTCAGCATGCTCTTGATATAACTTAATCATATCATATACTTCCTCTTTCTCCTTGAAGTATATATGGTTTGAATCATAGTTGTATCAATTCGCATCAAACGGAGCTCCATTCCCTTTAAGTTCCGCAGGGATAGCAAACTCGAGCAGGTATGCATATAATACCGCCTCCAGAATTATAGACTTCTGGTATTGTTATTAAGCCCAAGGAATTAACTTTACTGTCACCATATAATATTATAACCTGACAGTCCATCTCCGTGTATATGTATTAGGCCCCGTTCACATATTTCATATTTCATATCATGCCAATTAACCATATACAACTTGTTGGAATGTAGTTCCAACTGCCCGAACGAGAGATCAATTCGCAGGCGGCAACACGGTGAACAGGCGCAGGTTAAACAACGCACAGGTTGATTGGAGATCGACGGAGTGCGGGGGGTTGAAGAGTGCGGAGGTTAACACGGAGGGTACCCCCCATAGTTGACTAGCCGATCACATGTTGACCGCCGATCAACGGCTATGATGAACTGCGGGGCCTCACCCCATTTGATGTGTACGGAGAAATGGGAGCCCCCGCAAACACCACTTGGTGGTGGCTCCACCATGCACCACCGCCAGCGCGCCACCAATTCACCACCGCAGTGGGAAAATTCACCAATTATTTGTTAACCACCGGACTCCTTTATTAACCTTCGTGCGGGTTCAACAAGCGATCACCGTTAGATGTCGGCCCACCAGATCGACGGCTCATGTCCATTTCGCTCTGTGTCCTGGTATGATAGTTAATGCGCGAAGGCGCACGTTAAACGGCGGTTTTGGAATGTCGGTCGAGGACACGTGTTGATCAATCAATGGAATCGTTGCTCCTCCGAGCAATACCACTTATGGTCAATAGGCGGTGCGATGAAATCTACTTACGGCCTTTACTGTTCACGCTAAACCACTTCACAATTCCTCTCGCAAGGTTCCGTTCTCCACTCCAGGTTCTGATCCAACGCTTTTACTCCGGGTTCCGTTCTCCAAAGATTTCAATTATATATATATATATATATATATATATATATATATATATATATATATATTTGTGTTACTATTATGGTTTCGCCTCTGACTATGGTTCCGCTCCTATTCACGCTGGTTCTTCAGTGTATGCATATATATAAACCATATATATATAACGCACCTACCATATATACAATCTCCATGTCAATCGAATACAAGTGCTTTGTTAAAAAATGGCGATAATTTCAAACATAATTCAAACAGTGAATGCTAACTGATTCAAACGCCCGGAATGCTATGTGTAACACCCGACTATATAAAATATTCTCTGAATTTATATATATATGTACATATTCTTGGAATAACATCTGTGGCTCTGCCTCTGCCGCTTTTGTCACTCTGCCTCTGCCTCTACTTCTATGAAAACGGCTCTGTCTCCGTATTTGCTTCCTCTGCTTGTCTCCTTTGCTTCATTCATTTTCTTCTTTGCTTCCATTATCTGTCTTTGTCTCCTTGTAACTGTTCCTGTCTCTGCATCTGCTACCTCCTTTGCCATCAATGACAACATTTCCAACAGTCTCCCCCTTTGGCATTGATGGCAATATATTTTCTCTGTAGCAATACATTTTCTCTGTTTGCCTGCTCTTTCTCCTGTTGCTTGCTCTTCCTCCCCCTTTGACATCAATGGCAAAGGGTTGCTTTTTGCCCTTTGACATCAAATTTTCTCTATTTTCCTGTAGCTTTCTCCTATTGCTTGCTCTTCCTCCTCTCTCTGAGTTATGTTTAGGCCCTCTTCTGTTGACTTTGTACCATGCTGCTTCATAGTGATGTATAAGACTTGTTGTGAGAACACTTTGAGATGTATGATTGAATTCAGCAATTTAAAATGTTGAGAGGCTTCAAATGATAATTCGCTACTTGTCTTTTATGTTTCAGATTCTTAATATAATGTTTCAGATTCACTACTGATCCTTTTGCTCTGTAATTGACCTTTTGATGGTTGAATAATGCAGATAATTTTAGGATAATAACTTGGTGTTCTTTTGCCTTAATCCTTTGATCTTGAGGACCTGATTCATGTTTTTCTTGCTGGCTATTCTCCCCTGGAATGATATTTTCATTTTTTTCTCCCCCTGAAATTGTGCTTTCTCTTTATATCAGAGAGCAGCATCTGCAGATACTACCCCTAGTTTATCTCTCAAATATTGAAATGGTTCTCTAGCAAGAGGTTTGGTAAATATATCAGCTGTCTGCTCTTTTGTTGGTACATATTCCAGCTTTACTATCTTCTGAGCCACTTGTTATTGGAGGAAATGATACTTGATTGGAATATGTTTAGTTTTTGAGTGAAGTACAGGATTTTTGGATATACTTATAGCACTTGTATTATCACATTTGATTGAAATAGGTTCATCAATGCTTACCTTCATGTCTTGAAGAGTTTGCTTCATCCACATGACTTGTGTACAACATGCTGCTGCTGCTATATATTCTGCTTCAGCTGTAGACAGAGAGATGGATGTTTGTTTCTTGCTTAACCATGCCACCATGCTTTCTCCTAGATAGAAAGCACCTCCACTCGTACTTTTCCTGTCATCAACACAACTGGCCCAATCTGCATCTGTGTATGTTGATAAAGTGAATTTTTTGGTTTTAGGATACCAAAGTCCATATTGTGTTGTTCCTTGTAGATATATGAGTATTATTTTTACTGCCAAAAGATGGTTTTGTTTAGGTGCTGCTTGATATCTTGCCACTAGTACTACTGCTAGCATGATGTCTGGTCTTGATGCAGTAAGATACAATAGACTTCCAATCATGGATCTGTAGATTTTTTGATCTATATCAGTAGACCCATTCTCAGCGCATAGCTTGCAGCCTGTGGTCATGGGAGTTGACACAGGTTTGCATTCCTCCATTTTGAACTTTTTCAGCATTTCCTTTAAGTATTTTTCTTGTGAGATGAATGTACCTGTGCTCCTTTGTTGAATTTGAAGTCCTAAATAGAAACTGAGCTCTCCAATCATGGACATTTCAAACTCTGATTTCATCTCTTCTACAAATCCTTTTGCTAGCTCATCTCTGTTGCTTCCAAACATAATGTCATCAACATATACAACAACAATTAGGAGTTCATTTTCATGGGCTTTTATGTATAGATTGATGTCTACTCCACCTCTTTTAAAACCCTGTTTTTGCAAATATTTATCCAGTCTTGAGTACCAAGCACAAGGAGCCTGTTTCAGTCCATATAGGGCCTTTTTCAGTTTGCATACATAGTCTTCTTTATTTGTCAATGAGAAACCTTCTGGTTGTTCCATGTACACTTCTTCTTCTAGATCGCCATTAAGAAAAGCAGATTTTACATCCATTTGATATACCTTGAAATCTTGGTAGCATGCAAATGCCAGGAACATTCTGATAGCTTCCATTCTGGCTACAGGGGAAAATGTTTCATCATAATCAAGTCCTTCTATTTGTGAGTATCCTTGGCAGACCAGCCTAGCTTTATTCCTGATTACTTGTCCTTGCTCATTCATTTTTTTTTTGAATACCCATTTTGAGCCTATGACATTTTTCTCAGCAGGTCTAGGAACTAGTTCCCAGGTATTGTTTTTCTCAATTTGGTCCAATTCTTCATTCATTGCATTTACCCAAGACTTGTCCTTGCTGGCTTCTTCAAATTTCTTTGGTTCTATTGGTGACAACATGGCTATGTATACTTCTTCTGTCTGTTCAGTTAGCTGCCTTCTTGTTTGCACTCCTACATTCTTGTCTCCTATGATTTGATCTTCTGGATGGTTCTTTTGAGTATATCTTGAGGGGGTTTTTGAGTTCAGTCCAGCATCTTCTGATGTTTTTTCTTGTTTCATCATCATTTTGATCTTCTTCTTCATTGTTGTTTGATGTACTGCAGCAGTCTATATCTCTAGTATTGTTTGGAAGTTCTTCATCAAATCTCACATCAATACTTTCAACTATCTTCCGAAGGGTCTTGTTGTAGCACCTGTACCCTTTGATTTTGGAAGCATATCCTAGAAATATCCCTTCATCTGCTCTTGCATCAAATTTGCCAAGATTTTCATCATTATTCTTTATGTAACACTTGCTTCCAAAGATTCTGAAATGTTTGATTGAGGCTAGCTTTCCATGCCATAGTTCATAGGGAGTCTTGTCACTGCTTGGCCTTAAGTGAGCTTTATTAAGGATATGTACTGCTGTGTGCACTGCTTCTGCCCATAAGGTTTGAGCAATATTATTCTCTTGCATCATGGCTCTGGCAATTTGTTGAACAGATCTGTTTTGTCTCTCTGCTACTCCATTCTGCTGAGGTGTCCCTGCAATAGTAAATTGTTGTTTTATGCCATGTTCATTGCATAGGTTTGCAAAGTCATAATCAGTGAATTCACCTCCTCTGTCTGATCTGATGCATTTCAGCTTGCATCCTGTCTGATTTTCTTCTAATGCTTTAAATGTTTTGAATTTGTCCAGAGCTTCCGATTTATTCTTGAGAAAAGCAACCCATGTCATTCTGGAGAAATCATCTATTATCAGCATAAAGTAGGACTCTCCACTTGGTGTTTTAGTTCTTGCAGGTCCACACAGATCCATGTGCACAAGTTGCAGTGTTCTTATTGTTGATAACTCTTCTTTAGATTTAAAGGATGTGCGAGTTTGTTTCCCCAACTGACAAGATTTGCATATTGTGTTTGAGGGCCTTTTTATTTCTGGCATATCTCTGACAGCTTTCTTCCTGCTCAGTCTAATGATATGGTCAAAGCTGAACTGTCCCAATCTCCTATGCCATAACCATGACTCCTCGAGTTTGCTAAGATGGAAGGCTTCATCCTCCTCTTTCACTATGTACACATTACTCTCTGTTCGAACACCTTTGAGTAGAGTCTTTCCTGTTGTGCTTGATTTGACTTCACAATCTTGTGCTCTAAAAATAACTTTGCAGCCTTTGTCACACATCTGACTGACACTCAGTAAATTTGCTTTCAGCCCATCTACAAATAGTACATCCTGGGCCTTTTCTCTTCCATTATCTATGCTGACTGAGCCTTTTCCCTTGATCTTTCATGTTTTATCATTGCCAAAAGTAACATTGCCAGATTTCTTTTCATCAAGAGTTATAAACTTGCTTTTGTCTCCTGTCATGTGTTTGGAGCAGCCACTGTCCAAATACCATTGACTCTTCAAATATTTAGCAGTTAAAGCCAAGTCACATTTGTTCACCTTCTTTATCCACTGGAGGCCTCCTTTTGTTTGGTATCTTTTGTGAGGTGATGAATTATATCTTCTTAGAGAACACTTGGAAGGAATATGTCCAACTTGATTGCATATACAGCATTTAATCATAATTTTTGTAGAATTATGAGTATGAACAAAATTTCTTTGATTCATAAACCTCCTTGAGGTGTTAAACATTAGCCTTTGTCCATACTTTCTACATTCAATGATTTTATGACCAAATTCCTTACAATAAGAGGAGTAACCATAGAAGCTATTTGCATACCTGATGTAAGGTTGTTTCTTCCATTTGTTTGTGTGAGGCAGTCTCTTCAATACTTGCATCTTTTGCTAGTTTGAATTACTCCTCCTTGCATGACAATATGCAGCAATGTGTCCCAGCTTATGGCAAACATAGCAAGTGGCATTCTTCATTGAAGGGAAGGATCTCCTTTGATGGTTTCCATATTCAAGGGTCTTAGTATTTATTACATTCTTTGCTACTAGTAATTTCTTCTGATTTCTTTCTTCCTTGTTGCAGATTTCTTCTGTTGTAGGAGTTGTTTGAGCTGCTTCATCTTCCTTCTTTGCTTTTATAAAGATAATCTCTCTGTCAACCTTTTCTTTTCCTTTACTTGATTCCTCTTCATAGCCTATTCCAGTCTTTATCATAGGGGATCTTTGAGCAACCAGGATTTCATTCAGCTTACTAGAGCTTGTTGTTTGAGACAAGTTTGCAGCCACATTTCTTTGAGCATTTTCTAGTTTCTTCCTGAGGCATACTACTTCTTCTTCCAGCTTCTCTTGTTCTCGGGTTTTGTCTTTGATTTGCTGAAGTAACATGTCTTCTATCTTTTTGGCTTCTTCAAGCTCTACCTTCAGCTGCATGAGGACTTCTGAGTTTTGTTCTTCTCTTACATACTTGAGAAGAATGTCCTTTTTGTTTTTTGCATTTCAGTTTAAGTCTGTCAATCTCTTCCAGAGCACTTCTTAGCTCCCCCTCAAGGTCGACTTCCCCTTCTTCTTCTTCATCTTCTAGCAGGATTCCTTCAAGTTCTTCTATGGCCATCAATAAGAATTTGGAGGTTCCTTCTTCACTTGAGGGTTCATCTGAATCTTCAGATGTACTGCTGTCTTGTTGAGCATAGAAGGATTTTCTGCTGAACTTCTTTCCTTTCTGCCAGTTCTTTGATTTATTTCTCTCTGGCTCTTGAGGTTGATTCCTTACTTTCTTGTGAGGACACTTAGCAGCATAGTGTCCAACTCTTCCACAGTTAAAGCATTTGAAAGGAAGTTTACCTTTGTATCTTCTTGAGCCTCTATCCAATTTCTTGACAAAAATTGCCTCTTCTTCATCCGAGCATGAGCATATGTCTCCCTCTTCTTCTTTCTTCTTTTATGTTTTAAAAGTTGCTTCCCTTGTACTTGGCTTCTTCTGTGGGAGCCTCATTTCATAGGCTGTTAGATTTCCAAGTAGCTGGTTCATGGTCAAGGTCTCCCAATCGGTTGTTTCTTCTATTGCAGATACCTTTGGATTAAATCTAGATGGAAGAGATCTTAGAATTTTTTGTACAATTACACTTTCTGGTATTTTTTCTCCAAGAGCTTTCATATTGTTAATAATTTCTGCAATTTTTAGGAAGAAACTAGCAATGTCTTCACCATCATTCATTCTTAAGTTCTCAAACTGGGCTCTATAGACTTGAAGTTTGGCAGCCTTCACTTTCTTGTCCCCCTCATGTATTTTCTCAAGAGTATCCCATATTTCTTTGGCAGAGTCTTTGTGCATTACTTTAATAAACTCCGCTTCACACAATCCATTCAGGATGGCATTCATGGCTTTTGCATTAGCCACAAACTCTTGTTTTGTTTCTTTCTCTGTATCAGTTTCCTTTGGGGCATATCCTAATTCCACAGCAACCCAGACTTCTATTCCTAGAAACATTATGTATGTCCTCATTCTGATTTTCTAGAAAGCATAATTTTCACCGGTGAAGAAAGGGGCTTTGTTGATTGAGTATCCTTCTTTACTAGTCATCTTGGGAACCTAGGATCTCCTTTCAGCTGTTAGACTGGTACTAAGGAACCTGCTCTGATACCAATTGTTGAACCCTTAATTAAACTGAGAGGGGGGGGGTGAATCAGTTTAATACATATATGGACTTTTAAAACTTTCTCTTAAAACTTATTTACACCTTCACTTCATGATCAACTTAATATGTGAACAATCTTTATTAGTGAGCAGCAAGTATCAAACAGATTTGCTAATGTAACAGTAGTCTTAATATGTGAGCAACAAGTATTAAGCAAATTAGATAAACCACATCAACACATAGACATCATGCACAGAGACACCAGATATAAGTGGAAACCCATAAAGGGAGAAAACCACATCTTATTATTGTTGTGATGCAAAGGCAAGCTCCAACTCCCTCTCAACACTGATTTTCTGTAGGCACCAACCTACAGGAGGCTCCTACCTCAATTCTGCAAGCTACAACTTGCAAGGAAGCTCCAACTCCCATCAATTTTCTGCAGGCACCAACCTACAGGAGGCTCCAACCTCAGTCAGCTACAACTGACATCTATCAAGCTACAACTTGATAGGGAAGCTCCAACTTCCTCACTCTTTCAAAAGAGAAAAAATTGCTGATTTACCTTGGATATCAGCTCTGTCTTGTTCCAATTGCTCTGCTATTCATCTATTCTCATATCTTCCCTGTATCATCTCTGCATCTTCTCAGATTCTCTATTAGCTTCTCCTTCTTCTGTGCTCAGCTCCTCTTTCTTCTCTGCTTCACTGCTTTATTTCTGCATTATTTTTACTCACTCTTTCTTTCCCTTCTCACTCTTTTTTTGGCATTTCAAAATGATATTACTTATAGAATTTTTGATGACTCTTTGTTTTCTTCTAGGAATTCGAAATGAATGTTCATACCCCTTGGTCTTCTACCTCCTCATTTCTTTATCCAACTCAATTTAAAAATCTTAATAATATGTACACAATTTCATGCTACAGTGGGATTTTGTCTTTACTTTAGGATACTTGCCTTTGCATCACAAACAATAAAAAATAATTACATCATTTACATTTACATTCTTAATTTCATATTTCAATATCACTCAGCTCCTCTTCTGAAATTTGACTTTATTGGATTTTGTCTTTTTCTACTGTTGTTAAGAAACTGTTCTGCATCTTCTTTGTTTACTGTCATCTACACATTTCACCTGTTTACTGCACTTTTGAATATTTTCCAGATTCCTGTGCTTGAACACCTGTCAAATTTGTTCCTGTGTGTCTCAGCATGCTCTTGATATAACTTAATCATATCATATACTTCCTCTTTCTCCTTGAATTATATATGGTTGGAATCGTAGTTGTATCAATTCGCATCAAACGGAGCTCCATTCCCTTTAAGTTCCGCAGGGGTAGCAAACTCGAGCAGGTATGCATATAATACTGCCTCCAGAATTATAGACTTCTGGTATTGTTATTAAGCCCAAGGAATTAAAATTACCATCGCTATATAATATTATAACCTGACAGTCCATCTCCGTGTATATGTGTTAGGCCCCATTCACATATTTCATATTTCATATCGTGCCAATTAACCATATACAACTTGTTGGAATGTAATTCCAACTTCCCAAACGAGAGATCAATTCGCAGGCGGTAGCACGGTGAACAGGCACAGGTTAAACAACGCACATGTTGATTGGAGATCGACGAAGTGCAGGGGGTTGAAGAGCGCGGAGGTTAACACGGAGGGTAACCCTCGTAGTTGACTGGTCGATTACACGTTGACCGCCGATCAACGGCTATGATGAACTGCGGGGCCTCACCCCATTTGATGTGTACGGAGAAATGGGAGCCCCCGTAAACACCACTTTGTGGTGGCTCCACCATGCACCACTGCCAGCGCACCACCAATTCACCACCGCAGCGGGAAAATTCACCAATTCTTTGTTAACCCCCGGACTCCTTTATTAACCTTCGTGCGGGTTCAACAAGCGATCACCATTAGATGTCAGCCCACCAGATTGATGGCTCCTGTCGATTTCACTCCATGTCCTGGTACGATAGTTAATGTGCGAAGGCGCACGTTAAATGGCGATTTTGGAATGTAGGCCGAGGACACGTGTTGATCAATCAATGGAATCGCTGCTCCTCCGGGCAATACCACTTATGGTCGATAGGCGGTGCAATGAAATCTACTTACGGCCTTTAATGTTCATGCTAAACCACTTCACAGTTCCTCTCGCAAGGTTCCGTTCTCCACTCCAGGTTCTGATCCAACGCTTTTACTCTGGGTTCCGTTCTCCAAAGATTTCAATTATACATACATACATACATATATATATATATATATATATATATATATATATATTTGTTACTATTATGGTTCCGCCTTTGACTTTGGTTCCGCCTCTGACTATGGTTCCGCTCCTATTCACGCTGGTTCTTCGGTGTATGCATATATATAAACCATATATATATAACGCACCTACCATATATACAATCTCCATGTCAATCGAATACAAATGCTTTGTTAAAAAATGGCGATAATTTCAAACATAATTCAAACAGTGAATGCTAACTGTTTCAAACGCCCGGAATGTTATGTGTAACGCCCGACTGTATAAAAGATTCTCTGAATTTATATATATATGTACATATTCTTGGAATAACATCTGTGGCTCTACCTCTGCCGTTTCTGTCACTCTGCCTCTGCCTCTACTGCTATGAAAACGACTCTGTCTCCGTATTTTCTTCCTCTGCTTGTCTCCTTTGCTTCATTCATTTGCTTCTTTGCTTCCATTATCTGTCTTTGTCTCCTTGTAACTGTTCCTGTCTCTGCATCTGTTGCCTCCTTTGCCATCAATGACAACATTTCCAACATGACCAATGTTGGACACTGCATCCAACCACCCATCCAAAGCATTTGAAGCAAGTGGAGAAAAATATTGGTGAGAATGGAACAGAAGATTCCATCATCGAAGTGAGTCAAGATGATTCACAAGAAGATGATGTTCAGTAGGAAAAATCACTATTGAAGATGGTTTGGTAAGAAATGGCTCAATTTCTTGACCAAGTAAGGCATGCATTTCCTTTGTACATAGATGAAAATTTCAGCCATAGGTATGCATGATTTTCTGTTGAAAGCATGACAAGTTGCAACAGATTATTACAACTTGTATGATGCAAGATTAAATGTGAATGTTGATTCGGTTTAAGGCATTTCTATTTTTTTGCAAAATTTCACCAAGATGGTGTAAAAGATTGGTATGTTACTCATTTATGTTGCAACAATTTATCATCCAGTTCAACTCTTATGATCATCCACATGTTTTGGGTTTTTGTACTTGTTTGTACTTGAAAGAGAGAGTTGAAGAGTGTAAATATGCATGAGATTTTGTATATGTAAATAGAGAACTTGTGATAGGTTCATTGTAAATAGATACTTGCATGAGTGTTGTCAATATGTATCATTTCATATCAATTTGTGTCGATTGTGCTGCACATATGTTTATCGACTTGTGTTGATTGTGTCACACACATTTCATATCGATTTATGTCGATTGTGCCGCACACATTTCATATCGATTTACGTCGATTATGCCGCACACATTTCATATCGATTTGTGTCGATTGCGATGTACATACGTTTACTGATTTGTGTTGATTGTGTCGCACATATTTCATATAGATTTATGTCGTTTGTGTCACACACATTTCATATCGATTTATGTCGATTGTGTCACACACATTTCATATCGATTTGTGTCGATTGTGCTTTACATATGTTTATCGATTTGTGTCAATTGTGTCGCACACATTTCATATCGATTTGTGTCGATTGTGCTATACATATGTTTATCGATTTGTGTCAATTGTGTCACACAAATTTCATATCAATTTATGTCGATTGTGTTGCATATTTCATGTTGACTTGTGTTGTTGATGTCGCATGTTGTTTGTCAACTATCTTTGTCGATTATGTTGATTGACTTATGTTTTAGTCGATGGTGTTTGTCGATTGTGAGTTGATATTGGATACACCAATGTGTAAGAATATCACCATGTATTTGATGTTACAGGAGGTGACAATCATTTCTTTGAAGGAGTAAAAAAAGAGGTGATCATCATTTCAATTCTTGCATAATGTTTTCTTTTCAAGATTGATTGGGTGTTCTTGTGAAAAGATGTCGCAAGAAGTTTGATGTCCATTCAGTAAGAAGTGGACGAGATTCAAAGTGTTTTGCAGCCATTGTAGAACAAGTTGGTCCTTTTTTTTTGAAGCCAAGAGTTCACTCATATTGCAAGCTTAATTTGGATAAGAGGATTTCCAAGAAGAAGCTTGAATGCATTTGTTGCAAGATGGACTTGATTCTCAATAGGAAGGTTAACAGTTTTCCAAGCACATAGAGATCGATTTGGTACAATAGGATATGTATCTGTTTACAATAGCTGACAATGCTGAAGTGGGTCAACAAAAATTAGCGAGTAGTGGTTGAGAGACATAGCCAGTTGCGATGCAAGGCATGTCAAGGTGATTGTCAAAGAAGATTTTTCAAGTAAAATCAGTCGATATAACTTGAAAGCAGAAGAGTGTTGAAGCTCAAGAAGTTAATTATTAGCTTTTGTGGGTCCAAAATCCCGTCAGTGGGAAGGAGTGATCAAAATTTGGATCAGGGCCTAAAATTAGATAAAAATTCAAAGTTCTCAAAATTGTTTCAGATCTAAATTATTGGATAGATTTCGTTGCCAGGATTTCGACACAACTCGTTTCATCAAAATCCGAGTTCGTATGACTGAGTTATGGTTTGTTGTTTGCTTTCCAAAATAGGGGAAAAATGGATAGAACAAGTACAATAGATTACTTGGCAGTCTAGTCAACACCTCAAGAATATTCTCAAGATTGCATCCAGTGGCACTATGACAAGTTTTGTCTCCAAATTCGCCAGATGGGTTTGTGATGGTGAAATTTGCCCAATGTCCTCCAAGGTTGAATGTGGGAAAATATTTTTAATGTATTGAAGTTTTTTTATAAAAATTAATATAATATATATAAAAATATTTTTAATATTTTATATGATTTAAAAAAAAATCATATATTATATTAATTAAAACTTTATTATATTAATTAAAATTCCACATTATATTAAACCCATAAATCATTTTGCACAATTCGTATTAATTTCAAGGTCGAATCCAAAGGTTTTATAAAGCCTAAAGTGGTGGAGCACATTCAAAGTTAGTTTCAAAGTTAGTTGGTTTGTTTAATGGTTCAAAAGGTGTGAAGTGATGGGTGGAGGACCCACAACCTCCCTCGTAACATTGCCCAGTCTTACCAACAAGCCACATGTTGGTCCTTGTTAATGATGGGATCACGCCACTATTTGAAATTTTAAAACTATGCCGATAGTGAGGGAGGAGGGAGCCAACAGCGTGGGGTCAACCCCCTCCCCACATGACCAAGCGCGAAGACCAGGAGCTGAGCGCTAGCACTAATTGCGCTTAGTGATAACTAATCACGAGCTTAAAACTTAATTAATCTCTAGTTAAGTTAGCGGAAATTTTGGCGGAGCACGCCAATTTAGGTAGATTGCCAAATTTAGTATTTTCACTGGCAGTTTTCCAAATTTAGTGGAGAAAATTGGGGAAAAATTGTTTGTGCTCTATCTTGAGCATCACTCGGCCAAATTTGGAAAATGAATAGCCAATTTTGACTATCTTGGACCTTCCGGAAGCCAATGGTGCAGCTTTCAAAGGCATTTGGAAACTTCTAAGTGCTATTTTTCTACAGGGAAGTTTCATGGAGTCTAGGGCCACCAAGTGTTGGATGCATATCCATAGGAGCCAGAGGCCATTCTAAGAAAATGAATAGTCATTTTTTACTATCTTGGACATTTTGAAGCCAATGGTGAAGCTTTCAGAGGCATTTTGAGACTTCTATGTGCAGAACTGCTACAAGGAAGTTTCATGGGGCCCAGGGCCGCCAGGTGTTGAAGGCATAACCAGGGGAGCTAGAGGTCATTCTGAGTGAATGGAAAGTGCATTTTAGATGATTGACATGTTCTGGAGACAGTGAGATAGGTATCAGGAGTAGATGAGGACTTCCAAGGGTATTTTTTCCACATGATATCTCAGGGAAGCTTAAGGCCATAAGCAGAAGAGGTCATGCCCAAGGGAGCCATGATCCATTTCCAGTGATTGAATAGTCAATCTAGTGGTATTTTGGTATTCTGAGCCCATTGGAACAGAGTAAAAAACCAATGGATTTGAGCATCATCTTGTAAAATAATTTAACAATTTTAATCCCAGAGAGCCTAGTCCATTGATGGAGGCTCAAGGAGACGTAGCCCAAGTGTTGAGGGTGAAATCCTTTATTATTTTGCTGTTGTGTGTTGCTGGTTATTTCTCTGCAATTTATGTTTGTTGTTCATGCATTTGATTAGCTAAAAAAAATTGTTAATTGCTCACACATAAAGCATAAAAAAAAAACACATGAACTTGACACAAAAATTGAATTGCACAATTGGATATATGAGCACGATCCTTAAATTGTTTAAATGGAATAAAAGGTGCTTGCATAACAAAACAAGTCAGCCACATATTTTAGATCATTCAAGGATTTTCCTCACCATGTCAAAACTTGTACTTGAAAATTTTGATTTGATTCCTAGGGTTTTTTCTCAAAGGGTTTCATAAAACTATTCATTTTCCTCATTCTCGATCGTTCTATCACTTAGGGTTACATGTCTTATTTTTTATTTATGAATCCACATCTTATACTATCTTGTGGCATCTTCTCTGTAACATGCATCTGGTAGTTCGGGCAGAGCTCATTGGAGCTGAAATCGTAGAAGCAAATGAAGAATGTTTATCCATATTTTGTAAAGTAGGTTGATCGTAATTTTTACAACTATTTCAAGGGCACAATGAACAAGTATTCAAGGATCTTGTTGCTTCCTTCAACAATAGAATCACATGTGTCACTGACTATGAAATTAAATTAAACTTGCAGTTTGTGTTGGAAACTACCAAATTACCATTGGAAGGTGAGTATTAGTCCAAAAACGTTCCAGTCAAAAATCTCCCCTGGAAGAAAATTCTAGTGAATAAAGACCGTGAATACTCTGTGAAAGGTACGTCGATTTTGTTTCTTAAACTAAAATGACACAACCTATTACATTTAATTAACAGATATATCATCTCTGAGGGTCGTTACATTGTTGTTTTTGTATATCACATTCGGCTCTTGATGGCCTTTTTAGGCCAGAAACTTAATTTTCTATATTTGGTTTTGAAAAGTTTCACTAGGATGTCAAGAGCTTACCAGGACGAGCATAAAAATCCAAAATGGTCTCTCTGCCACCATCTGTTAATTTTTATATTGGTTAGGTTCTAGTTACTTGTTTCTTGCTTGAAATGGCTATAGCAGACCCTCACCATTTGATCTAGTTCAGTCCTCTGCCACTCCTCCTCCTGACCCCTCTCTGATTGATACAAATCTACCCACGGTCAAGGAGTTGAAACATGATGAATGTGAGGTATTTGCTCAAATGACAGGGTCAACCTCTTCAGAGGACAACTAAATTAAAGTTTCCAAAGTATTGAATTCACTTCGAGCTACTAGGCTTTTAGCTGAAGATCATGGTTCCATTTCCATGGTTGAATCTCCTCAATTCAATGCACTATATATATATATATATATATGAAATTGGTCAGACATAGGACATGGTGAAAATAAAACTTTTGCAAATAAAAATAGCTAGGGCTTGAAGAATTAATATTAAAGATACTCCTGAAGCCATCCCTTTGGTTGCCTTGGAAACGATTCTTGAACCCTTTCTGAAAAGAAATAAGTCACAGTCTCAAGACTGATCTCCAGGTCATGATAATATTTTTAGCAGTGGTGATGCTTCCTCTGGAAACTCTCATGCAGATGATCTTATTTCCAACATGTGCTAGAAGCAGCAATATCTTCTCACTGTTCCTCGTCTTGAACATAAAGTTAGTCAATTAGTTTATGAAAATGAACAACTGAGGTCAACATTCTAAAGAAAATATAAGTTGAGTGAGCACAAACAATATTCTATCAAAGATAATACCATGTA
Organism: Pinus albicaulis; assembly: GCA_034641835.2. Lineage (NCBI taxonomy): Eukaryota > Viridiplantae > Streptophyta > Pinopsida > Pinales > Pinaceae > Pinus > Pinus albicaulis. The sequence continues at coordinate 1,407,979,050 of CM076577.1, read as the reverse complement.
TAAGGACACTCATATTGTGATAAATTCACCGAACCTAAAGGTCACCATCTCCTTCGAGTTAGAGGGACCTAATGTTGAAACTAACCAATTCGTTTGAAAAAGAAATGGAGGTGATATTTATTTTATTATATTTGTTATTTTAATAAAAAAATGCTACAATATTTTAGATTCTGTAGCAGCCCATTTTAGTATTATTATTATCATCTTATCAATTTTATGTATATCTGTTTCACAACAGATCTTCAACGATGGCAAGGTAGATATCTTGGACAATACGATTCAAAACATTTCTACCCAATGTGTGTTTACTCATAACCCAGTATGGGATTCTTCTTGTCATGTGCCTTATATTGATTTTCTCATGGCCCAAGAAGGCCTTAATTTGATAAATTTATTTTTATTTTATGTAACCAAATGACCCAAAGAAAAATTTATAGTTATTTTTTATTGTAAGGTTGAGGACCTTTTTGGTTATATAAACTCCTAGATTCAATTGTAAAAAGGATTTGAAAGGGGAAAATCTCGGAAAAGAAATGTTGTTGAATGTATGACTGTGGAATATTTTTTATTTTTATATAGTTAATTGACTTGGTTGGATTCAGTTAATTGATTGCATCTCTATGTTTTATAGTCTCATTGATATCTTCTTTAATTCACCGTAATTTGATTTATAAGTTTTTAGAAGGTAGAAATCTCCTAATATGCTCAATGATTTGATCTCTTGAATAAAATATTATTGATTATTTCATTTCATTGTGAATTAAAGAGTTATTTCAATCTTATTATTGTTTGAAATAGACTGATAAAATTCTCTAGTGACTGGTGTCCTGAGAGCCTTATCCATCTAGGTAGAAATAAGATTTGAGTATCTGTGGGTGGGTCCTAAATGTTTAAATCTATCTAATCTTTTTCTTATATAAACCTATTGAATTAATGCAATGTTGTGACTAACTGACGGGTTATATCATTTTACTTTGTATAATATTTTATAGGTTGTATCCATAAGTCGATAGACATTAAAACTCTGTGAATTTATTAAACAATCAATTACAATTTATCTCCTTTCTACTTCCCCAAGTAATATACATATAACATATTTTATTTAGTGTATATATATATATATATATATATGATAAATTTTAAATATTTAAATAATGATAAATTTTAAATATTTAAATAATCATCGTTGTGCTCTATTTATTAATCAAAGCAAGTAAGTTGCATGTTTGCAGTTCTTATTTCATTCTTTATTCATATTGAGAACTATTTAATAGATAGTTGCATGATAGAAACACAATTTTATCTCATGCTTTTGGAATATTTTTTGAGCTTATTTTTAGAACATTCTTATCCCATACTAGTTTCATTTTGATCTGGTATTTTTCACTTGTTGTAATAGAGCTTTGTATATGTTGTAAAATAGGTTTATCTTGTAACATAAAATTTTTATTTTATTTCTAATTTGAATTTATAAATGCAATCTATAAATTAGAATTTTTTTTGTATATTGCATTTAGATTTATAGCTTTATACTTAAATCAGTTTAGGTTGAAAAATTTCAACTAATTTATATTTTTCCTACTTTAGTTAATAGTAGTAACTTAGTTTTTTTTTAATCATAACTTAAAATAGTACAACATAGGTTTAGAGTTAGTTTTAGGTTCATTCCATATTCAAACCTTCATAAGAAGAAAGGATCCAAGGCTAACAAATCCTTTAAACTGATAGAGGATACCCATACCAAACGGCTTGGGCTATTCCTCTGTTGCTGACTAAGGTGCATAAAATCCGTGTCAACAAAATGTTGCTAGAAGGAGGACCCCTCTAACTTTAAATGGCCAAGAGTGGTCATAAACGTCAAAAAGTTTGATCACTTATTCACAATAAGAGTCACACTAAACTACTTCCAATTGAGACTTCAAAAATTTCTCAACCACCACTTGAGCAGACCCATAGTGATCCAACTGCACCAATAAGGCCTTATACTCAAGAAGAGATCGACAAAGTCTTGCAAATATCTTGAGAATTTATTTCTCAAACATAAGAAAGAATCCAAAAAATTGCTTCCCTCCAGAGAATTTTTTCCTCACTCCTAGTTACACCCCTTGATTTGCACATATAGGAGCCTTTAGTGCTTGAAAAAATTGTAGGTCCTTCACAAATTGTTGTTACAACTAATGATCGATTGCATGATATCCTTACCAGTAGACATGTTGATCTGTCTGAAATACTTGATAGATAACCAACTCTATTTGTAGGATTTTATTCTCATACTCTGTTGAGGCCTCTGAATTCCACTGCCAAAACATGGGGGAAAACCACTCGGTCTAGACCTTAAAGAAATTCATTTTCTGTTTGGTGTAGTGGCTCCGACTCGGGATAATGGGACCAGTTTCCCAATAAGGATGATTTTGAGGGTGTGTTTTGATTATATAACACGCAAATGGAGAATGATTTTAATCTATCATATGCATCTATCTAAACTAATTATTCTACTATATACTCGGGGTGTTTCTTCCTTTATGCGATCTAAAGAGATATCCTTCAAATATTAGTAATATAGATCATTTAAAAGTTGAAAGATGAAAATTATGTAAGATGATTATTCTAACAAAATAGTTTGACTAAAAGAATTGTGAAAAATATATCGCATTCATATGTGTGATTATATATTCAATAAGAAATCACAGACAAATATTAGAACAGAAGTGCATGTAACATTCATCTATAATAACGTTTCAAATATATAATGCAATATAAAGCTGACAGTCAATCTATAAAGTAAGACTTAATACAAGTGAATAGAAGTACCATATGTACGAAGTTCTATTCATGTAAACTGACAGCAATTGATGTGCTCCTCTTCACTTTCAAGCAATTTAAAGAGTACAATAGTGCAACATGAGTTGAACAGCTTTAATTTTCAAAAGATAATAGACGTGTTCCATTAATTCATCAAAGCATTCACAAACTTACAATAGTGCATTCTTTGCAATTTTTTTGACAAATTTATGGACCCTTCTCTAAATGCATGAGAGGGGTTTAAATACTAAAATAACTATGTTCTAAAATAGATTATTACAAAAATATAGAGGAGGTTTCAAACAACCATATTCGAAGAATAACTTAAACTACAATCTAGGAAAATAAAGTAACAATATGATTTATGAATTCCACCCTTTCTTTTGGATTTGGTCACGAAGTTGACAAATATCTAACATAGGCTTTAGCTGAGCTGGCTATGAAATGCTCGATCTGACCTGTCCCTTGAATACTGTGTTTGAGAGTACTGGCTGCGATATTTTTGTTTAATCTGTTAAAGATTGCAGGATTTGGTACTGATGATAAGGTTTGATCAGAAAATTCCAATAATTTTCTTGATCAAAATTATTTCCCTTTTTAATTATTTCATCCTGCGTTTCTTCCTTTTGATTCCACTGTGTTTCTAACTGTTCGACTTCTGAGAACACTTCAAACGTGTACTCTTTGATAAGTTCTGCTTTCACCAAATGTTCACATATAGCTTCAGTAATTTCTTTTGATAATCTTGATTTATTCGTTGTTGCTTTTTCTGCGACCTTTATTTGTGCTTCCCAATATTTGAATAAGGTCTCCTTATGGAACTTATATATCTGGGGTAGATTAGCTTCCTTTCTTGAGTCTGATGCTTGCCATTGAATGTGTTCGTTGATTTTCTTCTCGAGCTTCTCACTTTCAATTTTCTAAATAACTGCATGTTGGATCAATATTTTATTTGAGTCACAATAAGAGTCAATAATAGAAGCTTGTTGGAAAAATACTTCATGTTGTTGCTTTAACTTAGCATTTATATCCAATGTTTTTTTAATGAATTGCTCTAATTATGGCTGGCTTTGTAACCCAGTCATTTTTGCTTCCAATTGTGCTTGTTTCTCAGTGATTTATGCTTGATGTTGCAATTTAAGACTCTCGAATTTTTTTTGAAATTGGGTTATCTTTGATTTCATTTGCTCATTGGAGTTAGGTTTTTCTCCGTCTAAGAGTCTCTCTAGTTCTTGTATTCTGTCTTCCTTCTGCTTCAGAATTTTTTTAACTTCAGTAGCTTTATCAATAGTGGTAGTAGCATATGCACCTGCATATTGTGATCATTTAGTTAAATTTTCGGTAGGATAAGCTAAAGGATCGTTCCACAAAATGTCAACGGATTCATTTGTGAGATCTGAGACTGTCTCATCAATTCTTCTCCTTTTATTTCTCTTGACTACAACCTTATGACTAGGACTGTAGAAGATGTCCAGTGAAGGAATTTCCTCATTTTGTAAAACTATTTGTTCTGTAGGGTAGGCCGGTATGATCTCTCAATCATGAGTTTCTGGAACTTTTTGTAGTGGATTGACAGTTTCCACTATCTTTTGGGAATTTTCAAGTGTTTGAAAACTAGTTACTTGATCCACATTGGGATTGGCTTTAGGAGTTTTTATTGCTTCAGAAAACTCATCCCATTCACTACTCAAATTCTTTGTTTGGGAATTTTCTAACTGATCAAGTGTATCATGACTGTGCTAAACTTATTGAGAATTTGATTATGTTCTATTACTTTCTCTTTTCTCCTGCATCTCTATCTCCTGGATTTCCTGATCAATTATCTTTTCTGGGCTTTCCTTTCTGGATTCGGATTCATTTTTAGAATGATCCGAATTGTGAGATTGATGCTCTAATTGACCGAATCCATCCTCGGACATGTATTTTGCTTCATTATCCAAGCTAATACTTGGAGTATGTTTGTTGACATCTTCAATAGTTAACAAGTTGAGATGAACTCTCTCCAGACTCTTATTTTTGCATATTTGGAAGGCTTCCAAATCATCTTGGTTAAGTTGACTGGCTGCAAACTTAATTATATCTGAAAACTTTTCCATGCCTTGAAAGAGATCATCAAATTTGTTTATTTCTTTTACAAAAGGCTTCATTTTAAGTTCAGTGGTGTAATTTTTAATTACATCATTTGGATCATACAGCCTCTTTGGCATTACTGCCAAATTCAATAGATTAGTCTTTGAAACTTCTTTGTAAGCATGGCCAATATCAAAAAGTGCAAAAGTACCGCACTGTAAAGGAAAAGTAGGCCAAATGACCTTATTAGCATCTTTCAACTGTTTAGTAATACCGTTAACAAGTTGGTAGGTAATCTCTCTAGCAAGTAACTTATCAGGAACATAATATGGTAGGACGTGGGGAGAAGCATAACTCCCAAATACTTAGAAATATGTAAAATTCTCCTTTGCAAACCATCTAGCCATAGAAAGAATATAAGTACTAGATTCTTTGGAAACCCTAGGGGCTTTCTCATTAAATATCATCTGGTGCATAGGCAACATGACTCCATGATAAATTTTATAAAATGCAGATGTAATTTTGAATCCCGAAGGGCTCTGTGGTAAATGTGGATTGGGGTAAGGTCTTGGATAGTCCATTTCCATCCCATGGTAGGAAAACTAGAAGAAAAGAAGATTGCACCCATGACATAGGAACTCATATAAAAGGGAGGTATTTCTCTAGATGAAACACTCCTTTTATTCCTATATTCTATGATGTGTTTGGCTAAATTGTCAGATAGGATATTTTCACAATTCAGAATTAAGGAATTGGTGATTTCATCAATCAATGGAACCCAATCTACCAAAAACCTAGTGGTATCAGGTTTTGAAAACAATCTACACAACATACCAGCAACATAGTAATAAGGGGAAGGAATTTGGGAAATTGTTTACGTACCGAGTTTATCTCGCTTCAAATTTCCCTGGTCTTCCTTCTATTCTTTTATGAATTTTATGAGGTATGGATGCTTTGCTCTAAAGCTTTGGAAAAAGGATTTGTAATAGTTTTGTTGTGGGCCTAGTAAGTGGTACATTGCTTTTAAATCATCTGCCCTGAATGGCCCTATGTTTTCTCCCTTCGAATATTTGAATGTTTTGTCTTCTATGTTTAAGTGGTCAATTACCCACTTAACCATGTCTGTGTAAGGGAGAATTTCTGGCCTTGTGGCTACCTTGTGAACGAATGAACATGCAATGTCCAAATCAGTCGGGTATGAAGTAACTGTCGTGCCTATTGTAGTGACTTTGGTTATTACCCTTGGATTTTCATCTTCGAAAAGCTTATACATTTCCTCCCATGATGAACTACCACAATCCTTGTTACAGGTGGTATCTGAAAATAGGGGAGACATGTCTGAGCCTTCAGTAGACAGCGTTTGAGAAATCTCTTTGCCTTTCTTGTTCATTTCAATCTTCCTTACTCCGTTAAATGATTTATTGATTTCAAGTAAACATAGCAAACATTAAAAGTATAGAGGACAGAAAGAAAAATCCTTCATTTAAATCAAGTATGCACGAATAGATATGAATCTATTAAATATGATATTAATCATCGATAATCATTTTCAAAATCAAATCTCTTACACCATCGCATGAAATAGCTATCAATCAACTTAAGACATTAGATCTCATATTTCGGTTTGATACGGTATAAGTCATTTTGCATGCTTGAGTAATTAAATGCCATTAGTTCGCATATCACAACTTATAACATTTATCGTTTATGATGTTTACCCATAAATTTTGCGAAATGCAATCAGCGCAAATTGCACATCGCAATTCTTGTGTGGTAAAAGAATTTGCTTTTGGTTAAATTGTGCAAAATGTGAATTGCGCATTCAAGAAATAAAGCGGTTGCGCTTTATGGGACTTTAAATCTTTATATTTATTTCTTTGTTGGCTCGTCAGGTCCACATAATCACAACTTATACCGAATAACTTAAGTTGATTGTTTAAATGAGGTGTGATGCGATAAAAAAAATGTAACGATGATTGAAGCATTTGCAAGTTTTTATATAACTTTGGAAAAGGCTTAGCACATTTTGCAGCTCGTGTGTCTTAGTGGATTACAAGTATTTTGGGTTGTAAGTTATGCGGTTTGCGATGCGCTAAAGAGGAAAAGTACAAAGAAAACTTTATTTCATAAGTTTTTTTTGTTTTAAAGATAAAAGATAAATGAAAATAAATTTCCTAATTATTTCTAAAGGGTCCCCATTTATTAAATTAAATGGGGGGTGTTGAATAGCACAACATACTCATATGAATCATAGGGATCTCCTAGGATGGTCGATAATTAGGGAAATCTTGGAAATGATCAAAATGATCATGCAACTCCTTGGCTTCATCAGGATGCAGTAGCCATCCCATAAATGCAACATCCTCTCCCAGAAATCCTCAAAAATATTTGCCAAACTTTTACTATGATTCAAAGCATCCTACTGAGGATCATGTGAAATATTTTATGCTTACAATCAAGAAAAATAGTGTTTTCCATGATGACGTAGTATGTAGGATCTTCCTATACACATTTGAGGGGATATTTCTTAGCCTCGTCAAAGCATAGTCTCATGGAGATAATTCGAGTATGCATTCTGTTAAAATTGTAGCAAGAAAAGAATTCATTTGAATTGTGACTTAGTCAATTGGAGAAATTCAATTTTCCACATCAGCAAGATGACTTCGATTGAGGTTAGCTAGAATTACATGTCTTTGTCTCCTAGTTAAGTCAGTAAATTCAAGTTGTATTCTAGAAGTAGAGTTGTGCATGGGTTGATTGCTAAAATTTAGCAATCTAGTGGAGTTATTGTTAGTTAAACTTAGTTAACTGAGCTCTAGTAGTTAATGGAATTAGTAGGAGTTTAGCTGAGTAGTTATAACCATTGTTAACTCACTGATCTCTTAGTTAACTGATAAATTTACTAAAAATAAACCCAGTCATGCATGGAATTTGAATTTCCTAGCTTGAGTGGAGGAAAAGGAACATTGTAATTGTCAATTGTATATTAGTTGAGTGTACAATGTTTTTGGATTGAGAAGGTGGTCAATTCCTCGAGAAATTGTGCAAGGAAATAGGGAATTTAAATATTATTTAGGAGCTAATTTCCTCCAATATTGCACAAGGAAATAGGAGGGAGGTTGAGGCTTGAATTGGCTAAATTTTTGATAGAGAAAGTCAGTGAGAAGGAGATCATAATTACAGTGTAGGGTTTTATTCAGGATTGAAGCAAGAAATTATAATTGATCCATATTCTCATCTAGATTTATGAAAATCAATGTATGGGTTTTTCCCAGTTGGGTTCCCCTGTAAACACATTGTATTTCATTTGTATTGATGGTTGCATGTTATTGCATGTGTTTCTATCGTGTGTTTTCCTTTCCATATAATAGTCACAAGAAATTTGTGGCTCTCGATTTCAGTTTGATTTCATTAGTAGTAGAAAATTTCTTTAAATTTCTACATGGTATGAGAGCATTGGAAGAATACATAGAAACCTTGTTCCAGATCTTCTCTCAAAGAAATTTCAACTTGCAGACTTTTTGGTGCAGATTCTCTTTAGTGTAGGAAAAATGTCTTTCAACGGATTAAGGTTGGAGTATGCATTACAGGGCACCTCGAATTTTTGTGCTGGGAAAGATAAGATGGAAGAAATCCTGTCTAATAATGGAGTATGGGAATATACAAAAACTAATATTTTGAAACCAACAACATCATATGCACAATCACTTGTTCAGTGGAAGAAAGACACAATAAAGGCCAGAAGGATTATTCTAGAGGGTGTTATAGATCATGTGGTTTCAAAATTGCATGGAAAGGAGACTCCTTTTTAAATATGGAAAACTCTCACAGATCTCTTCCATAGCAGCATCGATGTCGGGAAATTGGCGTTGAGAGATAAACATAGGAGCATTCGAATGCAGAAAAATGAAACCAAACAAAACTTATCTAGATTCACTCTAGTTTGAGATGAAGTTGGAGGAGTAGGCGAAAACATGCCATCATCCAAACTTGTGACCTTAACACTCATTGTACTTCCAAAATCATTACACAACTACCAAGATTCAATTAATGGAAGAGACAAGTTACCATATTGGGAAAGAATTTGGGATGATTTGGTGGAGGAGGAGATCAAAAGAAACACTAGAAATGGTGTCACATCCAGATTTGAGGAAGAAAAAATTTCCTTAGTTGGCAAGGGAAATAAATCCTAGGAAAAGAAGGCCCAATGAAAGGCAAAATCCAACAAGAACAAGGGAAAGAAAAATGACCTTAGAAAATTTATATGCTTTCACTTCCATGAATATGGACACTATGAAACCATGTGTCTGCACACGAAATCTAGGAAGAATCCTACAGAAGGTGTAGGAGGTGGTGCTCTTTCCTCATAATTCAAATTAGATTCCCCCCCCCCCCCCCCCGTTGCATGCATGGAAAGTACTGTACAAGGTAGTGTATGGTACTTGGACTTTGGAGACTCATTTCATATGACAAGATCTAAGGAGTTCTTTAACAAATTGGAGGATAAGGACCTCGAATTACACATATAACTTGCAGATGATGGGCGTTATAGTGCCAAAGTAATTGGTGCTGTCACCTTTAAGAGGGATTCAAGCTCCTATATTCACCTGAAAAATATAATTTATGTGTTGAAGAAAAAATTGATTTTTGTAGTTGTATTGGAGGACAAAGGATATGATGTGTTGTTTAGCAAAGGGAAATCCTTTTTGAAGCATATGTCTATTCGACAAGTAAAATAAATTGGCGTTCGAGTGAAAAATATATACAAGCTAGAGGTGGATGCATGTGTTGCATTGAGTAGTAATGAAAAACATGTTTAGAGTCGAGATGTTGGAGAAATCTGGCATAGGTGCATGGGTCACCTACCCATGGAGCTTTGAAAATCATGCAACATATAACCAGAAGACTTCCAAAATGCACCCTTGACCACAATGATGTCAACAAGGGATGCACTCTTGGAAAATATGTCAAAGCCTCTTTCTAGGGTTAAGATAGCAGATATGGAGAATTTTTTGTGCGAGTCCACTTTGATGTGTGTGGGCCATTTTCTACAGTCCCGATTTTGAAACACAAGTATTATGTAATTTTCATATATGACTTTTCCTGCAAGTGCTGGATCTATTTTATGAAGAAGAAAGACGAAGTATTTGCAAATTTTTTTGAATTCAAAGCATTGGTTGAAAATGAGATGCATTAGAAAATTAAATACCTAAGAAGTGATAATGGAGGAAAATTTGTGTCTAATTCTTTCAAATATTTTTGTGCTAAGGAAGGAATTAGAAGAGAACTAATTGCACCCCACAAACCATAGCAAAATGGGGTGGTAGAGAAGAAAAAAGAAGAATTGTAGGGGTTGCAAGAGAAATGTTGCATGATCATGGACTTCCAATACATATGTGGGCAGAAGCATGCAATAAAATAGTTTATTTGCAGAGCTAGAGCCCTTAAAAAATACTTGGCATGATCACGCTCGAAGAAGATTTCTCTGGGAGGAAGCCAAAGGTATCCTATTTTCAAAATTTTGGAGCTAAAGTATATTTTCATGTCTCCAAGGATAACTGGAAAACATTGGAGCCTATAGCTGAGATGGGGATCTTGGTAGGATGCATAGAGACACCTCATAACTATTGGGTGTATTTTCCCTCACTCAGGATGATAGTAATGAGGATAGATGTCAAATTTTATGAGGAGAAGGCTATGAGAATCCATCTAGAGTGAGAGCTAAGTATTGCATCAGAGGAGGAGCCTCAACTAGAACCTCAACACGTTGTGTAGCAGCCACATGTGGAGGAGAAGAAATGAGGTCGATTGTAAGCACCCACTCAACTAGAATATTCTAGAGAGGGGAGGAAGAGAACTAGAGAGGATGATAGGTTGGTGCAAGATTCTCAAGAGCATGTGGGACCTCCTAAATCCTTGCATGGGCATAGGATATCACCAGACAGGTATACTAGTGTTGATGGTGTTGGACCCCCTAGTATTCAAATGATCTCCCTGATATGAAGTCCCTATTAGACCTCACACCGTTTGGTGTAGGACTCCCATCCAAATACGATTCGATTGTCGATGCAATGGGTTTTAATGATGTGCCTTGGCTACAATAACGCATAGAGTGGTGTATGGTGACATTGGTGGGAACAAGTGTGTGACTTTGCAGAAAGTAAAGTGTAGTGCTTAAAGGTTCTAACACACGAAGGGAAAGTGAGTGAGCCCCTTAGAAGCTTGTAATAGTATGCAACTCAAAAGGAACACACGAGCATAAAGACATCACAAGCTAATATGTGAAATAATTCAGAAGTTAACAAAGATGGAATTATAAAAAAGCACGCATTCAACAAGATTTGTACCAATACAAAAAAAATAGTTCATAAGCATAAGCGTAAGTGAAATAACATCCATTGAAAATACAACAAGAATAGTCCTACTATATTCACAACATATGCATGAAAATGCGTTTTCTCTGAGATTTTATTAAAGTGAAAGTTCCATTTATACATATACCTTTGAAGAACCACTAGCCCCAATAGTGGAACATGAAATCAAACCTGCTCCTCTAAAGAAATATACTGCCTCTATGCTATGGAAAAGCCAAGGCTCTCACAAAACTCCCAAGCTCCTAATTCTAAGCCTAATCCTAGCAAAAATCTTGGCTTCCAAAATCCCTTTAAATAAGTTATGAGAATGTATCCATAACAAAAGGGGTGACTCTTCACCTTCCTTTTGTGACTCTTGGACTTCCCTCATAACTCTTCAACTTCTTTACAAATGACTCTTCAACTTCATTACATCATGACTTTTCACATTCCATAATTGACACTTGGAATTTCACTTTCAAATTATTTATAAAATAATATTACAATATACTCATACCCATATAGGAAAAAATTAGGTAGATCCAACTAGAGAACCTAATAGGACAAAACATGTAATGCTTGAGTTTTTGGAAACTCTAGATCAACAACCTCCACTTGTTTTTTCTTGGTCATGTAGCAGTGCCAAGATCTGTACTACCAAATGATTCCCTCAAACTATGTGATAGCATCAGGTTGGAAGCAGACTCTAACCTCCACGAAATCTGGGTACACTGACTTGGAACTAGTCTACACTTCTGTCTTTAGCATGAGCAACACCGTGTTGATTTGGATAGGGCCACCAATGTACTTCTGCATATTTTGCATGTTCACTTCAAGATCTTCCCTGGTGGCAATCTATTTGCACTGCTCCAAGTATTGTTCAATCTCCTGCCTCACCTGGTTCCTACGTTGAGCTTCAGTGAGTGTGCCAATTGATGGGATCTTATGTGATTTCACTAGTAAACCCACGTCATTATACAATTTTGCATACGAGGCCTAAATGCTAGAAATACACGAGGAAAGTTATTTGTTATTTTGGATGAGCATTCAAACCTTTTATTTCTCCAGCTCTGCCTCTTGATTTGTTTTCTTTCCCAATTCAAGCGATGCCCCTTTGTATCACATTTACCATTCATGCACAATATCAATGGCTTCTTGTACAACCTTAAGAGTTTTAACATAATATTTACACTTCTGCTGCAATCTGTGCAAGTGGACAACTACCTTATGCACAGTAACAAGATCCTCATAAATATTCTGTGTGGTCTCTCTAGTTGTCGATACTTCATCGAGTATCACCGCCTTTAGTTCTCTTAGATGAAGTTGTGCAGAAGACGAATTTTGAGTTGCTGCTCAGAGTTGTTCGACCTCTTGCCTAACATCCTACAAGTTCTTTTCCAATTGTTTGTTCTCAGCCATCAAATACTCAGCGTTTGAATTCGCTGCACCTGTAAAGGCCAAGTTGGCTACATAAATTGCATTGGGATTCCTCCTCCTGTCTTCCATAATCACCCTTTCTGTAATAAATGAAAAAGATGTGAGGTCGTTCGAAAATTTTTTCTTCCGCACTTGTACAATCTTTTTCTGAAGCTCATCATAAGTCAGATTGTACATGTCCATAAATAGACCTTTATCGAGAGGAACACTTTCCTCTGCCTCACTTGGAGCTTGCTCTTCTAGAGGAGGGGGAGACTGAATGGTGACCTACTGTGTACTTGGAATTGGGTCAACATATTGGTTTTGCGGCCCCTTCTCTACCTCTATGTCTTGAATAACAACTAAATACTCAATCTCTTGAGCGATCTCCTTGTCGTGCAATTATTCGCTCTGCTCTTCTAATTGTTGGTTCTGCTCTTTCTCTTTGGCTTGTTTCTGTGTGGGTTCTTTTTCTACTACTTTTTTCCTCTCTTATTCTTCCTAATTCTTCTTTTCTTCTTCTAGTCTCCTATGCTATTTTTCTTCCCTCTTCTTATGTTCTACTTCCTGCATCCTCTGTTTCCTCCTCTTCTTTGCTGCTAAGGATTCTTTTATAATGACTAGATCTGCTTTCATCTTGAGGCTTTGATCTCCTCTTGGGCTATAAGAAACCTTCCTCTTACCTTTTATACACATTGGGTTGCTCCCCTCCGCTAGTACTGTTTTTAGAGTGACTTCTTTCTGCGGAGTCACCTGTGAAGTTCTTGAAAAAATGCCCGGCTTGTGGGACTTGGAGGCATTATAAAAATTCTTCCATGGTTCCTCCTAGGGCCAATAGAATGTCCCGATTAGCCATTGGAAATTAATTCTCGCACATTGGTCTCTGTAAACATTTCGGGGATCGTACATATTAAATTCTAGAGTACCAAATGCAAACTTTTCTATCACATTTCCTTTGGTTTTTGCGACTTTTAGGTTCTTGATCTCGTAAAATATGATCTACATAGGAAGAGTTGGCCAAGTTGCTTTCATCTTCATGTGTAAAGTCTCAAACAACCATGTTGATAGATGATACACAACCTATTGCATGACTAACTTATCAGTGGAATACCTTGGTAAAATATGTAGTGACTTCTGTCTACTGAACACTCTAAGGAAGGTGTCATCCAGTGAGGAAAATGAATCTGTTATCCCTAACACTGCTTCCATCGCCCCATGTGACATGCAAGGTGGCTCATCCTCAAAAATAAACTTCTATAATGGAATGAGGAAGTGGTCAGTTAGATTTCCCATTAATCCTATGTGGCTGCACTCCAAGAGAAATCTATAGTAGATGTACATGACAGGGTCTCGTGGTGTCCAAGTCCAATTCATGCCAAGGAATGAATTGTGAGCATAGATTGCATATAATAGATATGCAGAAATGTAAAATATAACTTTCATGCCCTTGGGAGGATTTAGGGAATTGGATACATGGATACTTAGCTGTCAAGCCAACAATTCTGACCAGTTGAATGATCAAAGGTTCAATATTTTAGCTCAAAAATGAAATTGCTCTGAATTTAATGAAACCAGAACGAAAAACAATCGACTCGTCGCAAGAAATCCAACACAACTTGTTTCGTTGAAAATCGAGTTCGGATGAAGGAGTTATGGTCTGTTAATTGCCATTCAAAATAAGCAAATTTTTATTAAAAAATTACAGAACAGGTACAGGCTGATGACATGGCAGCCCAGTTAGCATTCAAAGAATCTTCTTCTGTTTTAGTCCAATGGGACTGTGACAAGTGTCACTGCTGGATTCACTGGTTTGGTTTGTGAAGGTAAAATTTGTCCAATAACCTCCTAAGGTTGAATTTGGGTTTATAGATTTATATGCTAGAAATCAATTTTTATTTTTTTTGGGTTATTTTTAAGATTTTATTAATATATGTTATTATATATATTTATAATATATTGTATGGTTTTATATCATATATTATGTTATGTTATATATATATATATATATATAATATCAAATTTAAATCTTAATTAACAATTATTAATGCGCATATATTACGATAATCCTAAAGTCCACAACAATATAATAATACATTGTGTTAAATGTTAATTAAGGTGGAGCGAATTCATTAACGAAGTTTGGTTATAACGTTGGCAAACATTACGTTGGAGGCATGGCAACGTATTGAATGGTGGGCCCAATATATTAAAGATGGAGCCGTTGGCCTATATTAAGGTTTGGGTGGCAAGCAAACCTACGTTCGAATCACATTTTAATTAAACGGAGAGAATTATAATTAATGCGGGCGCGATGTCAAAGGTTTTGAATTGCGGAATATATGCGTTGCCAAAAGCAATGTAACGGGGGTCGAGGCCGGGGTTCGACCCCGTGACCTCTCCTATCCTACTCGCGCCTTGTCCATTGGCCATGCGCCAATTCCTTCAAATTCTATGAACCAAAAGTATATTTGATCAATCTAGAAATCATATGTGGGGGTTTGGAGGGGGCCAGCCTCGCGGGCCAGCCCCCTCCCCATGCGACCAACTCCGGTGACCAACAACGCGGGATAAGCATAGATTAATTAACACTAATATGTAGTTTAATTGTTAGTTAATCCACTATTAAATTTTCGCGGTTAATCTGGTGGAGGCGCCTTTTTAGGTGGAGTTACTAAATTTAGCAGGGTTAACTCTAGTTTTCGAGATTTGGAGGAGAAATTGGGGGAACGTTTGTTTTTGCCATAATTGAGTCAATTTTCGACCAAATTAAGCTCAAAAAGAGTCATTCTTGGCTAATTGGCATGCTATGAACATATTGGAACATGTTTCAGAGGCAGAGGAGCTCATCTATAGAGGGTTTTGTTGCCTTGAAGAATTTTGAATCATAGGACTACCAGGAGGGAAGGGCATGCATAGAGCACCTGGTAATGAAATTGAGTAAATAAATAGTCATTTCTGATAGATTTCGACATTTTGAACTCATTGGAATAGGTTCCAAGAGAATTTGATGCATGTAAACAATAATTTTAGCATAATTCAGCTAATATAGAGACCCAAGCTATGAAGCTGGACCAAGGAGATGTAGCCCAGGAGGGGTGAACTCCTTCATCAAAAACTATGTTTTAATGGATCATTTGCTATGGTTTGCTGTTATTTATGTTTATGTTGTTCAACCATTTAAATTCGTTCTTTATGCTTTCAATTTCACTCATAAAATTCAGTTTTAATTACCTCTTCGACACACTTAAGCAACAAGGAAACCTGTACATCAAGCATAAGATCAGTAAGTAAGTTTTATATATGAGAATGAAATTAGCACAACAAAACTAACATTCAAATTCATATCAAGTTGGTATTAGAGCACAAGGTTGCTAAAGGTTATTTCTTGATAGTTTCTTGAATTTTTGTGCAAGTTTAATGATTGCAAATTTGTGATGCTGACAAGGTTAAAGTTGCAGAAAGATAAATGGAAATTGTTGGTTGCAAGTCCTAAGATTAGGACCAGAAGAAGGAGAGCTGAAAGAGAATCATATTCAACCAAAATTCCACTCATAGTTGCACTTGAAGAACCTCAATTTTTGTCTCAAGAAGCTGAGATTGAAGAGGTGCAAATTGTACAAGATGCTGAGTTGATTGAAGAGGTACAAGCATCAAAAGTTGAGCTTGAATCCATAGCCATCATTTCGGGTGTTGGAGAGACTCAAGGACATTCAGAGGAGGAAGATTTCAAGAGAGACTTCAAAGACATAAAGAGGATGGTTAAAGTTATGATGTATTTATTGTTGGGATGGCAGGAGAAGGTTCTAAGCCTCCATATGGAGAAGGAACTTCATATGGTAAGAAGGATGAAGAGAGGAGTTCAAAGGGCAGTGGAAAAAATCCACCTCCATCTCCACCATCTTCATCATCCTCATCATCTTCCACTTCCACCACAAAAACCACTCACACTCACTCAAAAGCCACAAAAGGAAAAACTCCATTACTCAAATTGGACATTAAGTTTGAACTTCCTATGTACAATGGCGAGGTAAATGCAGAGAGGATTGAAAATTAGATACGTCATTTGGAGGTTTATTGCAGAATTTAGAACCCTCATGAAGATGACATAAATATCGAGTTGGCTTCATTAAGGCTAGAAGGAGCAACAATAGTTTGGTGGGAAGAAAAGAATCAAGAGGAAATGCAAATCCATGGTAAGATATCCATTTGTTGGGTTGAGTTTATTTCTTCCATTAAAAGACAATTTTATCCATTAGCCTATATGAAAAAAGCTATTATGAGTTGGCAAAATTTTAAGCACTTCAAGGGTCAAATAGTTAAAGAATATACCCAGGAGTTTAGGAAAAGGGATTTGTTGTTAGGAATAAAATTTGATTCCAAAAATACACTCTTGTAATACATAGGGGGTTTGCATTCCTATTTGAAACATACTATCCTTATGTTTAACCCAATAAATTTAGATGAAGTTTTTGTAAAAGCCACACACATAGAGGCAAGGTGGAAACAAGGCATAGATGAGAAAAGTGAAAGTGAGGGTAAAGGAAAAGGAAAGTTTTTTGGAAAAGGAAAAATAAATAGCTTTGTAAAAAGAGAGAAGGAAAAACTCACATGAAAAAACTGTTCAAACACTGGCCATGATGAAGACCACTGTTGGCCACTTCATCCAGAATTGAAACCAAATAGAGTAAAAGCCAAAGAGAAGGGTAAAATTATTGCTATAGAAGAACATGACTTAGGTTCAAATTCAGGAGATGAGACAAATATTACAACCATGGGTTTGAAAGGTAAACATGTTGCAAGCACTAGTTCTTCAAATTGTTCAAATGATACTCATGATGAAGATACAAGAATATAACTTTTCCATATTAGAGTTGTCTCTACATATACCAAGATTGATACACTTTTTGATAGTGGATCACAAGCTAACTTGATTTCCAAAGATTTTGTTAATCAACTAGGCCTTGAAACTATTAGACATCCAAGACCATATCTTTTGGGTTGGATATGCAAGAATACAAACTTGCGGGTTACAAGGAAGTTCTTACTAAGATACACCATCAACTCAAACTTTCTTGATGAAGTTGAGCTTGATGTGGTGCCACTTGAGATATCAGGTATTGTATTGGGAATTCCTTATCTATATGATAGGAAAACATTATTTCATCGCCATGAGAACAAGTATCACTTGTTTAAGGATTGTATTGAGTACATAATTAGAGCGCATAAGAAGAAGATAGGTTTGTCTCTTATACATGCAAGTGAAATGAAGAGGATAGTGAATGAAAGTCAGAACTTGACATTGTTGATGATCAAACAAAGAGATGTTTTGAATCAAACTTTTCAAAAAGATGCTTATGCTTTTAATGAGTTGTTTCAGGATGTTAACAAGTTGCCTTTGAAAGACAGTGAACAAGATGTAAAACATTTGCAATAGTTAACATCAATGTTGAATAGTGCTGGAAGCAAGATGCCGGTGCAAGAGAGTGAAAAGGTCAAAGAGAAAGCGACAAAGAAGCTTGGAAAAGAAGGCATGGGCTCTGCAAATGCTATTTTATGGTTTCCAAAAGGTACATGACAATGGCGAATATACTTGGTCAAGAGTCGACGCAAGTACAAAGCGAGATCAGCTAAAAATCTCCATGGTGACAGTGTGCAAGGTGAGAAATTTTTTAAGTTTCCTTTGATTGTTGACCAAGGTAGGAACAAGATGGTTTCTGCAAGAATATATTTCTGTTCTGCAAATTCAAAAATGTTGCAGCATGAAGGTGTCAATGACAGCAAGAGAAGGTCGTAAGAATCAAGGAAAATTTTGACTTTTTGTGAAGAGCTCCAAATGGTGAAATTGGGAAAAATTCAATGGATAGAGACTCGAAGGTTAAGGGAACAATCCCCTCATCCACATAATTAGTAATCATAGAGCTTTTGGGGTCCAAAAGACTTCTTGTGGGGAGGAATGATCAGAGGCTCAATATTTTAGCTCAAAAATTAAAGTGCTCAGAATTGAATGAAACTAGAATGAAAACAATCGGCCCGTTGCAAGGAATCCAACACAATTCGTTTCGTTGAAAACCGAGTTCAGATGAAGGAGTTATGGTCTGTTGATCGTCGTTTAGAACATACAAATTTTTATTAAAAAATTGCAGAACAGGTACAGGCTGATGACATGGCAACCCAGTCAGCATTAGGGGAATCTTCTTCAGTTGTAGTCCAATGGGACTGTGACAAGTGTCACTGCTGGATTTTCTAGTTTGGTTTGTGAAGGTAAAATTTGTCCAGTGACCTCTTAAAGTTGAATTTGGGTTTATGGATTTATGTGTTGGAAATCATTGTTTTGTTATTTTTAAGATTTTATTGATATATATTATTATATATATTTATAATATATTGTATGGTTTTATATCATATGTTATATTATATTAATATATATATTAATATTTAATATAAAATTTAAATCTTAATTAATAATGATTAATCCACATATACTATGATAATGCGAGCGTGATGTCAAAGGTTTTGAATGGTAGGATATATGCATTGCCAAAAACAATGTGACGAGGGTTGAGGTTGGGGTGTGACCTCCCCTGAACCAACTCACGCCTTTACCATTGGGCCATGAGCTAGTTCCTTGAAATTCTATGCGTTGAAAATGTATTTGACCAATCCCGAAATTAGATGCGAGGGTTTGGAGGGGGCCAACCCCCTCCCCATGCGACCAACTCTGCTGACCAACGGCACGGGAAAGGAGTTAAGTGTGGGATAAGCACAGATTAATTAACACTAATAAATAATTTAGATGTTATTTAATCCATTATTAAATTGGTGGTCAATCTGATGGAGGCACCTTTTTAGGCAGACTTACTAAATTTAGCACGGTTAACTCTAGTTTTCCAAATTTGGAGGAGAAATTGGGGGAAAGTTTGTTTTTGCCATAATTGAGTCAATTTTCGACCAAATTGAGCTCAGAAATAGTCATTATTGGCTAATTGGCATGCTATGAAAACATTGGAACATGTTGTAGAGGCATAGGAGCTCATCTACAGAGGTTTTTGTTGCCTTGAATAATTTTGAAGCCTAGGGCCACTAAGAGGGAAGGCCACGCCTAGAGCATATGGTTACCAAATTGAGTAAATAAATAGTCATTTCTGATATATTTCGACAATTTGAACTCATTGGAATAGGTTCCAAGGGAATTTTATACATTTAAACATAAATTTTAGCACAATTGAGCTGATACAAAGGCCCAAGCTATGAAGCTGGACTAAGGAGATGTGGCCTAGGAGGGGTGAAATCCATCAAAACTATGTTTTAATGGATCAGTTGCTACAGTTTTCTGTTATTTATGTTGATTCTGTTCAACCATTTAAATTCATGCTTTATGCTTTCAAATTCACTCATAAAATTCAGTTTTAATTACCTCTTTGACACACATAAGCAACAAGGGAACTTGTACATCAAGCATAAGATCAGTAAATAAGTTTTATATCTGAAAATGAAATTAGCACAGCAAAAATAGAATACAAAGTTAGATCATTGAAGGACTTCCCTTCATTCACAACCTGATTGAGTAAGAATTCCCACCCTTCGGGGAAGGTCTCAATGCTTTATTCTCCATAGATTCTGCAACATAGAACAATCAAGAACTGATAGGCCCTCTTGAGAGACTTTGTATTGTAGATATTGGTGGGTATGTGACGAAACTTTGATGGCTCTTTGACCCAAATTTTAACAATGTAATTTGTACTCAAGTAGCTAGTGGTAGCATTAAAGTAAGAATAAATGAGCAATTTTGGCTCTGACAAATGATACATGAGATGGTAATATGTTGCCATAAAAGAAGAAATCCTTTCTCCATTGGCATTGTTTAAAGTCATATCCTTGAGATCAATATGCAAAATTACCCAGCTAAAAATCTTCGCACATGGGAAAGTTGGATATCTACATGCAATCTTATGTAGTCCCAACCATTGAACATTGATATATACATGTCGGTCTTCTAGGTCTACCTTGAAGCTTCTTCCTGAGAATGCTTCATTGACTTTCTTCCATGTGATATCTGATTCCATTTCTACAAACAATTGAGTATTTGAATAATCTGTCAAGTTTACCGACATACCCTCAATTTCCTCCCCGATACTACTCTTTGTGGTATCCTTTAAAGAATCTCTCCTGTGTTCCATGATGACAGTGACTGATGAAGATAAATTCTCGACAACTGTGATACTTGGAGGAGGAAAAGGAACTCATGGGAAGAAAACATTAGATTTAACAATCAACTTACAAAGTAATATTAGGAAGAAAACAATGATCTGATGAGGAACATTGCGAAATTATTGAGGTCAAGGGAGAGGCATTGGCTTCAGGAACTGTTCATTGTAAAGTCTCAGCATCCAGTGATGCAACCTGTTTAGACTGCATAATGCGTAGTTCAGCCTAGGCATAATAAGGGAGAGACTACGCATTGTGCAGTCTCAGTGGCCAAGGGGATAGGATTGAGCCCTGGATTTTTTCAATGCAAAGTTGGGTCAGTATATACTAGTAATTATGTAATCTAATAGGCCAAGATAAGAGCATGAACCTTGGATTTAAGCAATGCATATCTAGACAAGGCAAGTGTTGGTTAGGCGAAGTGAATATTTTCCTGGAAAGAGTGTGGGAAAATTATAGATATGAGTGATGACGCAAGTTAAAGTGTAGATATGACTAAGTAAAGATAGAGCAGTGTAAATAAAGTGCAAAAAATCAACATGTAAGAGGAAAAAAACATGCATGGAGAGTCACCACGACGATCATTGGTGTGCAAAAAAAAGAAAACTAATGCGACACTTATAAAAGGCAAACGAAAAAATGAACCAACACTTATAGAAGCTAATATAAGTTAAAAAACCAACAAACATGAAGAGAAGCAAGAAAAAAAACACTCACATAAGTGATACGAAAAAAGGTGACAGAAAAAGCGGAAAAAGACGACGAAAGCAAGACTCACCCGGAAAAGTGCCGCAAACTCCACTGAAGGCTCCTTTATCTCCTTGGGAATGCTAGATATCGAATATCGAATGTTCAAATGAGCTCTATAGGCATCTACTAAACAAATTTAGGCAGATTAGGGTTTATGACACACATTCCTAAAATTAAGGAAAATGTGACAGTTGGAGGAAAGTTCCAAAATTAGTGGGTGTGCCACCTTCGAGAAAATAATGATGACTCCATATTTTCTAGGGATGTCTTTTTATTTTTTTTTTATTTTTTATTTTTTTGAGTAAATTTCCATGCACACTACCAAGAAGGATTCTACTATTCCTGAGGACTAGGAAACTTCTTGACTCACCGCATTGCACAATTTATAAGATGTTGATATGCTTTGGGAAGTTTTCAATCTTAAGGTAGGGCTACCACCTAGAACTGTGCAGTTTCTAAGATCAAGTCTAGCCTTCCTACCAAGATTTCATAGTTATAATCCTAAGGTTGGCCTGCCTACCAGGATTGTGCAGTTTCTAGAGGCAAGCCCACCAATGTTGCAAGGTCAAGTCAATAGTTATCTTGCGTTTGAAATATATTGAACTGAGGTCAAATTCATCACAAGCACAACATGAAAAGATAAGTCTTTAAAAAAACATGAATGCTTGATGAAAGTAGAAGATAAAATCCTGTGGACATAAGGGAATGCTCCAAAATAAAGGTATGGAAAAAATTTGGAGGGTGGTTGTAGAAGCTACAACACTTAGGCGAAACACTGGTAGAAATCCAGCTCTCTGTATGGGTCTTTTCTCATGAAAAATAGGTCTAACTCTTTAGTAAGTATTTTTTAGTTCATTTATTACCGTAGCTTATTTAATTAGATTGAGTTAAAGATATAGTCCCTACCATTTTCTTCATCGATGACACACTTAACCAATCCAAGTAAAACTGAGTTGTTTTGATTGGGAATGAGGATGATATAGATATACAAGTAAAAGGAGTTTCAAAGTCTTAGTTTACATCTCTAGTGTTGCTCCACTTCCAGCAAACCTGAAAAATACCCCAACAGAGTCACTTCAGGGACACAAACATCGCTCTGCTTCCAGTGAGTCTAGATAGTACCTTGACAGAGTTTCTTGCTTCACTTCCCTACGCATGAAGCGTTTCTCTTCTTTCTCCTTTTATTTTATTTTTTTCATAGACTTGTGCATAAGAACTTATTAATTTCATGGGGCAGAAGAAGAATCCCTAATTATTGAGAGCAGAAGAGGTTGTCCCTTGAGAGAAGGATATTTATATACCTCTGACATAATTGTTAAAGTTTCCTCCTCTCCGTACTCTACCCAACTTATTTGACAAGGATTAATTGAAAATTAAAAGACCGATTAGATTATGTGGCACTAGTTATAGATTCAAGAATCATGATTCCAATTCAGTTTCATTCGAGAAGTATTATATTTTCCGCCAGATTATCATCGGCTAAAAGTTGCAAGATTCACAAAAAGAGAGAGAATATATAGATAACCAAGCATTTACAATAACACAAATTCCTCTTGAACTTTACCATGATTGATTCAGAAACCAAACACAGTCTCTTACATAAGCTATCCTACAAATAGAAATAAAAGTAAAGAAAGGAGCACTATGTAAATTAAATCAAAACAAAACAAAACAAAGAGAACACAAACTAACTACTCATACTCATAATCTAACAAATAAGATTTCATACTTATGTAAAATGAAACTTCTAGTGCAACCACCAACGCATTGGCTGGCCTATATGAGCAAAGGATTACATATGAAGAAAGATATTAAAGCATAACAAAAAACAAGAAAAATAGAACGATGCATACCATATCATTCAAAGTTTGAAAATGTGCACAGAAAAATATAAAAGAAAAGTGCATGCAAAGCAATCTGCGGATGAATTATGATGTTCAAACGTACTATGAGTCAAGATACATAAGAGAAAACTTTAAAACTTCGAAACTAGGTGAACATAAGGAAAGAAGAAAACTTTCGATTCACAATAGAGCTCGTCACGTATGACTCCTCCAATGGCTGAGCAATAGGGTCATGCAAAAAAAATGGAGGATGTTAAAATTCTGAAATGAATTGATTTTCAATTTGTGAAATAGAGTGATGAGGAGCTTTGAAAGATATAACATTTTTCTGATGGGAATTGGAACTAGCCTTAAGACTATGAGAACCTGACATAACCATCATCTTAGGCTTAAGTGCCTCGACAAATTGGGGAAGTTCCAAATCATTATAAGGTAGACCATCAAAGACTAGTGGATTAGAAAGATCGAAAATAGAAAAATCAGAGTCGTGATCAAATGAATTGGTGAATATATCACAATAGCCATGATCATAAATTTCAAGATAAAAAATAGTGGCATCCTCATCATCTGATAAATTGTAAAGAGGGGAAGATTGAAAACAATAAATTGCACCCTCAATATAATCATAATGATGAGATGAGGGATTGGAGATATAAAGATGATAATATTTTCCCTCTCCACATTCAGATGTAAACCTAACATTAAAGGAGTTATGAGTGTGATCAGAAATAACATCCTCAGAAATTGATTCTTCGCAAGATTCAACAGGAAGGATAGAATCCTAGAAAATTTTAGGATAATGAGGGAGAGGTGTGAAAGGAGAAAAATCGACCTTCATCATAGGTTCTTGTTTAGAAATAGACTCCCACACATAGACATCATAAGTGATCTCCCACGTTTGTTTCTCAACACTAACTCCATCCTAAATTTGATCCTCATGGACATCAAAATAAACAGTTGAAACAGGTGAACACAACAACTCAGAATCGGAGGACCAAAGGAACCAACGGATAGTGGATGAGGAGATAGAACATCATCACAAACATGAGATTCAAATTCCAAACCTGCGCTGAAATTTTGAGTATGTGAGGTGAGAGAATATGGTGGTAAATAAATGGATGGACTCACAGGTTGTCCCACCTCAACATGCGTAAATGGAGCTATTGTATGAGGAGAAGACGAAGAGTCACTCGGAACAAAAACTTCATTCGTCATAGATTTACGAGCTCCATAACCAAGGTATGTTGGGATAATTTCGAAAGATTGATATTCTTTTGGATTCATTTAAATATGAAAAAAAATGGATTTCTCTTTCATTAAATTCCAATCAATATAATCTTCAAAAAATCCAATACGAAAATGAATGAAGCGATAGTGAAAATGATCAAGAGATTCATCAGGTGCTTTTCACAATCACATGATTTTCTTGAAAACAAATTTGTGATCATACATGTCAAAGGTATGGTAAATCTCTTTGATGGTTTGTTTGAAAGAGTGTATGGAAGTGATTGTCAATGTATAGAACCATTCATTTACGCATGCTTCAAACATGAGGACGAACAACCTACACACAATATCCTCACATTGAATATTTTGTTTTGTGCAAAATTCAGAAAAGTAAGAAGTTTCCTTGAGAATGTTTGTTCCACCCTCGCCATTGAATTCCAGATTTAACAAGTCATTAATAATTTCCATGGGAAATTTTAGATTTGTTGTTTTAGAAAAACATGTCGGGGTTAAGATTTGGGAAGAAGTCATTAAAGGTGCAGAAAGTTCAAACAACCTTCATGGGAATAGTTTGTCATCTAGCCCTCTTTCTAGCGACATAAATGTTGACAATACTACACCTTCAAAAGTTCAGGGGATCTCTCTGATATGAAGTCACAATTATACATCACACCATTTGGTGTAGGATTCCCATCCGTAATACATTCTGGTTGACGTTGCAGCGGTTTTTAATGATGTGCCTTGGATACAATAACACATAGAGTGGTTTATGGTGACATTTGTGGTAACAAGTATGTGACTCTGTGGAAATTAAGTGTAGGGCTTGAAGGTTATAACACACGAAGGGAAAGTGAGTGAGCCCTGTTGTCACTCCTAGAGACAACCTAGAGTTGTGATAGACCAGTGCCTAGGACATGTTATCATAGCAAAGAGCATATGGTATAACAGAGGAAGTTATCGATAAAAAGCTCTCATGCTATCTCTTGTAAAACAAGGAAAATTAATCTGAATGGGACCAAGACCTTCAGAAACTGACACAGAGACAGGGAGATTGCAGAGGCAACATGTAAAACCCCAATATAAAAGCAACAGCCAATTCAGAGACAACTTACTGCAAAGCGGGCCGATTAAGAAATACTTCACAGAAATAAGTTATCAGAAGGTGTATGTAGTGAATGAATTGTAGAGGAGATATTAGTTAACATTGAGCTGATATCCAGATACAAAATACCACCATGCATGGGCTTACCAATCTAAGAATCCATACATAATAGTAGCGTTTTAAAAACACCATCCCAAAGAAACTAATATAACATAAATACGGTTTAGATGAATAATGTAACAGAATATCATGCATGAGCCATATTTAAAGAGCTTGACTAATTCGAGCATGGGTATCAACTAGGATAAATCCATACCCAAAATCAATGAGCTACTCGCATTCCAAAACATGATACAGGAGAGATGGATGAAATGAAGTGATCTATTTTAATAACACATAAGAGAAAGTTACAGAGTGTGAAATACCAAAGACCAGAATCCTCTTTGGCAGATGGAACTCCTCCTCACTGAGACCCTATGGGCTCTAAGCCTTCATACAAAAGTCTTACAAAATTTATACAAGAAGCCTTTCACTGCATAATTTTCTGATAAAATCTGGAACCCCCAATCATCTGTTCTTTCGGGGTTTTATGGAGAAAAAGAAAACTTAATAAATGAAGTAGGTGATGAACCATCAATTTGCTTCATAAAGACAAGATGGCGGAAACGTGCACGCCCATATTTCTCGATGACTTTGTAATGTTGTATGTACTTTGTGATCTTATTTTTGAAATAAATTCTCTGGGTGAAAGTCTCTTCAGGAACACGGTAGAGAAATAAAAACCTTATGGGCAGTCAGTCCTTTCCTGGAGAGCAAATTCTGTTGAAGTAAAACCTCGAGGGCATCGTTTTCTGTGTATTGTACCCTCTGCCTTCTGAATTTGAATTAAGGCCTGAAACCTTCAATGCTGATCGTCGAATTCCTCTGATTTTCCACTGATACTCTCTGCTGCAACATTTATATCTTCACCTGCCCAATCTGCGCTTTGAATGTCCCTGGGAGGGTTTGACAGATTTTAACCCTGCTGCTTTAATGGAAGTCTTGTCGGTATATCTTCCCAGGAATTTCTTCATAATTCAGCTCTGAAACATGGTCCTTGACGTGCTCTCTATCACAATTATAGAGACTCTGAATCATGATAGTTTTCCGCCACTACAAACTTGTAAAATCCGCAAACTCGTTAAAGAAAACCATGCAAGGGAAGGTGAACACACTGGGGATAATGGTGAGACAGTGCAACATAGTGGACAGGTCGAGAAATGCATGGCGGTGATAGGAAATGCAGCGTGACGGTGGAAGGTGGCAATGGAGAAGGTTGGCAGAACGTAGCAGATGAAAAAATTTGAATTTGACCTTTAGAATGATATGTAAGGAAGGCAAAAGAGAATGCATCGAATGGCACGTGGAATGGTGACGTGGAGGAGGACCGAGTCAATGGCAGGGTATGCAGATGATCTGGACTATTTGATCTCAAAACGAGATCGACGGTTGAAACGGTCTTGGGGGCAATTGACAATGGGCCAGGGGTACGATTTCCTTGCATTAAATATCGCGCAGCTTGGGAGTGCGATGACCATCGAATGGATCGCCCAAGATCGGACGGTTGGTATGCATATCGCTCTATATCCTTGGTCGAACAATAACGCGCGATGGAGAGCGATTTTTGGGCTGTACGCGGGGACACGGGGCTCGCGATGTATGGAATCGCTGGCCAAATGGGAATTACCGCCCATCGCCGAAAAGCGGTGCGATAGATACCACCAGGTTTTGGAGTAGTGCACGGCGGGGACCACCAGGGCAAGTGAGATACGAACCGTCGGATTTGCGGGTGAACAGACGACTGAGATGCGGTGTGGGCGACCAATGGAGTGGGCCACGGGCGCGGTGGATCATTGCGAATGCCGTTCGATCTGTAAAGATCGACGGTTGTGGGCGCGCCCGATATTCATAGGCGATATGTGCCTTCAAGGCTAGCACTCGGTTCTGGCTTTCGGTCACGTGGAGGAAAAGGAGCAGAGGCTTGGCCGAAGGCGTTAGGCCTGATAGATTGCAGATATGGGTTTTACGGCCTTTTATAATGTGATTTGGGTGCAGGAAACGACAGTGAAAGTCATCAAAAGGATTTTTTAAGGCCGAAAGAGGGGATTTGAGAGGTTTAAGCCGGTTGGCTTGTGAAAATTTATAGGTAGCTGATTATGATCAACATCGGCTTCATCTGGGGATGGCATGTTCATCCCTGAGCATGTCGAGAACTTCGCAGACCATCTGATAATATTTTATGTGGATCCTGCTTTCCAGCACTTGTACTTTTCTTCTCATAATTCATGACGATACCCACATTATTCAAACAAGAGTGAAAACAAACTAATATACAGTATAATACATCAGGCTATCTCTGCCTGAATTAGAACTGGAAGTATGGTTTAAGAAACTGACCATTTACAGGGGTGTCAAGCACGTCACCATGTGAATTTTCCAGCTTGAAAGTATTGTTACCTCCCTGCTCCACAATTTTGAAAGGACCGAACCAGAGCGGATCAATTTTACCATGTTTTCCCTTTTCAGCTCTTCAGATGTTCCATCTGAGCACTAGATCACCAATTTGCAGATTCCGGTCCTTAGCATGATGATCAATAATATGTTTCATCTTCTCCTGATACTCTGTCAGCCTTTGATTTACCTGATTGCGTGTTTCTTCCAATTCCACCAGTTGATTCATTCGCCTGGTCATATCATCAGGCTCTTCCTGACTTTCTTGCATGAATCGAGCTACTGGTAGGGCTAATTGAATAGGAAATACTGCTGCCCTCCCATATACCAATTCATATGGGGATTTCCTAGTTGCTCTCTTGCTGGTGATTCTATTGGCCCACAGAGAAAACTTCAGCTGGGAATCCCAATTTTCTGATTTTCATTTATAGCCCTCTTCAGTGCTCTTACCAGGGTTTTATTGGAAGACTCTGCCAAGCCATTTCCGTATGGATAATAGGCTGTAGAGTGACTTAGTGTGATATTATATTTCTGGCAAAAACTCACAAATTTCGCAGACTTGAAAGCCTGTGCATTATCAGTCACTATTCTGGAAGGACAACCAAACCTGGATATGATGTTTTCCTCCATGAACTTTATGATCATAGTATCTGTGGCGTTCCTCGCAGGTATGGCTTCCATCCATTTTGTGAAATAATCAGTGGCAGTCAATATCCATTTATGCTGACCACTTGATGGAGGGTGTATTTCACCTATAAAATCAATTCCCCATTGTCTGAATGGTTCATCCACGTGCATAGGAATCATGGGCAGAGGTGCCAACTTCTGCCTTTCAGTAAATTTCTGACATTTTTCACATGCTCTAACCTGGGCAAAAACATCTCCAAAGAGCTTGGGCCAATAGAAGCCAGCATTCAGGATTTTATGAGCAGTGGCCCTCCAGCTGTAGTGACCTCCACAGATTCCTTCATGGAATTCAACTATTATACTCTCTACCTCATCCTCTGTGAGACACAGGAGTAAGATACCTGAGGGATCTTGCCAGTATAGCTGGCCATTGGTGACTATGTACTTCTGTGATTTCAATATTAGCATTCTATATTTAGATTTATCACAGCTTGGAGGGCAACTGAGTGTGAGGAGATATTCTACTATCTCTTTGTACCACTGACTGGTGAGGTACTTTATATGTGTTTCTGGAGTAGCTACCCCAATTCCCTGTCGCTCTTCTTTCTCTTCAGATTCCTCACCTGCTATAATGGACAAATTTATGCCCAGAGCTTGATAGTTTGATTCAGATAAAATTTTGGCAAGCCCCTGTCCTTTGATCAACTTAGTAGGGCGGATGTCTAATTCATACTCCTGTATCTTGGCAATCCATTTTCCCCTTTTTCCTTCACTATCCCCCTGAATAAGAATATCTTTTACAATAGCTGTAGGCACAAATGCAGTGATATGGGACTGTAAGATATATACGCAGAATGCTTTGAGGGATTTCACTAGGGCGTATGCTTGCTTTTCTAGTATGTTATACTTTAATTCTGCATTACGGAGCACCTGATTGAAGAAAGCTATGGGCTGCTCATACCCCTCCTCATTTTTCTGCAATAAAACTCCTGCTATTGTATGAGGTGATGCAAAAGAAAAGATCATGAAAGGTTTAGCATAATCTAGTCCAACTAGCACAGGGGCTTCTGAAAAAGCACTTTTTATTCTGGTAAATGCCTCTCGTGATTCCTGGGACCATTTAACTTAATTATCTTTCTTTATCATGTCAGTTATATGTCTAACTATTTCATCATAGTTAGGAATAAACCTTCTCAGGAAATTGATGCGCCCTAGGAATACTTGTACCTCTTTCTTATTTCTGGGAAAAGCAATACCATTTATAACCTCTACCCTTTTAGGATCTATCTTCACCCCATCTTTAGTCACAATGTGTCCCAAAATTTTACCCTCTTCTAAAGAAAATAAATACTTTTGAGGATTTAGGGAGAGACCATACCTTCTGCATTTCTCAAAGGTTCTACGCAGATGCTCAATGTGCTCAGTATCATTCTTTGAGAATACAATGATATCATCAAGGTAGACTACCAGAAATTTATCTTTCTCCCCAATGAAAGAAATGTCCATGGCCCTCTGAAAAGTGGCCCCTGCATTAATCAATCCAAAAGGCATCCTGGCATACATAAATGTACCCCATGGTGTGGTGAAAGAAGTCTTCTTTTGGTCTTCTGGAAGTACAGCCACTTGATCATAACCGAAGAATCCATCCATCATTGACATTATGGAAGCTCCAACCACCCTCTACAAGATGTGATCCATCTTAGGCAGTGGATAATTGTCCTTTAAGGATGCTCTGTTTAAATTTCTGAAATCCACACACAACCTTATTTCTCCATTCTTCTTTCGGACAGGGACTAGGTTTGCCACCCATTCAGAGTACCTCAATGGCACAATTATTTTAGCCTGTAACAATTTCTTAATTTCGTTCTCAATGGAAGGGAGTAGCAGGGGATTTATTTGTCTGAGCTTCTGCTTATGAGGCTTTGCATATCCCTTAAGTGGAATTTTGTGCTGCATTATATTGATATAAAAGGTTTTCAAGTCCTAATAGGACCATGAAAACACATCTTTGTAAGACTGAAATAATTTCTGATACAAATTTTTATATTCTCCAGGGATCTTCTTGGACAATTTTACAATTTTGGGGCCAGCCTCAGTACCAAGATTCAGGTCCTCTACCTGATTTTCTTCTACCACTTTGCTTGGCTGTAGTGGGACATCATTCTTGTCAAATAATCTCTCTAGAGGCACCAGTCCTCTAGGTATAATGTTTCCCTTTAACTGCAACACCTTGTTACCTGCCACTTTCTCCTCCCAATTTCTTTTTGAAGTTTTTTCAGACTCATCCTCTTCTTCATCAGCATCAATATCCATATTGGAGAATTATCCCACTGTTTCCAGGAATCTCTTCATCTGTTCTTCATCTTAAAATACCTGCCAGTGTTTGATGTTATCTGGGATTGAAGGCCGATAACGCACCTCAACTTCATATCTTAAAAGAGGGTTCTGAGGTGGTCAAAATGTACTAGCAGCTACAGCAAGGGAATCAACCATCCTATTCTGTTCTCGGGGCATGAACTGGATATTGAATGCCAAGAAGAAATTTTCTATCATGTCCCAAACCTCATTCCTATAAGCCCTTAGCCTAGGATGTTTGGTTTGACACTGATTTCTGACTTGTCTCACCACCAGTTCTGAATCTCCCAGAACTTTTAAGCTTTGTATGTTCATGTTCCTGGCTGCCTGCAATCCTAGCAGAAGTGCTTCATATTCAACCACATTATTAGTGGCTTCATATTCTAGCTTGAAGGACAAGGGAACCCACCTTCCTGTAGGAGAAATCGATAATGTTCCAGCTCCATTACCTTCTTTTGAATTTTCTCCATCAAAATGAAGTGTCCAAATCCCTGCTTCATGGCCCTCTGCGTGCTGTTCAGTCTTGATCTGACATAAGGATGGTTCATGAGCATAATCTTGATCTTCTTACAGCATCAAGCATGAAAAATCTCCTTCCTTACTGTAGAATGGTGACTTTACAGAGTTGTTAGCCTTAGTCACCATCTTGACGAATCTAATCTCCCTGTACAACCTCCTCTCTTGGCCGCCAAAAACTGGGATAGTGGCATATGTTAAATCCATCTTGAGTTATCCACCGATTTTTGTTCCCTAGGACCTTGATAGCAACATACCAAAACGAGCTGGGATGTCAGCCACCACGATGTCCATTACCACACTTTTAGTTGGGATTTAGGCCAAATTAACCACCAAATCCTTGATCATCCCCAAGCATTTAACTCTTTTGGAATCAAATGAATAGAGGTCTTTATATGGACGTGTGATTTGTAATCCTAGTTGTTCCATGACTGACAGAGGCATAAGGTTATGGGAGGCTCCAGAATCTAGCATACAGTTGTGTAATAGCAGGTCATGAATCACTAGAGACACATAGAAGGGAGGAGTAGAGGGATCTATCTCCTCGACATGTGGGCCAAAGACAACCATGGGTCTTTCTTCTTGAAGGTTGAGGCTATCTGGAGCGAGTGTTGCTTTTGGAGGGAGCATAAAACAGGTGACCTGGGATTGATATGCAGGTTGTTTCAACAACTCGGTCAAGGGCACTGGGATTTTGACTTTTTCAAGTTCCTTTTGCAGACTGAAAACAGGAGAAGACTTTTGTATTGCAACTTCTTTTGAATCTTTATTTTCAGCTGGGGGTTTGATTTATTTTGACACAGACTTGGTATTAGAGGGACTAACTACTTTTGAAGAGGAAGGGATTTGGTCATTAGACTGCAAAGGTTTGTTTAGAGAGCCCTTACCTTTTTCTGTGAATTTCTGCATTGTTTATTCCTTCTGAGCAGGTGCTTCCTTCTAGGGAGGCTCCTCTTCATGATCTTGAGTACGAGTCCTCTTCCTAGAAGATATGAGATCATATCTTCTATTGAAATGTGCTTGCATGAAATCAGTAATTTTTTTACAATAATGATCAATTTATGCTTCTTCTGTGTCTCTGGTATTTTCTTCTTCTTGTAATGGGTACTCAGCTCCATCATCTCCTTGCAGAGGGTATTCTTCTCCATCACTATTTGAAAAGGAAATATTTGCATCTTCCAGTCCATAGGCATCGTCTTCAGCAGAATCATCTACTGGACCTTCTAAGTACAATGGGTGTGATACTTGATCTTGTTGTTCTTTTGTTTCCCTTGGCAATATTTGCAGGGGTGGTTTCTTGTACTGAGGATTGTAACCTTTGTTTTGAGCATTGTGGAAGTTCTTGGGGGCTGAATTCTTGGCCTCCAGCTCAAGCTTGACCAGTTTACCAGAAAGGTTCTTAATAATTTTTCTCATTTCTTCAATTCTGTCATTAGCTGAGTCTCTGTCTTGGTAGGAGGTAGATACCTCCTCTTTGCCCCTTCTTCTGGTATCTTGTTCAATTTTTCCATTTGATTTACGAGTGGAGGAAAAATTTTCCTCAATTTCTAGTGCATCTGACTAAGCATCATCCAGAGTAGCATGCTTTCTTTCTCTGAGAGAGAAACCAAATTCTGAATCAAAGGCTGCTACAAAAACAACTTTAGCAGCAGTTTGATGAGGTTTCATATCAGCAGGGAGACTCAGATACAATTTATTAAATCTCTTGATAAATTTTGATACCCCTTCATTATGTCTTTTCTTGAGTGTATTAAACTCAGTAAGACATTGTCCATGATCTTTCTTCTCCCCCCATTTTCTGAGAAAAGTATCTTCCATATTATCCCAAGTAGTAATAGAACGACTTACCAATGTCTTAAACCATTTTCGAGCTTCACCATCAAGATATTGGATAAAAAGCCTTAAGACCACATCTAAATGTTCCACATTAAAATTCTCTGCAAAGGTGCAGAATACCTCAAGATGTTTTTGAGCATCAATCTTGTTTTCCCCATTAAATCGGGGTAGAATCTTCAAATAGTCCTGTGGTAAATCGTTCGACACTTGGGGTAATGCCAGAGGGGAATATTTATTTAGCAGGAAGCCTGGAACATTGGCCATTGGAGGAGGTGGAGGTAGTGCAATAGTTTGATGAGTAAGAGGAGGAGGAGGTGGAAGTGGAGTATGAATAATAATAGGAATATACTCAACTGCAGCTTGAGGTGTTGAGGGGAATAATGGTCTGTTAACAGCAGATACTTCGGTGACTTCCTTAACCTCTTCAACCTCAGGAGTAGGATGAAAATTATCTTTAAATTAGACACCTCCTCGGGGTGGTCTATCTGAATAGTAATCGGTATCTCCAACAGTGGAGTCGGGAATTTGTAATTGAGAATCTTGAGAGGAGGAGGACGGAAAGTCTTCTTGAGAGAATTCAGGAATATCAGAATGGATTGATTTTCTTTCCCTCCAATTTCTGATATGTATGATCTTTTCAGGGTTAGACACTGAAGGTGTCTTTGGCTTAGACGTATCTGACCTCAGGTGTGGCTTACGAGGAGCCAGGACTGCAAATAGATTTATCAAATAAACTGATGTGGAGTCGCCAAGGTGAGGGATCTACAACTCTCAACTCTCCATACTCACCTACTTGAAGAGTGAATTAGAATTTTTCGAGGCCCAGGGATTTATATTTTCTCAACTTCGATCCCCGGCAACGGCACTAGAAAGATGTTGTCACTCCTAGAGATAGCCTAGAGTTGTGATAGACCAGTGCCTAGGACATCTTATCATAGCAAAGAGCATATGGTATAACAGAGGAAGTTATCGATAAAAAGCTCTCATGCTATCTCTTGTAAAACAAGGAAAATTAATCTGAACGGGACCAAGACCTTCAGAAACTGACACAGAGACAGGGAGATTGTAGAGGCAACATGTAAAACCCCAATATAAAAGCAACAGACAATTCAGAGGAAACTTACTGCAAAGCGGGCCGATTAAGAAATACTTCACAAAAATAATTTATCAGAAGGTGTATGTAGTGAATGAAATGTAGAGGAGATATTAGTTAAAATTGAGGTGATATCCAGATACATAATACCACCATGCATGGGCTTACCAATCTAAGAATCCATACATAACAGTAGCGTTTTAAAAACACCATCCCAAGGAAACCAATATAGCAGAAATATAGTTTAGATGAATAATGTAACAGAATATCATGCATGAGCCATATTTAAAGCGCTTGACTAATTCGAGCATGGGTATCAACTAGGATAAATCCATACCCAAAATCAGTGAGCCACTCGCATTCCAAAACATGATACAGGAGAGATGGATGAAATGAAATGATCTATTTTAATAACACATAAGAGAAAGTTACAGACTATGAAATACCAAAGACCAGAATCCTCTTTGACAAATGGAACTCCTCCTCACTAAGACCCTATGGGCTCTGAGCCTTCATACAAAAGTTTTACAAAAAGTATTTAAGAAGCCTTTCAGTGCATAATTTTCTGATAAAATCTGGAACCCCCAATCGTCTGTTCTTCCGGGGTTTTATGGAGAAAAAGAAAACTTAATAAATGAAGTAGGTGATGAACCATCAATTTGCTTCATAAAGACAAGATGGCGAAAACGTGCATGCCCATACTGCTCGATGACTTTGTAATGTTGTATGTAATCTGTGATCTTCTTTCTGAAATAAATGCTCTGGGTGAAAGTCTCTTCAGGAACACGGTAGAGAAATAAAAACCTTATGGGCAGTCAGTCCTTTTCTGGAGAGAAAATTCTGCTGAAGTAAATCCTTGAGGGCATCATTTTCTATGTATTGTACCCTCTGCCTTCTGAACTTGAATTAAGGCCGGAAACCTTCAATGCTGATCGTCTAATTCCTCTGATTTTCCACTGATACTCTCGGCCACAACATTTATATCTTCACCTGCCAAATCTACGCTTTGAATGTCCCTGGGAGGGTTTGACAGATTTTAACACTGCTGCTTTAATGGAAGTCTTGTCGGTATATCTTCCTGGGCATTACTTCATAATTTAGCTCTGAAACATGGTCCTTGATGTGCTCTCTATCACAACAATAGAGACTCTGAATCATGATAGTTTTCTGCCTCTACAAACTTGAAAAATCCGCAAACTCATTAAATAAAACCATGCAAGGGAAGGTGAACACACTGCGGATAATGGTGAGACAGCGCGGCATAGTGGACAGGTCGAGAAATGCAGGGCGGTGATAGGAAATGCAACGTGGCGGTGGAAGGTGGCAATGGAGAAGGTTGGCGGAACGTAGTAGATGAAAAAATTTGAATTTGACCTTTAGAATGATATGTAAGGAAGGCAGAAGAGAATGCGTCGAATGGCACGTGGAATGGTGACGTGGAGAAGGACCGAGTCAATGGCAGGGTATACAGATGATCTGGACCGTTCGATCTCAAAACGAGATCGACGGTTGAAACGATGTCGGGGGCAATTGACAGTGGGCCAGGGGTACGATTTCCTTGCGTTAAATCTCGCGCAGCTTCGGAGCACGATGACCGTCGGATGTATCGCCCCGGATCGGACGATTGGTATGAATATCGCTCCGTATCCTTGGTCGAACAATAACGCGCGATGGAGAGTGGTTTTTGGGCCGTACGCAGGGACACGCGGCGCGCGATGTATGGAATCGCTGGCCAAACGGGAATTACCGCCCACCGCCAAAAAGCGGTGCGATAGATACCATTGGGTTTTGGAGTAGTGCACGATGGGGACCACCAGGGCAAGTGAGATATGAACCGTCGGATTTGTGGGTGAACGGACGGCTGAGATGCGGTATGGGCGACCAGTGGAATGGGCCACGGGTGCGGTGGATCATTGCGAATGCCGTTCGATCTGTAAAGATTGACAGTTGTGGGCACACTCGATATTCATACGCGATAGGTGCCTTCAAGGCTAGCACTCGATTCTGGCTTTCGGTCACGTGGAGGAAAAGGAGCAGAGGCTTGGCCGAAGGGGCTAGGATTGATAGATTGTAGATATGGGTTTTGCGGCCTTTTATAATGTGATTTGGGTGCAGGAAACGGCAACAACAGTCAACAAAAGGATTTTTTAAGGCCAAAAGAGGGGATTTGAGAGGTTTAAGCCGGCTGGCTTGTGAAAATTTATAGGTAGCTGATTATGATCAACAAGCCCCTTAGAAGCCTGTAATAGTACGCAACTTCAAAGGAACACACGAGCATAAAGACATCACAAGCTAATTGGCGAAGTAATTCACAAGTTAACATCAATGGAATTTTAAAACAACACACATTTTACACAATTCGTACCAATGCAACGAAATATTTCATAAGAATAAATGTAAGTGAAATAATATACATTGAAAATACAACAAGAATGGTCCTACTATATTCACAACATATGCATGAAAACATGTAGGCTCTAAGTATTTATTAAAGTGAAAGTTCCAATCATACATATACCATTGACGGACCACTAGCCCCAATAGTGGAACATGAAATCAACACTTTCTCCTCCAAAGAAAGATACTCTCTCTATGCTATGGAGAAGCCAAGGCTCTCACAAAACTCCCAAGCTATTGATTCTAAGCCTAGCCAAAATATTGGCTCCAAAAATCCCTTTACATGAGTAATGAGGATGTATTTATAACAAAAGGGGTGACTCTTCACCTTCCCTTTGTGACTCTTGGACTTCCCTCATGACTCTTCAACTTATTTACAAATGAATCTTCAACTAAATTACATCATGGCTCTTCACATTCCACAATTGACACCTGGAATTTCACATACAAATTATTTATAAGAGAATATTAAAATATACTAGTACCGATATAGGAAAAAATTGGGTAGAGCCAACTAGACAACCTAATAAGACAAAATATTTCATGCTTGAGTTTGGGGAAAATCTAGCTCAAAAACCTCCAATTTTTGTTTCTCGGTCACGTAGCGGTGCAAAGCTCTGTATTGCAAAATGATTCCCTCAAACTGTGTGATGGTGTCAGGATGGAAGTCGACTCTAGCCTCCATGGAATCCAGGTACATTGACTTGGAACCGGTCCGCACTTCTATCTTTAGCATGAGTAACACCATGTTGATTTGGACAAGGCCACCAATGTAGTTCTGTGTATTTTTCCTGTTCACTTCAATATATTCCCTAGTAGAGATCTGTCTGCACTGCTCCAAGTATTCTTCAATCTCTTTCTTAACATGGTTCCCGCGTTTAGCTTCAGTGAGCGTGCCAATTGATGGGATCCTATTCTATTTCACATCTACTCCATTATAAAATTTTGCATACGAGGCCTGAATGCTGGAAATGAGCGAGGCGATGTGTTTGTTATTCTAGATGATAATCCAAACCTTTTATTTCTCTATCTATACCTCTTGTTTTGTTTTCTTTCTCATTTCAAGTGATGTCCCTTTGTATCACATTTATCATTCATGCACGACAAAAATGGCTGCTTGTATAGCCTTAAGAGTGTTTACATAATATTTACACTTCTGCTGCAAGTTGTGCAAGTGGAAAATTTCCTTATGCACGGTAACAAGCTCCTCATAAAGGTTATGTATGGTCTCTCCTAGTATCGATACTTCGCTGAGTATTGCTGCCTTCAGTTCCTCCATATGAACTTATGCGGAAGCTGCATTCTAAGCTGTTGCTTGGAGTTGTTCAACCTCTTTCCTAACATCTTGAAATTTATTTGCTAATTTTTTGTTCTCAGCCATCAAATACTTAGTTTTTGACTTTGCTGCACATACAAAGGCCAATTTGGATGCGGAAATGGCATTGGGATTCCTCCTGGTGTCTGCCACAATCACACTTTCTATGATAAATGCAGGAGATGTGAGGTCATCTGGAAAATGTTTCTTCTATGCTTGAAAAATATTTTTATGAAGCTCATCATAAGTTAGATTGTATGTTTCCATAACCATACCTTCATCAAGAGGAACAATTTCCTCTACCTTGCTTGGAGATTTCTTTACTGAAGGAGGGGGAGATTGGATGGTGACCTATTATGTCTGCACTGCTCCAAGTATTCTTCAATCTCTTTCTTAACATGGTTCCCGCGTTTAGCTTCAGTGAGCGTGCCAATTGATGGGATCCTATTCTATTTCACATCTACTCCATTATACAATTTTGCATACGAGGCTTGAATGCTGGAAATGAGCGAGGCGATGTGTTTGTTATTCTAGATGATAATCCAAACCTTTTATTTCTCTATCTATACCTCTTGTTTTGTTTTATTTCTCATTTCAAGTGATGTCCCTTTGTATCACATTGATCATTCATGCACGACAAAAATAGCTGCTTGTATAGCCTTAAGAGTGTTTACATAATATTTACACTTCTGCTGCAAGTTGTGAAAGTGGAAAATTTCCTTATGCACAGTAACAAGCTCCTCATAAAGGTTATGTATGGTCTCTCCTAGTATCGATACTTCGCTGAGTATTGTTGCCTTCAGTTACTCCATATGAACCTATGCGAAAGCTGCATTCTAAGCTGTTGCTTGGAGTTGTTCAACCTCTTTCCTAACATCTTGAAATTTATTTGCTAATTTTTTGTTCTCGGCCATCAAATACTTAGTTTTTGACTTTGCTGCACATACAAAGGCCAATTTGGATGTGGAAATGGCATTGGGATTCCTCCTGGTGTCTGCCACAATCACACTTTCTATGATAAATGCAGGAGATGTGAGGTCATCTGGAAAATGTTTCTTCTATGCTTGAAAAATATTTTTATGAAGCTCATCATAAGTTAGATTGTATGTTTCCATAACCATACCTTCATCAAGAGGAACAATTTCCTCTACCTTGCTTGGAGATTGCTTTACTGAAGGAGGGGGAGATTGGATGGTGACCTATTATGTACTTGGCATCAGGTCGAAATCTTGGTTCGGTGGCTCCTTCTCTACCTCCATTTATTGAATCACAATTAAATCCTCAATATCTTGAGTGAGCTCCTTGTCTTGCAACTATTCAATGTGTTCTTCTAACTGTCAGTTTTTCTCTCGCTCATCGGCTTGTTTCCGTGTGGCTTCTTCTTCTTCTTATTTTCGCCTCTCTTCTTCTTCCTACTTATTCTTTTCTTCTTGTAATATACTTTTCTCTTATTCTCCCCTCTTCTTTTTTTAAGCTTCATGCATCCTATGTTTCCTCCTATTCTCTGCTGGTAAGGCCGCTTTCATAATGATTGGATCCACTTTCATATGGAGGCTTCACTCTCCTCCTGGGATATATGAAACCTTCCTCTTATCTTTTCCGAGCACTGCGTCGCTCACTTTCATCGGTACTGATTTCGAAGTGACTTATTTCTATGGAGTCACCTGTGAAGTTCATGCAAAACTAACCGGCTCATGAGACTTGGAGGTATTAT
The DNA here is from genome assembly GCA_034641835.2 of Pinus albicaulis. NCBI lineage: Eukaryota > Viridiplantae > Streptophyta > Pinopsida > Pinales > Pinaceae > Pinus > Pinus albicaulis. The sequence goes on along the minus strand of CM076577.1, from coordinate 1,407,938,938 downwards.
AACAATTCTTCCATGGTTCCTCCTCAAGCCAATATAATGTACTGCTTAGCCACTGAAAATGATTAATTCTCACACGATGGACTCTGCAAACATTCTAGGGACCATACAGATTAAAGTCCAGAGTACCGAATGACAAATTTTCTGTCACCTTTCCTTGAATGTCTATTACCTTCAAGTTCTTGATCTCATACAATCCGATATGCATAGGAAGAGGTTTCCAAGGTGCTTTGTTCTTCTTATGAAAAGATGATAACAACCCTGTTGAGAGATGATACACAACCTCTTGCATGACTAACTCTTCGGTGCCATACCTTGGTAAAAGATGTGGTGAATTATGTCCATCAAACACTCAAAGGAAGGTGCCATTCGGTGAGGCAAACCAATATTATATCTCTGACACTGCTTTCATCGCCCCACGTGACATGCAAGGTGGATCTTCCTAAAAAATAAACTTGTATAATCAAATGAGGAAGTGGTCAGTTATATTTTCCATTACTCCTATGTGGATGCACTCCAAGGGAAGTTGACATTATTTTTGTACGATAGGGTCTCGTGGTGTCCAAGTCCAATTCATGTCAGGGAATGAATTGTGAGCGAAAATTGCATGCAATAGATATGCAGACATGTAAAATATAGCTTGCCCGCCCTTGGGAGGATTCAGGGCATTGGATACATGGATACTTAGTTGTAAATACAACAAGTCTGACCAGTTGAATGACTTCCCTTCGTTCAAAACCTAATTTAGTAAGAATACCAACCCTTTAGGGAAGGTCTCGATGCTCTATTTCCCATAGAATTTGTAGCATATAAAAATAAAGCGATGATAGGCCCTCCTGAGAGACTTTGTCTTGTAGGTTTTGGTGGGTGTTTGAAAAAACTTTGATGGCTCTTTCACCTAGATTTTAACAATTTCCTTTGTAATCAAGTAGATGGTTGTAGCATAAAAGTAAGAATCCATGAGAGATTCTGGCTCCAAAAAATGATACATGAGATGGTAAATTTCTACCAGAAAATAAGAAAGCCTTTGTCTAGTGGCATTGTTCAAAGTCATAGTCTTGATATCAATATGCAAAAATATGCAACTGATAACGTCTGCACATGGGAAAGCCAGATATTTTCATGAAACCTTATGTAGTCCTGATGGTTGAACATTGATATATACCTATTGGTCTTCTACATATGCCTTGAAGCTTCTTGCTGAAAACGCTTCATTCACTTTCTGCCATGTAATATATTATTCATTTTCTACAAATAATTGAATATATGAATAAACTAGAAAGTTTACTGGCGTACTCTCAATTGGGTCCCTAGTGCTTCTTTTTGTGGTATCCTTTGAAGCAGCTCTCTTGGGTGCCATGATGAAAATAAATTATGAAGAGAAATGCTCGACAACTGTGATATTTGTTGGAGGAAAAGGCATTCATGGAAAGAATAAATTAGCTTAAGCAAATCAACTTACAAAGTAAGATCAAACAAAAACTAGTGAAATGATGAGGAAAATTACTCAATTATTGAGTTCAAGGGAGAGGGAATGGTTGCAGGAACTGCTCATTGCTAAGTATCAGTAGCCAATGATGCTGCATGAGGCTTGAGACTACGGAATGCGTAGTTCATCCTGGGAAGACTAAGGGAGAGACTGCACATTGCATATTCTCAGTGGCGAAGGGGACATGCTTGAGCCCTAGAACTGTGCAATGTGTAATTAGCTCAGCTTGTACTGTGCATTGTGCAGTCTCAGAGGCCAAGATGAGAGCTTGAACCTTGGACTTGTGCAATGCCCAACTAGACAATGAAAGTAATCTTCAGGTGAAGTGCAGATCTTCCCGAAAAGAGTGTGGGAAACTAACATATCTGAGGTATGGTGCAAGTTAAAGTGAATATATGACTAATTATATATATATATATATATATATATATATATATATATATATATATATATATCGATGAAAATAAAGTGTAGAAAATCAACATGTAATAATAAAACAAATGTGCATGGAGAGTCGTTGAAATGACGATCAACAATGTGAAAAAACGAGAAAGCTAATGACACACTTATAAAATGCGAACATAAAATTAAATAAATACTTATACAACCTAATATAAGTTAAAATTCTAGCAACCATGAAGATAAATAACCAAAACGACACTCATATAAGCGAAACAACAAAAAGAGACAGAAAAAGCGGCAAAAGATGACAAAAGCAAGACTCACTCGGAAAAGTGCCGCAAAATCCACCGAAGGCTCCTTGATCTCCGTGGAAATTCTATAGCTCCAAGATCAAATGTAAAAATGATCTCTAGAGGCTTATATTAAACATATTTAAGTGGATTATGGTTTATGATGTGCATGCCTAAAATCAAGGAAAAAACAACACTTTGTGGAATGTTCCAAAAATAGAGTGTGCCACCTTCAGGAAACTAATGATGACTCCATATTTTCTAGGGATGCCTTTTTATTTTTTCTTATTTATTTATTTATTTTTTTCAGGAAAATTTCCATGCACACTACCAATAAGGATTGTGCAATACTTGAGGGTTGGGCAACTTCTTGACTCAGTGCATTGCACAGTTTCTGAGCTGATGAGATGCTTTAGGAAGATTTTGAGCTTAAGGCTAGATTGGCACCTAGAACTGCACAGTTTACAAGCTCATAGCTAGATTTTGTACCAAGATTGTGCAATTTTGATCCTCATGTTGGCCTTCCTACCAAGATTGCGCAGTTTTTGGATGCAATCCAAATAATGATGCAAGGTTAAGTCAAGAGTTAGCTTGTGTTTGAAAGATATTGAACAGAGGTAAACTTCATCACAAGCACAACACGAAAAGATAAGTCTTGACCAAAACATGAACACTTAACGATAGTAAGAGTTAAGCTCCTATGGACAGAAGGGAAGGCTCCAAAATCAAAGCATGGGAAAAATTTTGGAGGGTGGTTGTAGCAACTACAACACTTGATGACACATTGGTAGAACTCCAACTCTTTGTATGGGTATTTTCTCATGCAAAACATGTCTAACTCTTCAGGAAGACTTTTTTATTTAATTTATTACCATAGCTTATTTACTTACCTTGAGTTAAAGATGCAATCCCTCCCAATCTCTTCATCGGCGACACACTTAACCAAGCCAAGTCTAACTGTATTTTTTCGATAGGGGATGAGGAGTATATATATATACAAGAAAAATGCTTGTCAGAGTCTTAGTTTTCATCTCTTGTGTTACTTTGATATCAGTGGTGCTGAGAGTATCCCGACAGAGTAAATTCAGGGACACAAACATTGCTCCACTGCCAATGAGCCTGGATAGTACCCCGAAAAAATTGCTTGCTTCACCTTCTTGTGCAAGAATATTTTCTCTTCTTTCGCCATTTATTTTATTTTTTCATTTTTTTAATAGACTTGTGCATGGGAACTTATTAATTTCATGGGGCAGAAGAGGTATCCTGACATATTGAGAGTAGGATAGGTTGTTCATTCAGAGAAGGATATTTATATACCTCTGACGTACTTGTTAAATTTTCCTCCCCTCCTTACTCTACTTGACTTAGTTGATAAGGAATAACCGAAAATTAAAAGACCAATTAGAGTAGCTGGTGCTAGTTTTAGATTCAAGCATCATGATTCCACTCCATTTTCCTTTGATAAAGAACATATTTTCCATCATAGTATCATCGACTAAAAGATGCAAGATTCACGCAAAGAGAGGGAATAAATAGATAACCAAGCATTGAAAATGACACAACTTCATCTTGAGCTTTACCATGCTTTCTTTGGAAACCAAACATGGTCTCATACAAAAGCTATCCTACTCCTGGAAATAAAATGAAAGAAAGGAGCAATGTGTAAAGTAAATGAGAACAAAAAAGAACAAAGAAAATGAAAACTAATACTCCTACTCCTAATATAATAAGTAAGAGGCTAGACTTACGTAAAAAGAAACTTCCAATGCAACCACCAACACATTGGTTGGTCTATATCGATGAGGGAATGCATATCAAGAAAGATATTTAAGCATAATAGAAAACAAGAAATATATAATGATGCATACCATAACATTCGAAGTTTGAAAATGCGCGCCGAAAAATATAAAAGAAAAGTGCATGCAAAGAATTCTACACATGCATTATGATGTTCAAACACACAACGACTGAAAGATACATAAGAGAAAAAATTGGAACTTTGAAACTGGGTGAGCATAAAGAAAGAAGAAAAAATTCATTTCACAACAGAGCTTTCTAGCTACGACTCCTCCAATGACTGAGTGATAGGGTCATGCAAAACAGATGGAGGATATGAAAATTGTGAAATAGATCAATTTTTAATTTTTCTAGCAGAGTGATGAGGATCCTTGAAAGATACAACATTGTTTTGATTATAATTGCAACTGGCCTCAAGACTATGAAAACTTGACATAACCTTCAGCTCAAGTTGAAGTGCCTCGACAACTTGGGGAAGTCCCAAGTAATCAGAATGTAGATCATTAAATACTGGTGACTTAAAAATATTGACAACGGAAAAATCATAGTAGTGACTGGATGAATCAGTGAATAGATCGCAACAACCACGATTATAAAGTTCAAGATAAAAAATAGAGGCATCCTAATGATATGATGAATCGTAAAGAGGGGATTATTGAAAACAATATTTTTCACCCTCTATTTCTTCAGAATGATGAGATGATGGATTGGAGAGACCAAGAAGAGAATATTTTCCCTCTCCACATTCGGATGTAAAACTAACATTCCACGAGTTCCAAGTGTGATAAAAAATAACATCATCGGAAACTGATTCTTCGCAAGATTCAACAGGAATGAAAAAATCATGGAAATTGTCAGGATAATGAGGGAGAGGTGCGAAATGAGAAAAATCAACCTTCATCGCAGATTATTTTTATAAATAGAAACCCACACATAGTCATCGTAAATGATATCGCAGGTTTTCTTCTCAACAGTAAATCCATCATGAATTTAATCCTCATGAACATAAAAATAAAAGGTTGAAATAGGTGAACGTAACAACTCAGATTCAGGAGGACCAAAGGAACCAATGGATGATGAACGAGGAGATAAAAGATCATCACAAACATCATATTCTTAGTCCAAACTTGTGTTGAAATTCTGAGTATGTGCGGTGGAAGAAGATGGTGGTAAATCAACGTATGGACTCTAAGGTTCTCCCACCACAACCTGCGAAAATGGAGATATTGGATGAGGAGAAGAGAAAGATTCACTCGGAAAAACAACTTCGTTCGTCACAGATTTACAATCTCCATAACCAAGGCATGTTGGAAATTCTCATCCTCCCATGTGGAATATTCAGTGGGTAAGTTCTTCTTCTTGATGAGATAATTTGAAATTCATCGATTTCTTAGCTGTCGAGTTCATTTTTTCATGATTGCTTCATTTTCCAATATGATTTTTCCTTCCTCATCAAGTTCTGGCAATATTGTTTGAACTGGAATTTTTTCACCTATAGCCTTCCTTCAGCATGAAGCATGGAAAACTAGGTGCACTTGGGAAGAAGCAGGAAGCTCCAATTTGTATGCCATAGTACCAATCTTTTGCAACACCTTGTAAGGACCATAGTAATTTGGAGAAAATTTATTATCCTTCTTAGCTTGCTTAAGGGACATTTTTTTGTATGGTTGTAGCCGTAAAAAGACCCAATCTGTCTCCTACATAAAAACTTCCCTCCCTGCGATGTTGATTTGCCCGTTGTTTCATTTGATTTTGTGCCAAATTTAGGTTATCCTTTAAAAGTTGGATAACTTGTTGTTGATGCTCGATGTGATATTCCATTGCTTGAACCTTAGAATTTTCTCTTAAAGATGATGTTATGGACGGTGGATGATATCCATAGAGTGCCATAAAAGGGGTCATTTTTGCTGGAGTATGGAAGGAAGTGTTATACCACCATTCAACCAAAGGTAACCACTTGACCCATTGTGTTTGTTTATCAGATACAAAACAACGAAGATATCCTTCCAAAAATTTGTTCACTATCTCAGTTTTCACATTGGATTGAGGACGATAAGATGAGCTATGAGCTAGTTGAGTACCCAAACAAGAAAATTATTCCGTTCAAAAATTTCCAGTGAAAATAAGATCTTTGTCACTTACAATAATCTTTGTGTTTCCATGTAGCTTTTGAATTGTTTCCATAAATGCAGTAGAAACTGTACTTGCTTTAAATGGATGAGATAATACAAAAAAGTGTGCATACTTGGTAATTATATCAACTACCACCATGTTGACACTCTTTCCTTCAGACTTAGGTAAACCTGTGAAAAAATCCATTGAAAGCTCCTCCCAACATTGACTTAGAATGGATAAAGGTTGTAGTAGACCCGGGGTCTTAATTGTCTCAAATTTATTTTGCTAGAAAACCAAACATTTCTCCACGGGCTTTTGAATATAAGATTTAAGGCCATCCCAAAAAAATTATTTCTTCACCCTGTGGTAAGTTTTTAAAAATCTTGAGTGTCCTCTTGAGGAAGAGGTGTGCAATTCCAAAAGAATCTTTTGTTTTAGTTGGGAATTCTTACAAAGATATAAGCGATCTTTGTACCATAAGGAATACTTTTTCCAACTAAATGTATCAGATGTGCTGGGATATTGCTGCAACTTTTGAATGAGTGTCCACACTTCTTCATCATTTTTCTATTTCTCCCTTGCTCCAGTTATCCAGTCTGGTTGGATAATAGAAATGGCACAAAGCAATGCTTCCACCTCCTCATCCTTTCTTGAGAGTGCATCTGCAACAACATTTAGCTTCCCTTTTTTATAGATGATTTCAAAGTCATAAGCCAACATCTTTGTGACCCATTTTTGCTACTCTTGTAAAGATAGTATTTGTTCTAAAATGATCTAAAGATAAAGTTTGAGCTAAAAATTGAAAGTGCTCAAAATTTCTTCAAACCTAAATGAACGGAGAGAGTTCATTGCCAGGATTCCAACGCAACTCGTTTCATCAAATTTCGAGTTTGTATGACTGAGTTATCGTCTGCTGTTCATTTTCCAAAACAGGCAAAAAAATGAGCAGAACAGGTACAATGTTGATGTGGAAGGTACAATTAGCATTTGCAGGAATATCCTCTAGAAACAACCAATGAGACTGTGCCAAGTGGCATCACTAGATTCACTGATGATGACTAGGAAGTGAATTTTTTTTATTCATAAGTCTAAGTGGAATTTTATTAAATTGGAATTTTATTTTATATGGTGGCCAATGGGGAAGGGCCACATGGCATGCCACGTACCCCCCCTGGCAGGACAGGTTGGAAGGTCGAATTATCAGTTATATTAAGGTTTGGAACATTGGGTTACAAGGTGGCATATTAACATATACATATACATACATACATACATACATACATACATACATATATATATATATATATATATATATATATATATATATATATATATATATATATATATATATATATTTCAATATATATTATATCCTAAAGTTGAAACCTACCTTTAGGCGGTTTTTACTATCTTTGGAGGAGTCGCTACCCAAACTTGGAGAAGGGGAAGATATGGAAGATTTGACAAGTTGGCGGAAAGGAATTTTTTATGTGTTGGGAGAAAAATTATATGGTGAGGTCGGGGCTCGAACCCCTAACCTCCCGCTTGCCATATGCACGCTCGACCATCTCTCCTACGGGGTAGTTCTTACCCATACCATCTTCCTCATATATTTTAATTGTAACTGCCTGACCCTTGGGAGTTGGAGGGGGCCATCGCCCTCCCCATGTGACCATAAGCGTGCAAATGAGAGCTAGTTCAAACCCAAAACCAACGGAAATTAATCACTTTTAATTAATGTTTAAACTGTGGCTTAATGATGTTAAGACGTCATTAGCGTGTAAAGCACGGTTAAACATTAAACCTATCTTATCTGCCGCTAATCATGTTTAATGGTTAATTAACTCGAAATTTAGACTAGCGGAATTTTCGGAGGCAACGCCAAAATTGGCAGATTTTTCAAAATTAGAATTTAACTGGCAGTTTCTCTAGTTTTGGAGGAGAAATTGGGGCAAAGTTGGTTTTGGTCATAGATCACTCAATTTTTGACCAAACTAAGCTCAGTAAAAGTCATTTCTGGCTAATTTTCATGATAGGAACTCAATGAAGTAGGTTGTAGAGGCAGAAAAGCCAATCTACAAGTGTTTTAGTACATTTGAATATTTTTGAAGGCCAGGGCCACCAGGTGTTGGGGTCATTGCGAAAGCATCCAGAGTCCAAATTCAATAAAAAAAATAGTCATTTTTGGGAGATTATGATGTTATAAACTCAGTGGAATATGTTCCAAGAGGTTCTGAAGCTTGTAACAATAATTTGAGCACACTTGAAGCTAATACAAAGGTCACACTATGAAGCTCGACTAAGGAGATGTAGCCCAGGAGGGGTGAACTCCTTTATCAAAATTCTCTGTGTTAAGCTCTGTTATATGTGCTTGTTGTGTTTACTATTTCTTCTATTCTGTCATTTAAAATTATGTTTTTTAAGCTTATGAAAAACTCATAATTTCACTAAGTACACTGTTTTCCAATCACATGCTCTTAATCAAACTCATGAAGGATAAGTAAAACAATGCAAAGAAAAGTTTATATCTAAAATGAAACTAGCACAACATTAACTAGAAAGTAATTTCAGATCAAGTTGGTATTAGAGCACAAGGTTTCTTGCTTTTTTTACTTGAAGAGTTTTTAATAGTGCAAATTATTGATGCTTACAAGATTGAGATTGCAGAGAGGAGAAGGGAAGCTACTGCTAGCTAGTCCAGAAGTTAGGACAAGAAGGAAGAAGGTTGAGATAGCATCATCCTTACCTACAGGACCACTCAAGGCAACACTTGAAGCACAATAGGAATTAATTTTACAAGAGGCTGAAGTGGTTGAAGAGATACAAGTTGCAAAGATAGAGCTTGAGTCCACAACCAAAATGTGAGGCCATTAAGGATCTCATGAACATTTTGAGGAAATGGATGTCAAGAAAGAGTTCAAAGAAATGCAAAGGATGGTGAAACTTATGTATGAAGCTTTTATGGAAAAGTAAACTGGAGAAGTTTCAAAACACCCTCATAGAGAAGAATCTTCAAACAGTAAAAAGGAGGAAGTGAGGAGCTTGAAATCTAGTGGTGGGAAACCACCTCCTTCTCCTCCACCACCATCATCATCATCATCCTCATCAACATCTTCATCTTCCAAATCCACTACAAAAAATCATACCCATACTCATTCCAAGATCCCAAAAGGTAAGACTCCGTTACTCAAGTTGGACATCAAATTTAAACTTCCTACATACAATGGCAAAGTTAATGTTGAAAAAATTGATAATTGGATTCGTCAATTAGAATTTTACTGTAGAATTCAAAATCTGCAAGAAGACGATATTAAAATCCAATTGGCTTCATTAAGGCTAGAAGGAGCAACATTAGTTTGGTGGAAGGCAAAGACACAAGAGGAAATGTGCATCCATGGTAACATTTCCATTTCTTGGGTCGAATTCATTTCTTCCATTAAAAGACAATTATATCCATTAGCTTATATGCAGAAAGAAATAATGAGTTGGAAAAACTTTAGACAGCTAAAAGGTCAAAGTTTCCAAGAGTATACACAAGAGTTTAGGAAAAGGGCTTTATTACTTGGAGTAGACTTAAATTCACAAGACACACTCTTGAAGTATATAGGAGGTCTACATTCCTACTTAAAACACACTATTCTCATGTTTTACCCAAATAACTTAGATTAAGTATGTGTGCAAGCCACACATCTTGAAGCAAGGGGTAAAATCATTTCTGAAGAGGGTAGTAGGAAGAAGCCATTCAAGGGTGAGGGAAAAGAGAAAGAGGAAAATGGAATGGAAAGAAGAATGCAAGTGTGAAGCAATATGGGGAAAAAATAACATGCAAACATTGTTCCAAAGAGGGGCATGATGAAGCTCACTGTTGGAAACTACATCCCGAACTAAGACCAAAGAAACCAAATAACAAAGGGAAACAAAAGATGACTGCCACCACACGAAAAGATCTTGGATCTGATTAAAGAGATAAAACCAAGATAGTTTCCATGGTTAACAAAGGAAAGGAAGAAATTGCAAGTTCTAGTACTTCAAATAGTCATAATAACACTTCAAATGAAGATACAAGGATAAAATTATTCCATGTTATAGTAATTTCTAATCATACAAAGATGGATAACTTATTTGATACAAGGTCACAAGAAAACTTGATTTTAGAAGACCTAGTTAAAAAAATGTACCTTGAAACTGTACCTCATCATAAGCCATACCCTTTGGGTTGGATAGTTAACAATGCAAATTTACAGGTGACAAGGAAATGTATTTTCAGATTTTCTATTACTGCAAACTCTGTTGATGAAGTTGAGTTAGATGTTGTACCACTTGATATTTCGGGGATTATCTTGGGTAGTCCATATTTGTATGACAGGAAAGTGGTATTTTAACTTCATGAGAACACATATCGTTTGATCAAATATGGAGTGGAGTATATTGTGAGAGCTCATCGCAATAAACTGAATATCTCTTTAGTTAATGCAGGGCAAATGAAGAGGTTAGTAAATGCAAGTAAACATTTTGTGCTTCTTATGATCAGGAAAACAGAATATGTTAACTATGAATCTTTTGAAGGATGTGATGAAAAATTGAAATCTGATTTTTTTGATGTGGTAAGTCAGCATGGTGAGATGTTTCAAGAACCAAAGGGGTTGCCACCCAAGAGGGGAATTCAACATGAGATTCAGCTGCAACAGGATGTTCCACTTCCGAATATTGGTATGTATCGCATGTCAATCATGGAAAGTTTGAAAATCAAGAAGAAAATCCAAGATTTTCTGAATAAAGGTATCATACGCCCTTCTACTTTGCCATGTGGTTCTCCAATATTTTTGGTTCCAAAGAAGGACGGGACTTGGTGCATGTGTATCAATTTCCGTACACTGAAAAAAATCACGGTAAATAATCTGTACCCACTTACAGGCTTTGATGATTTTCTTGATCATTTAAAGCATGCAAAGTATTTCACTAAGTTAGATTTGAGAAGTGGTTATCATCAAGTTAGGATAGTTGAAGAAGACATTTGGAAAACTGCTTTCAAGTCTAGACAAAGATTGCATGAGTGGTTAGTTATGCCATTTTTCTTAACAAATGCACCAACTACTTTTATGAGAGTGATGAATGATGTACTTAGACCATTTATAGATGAATTTTTCATTGTTTACTTAGATTACATACTCATATTCAACAAATCAAGAGAAGAACATGCCATGCTTGTGAACAAGGTACTTGATGTTTTGAGAAAAGAGAAATTGTTTCTTAAGATGTCAAAGTGTGAATTTGGTAAGATTTCATTGGTATATTTGGGACACATAGTTTGAGGAGGTGACTTGAAGATTGATCCTTCCAAATTTGAGGTCATTTTGAATTTTCCCAAGCCCAATACAATTACCGAGGTAAAAATATTTTTAGAGGCAGCACAATATTGGAGGAAATTTATTGCTAATTGTTCTTCCATTGCAGCACCGTTACATGCATTGAAAAGCATAAATAAAGTCTTCCATTGGGTAGATTTGCAGCAGAAATCATTTGATGCTTTAAAGAAAAACATAATTTCGGCACCGGTACTAGCAATTCCAGATATAAGACAACCATTTGAGATCCAAACAGATGCAAGTGATTATGCTATGGGAGAAGTGCTCATGCAACATGGTAAGCTTATCCCATTTCATTCTGAAACTTTTAATGGAGCTGTGACAAAATATCCTATATATGATAAAGAGTTATATGCATTGGTACAAAGTGTAAAGAAATGGAAGCATTACTTGATGGGAAAAGAGACCATTATCCATATCGACCATCAGTCATTGCAGTATTTACAATCACAGTCCAAATTGCAGCAATCAAGAAATTTTAGGTGGATGGGTTTTCTATAACAATTTCACTTGGTTATCAGGTACAAGAAAGGAATCTACAATAAGGTAGCTGATATGCTCTCTAGGCCTATCGTAAATTCAACTATTATTCTCAAGCACAATTCTATAATGCATGAGAGTTACATTGAAGAATATGTGAAGGATAGTGATTTTCAAGATGTGTATGAGAACTTGAGTAGAGGAAACCAAAGTGAAGAGTTAGATTATCATGTGCATAATAGTTTGTTGTATCACTTGTGAAGGTTATGTATACCATAGGGAGAAAGAAACAATATCATAAGGGAGGCACACACATCATTGATTGTAGGACATTTCGGTGTAGGCAAGACAGTAGCACATCTGCAAAGGTATTGTTATTGGCCACACATGAATGAAAGTGTTTCTCATTTTATTAGAGGATATTATTTATGTGCAACAAGTAAGCCTATCAATAGGAAGCTTGGTTTGTACACACCACTTCCAGTTCCTTCTCATCCTTGGGAGAGCATCTCAATGGATTTTGTAGGAGGCCTTCCTATGTCAAGGAAAGGTCATGATTATTTGTATGTTGTGGTAGATAGGTTCAGCAAAATGTGCATTTTGATGGCATGTAAGAAAAATATTACAGCTGAACAAACCGCTAATATTTTCTTTCAAAATGTATGGATCCATTTTGGTCTTCCTACTTCTATTGTAAGTGATCAATATTCTCAATTTGTTGGGATTTTTTGGTCAAAATTATGGGACATGATTGATACAAATTTGAAGAAGAGTATAAAATTTCACCCACAAATAGATGGTCAAGCAGAGGTGGTAAATAGGACTTTATTTCATCTTCTAAGAGGCTATTGCACCAAGCATCCCAAATTGTGGGATAAACAGTTACACTACATACATCATGCATACAACTGGGTAAAGCATTATTCCACAAATACATCGCCATTTGAGGCATGTTTTGGTTACTTGCCAAGATCGCCATTGGACTTTATCTTTGAGAAAGATGTTGATATAGATGGACATAGTGACATAGATAAAGCAAGAAAGTTCATTGAGAAAATTCATTTGGTACATCACACAGTGCAAGAGAAACTTGAGAAGAGTCAAAGAAGCTACAAGGCAAGGCATGAAAAACATCGGGTTGATCACAAATTCCAAGTTGGAGATGAAGTTTGGTTGTACATAAGAAAATAAATATTGAAAGGGGAAGGTAAAAATATCAAACCAATCCATTATGGTCCATTTAAAATTCTGGAAAAGATTGGTACAAATGCATTCAAGCTAGATTTTCCTCCTTATATGCAAATCTATTCTGTCGTTAATGTTGAGAATTTGAGATTGTTTGAGCCTCCTTTGATTGATGATCACAGAGAGCATGCTCAGCTGCCATCAATAGATGATTTATCACCAAAATATCTTGATGAACTTCAACAAGATCTCATACTTGACAGAAGAATAAAAAATTCAAGAAGAGGGAATATTGAATACCTTAGAGTTGGACTTAAAGGTCAACATACATCAAAGGAAAAATGGTTGGAGATTGGAAAAGTGAGGGAGCTGTACCATCACTTGCTGAACAATTGATAATATCTTTTGCGGTCCAAAAGGCTTCTAGTGGGAAGGAATGATCTAAAGCTCAAGTTTTAGCTAAAAATTTAAAGTGCTAAAAATTGCTTCAAACCTAAATGACTGGATAGAGTTCGTCGCCAGGATTCTGGCGCAACTCGTTTCATCAAAATCTGAGTTCGTATGACTGAGGTATCATCTGTTGTTCGTTTTCCAAAACATGCAAAAAAAATGAACAGAACAGGTACAGTGCTGATGTGGAAGGTAAAGTCAACATTTATAGGAATATCCTCCAGAAACAACGAATAACACTGTTCCATGTGGCATCACCAGATGCCCCAATGATGACTAGGAAGTGAATTTTTTTTATTCCTAAGTCTAAGTGGAGTTTTATTAAATTGGAATTTTATTTTATATGGTGGCCAATGGGGAAGGGCCACGTGGCATGCCACGTACCCCCCCTGGCAGGATAGGTTGTAAGGTTGAATTATCAGTTATATTAAGGTTTGGAACATTTGGTTACAAGGTGGCATATTAACATATATATATGACATATATATTTCAATACATATTATATCCTAAAGTTGAAACCCACCTTTCGGTGGTCTTTACTATCTTTGGAGGAGTCGCTACCCAAACTTGGAGAAGGGGTAGATATGGCGAATTTGAAAAATTGGCGGAAAGGACTTCTTTATGCGTTGGAGAAAAATTATTTGGCGGGGTTGGGGCTCGAACCCCTAACCTCTTACCTGCCATATGTGCACTCTACGATATATCTTACAGGGTAGTTCTTACCCATACCATCTTCCACATCTATTTGAATTGTAACTGCCCGACCATTGGGGGTTGGTGGGGGCCAACCCCCCCCCCCCCCCATGTGAGCAGAAGTGTGCGACCGAGAGCTATTTCAAACCAAAACTAGCGGAAATGTATAAGGTGCATTGGTAAGGACAACAGGCATGAAAAAAAAATCATAATGACACTCATGAGTTCAAAATTTTGTTTTTGGAAAATCTTCAATCTTCATTCTAATTTGATGATATCCTGAACAGAGATAAAAATTGTTAAAATAAATTGCTCCATGTAATTCATCCAATAATTCATCAATCATAGGAATGTGAACTTTATCTTTAATACTGAGCTTATTGAGCTCCCTATAATTTGTACACATGTGCCGTGATCCATCCTTCTTGTGCACCAATACTACTGGAGCAAAGAAAGAACTTTAACTAGGTTGAATTATACCATCCTCTAACATTTCTACAATCATACATTCAATTTTTCTCTTTTGGACATAAGGAAATCTGTAAGGCCTGATGTTTGGAGGAACACTTCCTGGAATCAAATGAATAGCATGATCATTATCATGAATAGGTGGGAGTCCTTTGGGACTTTTAAACACCTTGGAATGATTGTCCAAGACTTTTTGGAGATATGGAGAAATATATGATTTTGATGTTGAAACTTCTAGTGAGCATAATTGTGCAATTATGCCTCGTTGTGATTTCTTCAGAAGCTTTGTCATGACATTAGAGCTTATTATATTTCCTGGCTTCCCTGCGATACCCTGTAATTTAACTTCCTTTCCTTCCGAAAAAAAAAATTGAATAAAAGTTCTTGAAAATTAAAATCTACCGTTCCCAAAGATTGTAGCCATTGTACTCCTAATACAACATCATCACCTCCCATTGGAATGGAAAGAATTGGAATATTCAATACATATTCCCCCATGGTTAAATTGATATTATGGCACTTTCTAGATCAATTTATAGTTCTTCCATTTGCAACCATCACTTGACACTCTGGTGCTGGGTATAAGAAGCAATTCATTTCATTGGCTACCTTAAAATGAATAAAATTATGGGTACTACCCAAATCAATCAACACTATTACATTTTTATTCTTGATATGTCCTTATATATTGAGAGTTTGAGGAGTGGTAATTCCTACCAATGTATTATAGGATATGGTCAGACTCATTTATTCTTTCTCTAGGGTTGATTCTTGGTGTATATCCTCTTCTTTTGAAGTTTCTTGTTCATTTTCTTCCTCCACTTCACAATATATGTAAAATAATTTCTTCTCGGCACACTTATGACCTTTAGTGTATTTTCTATCACAACTGTAACAAAGCCCTTTTGCTCTTTTTTCTTCCAATTTTTGTGGTGTCAACCTTGTAGGTTGTGGAAGTATAGGAGTACTTGTCAGTGTCAGTCTTTGCATACTTCCACTAGGGATCAAAAGACATTTTCATGTGCATCTTGGGTGTATCATATTGAATAAAATTTTCATCATTCCATTAGGTCACGATTTAAAATTATTCCACTGGTGGCTGTCCTTGTCAAATAGACTTTTTCTCCCTCCAAGATTCATATTGCTGACTCATTCCCATGTCCCTTTGAGCATAAGAAACCTATGAAAATGATCTATTTTACTTGAAAATATTTTAAGTCAAAATCTCATTCAAAATGAGGTCAAAAGCAGTCTCATTAGGTCATTATGGTTTTGCATTTTTCAAGGTCACTCCTTCATTCTAATGAGGTCAACACATATATAAGAGGTATTGAACAAGATCATCATGATGGTTTCATTTTAATTCAAAGGTTGTAGTTTCAGTTTCAGGACTTTTTATCAAAATTATATTTTGATAAAAAAATCATTTATGTAATTTATTTTATTTTTTCAAATGTAATTTTATGCTACTATATGTAATAATTTGATCCTAAGCTGTCAAAGCTATTATGTCAAGCCTCAGTGAGAAAATGAAAAAGCCAACTCCATGACTTCAACAACCTGCAGTGTAAAAAGTGTCTAAAAGTATCAATGATAAAAGAAGAAGACTTAAAACATTAGAAAAGTGGGTATTCAAAGTTAAATCAAAATCCACTTGGCTATAAAAGCTCATCAAACATTTCAAACAAACCATTTTTTCCTCCTAAAATATCATAAGCATTCAGCAAAGGAAACGTTTGTGAGTTTTTGAGCGAAATTCTGCTAAGTTTCTTGGCGTTGCGCGTTCAGTGCTTTGCACAACACGTTTGCACCTTGGCGCTACGCCCTTGCCCGAAATCTTCAATGCAATTTGTGAAGGCACTGTGTGTTTGCAGAAGCGCTGTGCGCTTACCACTGGCACTGCGCGCCTAGCCAAGGAAAGTTGCTGAGTGATCTAGCAACTCAAACAAGTTCAAATATCTTCCAAATTTCTCCTAATTCCTCCAAGAAGCCCTAAAAACAGTAAGTACATGTTTTAAACTTGCTTTTAGGATATTTGGTAATTCTTAAATAAATTGAAATGGAAACCCTAATTACAAGTTTATGATCACTGTTTTTACCTTTATTTCATCCTCCTAAAAGAAATATCAGTCATAAACAGGGTAATTACATTGATTTAGGGTTTTCATTCATCTATTTTGTCCCTACATACATTCCTTGTCACTCATTCCCTTCACCTTTCAAGCTAGTCATCTCACCCCCTTCCCCTCATTCATTTCACTTTCACCCTAGGGTTTCCAAATCAGCAGTTGAAGATGTCAGAGGAAGAAGTTAGTGGCATTGTTGGTGAGGAACAAATGCCAAGGAGAAATGAACATAAGGGAGGGAAAATAAACATATTTGAACCCATCACCACAAAGGAACTCATGACCTCTCCTCTCACTATTTCTTGCTTTAAAAATGTTTGCTGCTTTGAGTTCAATGAGTGAGTGCAGCATTTCCAAAATTACCCGGAGTTAACAAGACTTATCTTCATTAATCTACATGATAAGTAGGTCAATCTTGCTAGTGTTGCTTTTGAGATGTCCACCAATGCCATTGCAGTTGTTACATGGATACCTAGTGTGGGAGTGAGGTGGTTTAAACAAGCAAACCTGGATATGAGTTATTTTGAACCATACCTCAAACCCAGGTATAAAGATCACAACAAGTCCATTTTCCCTTTTTATCATCTCCTTGACTGGTATGTGCCCATGATGAGGATATTAATGAAATACTTCACTTGTGAGGGAAGGTTTTTCTGCCTCTACTCATACCATATCCATCTTCTTATGCATTTCACTAGAGTTAGAATGCTACACATACCATACTATATTTTTCGTAGAATTGACAAGATGGCTTACATTGTGAAAAAGAGGAATTACAATCAGCAAATGCAGAGCCTTTTTCATCATTCACTCATCAAAATGGTGGTCATGCATCATCTTCAATAGAAAAACATTGCATTCATTGCAAATGAGGTTTTCACTACTCCACCTATTCATCATGACCAGGATATTCCTTCATCATCTCATCCTCCCGTATCCACTTTTCCATCACATCCCTCTACTCATACATCACCACCCACTCATATCCATTCACCTCATGTTGATCCTACCTCATCACCTTTCTACAACCCTTCACCATCACATCATGATGACAGAGCATCAAGTAGCGAAAGGGACATTGAGGAAGCTTGCACCAAATTGACTGATATTGAGCCATTTTCCTTGACATATCAGAGAGGCCACAGGCATGTGTTTGATTCACATGGTGTGAAAGGGGCCATGCCTTCATCATCAGCAAAATAGGTAGACAAGGGAAAGGAAAAGGTTATAGAGTCTATCACTGTTGAGGAGGAGGACAAACACGAAACTGAGCAGGAGTTTCAATTGATTGAGCTTGATGATGAGGATGAGGTTAGAATCACTAATGCATTGATCAGAGGCAAGGATGCAAAGATTAGTGAGATTCAAGCTAATCTTGGTAGAGCAAGGAATGTGATTGACTTTCTTGAGCTAGAGAATCAACAACTAAAGACAACCCAAACCATCAGCGAGGTTAGGGAAATCAGAGCTCAGAGAGAGGCTGGAAAGGCCAAGGCCTTGCTGGATAAGACCTTGGGCAGATTTTACGATAGTGATGATGAGGAAGATCAACTTCCTACACAGAGACCGAGGACCATTGAAATGAAGAGGGCTTTAGCCTGGGAAAGGAAGAAAGAGGCTGAATTGGCAGAGCAGCTCACTCCAAGTGAGCTGTTTGCCATTGATATTAGTGAAGATAGAGAGTTTGGATTGAGAGAGCCAATTTTCATCTAGAGAGCTTGTTAGAGAAAGCCAAGAAGGACACTGATATTCCGAGGAAGATGGCGAAGCACTATGCCATGAGAAACAAGATTGCAAGGACCAAGTTCAGACGTTCCCATGCAAAGATTCAGGCTTTGACTGAGTAAAAGGAGACAAAGAAGTTGAATATTTTTTCTGAGGTGTCCCTCTAGGCCTTCAACCCTTGATCAGCAAGAAAATTCCAAATTTTGGCACTTTTGTGCAAATTTTTATTTTTGGGATAGTTTAACATGCAGAAAATGTGCTAAACGGGCAACGCCACTCGCGGTGCGCTCTTTTTTGGGCCATCCAAATGGAAAGTGGTTAGCATATTCATGTTCCTAGTGATGAGTACATCAACCTTAGAAATTTTTAGGAGATTTGGAGAAAAACTGGTACCTCAAAAAGGCCAAAAACCATCAAAAAATCATGTTTCTGCCCTATTTTTGGCCTTGGCATTGTGCGTTTACCAGTCTTGGGAGAACATTGTTTTGAAAGGGCATATGGACACCATTTGCGAAAGTGAAAGTATATCTGGTAGACTCAACGAGCTTTCCAATGAGCTATCATGGAGCTCATTTGGACATCGGGAAGGCCTCCAAAAGTTGGGTGCAAGATAGGTCATTTTTTCTGTCATGGCGCTGCACGTTTACCAAAGAATTGGCAATTCTCATTGTTTTGAACATTTTTGACTTTTTGAGTTTTTGATTGGGTAAATGTGAAAATTACTGATGTAAATGGTCAAGATGAATGTAAATATCATTTCTTTCACTTTTATCTAAGGTAGATGCATCAGATAAGTCTACTAGGAGGTCAAATGAATCAGTTTCCTCTCTTTTAGAGGCAAATTGTTGAGTTTTCCTAGTCTTTAGATTCTTGTTTGGGAGTAGGTGAAACAACTCCTCCTCTCATGGATTTGACTCCCTGAGGCTAGGGAGAGTGGCTTGAAGTCTATTTTATGTATTTTTTCAGTCATTTTTTGAGGTTAAAGTCACTTGGAGCTTTGGCATATCAAGAGACATCTTTGTATATCAGTTTGGCTTGGACATTAATAGAAATTTGCAGCTATTTTCTCGGGATCCATGTGGTATGAGTTTTAGAAATTTTTTCCTCTCTGTTATCAATTTGTTTGAATGTATTGTTGATTCATAAACCATTTCATGTCTATAATATACTAGATTTCAAGTTTGAAAGGCAGAAACCATATGTATTTATGCTCTATTTTGGAAAATTTGGTATAAAGTGTTCATTCTCTTCAGTTTAGGGAAAATAAATTTCATATGCTTTCCCTAGATCCTCACTATTATATTCATCTCATTTAATTCAATTTGAATGTATAAACCTTTTACCTACCTTGCCCCTTGAAACCCCTGTAGATTTTGACCTAATCTCCTTGCCTTAGCTGTTTGGCTCCTCCTGATCCAACAAACCCTAAAATCAAAATCAAAACCCCCTGTACTCCTTAGCTAGCCTAAAATCCTTTCATCCAACCTTCTTGGCTGTGATTCTATCGAGATATCCCTCTCTGACTTGGTAGGGATAGATACCAATTCCAAAGTTTGGTTGGAGGTTACCTCGGGATTGCCTCTGATTGGATTTCAAATTTGGTGCCGGTAAGGAAAAAGACCGGAGAGATAAGATTATGCATAGATTTTTGGAATTTGAATAAGGTATATTTAAAGGATAATTACTCCTTTCCCAAGATGGAACATGTTCTGAAAAGGGTAGTCGGAGCATCACGGATGTCACTACTTGATGGATATTCAGGTTATAATCAGATTTTGGTACATGAAGAAGACCAAGGTAAGACTGCTTTCACAACACCTTGGGGAACCTTTCAGTATGTTAAAATTCCATTCGGACTTAAGAATGCATGGGTTAATTTTCAGTGGGCGATGGATATATCCTTTGCTAATGAAAATGATGTTTTCTGAGTAGTGTATCTAGATGATTTAAAAATATTTTCTTGTTCTGATGATCATCATTTGTATCATTTGAGGATTATTTTTCAGAAATGCAAGGAGTTCGGGATTTCTTTAAATCCAAAGAAGCGTTTTTTTTCCATGGATGAAGGAAAAATTCTTGGTCACATAATTTCCAAAGATGGCATTCGCATTGATCCTTCCATAGTCGAAGCCATTCAGAAGATAGACTTTCCACGGAACAAAAAATAGATTCATGCTTTTAATGGTAAGATGAACTTTTTACGCAGATTTGTTCCGAATTTAGTTGAGCATTTGAGAGAAATGACTAATATGTTGAAAAATGATAGCAATGTAAAATGGACCACTGATGCTATGAATTATTTCAACCTGGTAAAGCTTTATTTAAGAAAAACCCCTATTTTGATTAGTCCAGATTATACGACTAAATTCATATTATTTTCATTTGCATCCGAGCATACTTTGGCTGCAGTTTTAATGCAAAAGAGAGACCAGGTTGAACATCCTATTGCCTTCCTTAGTCAAGCCATTCGAGATGTTGCTCTTCGCTATAACATTATTGAGAAGCAAGCTTTAGCTCTAATCAAATATTTGAAAGATTTCCGGATCTATATTCTCCATTCACATACTATTGCCTATGTTCCAAATGCAACGGTGAAAGATATTCTCACACAGACTGATCCTGAAGGTCGAAGATTTAGGTTGATAGCAACTATGCTTGAACATGATCTTGATATTAGGCCTACCAAACTGATCAAGGGACAAGGGTTAGCTAAGCTTATGGCCGAATCTAGCTTGCATGCTTTAGATATAAACCTTATTGCAGCAATGTCAGAAGATGGTGAAGATGGAACTTTAATATAGGTATCAGAAATGTTTCTTACTTCACCATGGTATTATGATATAGTATATGTTCTTCAACACTTGTGTCATCCTCCTATAATGTCAAAAAGTCAGGGTAGGTCTTTGAAATTGAAATCTGCTAAATACTGCATTCTAGGAAGTGCCCTTTATTGGAAAGATCCGGGAGGTGTTCTTTTGAATTGTCTGGTTGGAGATGAAGCTAAACATGTAATGAATGACTTTCATAAGGGAGATTGTGGAGGTCATTTGTTTTGGAAAACAATATCTAACAAAGTGTTGAGAGCAGGGTATTATTGGCCAACTTTATTTTCTGATTTGTACAAAAGAATGTCAGGTTTTTCAGGGAAAAAGGAAGCTCCTTCCTCTTCCACTGAAGCCTATAGTAGTAAATGCTCCTTTTCAATAGTGGGGACTTGATTTTATTGGTTAAATTCATCACACATCATCGGCACAACACAAATGGATCCTAACAGCCTCTAACTACTTCACTAAGTGGATCGAGGCTATTACTAAAAGGCAAGCTACGGACACAGGCAATGGACTAGCTGAGTCCTATAATAAATATTTGGTGAATATCATTAAGAAAATTTTGGAGGAAAACAAGAAATTTTTTCACTAGAAGCTTACCAATGCTTTGTTGGCAGACCGAGTGAGCACCAAGAAATCTATAGGTATGTCACCTTTTGAATTGGTTTATGGTACAGATACAATGTTTCCTACATCACTTGCAGTCCCAATTATGATGTTATTGCAGGAAGCAAATATTGAGGAAGATAGTATGCAACGCCGAATCAATCAAATGATTCATATTCAACAAACAAGGGAGGAAGTTTCTCAGACTTTTTCTAAGCTTCAGGAGAGAATTAATAATATTTGTGATCGAGAAACCAAAGAAGATAAATTTCAGCTGGAGGATGTAGTGCTAAGATGTGATGCAAGATATGAAGATAAAGGTAAGCATGGAAAGTTTGAAAACCTTTGGACGGTGTCGAGTCATAAAAAGGTATCTTGTGAACACCTAATTAGTCTACATTAATCATCAATCCGGGAGCGTATTTTTATTCTAAGAGTGTACTCTATCTGAGGCTACAATTGTCTAATAGCAATTGTTGTGAAGATGTAGTATAAAATAAAAAAAAACAAAAGTAACCAATGCTTGAAAAGAAACCTAATTACAGTGACATGAATGGAAAGATTAAACTACTTCAATCCTTGCAGAACATCGATCAGGGATGCAGTAGCAGTAACTCTTTCCCTTAGAAATCGATGCAAGATGACCAATCTGGGAACTTGGAAGCCAAAGCCTCTATCCTCTACAGTTGGAGATCTTAAAGCAATCAAACCAAAAGCAGATTCAATGAAAGCAACTTAAACAAAACGCAATCTGAAAAGGAACAACAGCGTGTAACTACAACTCATCTTTTGTTAGTCAAAGACTATGAATAAGTAATGAACATAAATGGAACAGTAACGCGAATTGAACAGTAATTACGATTCTAACATATTCACGGCACTAGATTTCTATGCTTCAATTCTGTCGACAGCTTCTCACCACACAACCACCCATTATAACAGATTATAAACTAAAGGAACAAAAACTCAAATAAGATACAAGTCAGTGAAGCTTTATGATAATATCAAAATAATCGAATAGCGAATCGTGCTTATTGTAAAGAAATGAAACAACAATGACTCTGTATTTGATCCAGTCAGCAATAAACCAATTCAAACATTAAACACACTCCACACGACAATAGAAAAAGATTAAAATACAAACAACGAAGTGATTCCACCAGAGCCGGGCCCTTAGCGCCAGTGAAATACTGCTGGGCTAATTTAGAACTGCAGAAGGTAAATAAAACACGTGCTTTGTATTAAACCAACATAAATTTTTACAGAAAGGTTTTTCTCAAATAGAGAATTAATATAACAGAGAAAATGTAAAGTCTTTCGACTGATTCCCAATAACAATAATAATCTGTCCCCCTGTCACTAAAGGATGTGGCTTTATATATCAACTCTTCGATGGACCAATCAAAGAACAAGATAAGTTTGAACAACGATCCCTCAGGATCGAAAGATCCTGAGGGATTCGCTCCTCTGTGTTTAGTTATCATTCTGTTTGTGCTGACTGAGGCAGAGTTGTTCCCTCTCTTTTCTGGGCTATTCGTTCAGATCTCCTTGCCCTTGGTTGGATATGATTCAACGCTGATGGAGCAATAGTTAAATTGTTCTCAACCCCGCCTTTGGTACAACTGTTCACCTCTCTGAATTCCTATTTGTCAATCAAAAAGTAAACTTTAGTCACCTTTTCGTATTAAACATAAACCTTTCCAATTCTATTGTAATTCCTATGATAAATTACCTTTTCAAGGCAAACAAGAGTATATTTATGGTAAAGAATGAGTAAATATACAATAATTTCATACCTCTTTCACTGCCCAACATACCCCCCTGCTTAATCATTTTCATGCCCTCATGAAAACTATAGTTCACATGGAAAATAGTCAAAGAATAAGCCGAATAAGGTTTTTCATCCACAGGCCTAAAACCATGGAGTGCAGCTAATTCCTCAAAAGTATGTCCTGTTTGTCCTTCAGGAAGTTCATAAATAGCTTTGTAGTCTGGAGTAGGGTACCATACAATAGGGCTGCGAAATCTACATCCTAACCAATATGGTCCTTCTTTTAAAATGAGATGGTCTGCAGCTAGCCCAAAGTTTCTATAATTAAATGGTTCGCTATTTTGCACATTTTGATTCGAGGTTCTCCACCGAACCTTGGCCGCTATGTAGGCTTGGTTCCTAATGGATGAAATGTTAGAAAATTAAATATTATAGAGCAATGCAACACATAAAATATGTGGAAAAATACAAGCACACAAAACACATTAAACCAGAGAGACACAGATATACGTGGTTCACCCAGTTTGGGCTACGTCCACCCCGAAAAGCCAGTCCTTCCTTTCTATTATCCAGCAAAAAATGAAGAGACAAAACCTACAACAGATCCGCTGTAATATCCTCTGTTCTCTCTCACAGTCTCCCTCTTTGTTTCTCGCTCCGAGAATACACACATCATTTCACAGCCGCAATACAATACCCTCATATATACAAGGGGGTTGCCTTCTAGGGAAAAAAACCCTAATCTAAACATAACTTATACCGTTAGATCATTTGCCTAATGAACGGTCCAGATTGACTATAAATTACTATACTTTTACAAGGTAATTTTACATCTGTTTTTAGCTTCGGGGGAACTGCCCCCAAAAACCCCCGCCAGGGGGGGGGCTCCGAAAAGCGCTGCCGCCCCCCCCTGGACCCCCCACGGCAGCGATTAATTACGGACAGCGTTGCCGCCCCTTTTAAGGTACAGGGGTCCAATGTTGTGATACAAAGTAAACAAGATAATCAAGCTCCACACCCAACAATCTCCCACTTGGAGACTGATTGTAGCAACTCCACCGCTACTTCATTTGCTGGACAATGACTCCTCTTTGGACCTGGCTATTTCTCATCTTCATCTTCATCCTTGAAGACCAATTGAAACTGAGCATGTTCTCAGTTTCTCCCTGGTTACAACTTTTGTTAGCATATCTGCAGGATTCTGGCTAGTGTGTATCTTTTCCAGCTTTAACTCTCCATCTTCCAATACTGACCGTATGAAATGGTACTTGAGATGTATGTGTTTAGTCCTAGAATGAAATGATGAGTTCTTTGCAAGATGAATAGCACTTTGGCTATCACTGTATAGCGTGCCCATATCATGCTTCTTACCCAATTCATCCATAAACCTTTGTAACCAAATAATTTCTTTACTAGCCTCTGTAGCAGCAACATACTCTGCTTCTGTTGTTGAAAGTGCAACAACACTTTGGATTTTTGAAACCCAACTGACAGTTGTTCCACCTACAGTAAATACATATCATGTAGTTCTCCTCCTATTATCTCTATCACCTACCATATCTGCATCAACATATCCCTGTAGAGAAATGTTTGAACCACCAAAGCATAATGCTTGATTTGTGGTACCTCTCAAATATCCAAGAATCCATTTTACTGCCATCCAATGTTCTTTTCCTGGATTGTTCATGTACCTGCTTGCAACTCCCACTGCATGTGCAATATCAGGCCTTGTGCAGACCATTGCATACATTAAGCTTCCAACTGTTGATGCATATGGAACTTTAGACATATAATCCATGTCTTCTTGGGTCTTTGGGAACATCTCCTTACTAAGTTTGAAATGGCTAGCAAAAGGTGTACTAACTGGTTTTGCATTCTGCATATTAAATATTTTCAACACCTTCTCTATGTACTCATTCTGAGACAATGTTAATTTGCGATTTTTCCTGTCTCTAGTTATCCTCATACCAAGGATTTGTTTTGCAACTCCCAAATCCTTCATTGCAAATGAATTTGCCAATTTTCTTTTGAGCACATTTATTTCCTTCATGTTAGATCCTGCAACAAGCATGTCATCTACATGCAATAACAATATAATATAGCTTCCATCATTTTTCCTTTTTAGATAAACACAATGATCAGAGTGACATCTAGTATAACCTTGCTCAGACATAAACTTGTCAAATTTTAGATACCACTGCCTTGGAGCCTGTTTTAAGCCATACAAGCTCTTCTTTAACCTGCACACCAATTTTTCTTTCCCTTTTACCTCATATCCTTATGGTTGTTGCATGTATATCTCTTCCTCCAAATCTCCATGGATAAATGTTGTCTTTACATCTAACTGTTCAAGATGTAAATCTTCCGCTGCTACAAGACTTAAAATAGTTCTTATTGAATTAATTTTAACAACAAGAGAAAATATTTCATCAAAATCAATACCTTTCTTCTGTGCAAACCCCTTCACCACAAGTCTAGCTTTGTACCTCTGTTTTCCTCCATCTTCTTCCTTCAGCCTGTAAACCCATTTATTCTGCAATGTGGTTTTACCTGCAGGAAACCTCACTAAGTCCCAAGTCTGGTTATGCATTAAGGAGTCCATCTCTTCTTCCATGGCTAGCTCCCACTTCTTCCTGCTTTCAACTTGCATTGCTTCTTCATAACATTCAGGTTCACCAGAATCAGTCAACAATAAATAATATAATGAAGGAGAGTATCGTTCAGGGGGTGTACTTATCCTGGTAGATCTTCTAACACCACTTTCAGGTGTTGAGGTGCCTGTTGTTGTTGTGGTAGTTGCTGCTGCTGTGGTTGTTGATTATTATTATTTTCAAGCACCTTTACTTTTTCAGTTATCTCATCAAGAACTGTGTATTCCTTGCTTTCTTTTTCTTGTTTCTTTTCCTGCAACTGATTCTTATACAAGACCTTTTCATTGAATATTATGTCTCTGCTCCTAATTATTTTGTGATTTTCATAATCATATAAGAGATAACCAAAATCATTAGCACCATATCCAATAAAGGTACATTTCTTTGATTTTTCCTAAAGCTTTGTTCTGTTTTCTTTATTAATATGGACAAAGGCCTCACAACCAAAAGGCTTTAAAAAAGAGTAGTTTACCTTTTTACCTGTCCATGCTTCCTCTGGAATACCACCATCCAAGGAACTTGAAGGCCCTCTGTTTATTAGATAAATAGCAGTATCTACAGCATCTTCCCAAAATTGTAAATGCAATCCTGCATGCAATCTCATGCACCTTGCACGCTCCATGATTGTTCTGTTCATCCTTTCTGACACACCATTTTCTTGTGGTGTTCTTGGAACTGTCTTCTCTTTACGAATTCCATGCTCTGAACAGTACCTATCAAACTCTTTGCTGCAATATTCACCTCCATTGTCTGATCTGAGACACTTCAACTTCTTTCCTGTCTCAATCTCAACCAAATCTTTCCATTTCTTGAAAGTATCAAATACATCAGATTTATTCTGAATACAATAAATCCATTTTTTTCTAGTTGCATCATCAATAAAAGTAACATAATAACGAGAGCCACCGAGAGATGATACCTGAGCAGGTCCCCATACATCTGTATGCACACGCTCCAATTTTTCGCTCTTCTTTTCTTTCCCAACTCTGAGAAATCTGACTCTCTTCTGTTTTCCATAAATGCAATTCTCACATAAATCCAAATCAACATTCTTCAAACCTGGCAACAAATTTCTTGAGTGGAGAATCTTCATTCCCTTCTCACTCATGTGTCCGAGCCTATGATGCCATAATGCTGCCTCTGCTCCTTTGGAAGTTAAAGCATTAACAGAGTTAGAAATACCATTGCATAAATACAATGTACCAACCTTTTCACCTTTTGCTATTACCAGCGCTCCTTTGGTGACCTTCGAAGTTTTATCTGTGAAAGTTGTCACACAACCTTCACTGCCTAACTGCCCTGTTGAAATCAGATTTTTCTTCAGATCTGGAACATGCCTTACCTCCTTTAGTAGCCATTGGTTTCCATTCTGTTGTTTTACAAGAACTCTACCCATTCTAACAATTTTACAGGGTTTATCATCACCCAAACAAACTTGTCCAAAATCTCCTTGAACATAGTCATGAAAATATTTCTTATCAGGTATGGCATGGAATAAAGCCCCTGAATCTACAACCCAAGAATCAGTAACATTTTCGAAAGAAAGAATCAAAGCATCTTGTAACACATCACCTGTCACATTTGCTTCATGATTGTTTTCTTGTTGTGTGTCTCCTTCTTTTCCCTTCCGAGATCTATAGTCTTTCTTTAGGTGTCCTTTCTTTCCGCAATTCCAGCACACTATCCCCGATCTAGACTTGGATCTGCCTTTCCTTGATTTACTGCGATATCCTGAGCTCTTTCCTCTTTCCATTCTTCTTCTCTTAGACTTTGCACTCAAAGCATTACCTGATGTCTCACTGGAGCTTTTCCGTCGCATTTCCTCGCTAAGGATAGCACCAAAAACATCATCACACTTTAAAGTACTAGATCCAGAGATAGAGTTACTAATGGCCATTACTAAACCATTCCAACTCTCTGGCAATGAGCACAAGAATAACAGAGCTCTAACTTTATCATCAAAGTTTACCCCTACAGAACTTAATTGATTGGTAACTGTATTAAATTCATTTAAATGGTTTGCAACAGATCCACCTTTCGACATCTTCATATTAAATAGTCGTTTCATAGGAAATACCTTGTTTGAGGCTGAGGGTTTTTCATATAGTTTCGCCAACGTCTGCATCAAACCCTCTGTTGTTGTTTCCTTCGAAATATTGAAGGCGACTGATGCCGCAAGACACAACCGTACTATTCTGAGTGCCTTTCTATCGAGAATGTTCCATTCTGCGTCTGTCATGGCCGCCGACTTCTTTGTTTTTCTACTCAATGGTAGGTATAGATCTTTCTGATACAGATAATCTTCCATCTGCATCTTCCACAGCGGGAAGTTTTGGTCGTTAAATTTCTCGACCCTAAACTTACCATCATCCGCCATTGCTCCCACTCGAACCAGGAACCCTTCTTTCCTGCAAGTTTATCAGCCAAATATACCTTCGGCTTTGATACCAGTTGTTAGAAAATTAAATATTACAGAGCAATGCAACACATAAAATATGCGGAAAAATACAAGCACAAAAAACACATAAAACTAGAGAGACACAGATATACGTGGTTCACCCAGTTTGGGCTACGTCCACCCCGAACAACCAGTCCTTCCTTTCTATTATCCAGCAAAAAATGAAGAGACAAAACCTACAGCAGATCTGCTGTAATATCCTATGTTCTCTCTCACAGTCTCCCTCTTTGTTTCTCGCTCCGAGAATACACACATCATTTCATAGCCGCAATACAATACCCTCATATATACAAGGGGGTTGCCTTCTAGGGTAAAACCCCTAATCTAAACATAACTTCTACCGTCAGATCATTTGCCTAATGAACCCCCCTGGACCCCCCACGACAGCGATTAATTACGGGCGGCGTTGCCACCCCTTTTAAGGTACAGGGGTCCAATGTTGTGATACAAAGTAAACAAGATAATCAGGCTCCACACCCAACATGAAAAATAATCTGTTCCATTCAAAATGACTGATTTATGGACAGGCCCCAGAGTTTGGGTAACGCCTTCCCTTGTCATCAATATTTTATGTCTAGCCCAAAATTGAAGTGGGTCCTGAGGTTCACTTCTGACCCATAGATCTAATCCATTTTCCTGCCTTTGAAAGGCGTTATAAGATTTAAGCCATTTTAATTGATTTACAGCAAAGGAAATGAATGCCTGAAACTGAACATCTCCAATAAAAGGGCTAGGGTTTGATTCACAGTCATTTTCAAGTATTAGATTATGAAAGTAAAATTCACATAATAGGCGTTGTACTTTGATCCCATAAAGTTTGCAACATGATATCAAGTCATTTATTGTTTTTAGCTCTATGGATTTCCCTGCCCTAATTGCCTTGATCTTTAATTGTAAATATCTTTCTAGTAAAAACAAAGCATAGCTTTTGGCGGGGCATCTACAGGCTAAGACATCAGTATACAAGGAGCAGAGAGTGTCCATTTGAGTGTAGGCTAGTTTTAGTTGGTTCATTACCTTATCAGCCTTTACCTCTGATTTCCGTTGTTTTTCATGAGCTTCAGCTTCTGATTCATGAATAATTCTCATTTGTTGCTGCAATTCCTGATATCTTTTTCTTGGGACAGTATCTTCCTCCAGTCTTTGCCTTTCTATTCGGGCCCGTGTCAATTCTTCCTGAAGTCTGAGCAGTGTTGGCTCACTGAAAGTGTGTTGAATGCTAGATTGCATATTTTCGCTCAAAACCGGTTCCTCTAGAACATCTTGTGTTGGAACAGCTGTTTGTTGCTCCGCATCCTCATAATTAGGCTCAGGTATGGTTTCTTCTGTAACTTGGGGGTTCCTATCAGTGGTCACTCTTCTCTTTTTCGAGCTTCTTTTGATAGCAATGCTTCTTTTCGTAGGGGCTCGCTTGGGCATGTATTTCATTCTCAAAACCCTAATGGTCTGCCTGAGTTGTTCAACTAATTTATGAAGCTTTATTCGCTCCCTTCGAAGCTTCTCAATCTCAGTTGTTTTCTTCTTCTTTCTTAATGGAACAACCATTCCTCTAACTGCACTCGTTTGCTCAACAGAATTTTGGTCCATATCAGCCGTGCCTTCAGTAAATTTCTATTCTTGTTCTTCTCCTTGGGGCTCCTCTTCTAAATTCATATGCCCTTGGCTCAATTCTCTTGGAATCATATTCTCAGTTAACTCTGCAGTCTCCTGGGGGTTTCCAGCTTCAGTGTTTTTGTTCTCTTGCTCACGTCCCTCAGGAGAAGCAACCCTAGCTTCGTTAGGGTTTGTTGTTTCATTTAATTTTTCTTCAGCTGTTTCTTTGTCAATAGCAGAGTACTCTGGTAGTTGATTAATATCTATAATGAGGTCCAAGGGACTATGCGGCCGTGCATAATCACTCATATTGGCCAAAATCTGGGCCAATTGATCTACAGATACCATTACATCTTGTAGTATACCTTCTAGTTTGACTACTGATCGGTCAGCCAATTCCAACAAGGTTGTTGTTGGTTCCAGTGATGCAATGCCAAGTTTTTGATAGGTGGTGGTTGTTAAAATATTGATTTCTGCCCCCAAGTCAACTAAGGCATTTGGAAATGATTGACCATTGATCTGCACTGTCACTATAGGATTTCCTAGGTCTTCATATTTGATGGGTGTTTCTATTCCTGATAATAAGTCAGATAAGGTATCGACTATTTGGACAGTAGGATTGGTTGTTGTTCTCCTCTTTGGCTTCTTTATGCATAATTCCTTAATAGTTTTTGCATATATAGGAATATCTTGAATAGCTTGGAGGAGAGGGATTTTTATACACAATTTTTTTAATTCTCCCAGAAGATCGAAATCAGGTTGTTCTAATGGACGAGGTATAATTAATCGTTCTGGGAATGGTGGAGAGGAAGTTGTTGCTTGTTGTTGATTTCGTTGTTGATTTTTTTGTTGATTTTTTTGTTGGACTTCCTTCTCATTTTGTTCTGTTTGTTCTTTTGGTAACGGATCTTCAGTGTGGACATCATTGTTTCTCTCTATTTCAACTATGCGCCCAAACCTTAATTGAAGATCATTACACTCCCTCAGTTCAGTTTCTACTTCTGGGGGTTCCATGATTTGAACAGAATGAACTGGCCTATTGTTTGGGTTTGGGTTGGGTTGGGCTGGGAGTTGTGGTCCTAAATTGGTCTGGGGGTTTGTATAAGGAGCTGGTAGTGTAGGTTGAGAGAGAGGAATTGAGCCAACTGGCTGATTTGTAGGTTTTTTCCAGTTTGATTGCCAGGCCTGACTCTGAGAAGTACAAGGGGACCATTGCATAGGCCAGAAAGGTGGGTAGAAAGGAAAGCTAGGCCAATTATTTTGATTTGTTTGATTTGGCCAAGATGTGGGAGGAAATGGCTGTTGTGACCAATTAGGAAAAGATGGTTGATTCTGCCACATCCCACTATATTTTTGAGTATTATATTAAGGGGGTTGAAAAGAAAATGGATCATTTGGCATACCTGATGGTCGTGGCTACCATTGCCGACGCTGATTAAGCAGACATACCACTTCTGATTCTTCTTCTGCCTCCTTATAAACTGCTTTTAGGCCAGGAAGCGAGGGACATCCTTCTATAGGGTGATCTTTCGTGCAAATGGCGTAGAATTTAATCACATCCATTGGGCATTATTTGTGGCTGTGCTTCTTTCTACATCTGGGATAGAATATTGCCAAGTTCTGCTCTACTTCTGCCTGTTTCTGTTTGGCTTGCATAATATCGAACTGTGTTGTTAGAGTCCCAAGTATGTCTGTCTTAAAGTATTCCAGCAGATTTCCAATCTCTGCACGAGTCACAACTTCATTAGAGGTCTTATTTTCCCTTGTGATCGTATCACATTCTGCTAATTTCAACCTTGTATTTCCCCTCGAACACCTGATACACAAATCAATGATGTTAGGATAATTTTCCTGCTATATATCACCTTTTCCCATAATATTCAATGTTTCAACCCATTGATCTTTCATTCCCCTAATTAATGTGGTTTTCAAAACATTATCAGGTAAGGGTAAAGATGCATAAGGGGATCTTTGAAGATTATATTGAAACCATTCCACATACTCTTCCAAGGTCTCATTTGGTTTTGCTGTCATTTGGAATATCTCATCTTTTAATTCCCGAGACCTGCAATAATCTTGATATTTCTTTAAAAATGCAGCTTTCATATGATCCCAATCAGTTATGACACCCCCACCTAATCCCATAAACCATCGTAGGGCTACCCCTTTTAATGTAGAAGGTAATAGTTTTAGTTTTTGGGCATCGGTGGTGTAATCGTATCCTCTGCACAGCACATCAAACTCAAATAAAAATGCATCTGGGTCTTCTGATGTTAAGTCGTGAAATGTGGGAATATTTTGAAGAGGAATAACTTTCATGGGTGCATTGACTGTAGTATCTACTATAGGATATTTCAGCGTAGAGGTCTGCTGCTGATTCTGGTTTTGGTTCTGGGCCATTTGATCAAAGCTATGCCAATAT
This sequence comes from Pinus albicaulis, assembly GCA_034641835.2. Lineage (NCBI taxonomy): Eukaryota > Viridiplantae > Streptophyta > Pinopsida > Pinales > Pinaceae > Pinus > Pinus albicaulis. The sequence continues at coordinate 1,407,906,026 of CM076577.1, read as the reverse complement.
CCCTCTGGGATTTCCAAGGAATTTCTAGGTTGACGAGTAGGGGCAGGAATAGCTTTGACAACACTCCCTTTGTCTGGGATAATAAGTATTTCTTGTCGACTTACTGTTTGAGGTGATTCAGGTCCTTGGTTCTGAATAAGTTGAACAACACTTCCCTTATCTGGGCTACTTATTGTTTGGGCAATTTCAATAGGAGATTTCAAGTTTGTGATTTCTCCCATTTCCCCTTCTCCTTCTTGGAGATTGCTAGTGTTCCCTTCTTGAAGGAAACTTGTGCAAGTATTCTCAATTTCTTGGGAATCTTGCTCAATTCCCTCTGTTTGACTGTGTATCTCAGCAAAGGCTTCAGATGTTGATTCTATAGCCTGAAGGGAACTAGTAGGCTGTCTAGAAGTAGTTCTTTTAAATCCTATTGATGGATGAGATTCAATCCTTTTAAGGATTTTGTCAATAAAGGTTGTGCGCCCAAAGGTCACTAGTCCCTTAGTTTTTTCAGTTTTAGGAGGAATTTTGTTTCGCTTAGTTGATTTATTCATTCAAAGAAACAAATCTTCATTCCTACCTAAAGAAATAAGCTTACCTCATTCTGCTGTGAAGCGGGCTGCGAGCAAGTGTATTTCTTTCCCAGTGTGCAGGTTCTTACCTTCCGTCTTTAATACCAAATTCTTTGCAAGAAGAAGAAAATCAGCTGTGCATTACTCCTTTAAAATGGCATACACTCTCCCCGGAAAAGGCGCCAAAATGTCGAGTCATAAAAAGGTATCTTTTGAACACCTAATTAGTCTACATTAATCATCAATCCGGGAGTGTCTTTTTATTCCAAGAGTGTACTCTGTCTGAGGCTGCAATTGTCTAAGAGCAATGCTTGTGAAGATGTAGTATAAAAAAACAAAAACAAAAGTAACCAATGCTTGAAAAGAAACCTAATTACAGTGACATGAATGGAAAGATTAAACTACTTCAATCCTTGCAGAACATCGATCAGGGATGCAGTAGCAGTAACTCTTTCCCTTAGAAATCGATGCAAGATGACCAATCTGGGAACTTGGAAGCCAACGCCTCTATCCTCTACAATTGGAGATCTTAAAGCAATCAAACCGAAAGCAGATTCAATGAAAGCAACTTAAACAAAACACAATCTGAAAAGGAACAACAGCGTGTAACTACAAATCATCTGTTGTTAGTCAAAGACTATGAATAAGTAATGAACAAAAATGGAACAGCAGCACGAATTGAACAACAATTATGATTCTAACATATTCATGACACTAGATTTATATGCTTCAATTCTATGGACAGCTTCTCACCACGCAACCACCAATTATAAAAGATTATAAACTAAAGGAACAACAACTCAAATCAGATACAAGTCAGTGAAGCTTTATGATAACAGCAAAATAATTGAACAACGAATCGTGTTTATTGTAAAGAAATGAAACAACAATGATTCTGTATTTGATCCAGTCAGCAATAAACCAATTCAAACATTAAACGCACTCCACACGAAAATAGACAAAGATTAAAATACAAACAACGAAGTGATTCCACCAGAGCCGGGCCCTTAGTGCCAGTGAAATATTGCTAGGCTAATTCAGAAATGCAAAAGGTAAACAAAACACGTGCTTTGTATTAAACCAACATAAAGTTTTACAGAAAGGTTTCTCTCAAACATAGAGTTAATATAACAGAGAAAATGTAAAGTCTTTTGATTGATTCCCAATAACAATAATAATCTGTCCCCCTATCACTAAAGGACGTGGCTTTATATATCAACTCTTCGACGGACCAATCAAAGAACAAGATAAGTTTGAACAGCGATCCCTCAGGATTGAAAGATCCTGAGGGATTCGCTCCTCTGTGTTTAGTTATCATTCTATTTGTGCTGACTGAGGCCAAGATGTTCCCTGTCTTTTCTGGGCTATTCGTTCAGATCTCCTTGCCCTTGGCTGGATATGATTCAATGCTGATGGAGCAGCAGTTAAATTGTTCTGAACCCTGCCTCTGGTACAACTGTTCACCTCTCTGAATTCCTATTTGTCAATAAAAAAGTAACCTTTAGTCACCTTTTCGTATTAAACATAAACCTTTCCAATTCTATTGTAATTCCTATGATAAATTACCTTTTCAAGGCAAACAAGAGTATATTTTTGGTAAAGAATGAGTAAATATAGAATAATTTCATACCTCTTTCACTGCCCAACAGACGGGACCCTATAAGATCTTGGATTATCGAGGAAAGAATGCCTATTTTCTAAAATAAATGAATGGAGAGGAATTTTCAAGATGACTAGTCAATTGTAGGCTCCTGAAACATTATAATTTCTGATACAGTTTCTGAGAGAATGTTTCACTGCCATTGTAAATACCAGTTTATATTTCCTGCAAGGTTTGAGGCAGAAGGTCATCTAAGCTTGGGGCCCGAAGTGAAGGCTATAAATCTTGTTGATTTTATGTTGTTTTAAGAGTTTTAGAGTCATTTTTGAAGTTAGCGTCAGAGTCAGTTTTTGAGTCATTTTTAGTTTCTTTAAATGGTTTTTGAGTCAGTCAAAGTTATCTACAGTCTTTTGGATTTTTTGCTGTATTTACCCAATGGTTAGGCACTTGGTCTGCGGTGTTCTTGACACCTACAAGGAGCTACCATCCCCAATAAGGCCAATGTTAGTGTTATCCTTTGCATACTTCCACTAGGGATCAAAACACATTTGCATGTGCATCTTAGGTGTCTCATGCTGAATAAATTTTTCATCATTCCATTAGGTCATGATTTAAAATTGTTCCACTGGTGGTTTTCCTTGTCAAATAGACTTTTTATCCCTCCAATGTTCATATACTGACTCATTCCCATGTTCCTTTGAGCATAAGAAACCTATGAAAATGCTCTATTTTACTTGAAAATCTTTTAAGTCAAAATCTTATTCAAAATCAGGTCAAAAATAGTCTCATTAGGTCATTAGGGTTTTGCATTTATCAAGGTGACTCCTTCATTCTGATGAGGTCAGAACATATATGAGAGGGATTGAACAAGATCATCATGATGGTTTCAGTTTACTTCAAAGGTTGTAGTTTCAATTTCAGGACTTTTTATCAAAATTCTATTTTGATAAAAAAGTCATTTATGTAATTTATTTTATTTTTTCAAATGTAATTTTATGCTACTATATGTAATAATTTGATCCCAAGTTGTCAAAGCTATTATTTCAAGCCTCAATGAGCAAATGAAAAAGCAAACTCCATGAATTCAGCAACCTGCAGTGTAAAAAGTGTCAAAAAGTATCAGTGATAAAAGAAGAAGAATTCAAACATTAGAAAAGTGGGTATTCAAAGTTAAATCAAAATCCAGTTGCCTATAAAAGCTCATCAAACATTTCAAACAACCCATTGTTTCCTCTTAAAATATCATAAGCATTCAACAAAGGAAGAGTTTGTGAGTTTTTGAGCGAAATTCTGCTAAGTTTCTTGGCACTACGCGTTCAGCACTTGGCGTTGTGCGTTTGCACCGGCGCTGCACACCTGGACCTTGGTACTGCACCTTTTCCTGAAATATTCAACGCAAATTGTGAAGGCGTTTCACACCTGTAGACTAGCGCTACGCGTTTGCAGAAGTGTTGCATGCTTACCACTGGCGTTGCACGCCTAGCCAGGGAAAGTTGCTGAGTGATCTAGCAACTCAAACAAGTTCAAATCTCTTCCAAATTTCTCCTAATTCCTACAAGAAGCCCTCAAAAAAATAAGTACATGTTTTAACCTTGCTTTTAATCTATTTGGTAATTCTTAAATAATTTGAAATGGAAACCCTAATGGAAACCCTAATTACAAGTTTGTGATCACTGTTTTTACCCTTGTTTCATCCTCCTAAAAGAAATATCAGTCATAAACAGGGAAATTACATTGATTTAGGGTTTTCATTCATATATTTTTTCCCTACACACATTCCCTTTCATTCATTCCCTTCACCTTTCAAGCTAGTCATCTCATCCCCTTCCCCTCATTCATTTCACTTGCACCCTAGGGTTTTCAAATCAGAATTTGAAGATGTCAGAGGAAGAAGATAGTGGCATTGTTGGTGAGGAAAAAATGCCAAGGAGAAATGAACATAAGAGAGGGTAAATAAATATATTTGAACTCATCACCACAAGGGAACTCATGGACTCTCCTCTCACTATTTCTTGCTTTAACCATGTGGGTTGCTTTGAGTTCTGTGAGAGAGTGCAGCAAGTCCAAAATCACCCGGAGTTAACAAGACTGTACATCATCAATCTACATGACAAGCAGGTCAATCTTGATAGGGTTGCTTTTGAGATGTCCACTAATGCATTTGCAGCTGCTACAGGGATACCTAGTCTGGGAGAGAGGTGGTTTAAACAAGCAAACCTGGATATGAGTTATTTTGAACCATACCTCAAACCTAGGTATAACGATCAGAACAAGTCCATTTTCCCTTTTTCTCATCTCCTTGACTGGTATGTGCCCATGATGAGGATAATAATAATATACTTCACTTGTGAGGGAAGGTTTTCCCGCCTCTACTCATACCATATTCTTCTTCTTATGCATTTCACTGGAGTTAGAATGATACACATACCATACTATCTTTTCCATAGCATTGACAAGATGGCTTACATTGTGAAAAAGAGGAATTACAATCAGCAAATGCAAAGCATTTTTCATCTTTCACTCATAAAAATGGTGGTCATGCATCAGCTTCAGCAGAAAAACATTCCATGGGATGGATTCATTGCAAATGAGGTTTTCACTACCCCACCAATTCATCATGACCAGGATATTCCTTCATCATCTCATCCTCCCATATCCACTTCTCCATCACATCCCGTTGCTCATACATCACCACCCACTCACATCCATTCACCTCATATTGATCCTACCTCATCACCTTTCTACAAACCTTCACCATCACATCATGATGCCAGAGCATCAAGTAGTGAAAGGGACATTGAGGCAGCTTGCACCAAATTGACTGATATTGAGCCATTTTCCTTGACATATCAGAGAGGCCACAAACATGTGCTTGCTTCACATGGTGTGAAAGGGGCCATGCCTTCTTCATTATCAAAACAGGTAGACAAGGGCAAGGAAAAGGTTACATAGCCTATCACTGTTGAGGAGGAGGACAAACATGAAACTGAGTAGGAGTTTCAGTTGATTGACCTTGATGACGAGGATGAGGTTAGAATCACTAATGCATTGATTAGAGGCAAGGATGCCAAGATTAGTGAGCTTCAAGCTAATCTTGGTAGAGCAAGGAATGTGATTGAATTTCTTGAGCTAGAGAATCAACAACTAAAGACAAAGAAGACCATCAGTGAGGTTAGGGCAATCAGAGCTCAGAGAGAGGCCGTAAAGGCAAAAGCCTTGCTAGATAATACCTTGGGAAGATTTGATGACAGTGATGATGAGGAAGATCAGCTTCCTATAAAGAGACCTAGGACCATTGTACTGAAGAAGGCTTTAGCCCGAGAAAGGTAGAAAGAGGCTGAATTGGCAGAGTAGCTCACTCCAAGTGAGCTTCTTGCCATTGATATTAGTGAAGATTCAGGCTTTGACCGAGTCAAAGGAGAAAGAGAAGTTGAATATTATTGTTGAGGTGTCCCTCCAGGCCTTCAACCCTTGATCAGCAAGAAAATTCCAAATTTTGGCACTTTTGTGCAAATTTTGATTTTTGGGACAGTTTAACATGCAGAAAATGTGTTAAACGTGCAGTGCCATTGGTGTTGCGCTCTTTTTCGGGCCATCCAAATGGAAAATTATCAGCATATTCATGTTCCTAGTGATGAGTACATCAAATTTAGAAATTTTTAGGAGATTTGGAGCAAAACTGGTACCTCACAAAGGCCAAAAACCATCAAAACATCATGTTTCTGCCCTATTTTTTCCCTTGGCACTGCATGCATACCAGTCTTGGGAGAATACGTATTTGACAGGGCAGATGGACACCATTTTGGAAAGTGAAAGAATATTTGGAAACTAGAATAAGAGAGATTTCCAATGAGCTATCATGGAGCTCATTTAGACATCGGGAAGGCCTCCAATAGTTGGCTGCAAGACAAGCCATTGTTTCTGTCATGGCGTTGCACATTTACCAAAGAATTGGCAATTCTCACTGATTTCAACATTTTTTACTTTTTGACTTTTTGATTGGGTAAATGTGAAAATTACTAATGTAAATGGTCAATATGGATGTAAATATCATGTTTTCACTTTTATCTAAGGTATATGCATCAGATAAGTCTACTAGGAGGTCAAATGAATCAGTTTCCTCTCTTTTAGAGGTAAATGGTTGAGTTTTCCTAGTCTTCATATTCTTGTTTGGGAGTAGGTGAAACAGCTCCTCATCTCATGGATTCGACTCCTCGAGGATAGGGAGAGTGGTTTGAAGTCTATTTGATGTATTTTCTCGGTCATTTGTTGAGGTTGGACTCACTTGGAGCTTTGGCATATCAAGAGACATCTTTGTATATCAGTTTGGCTTGGACATTAATAGAAATTTGCAGCTATTTTCTTGGGATCCATGTGGTATGAGTTTTAGGCATTGTTTCCCCTTTGTTATAAATTTGTTTGAATGTATTTTTGATTCATAAACCATTTCACCTCTATAATATACTATATTACAAGTTTGAAAGGCATAAACCATATGTATTTATGCTCTGTTTTAGGAAATTTGCTATAAAGTGTTCATTCTCTTCAGTTTAGGGAAAATACATTTCATATGCTTTCCCTAGCTCCTCACCAGTCTATTCATATCATTTAATTCACTTTGAATGTCTAAACCTTTTACCTACCTTGCCCCTTAAAACCCCTACAGATTTTGACCTAATATCCTCGCCTTAGCTGTTTGGCTCCTCTTGATCCAACAAACCCTAAAATCAAAATCAAAACCCCCTATACTCCTTAGCTAGCCTAAAATCCTTTCATCCAGCCTTCTTGGCTATGATTATATTGAGATATCCCTCTCTGACTTGGTAGGTCTAGATACCAAGTCCAAAGTTTGGTTTGAGGTTACCTCGGGATTGCCTCTCTCAGCCTTAAGGTTCAATCTGAGTGATAACAATACTAAAACTTCCATATTTATAGATGTGAGTGGTAGTCTTCCCTGTCGCCATAATTTTACTTTCAATGTTTCTTGCCAACCTGGATGCCTTCTCCAATGAATCAGGTTTCCAAAGACGAACCTCATGTTGGATTTTATTCTTTAAAGTCCCTATGTGTAGGTTTTAACCCTATATAGAAATTATCTGCAAACGAATCTTAAAAACAGAAAATAAGCAATAACAAGAGCATACAACATAAAACATATATACACAGATATTTTCCCCTAGATCCCAAATCGGGACGACCAGCTTGATTTTTCATTATATTCCTTTTAGTGTTACAACACATATATATACATGCCGAAGCATACATAAACCCCAATCCATTAAACCTAGATTAGAACATAATCGTAGTTCCCTTGACCAGATCTACAAAATACCAGGGGCCGAAAACCATCATGCCCCAAAACCATGTGCAAACCCATGCACAAAACCATGGGCGGATCTTCCCACTGGAAAATAAGGACCAAATTTTATTTCCCGGGGGCGGCGCCCCGGACGATGGGGGGGATGCCACTGCCCCCTGTGACTGATGCGTTGCCCCAGTAAAACGGAAGAAACCCCAATGCCTGTCTTCGTGCCCCCCCCCCCCCCCCCGCGGCCCCCGCGCTCGTGACTAGTTGTGGAAAGAATATAACACAAACCCAACACTATGAACACATCAATCATGTGTTCCTTTGGAATATGAGTTACCATTATATTCAATTTTTGGAAGTCCTCAATGTGATCCACCATTGAACCCTTTTGTTTGAGATTTATCAATTGGATAAAGAAGGTGTTTCTCCTTGTATCCTCATAATGTGCTATCATTTCCTCCATAAAAATTGACCAAGTGACAATTTTTTTATGAGATTAAAACCAATGATACCCAAAAAATGTATTTTTTTCTAAATATAAAGTTACAATGCATAACTTTTGTGTGATTTTCACATTATGGAGATAAAAAGATTTCTCCATCTATAGTATCCATGTTACGAAATCCTTGCCATAAAAATTCCTCATATCAATCTTTGGAATATGGTGGGTCTTCAATCCAACATTAGAGTTTATGAAATCACAATTAACATTTATTTTTTTCTCATCATGAGTTTCCTCTACTACCTTTTTTCCATTAGGAATAATTTCTTGTATCAACTTTGTCAAAACTTTCTTCAAATCTTGCATGTCTGCTTTTAGATAATTCTTCATGTCTTCTATGTTTCCTTTCATTTTTGCGTTGATCTTAGCTTCCATGTCATCCATCTTATCTTTTGTGCCATTCTTCAAACAATACATCTTAGCTTCCACGCGTTTCTTCAAACCATCCATCTTAGCTTTCAAGCCTTTCTTCAAACCATCCATCTTAGCTTCAATTTATTTTTTTGTTACTCTTTGCAAGAGCGAAATTTGTTGACTTGGTCTTGTAATTTTGATATATCATGTTTCACTTCTTCCTCTTCATGACTTATAGTATAGCCTTATGAGGGCTTAATGGGTGTTGAATTCTTTTTAGGAGGCATTTTAGAATCCAATACTGATATCTATGCTTCAATATGCCCTTAGAATCACCTCAAAATGATTTTTTAAACAATACTTATGCAATTTTTAAAAACAAGTACACACCGTTTGCTTGCTTTTGAGGAGCTCGATATTGAAACTAATGTATCTCTATAATTTTGGATCCCCAAGATTTTATCTTCGGTCCTTTAGTAGCCCTCTGAATCTTCTTTCCAGTGCCACAGGTCTGACCTGATTTGGATTTTTCATGAAAAAGTTATGCCTAATCTCCCACAATGACCTAATTATGGAATGGTGTAGTAGAGAAAACTTGTATGGCATGCCACGTGTCACTGTTTCCTCCTTTGGCTCTGAAATCGATACAATGGAAACTAAATTTCGTGTGATTTTGGCCACTTTTTACATAATTCCAATCTGATGCTCAGAAAGAGAGTTGTGACGATTTTCCCAAGGTCCCCTCTTTGATATGAAATTTGGGAGCCTGCAAAAGCCCTAACTTCCACAGATCATATCTCTGGAAATATTGCGAATCAAGATCTGAAATTTTTACACGAAGTTCCTTAGGATTTCTTCTCAAATGGGTGCTTTTTTAGCTTCTAAACCTTCATAGATAAAAATCTATAGTGAAAATTCCATGATGACTTTTTTGAAGTAGAGAAACCCTAAAATCAAAAGCTCTGATACTAAATGTTATGAAACCAACTCACAAAATAGAAGAAAAGAGAGATAAATGACTTAGAAATCATCCTCGTTGAGCGGGAAACCTCCTTTACATTACATAAATGAAAAATTATTGGATGATACAAAAGACAAAGGCTCCTTTCTCTATATAGAGTCCATGGGTTCACAATATAATCCTAGCGGACCTAACAATAATAATGTAAGTGCACAACAATAACAATAGTGGGCTTTTATGGGGCACAATAATAACAATATGGCAACTACAGGGGTACAAAAACAAAAATAAGGGGGATACACTAACAACAATAAGTGACTACACTAGTAATATAGGGACCTAACAAGTCATTAATAATTCCCACGAGAACTTTCAGATTTGTGGTTGTAGAAAAACATACTGGGTTAATATTTGGGAAGAAGCCATTAAAGGTGTGGAAAGTTCAAATAGACTTAATGGGCTCAAATTATCATCTAGCCCTTCTTTTAGCACCAGAAATTTTTTCGGTGATGAACCCACCAACATTCAGGGGATCTCCCCGATATGATGTCCCAATTAGACCACACACTGCTTGGTGTAAGAGTCCCATACATAATATGACATGGTTGTCAATGCAATGGATTTTAATGATGTGCCTTGGCTACAATAACACATAGAGTGGTGTATGGTGGCTTTGGTAGGAACAAGTGTGTGACTTTGCAGAAAGTAAAGTGTAGTGCATGAAGGTTCTAAAAAACAAATGGAAAGTGAGTGAGCCCCTTAGAATCTTGTAATAGTACACAACTTGAAAGGAACATAGGATCATAAAGACATCACAAGCTAATATATGAAATAGTTCACAAGTTAAAAAAGTTGGAATTATACAACATCACACATTCAACAAGATTTTTACCATTGTAAAAGAAATAGTTCATAAGAATAAGCGTAAGTGAAATAACTTACATTTCATGAAAATGTGTCAGCTCTGAGCTTTTATTAATGTGAAATTTCCAATCATACATATACCATTGACACGCGAGTAGCCCCAATTGTGGAACATGAAATCAACACCTTCTCCTCCAAAGAAATATACTCCCTCTATGCTATGGAGAAGCCAAGGCTCTCACAACACACTTGACTTTCCACAATTAACACTTGGAATTTCACTTACAAATTATTTATAAAAGAATATTACAATAAACTCATACCCATGTAGGAAAAAAATTGGTAGAGCTAACTAGAGAGCATAATAGGAAAAAACATGTCATGCTTGAGTTTGGGGAAACTCTAGCTCAACAACTCCGCTTATTTTTCCTCAGTCATGTAGTGTTGCCAAGATCTGTACTATGCAATGAGTCCCTCAAAATGTGTTATGGTGTCAGGATGGAAGCATACTCTAGCCTCCATAGCATCCAGGTACACTGACTTGGAACTGGTCTGCACTTCCATCTTTAGCATGAACAACAACGTGTTGATTTGGACAGGGCCACCAATGTACTTCTGCATATTTTTCATGTTCACTTCAAGATCTTCCCTAGTGGAAATATGTCTGCACTGCTCCAAGTATTCTTCATTCTCCTGCTTGACCTAGTTCCCGTGTTTGGCTTCAATGAGCGTGCCAATTTGTAATATTCCCAATTTTCACATGATATTTGGAATATTAGAGTTCTTAATTTTCTTAATGAATTAAGTAAATAAAAGGGTGGAGGGACCCATAATCCTCAAGATGAATAAATATCCACTTTTTATGTGTGAATTTGGATTGATTAAGCCTAGATCTACATAATGGGGTAGTGTAGAAACTACTAATGTGAATGGAATGGAGATCATGTATCATTAATGAGATAGATCATGGAGGTTGAAGTAGTCAACTGAGATCATGGAGGGCATCTAATGAAAGATCATAGAGCATTCATGATGAAGTGATGGAGGAAGTAGTGCAATTAATGCACACATGATGGAGGGGGTGTACATTGCATGTAGGCATGATGGATGACTTGGATTAGAGGTGGGCCAAGGCATGGGAAGGCTCATAAAATATATAAAGGAGATGAAGGCAACAATGGAGGCATGGTTTTGACTATTCATGTAAAGTTTTGTTTAGATCTAGAATTGTCATTTGACATTCCATGCTTTCTTTGGTTGTTTAGCTAATATTGCAAGTGTTGTTTAGCACTGGGTGTTCCTGGTTGGGAATCCCACCTCTTTCATTAAGTATCTATTGAAAGAGGGTTGTACTTCATTCTTCATCAGGCATTCATGCCATACATCATTTCCATTCTCTGCAGAAAATCTACCTTCACGAATTACGCAATTTCTGAAGATCAGTTTGGGAGATGGAGGTTGTCTTCAGTATTTCAGCTGGAGAATTGGTGTAGGATTATTCCTATTACCTTGGGCTTGAAGAGTAGAATTCCCAGGGCTTCATTTCAGATCTAGCATCAGGCCAAACATTATTGGCCTCCTATCAGAGCAGTCCCATCAAGGATTGCGTAGTCCATCGTTGCAGATCCAAAGGAGGAAGGAAGTTACTAGTATTTCAGCTAGTAATCCTATGAGGAATCATCCCCTCACCTTACCATCACCTTTCCCATCAGCCTAGAGCTTATTGCAGCACATTTCAGCAGGCATAGAGCCTCTCCCACTTGTACAACACAATTTATGTAGCATCTGCATATTCAATTGCTGCAACTTGAAGGAGGAATAAGAGGAGACAAGATATCAAGCTCTTAGCTTGTATATCTAAAGGAAGGATCAACCCTAAAAGCTCGGATCTGCTTCTAGAACATATTGCAGCCATATTTAGATCAAATCTAGCTCCAAATTTGTATAACCCAACAGTTAAAGGATCAAACCCTAGGAGGGTGATTTTGCCAAAGTTGTAGATCTGGAAAATCCTTTATGGGTTATCTTGGGTTCCCATCACATTGGCCAGATCTTGAATCTTGGCATCATCAGAGCTCTTTAGCTCCATATATCTGCATTTCCTTTTTCAGTAACTTAATGTACATCAGTAGCAAAAGGGATAGTGTAGTATTGCTTCCTGTAATCTCACCAGTTACGCAGTGCTAGTTGTAGCATGTTTGTAGGGTGATTCTAGGCCATCTCTTTAGCTAGATCCACTCATATTTTGTACATTGTGTAACTGAATCCTCTTCATATAATGAAAAGTCTCAAATTCTCTGTATTTTATCATTTTTTCCTTAGATTTATTTTTTACTTAGTTGCAGTTCTTATATTGTGTTTCAGTATTACTGCATTCTCTCTTTTGGGATATTACACAATTGATGGGATCATGTTCGAATTCACCAAGAAATACACATTGTTATACAATCGTGCCTACGAGGCCTGAATACTGGCAATGAACGAGGCGATTCATTTGTTATTCTGGAAGAGCATCTGAACCTTTTCTATATCCATCTCTTTGTATTGCTTTGTTTTCTTTCTCAATTCAAGCGGTGCCCCTTTGTATTGCATTGATAATTCATGCAAAAAAGCAATGGCTACTTGTATAGCCTTAATATTTTTGACATAATATGTACACTTCTTCTAGAAGCAGTGCAAGTGGACAACTGCCTTATGCATGGTAATAATATCCTCATAAATATTTTGTATGGTCTTTCTCAGTTTCGATACTTCACCAAGTATCTCTGCCTGCAGTTCCTCCGGAAGAACCTATGTGGAAGTTGTGTTCTGAGTCGCTTCTCGGAGATGTTCAACCTCTTGCCTACCAACCTGAAATTTCTTTGCAAATTATTTATTCTCAGCCATCAGATACTCAATGTTTGAATTTTTTGCACATATGAGAGCCAACTTGGTTGCGGCAATGGCATTGGGATTCCCCTTGGTGTCCACCATAATCACCCTTTCTTTTATAAATGCAAGAGATGTGAGGTCATCCTGAAAATGTTTCTTATGCACTTGTACAACAGTTTTCTGAAGCGGGTCATATGTCAGATTGTACGTGTCCATAATGAGACCCTCATCGAGAGGAACAATTTCCTCAGCCTCGCTTGGAGCTTGCTTTAATGGAGGAGGTGGAGAGTGAATGGTGACCTATTGTGCACTTGGCATCAGGTCAAAATCTTGGTTCTACAGCTCTTGTTCTACCTCCATGTCTTGAATCACAATTAAACCCTCAATCTCTTGAGCAAGCTCCTTGTCCTACAACTATTTACCCTGCTCTTATAATTTTCAGTTCTTCTCTAGCTCCTTGACTTGTTTCCTTGTGACTTCTTCTTCTTCTAATTTCCGCCTCTCTTCTTCTTCTTACTTATGTTTTTCTTCTTCTAGTATCCTCTTCTCTTTTTCTTCCCTCTTCTTTTGTTCTTCTTCCTGCATCATCTATTTCCTCCTCTTCACTGTTGCTAAGGAAGCTTTCATAATGATTGGATCCACTTTCATATTTTGGCTTCACTCTCCTCCTGGGATATATGTAGCCTTCCTCTTACCTTTTCTACACGCTAGGTTTCTCCCTTCCAATGGTACTTCTTTCCGAGTGACTTATTTCTATGGAGTCAGCTGTGAATTTCCTAAAAAACTAACCTACTCATGGAACTTGGAGCCATTATAATAATTCTTCCATGGTTCGTCCTCAAGCCAATAGAATGTCCCACTTAACCACTAAAAATGAATTCTCACACAATGGTCTCTGCAAAAATTCCAAGGATCATACAAATTAAAGTCTAGAGTACCAAATGCAAACTTTTCTATCACCTTTCCTTCGATGTTCATGACTTTCATCTTCCTGATATCGTACAATCCGATATGCATAGAAATAATTGGACAAGGTGCTTTCTTCTTCCTATGAAAATTTTCTAACAACCCTATGGGGAGATAATACACAACCTCTTGCATGACTAACTTATCAGTGGAATACCTTTGTAAAATATGTGGTGACTTATGTCCACTGAACACTCTAAGGAAGGTGCCATCCGGTGATGCAAACCAATCTGATATCTCTGACACTTCTTCCATCGCCCCACGTGACATGAAAGGTGGCTCTTCCCAAAAAATAAACTTGTATAATGGAATGAGGAAGTGGTCAGTTAGCTTTTACTTTACTCCTCTATGGATTCAATCCAAGAGAATTCTATAGTAGATGTGCATGGGAGGGTCTCGTGGTGTCCAAATCCCATTCATTCTAGGGAATGAATTGTGAGTGCAAATTGCATTGAGTATATATGTAGGCATGTAAAATCTATCTTTCCTGCCCTTGGGAGGATTCAAGGCATTAACTACATGGATACTTAGCTGTTGATCCAACATGTATGACCAGTTGAAAAAATTCCCTTCATTCAGAACCTGGTTCAGTAAGAATTCCCACCCTTCACGGAAGGTCTCAATTCTCTATTATCCATAGATTCTTCAACATAGAACAATCAAGAGTTGATATGCTCTCCTACGATAGTTTTACTTTTAGTTGTTGGTGGGTGTCTAACGAAACTTTGATGGATCTTTCACCAAGATTTTAAAATTTTCCTTTGTACTTAATTAGGTCGTGGTAGCATAAATCTAAGAATCCATGAGCGATTATGGCTCCAAAAAATGATACATGAGATGGTAATATGTTGCCAGAAAATAAGAAAGCCTTTGTTCACTAACAATGTCTACACATGGGAAATCCAAATATCTGCATGCAACCTTATGTAGTCCTCACCGTTGAACATTGATATATACCTTTCGGTATTCTAGATTTTCCTTAAAGCTTCTTGTTGAGAATGCTTCACTCATTGTCTTCCATGTGATATCTGATTCCTTTTCTACAAACATTTGAGTATATGAATAAACTTAAAATTTTATTGGAATACTCCCAATTGCCTCCCTGGTACTTCTCTTTGTGGTATCCTTTGAAGCAACTCTCTTGGGCTCCATGATGACAATGATGGATGAAGAGAAATGCTCAAAAATTGTGATACCTGTAGGAGGAAAAGGCACTCATGGAAATAATAAATGAGCTTCAACAAATAACTTTACAAAGTAAGATCAGGTAGCAACAAGTGAAATAATGAGGAAAATTTCACAATTCTTGAGGTCAAGGGAGAGGGACTAGTTGCAAGAACTGTGCATTGCATAGTCTTAGCAGCCACTTATGCATCCTGAGGCTTGTGACTATTCATTGCACAATTCAGCCTGAGAAGATTAAGGGATAGTCTACGCATTATGTAGTCTCAGTGGCCAAGGAGATACGATTGAGCCCTGGAACTGCATAATTCATATTTAGGCTAGCCTGTACTCCACATTACATAGTCTCAGAAGCCAATTTGAGAGCTTGAACCTTGGACTTGCACAATGCCGATCTAGACAAGGTAAGTATTTGTGAGGTGAAGTGCAAATCTACTAGGAAAGAGTGTGGGAAACTGACATATCTGAGTGATAGTGCAAGTTAAAGTGTATATCTGACTAATTATACAGATATCGATGCAAATCAAGTGTATAAAATCATCATGAAAGAGGAAAACAAACGTGCATGGAGAGTCGACGAAACGACGATCACTAGTGTGCAAAAAAAAAAAACTAATGAGACACTTATAAAAGGTGAATGACAGAGTGAACCAAAACTTCTACAAGATAATATAAGTTAAAAAAAAAACCATGAAGAGAAACAAGCAAAATGACAAAAAGCGATAGAAAAAGTGGCAAAAGATGACAAAAGCAAGACTCACCCAGAAAAACACCGCAAAATTTATCGAAGGCTGCTTGATTTACCTGGGAATTCTAGAGCTCCAAGATTAAATGTAAAAATGAGCTCTAGAGGCGACTATAAAACAAATTTAGGTGGATTAGGGTTTATGACGCATATGCCTAAAATAAAGGAAAAAACGACACTTGGCAGAAAGTTCCAAAAATAATGAGTGTGCCACCTTGGGGAAATTAATGATGACTCCCTATTTTCTAGGAATGCCTTTTTATTTTTTATTTTTACTTTTTTTCTTTTTCAAGAAACTTTCCGTGCACACTGCCAAGAAGGATTGCATAATTCCAAAGGACTAGGAAACTTATTGACTCAGTTCATTGCTTAGTTTCTAAGCTGATGATATGATTTGCATAATTTCTTAGCTTAAGGCTACACTGCCACCCATAAATGTGAATTTTCCAAGCTCAAGTCTAGCCCTCCCATCTGTATTGTGCCATGTTAATCCTTAGGCTGGTATGCCTACCAAGATTATGCAGTTTATGGAGGCAAGCCCAAAAATGCTGCAAGTTCAAGTCAAGAGTTAGCTTGTGTTTGAAATATATCGAGCCAAGATAAAGTTCATCACAAGCACAACATGAAAATATAAGTCTTGAACAAAACATGAATAATTGATGACAATAAAAGATAAGCTCCTGTGGACAGGAGGGAAGGCTCCAAAATGAAGGCATGGGAAAACATTTGGAGGGTGGTTGTAGCAGCTACAACAACTAGTTATATGGCACTTATGACAAAAATCATTGATTTTGAGCCTTCTTCATTTGAGGAGGAAGTTTACCAACCAGTGTGGGTAGATACCATGGTGGAGGAGTATGAATCCATCATGAAGAACAATGTATGGAAGGTGGTGCCGAGACCAGAGAACAAGCTAGTGGTTGGTTCCAGACGGATATAAAAAGTGAAACATATAGTTGATGGCAGTATCAAGAAGTACAAGGTCAGTATCATGGGTAGAGGGAGTTGATTATGTGGAGACAATTTCTCCCATGGAAAGATACTCCTCCATCAGAACCATTCTAGCATTAGATGCATAGATGGGGTGGAAGATCCACTGGATGGATGTGAAGACTTCCTTCCTCAATGGAGTGGTTGACGAAGAGATTTACATAAAGAAAAATGAGGGCTTTGAGACATTTGACAAGGACACACATGCGTGTAGACTCAGGATATCCCTTTATGGTTTCAAGAAAGAACCTCATGCTTGGTACACTCGGATAGAAACATATCTTAGTGGATTGAGATTCACCAAGAGTGAAGTAGATGCTAATCTCTACTACATTTTGGTAGATGGAAAAATTCTCATTCTAGCCCTATATGTATATGAATTGAAACTAAAAGGGGATGATAAGTTGATCTAGTCTTGCAAGGAGGACCTTGAAAGAGAGTTCAAGATGAAGGACATGGTCTTGATGCACAATTACCCTGATTTGGAGGTGTGGTAGGGAGATGGAGAGATGTTTGTGGGTCAGGGGAAGTATACCTCTGAAATATTTCAGAGATTCCATATGTGATACTACAAGCCTATGGACACTCTTATAGCTACCAACCAGAGGAAGGAGGATGCTTCTACATGAGAGGCATTATATGCTACCATCTACAGACAATTGGTGGGGTCCTCGATTTATCTATTGAACTCAAGGTTCATCATATGTTATGAAGTTAATAATTAGAGTCAATTTATGATGAAGTCTACCAAAATTCATTAAAAATAAGAACAACATGTGCTTAGATACCTCAAAGTCACAACATATTTTAGGCTATGGTATAGGAGGATTGATGGTGTGAAGCTCCAAGGATTCACTAATGCAGACTGGGCAGGGAGTCCATCAGAAAAGAAGATAACTTCAGGAGTTATCTTCAGTGTTGGGTCAACAACTATTTCCTATTATAGAAGGAAACAAATATCTATATCACTCGGCTCAACAAAGGCTGAGTATATGGTTGCTAGTAAAGCAATAATGCAAGGCCATTTGGATGAGGAAAATTCTTATTGGTATTTTCAATCAAGGGAAGGATCCTACTATGATTTATTGTGATAATCAAAGTTTTATTTTAGAAAATTTTCAGATTCTAAAATGCTACTCAAATAGCCCTGGTATTCAGAAAAAGAAACCCCCACAATTTTTGTTAACTTTGCAAATATTTAATAGAAATGTTCACAATTGTATGATTGATACATGTGCATATTCTAATGTAATGCATATTTATATTTGCAAGAAGATCAATTCATAAATGAAACCTTTTGTGAAGTTTTTTAATGAATAGTAAAATTGTAAATTACAAAACATGGTACATTTTGCATTCATGAATCTTGCCATGGTGTAGTTGTCTAAAACATTCATAACTTAAAATTGCATTATAAAGCATGGTATACATTTTGAATTTATAAAAAAACCATCATATTGTATAAAATAGCTACTATGGATGCGGGTTGATACTTAAATTTTGATATAAAGTTATTCATTGAAGAAAATATACTATAAAATTGCATTATAAAAAATGGTACATTTTGCATGATGAATGATTTGATGCTTAAAAGTTTTACATTTAAGTTCATGAATATGAAGCAATGAAAGTAAATTTTCATTTAGTTGGTACATTTTGCATGATTATTCTTATAATGTTAGTAGAATAAAATATGGATTTGGGTTGATTCTTATGTTTTGTGAAGTTTTTTTGTCAAGTTGTTTAATGAATAGTAAAATTGAAAATTACAAAACATAGTACATTTTGCATTCATGAATATTACCATGGTGTAGATGTCTAAAACAATCATAACTTAAAATTGCATTATAAAACACATGGTACATATACATTTTTCATTCATGAATAGATCATCATCTTGTATAGAAGAGATACTATGGATGTGGGTTGATATTTTACTTTTAATATAAAGGTGTCCAAAGTAAACATACTATAAAATTGCATTATAAAACATACATTCTAAAGTACCTTCTTTGTCTTAAAGTCTCTCACTATTGTATTTTTCATGAAATTTGAGAAATATTAGAGATTGAGTATTAAAATTTGCAATGTTGAATCAACTGAAGTTGCATTAATCTCAAAATTTGCATTAATATCAATGTGGGCCTAATTTTTGTCTTAAAGTAAACGAAATTTTCAAATATTAAATATTATGTTGGGAACATGCATTGTTAGTTTTAATAAGTTTTGTGTGCACTGCATGTATAGGAAAAGCAAAATAAAATGATTTTTTTTGAGCTATCAATATGTACAAGAGACGCAAAACATTGGAAATTGATGGTAATGTGATTTAAATAAAGTAAATAATGTTACTAAGATAGCACTAAAAATATTTGAAATGATAAAATGATAACATAAAAAAGAAAAATGCAGTGCAAACATGATAGGTTTATAATCAACAACAAACAAGAAGATTGTGATCTGCTACATCCTTACATTTATTAGTATTTGGGATCTTTGAATTTCCTTTTAACTTAACAACAAAGTCACCATATTAATGAAAACAATTTTGTAATACCCAGTACTAGCTAGAATGGACAACTTAAGAGTGCACAAAAAGAAAGGCTAAAAATCTACTAAAACTCTTTAAAAAAGAATAATAAAAGAAGAATATATTTTTGGGAATTAAATTAAAAAAATTATAGTGGAATCCCATTCTCAATGGTCTGTTCATGGTCAGATTTTGACATTCTCCATTTTTTAAATTTTGATTTTTTTCTTGTTTGAAATTCTATCAACTTTATGCGTGCTGCACATACCAAGTGACTATATTGAAAATTTATGACATCGGTTTGATAGCCTTGGAAGTAAAAATGACTCTCGGTTTGATGAGTTTCTTGGAAAAAATATCATTTCAGTATAATATACCCTCTTTCATATATAAAACCGTTATCATCATAGTCCTCCAAAAACTTCATCTTTCGTTCAGTGCACCACATCAAATAATACTTGACATTTTCTATGTTGATAATGGGTGCAACTACCAAAAACATCTCCTGCACAATTAAAAAAAAGTATAAATTTAGATCATAGTTAACAAGTAATTAGTTATCAACATGTACTTGATTTTATTTAATTTCGATCTATATTTTAACTATTTTCTGGATACTTATACACAATGATATATATATATATATATATATATATATATATATATATAGATATACTTTGTAAGCAATTGAAATGTTACCTTCTCTAACAAGATCAGAAACTCGATCACCTTCAGATGACACTATAGTCTCCTCTGATTCCATCTCTTCGAAGCTATCAAGTGACATTTTCCAGTTTGTATTAAGTTTTGTATGTTTTCAAGCTTTCACATACATATTTTTTTCACAAACATCATTGAATTATGTGCCCTCTATGCAAACATGTCAAAAACAAGATTCTTTTCTTCTATCAAATGCAAACGTATTTCACTACTCTTTTGTTTTAATTGAATGCAATTTTCGAGTCCCTTTTATTGTTTCAACTTCATATATAATTGATCTATCTACATCTTGGACTCCAATATGCCAAAAAAACTTGTAGTAAATTCAAACACGAATCTAAATATGTTATTTAAAATACAATTTATATATAAAAAATAATCATCAATCAATTATTTAAACTATATATTTTTTAACTTTTTAAAATTTAAAAATTAATAAAATTTATCATATATTAAAAATATATACAAGTTAATATATATACATACCTGCATACCTCTATTGATGGGTTAGTCTCATGGATTAATGCAAAAATGCACCATTGAAAAACTTGTTCAGTTGATACAAGTTGGTTTGCAGAGTGGTTCATTCGATATCTTCGAAGTGCTCGTTTTATACATGCCCCTACGCCATCATGTTTTCCTTTTTAATGATCAATCTCAAAAAAATTACAACAATATTTAATGTTGGTTTTCATATGCAGGAAACATACCAAAAGTATGATTGTGAAGATTTGAATTGACCTTCACATCCATTTGACCATATCCAATGTTCATTGAATTTAATTCCATGGCATTTCAATGAGTCATGAATCTTGTCAAAGAAATGTTGTACAAAATGTGTATCATGTATACGATCATTGCTAATATAAAAATGATATTCTTTAATAACATGGCGATTCTCAATGGTGCTTTCTATACGGTCAACATTTTTTTCAACATGCCCATATAGAACATGGAAAAGAATAGAGACTTCGTCAGAATGATAATATTCACTTTGTATTTCATTTTGTGCAACAAATGTGTAATTTTTTGCAAAATCAACAATCGACAAAATGGTCCCTGGTGGAAAAATTTCACGGTATTTTTTTGAATTGCAGGTCTTTCCGTCGAGCTCTATGATAATTCTTGGTGTATTTATAAATTCCTATCTCAAAATTTATCAAAACTCTATCACAAAATTTTCTTCTTTTTGTAAACCAATCCTTCTAGCACTTGTACACTACTTGAACCAATTGATGTATGGATATATTCATATCTCTTCCATTCCACTTTTATGTTGGACGATGATTGATCATTCATATCAATAAGATATTTCTTGTGAAACAAAGTCAAATTTCCACAATAATTACATTTTATACCATCAACACATTTCTTTTGGTAAAATAATTCATGATTTTCTCTTCCACATAGAATTTGGGATATGAAATCATGGATAGTGGAAGGAGGAGGTGAAATTTTCCAAAATGTTTTAACAAAATTAAGTAAGGTTTCATAATATAATTGAAATTCCACATGATAAGAACAACAATAAGTGTCACACACAGTGCTAGGTTTAACATACCATGGTTTTTGTTGTACTAACATTAATTATAGATTATGTTCTTTGAACTTATTGAACAACTCTATTTGAGTGGTGTCCAAGATATGATTTGCATGTTCTTCATAGTGATTTCATGTTATTCTTTGCCACATCTCATCCCTTTATTTTTGTGAAACACGTGATTTTTTCCCCCAATATTCATATTTCATTTTTTTTAACATTTTCTCCAAGTCTATCTTTTTATGGTTTCCTACAAATAACTGTACAACAAGCAAGATCATCATTTGCATATATTTGTAATCGAAATTTCCTATGTTTGTGAAATTTTTTTTGTGAGTTCCCTAAAGCTTTCGCCATATATTTTATCAAATGATTTTCTTTAGTAGTTGATCAAAGCGTTGTTGTTTGTATTGCTCTACGTGCATCTAGATCGGTTTTCTTTCTAGATATTCCAATTGAGTTTAGAGAACTACTTATATTTTGAATCACATTTTCCTTCACCTTTTTATCTTTCATTGATTTTTGAATTCCCAATAGTGTTGTAGCTTATTTTAATTTCTTCGATGTTCAAATACCTATCAAAATTTGAGCTTGAACTATGAAATTTTCATCTTTCAAGAACTTATCAATATCGAGCTTAACACGATATCGTATAACATGGTCAACTTTTTTATCTCTATATGTGCCAGTGTCGACACTTTCTAACATCTCATCATCGACATTGATTTCATCTGTACATATGAGAATTTAATGTAAATTAGTATAAATATACATTAAATAATTAAATTAAAAAAATAGAGTTCATGAAATTGAAACTAATAAATATGTATAATTTCAATAGTACATGACATATATATACATACCTATGGGTGGTTCAACTTCTTCTTCACTTGAATCTCTTTCAACATCTTCTAAAACATCATCAATCACTAGTTCATTTTCTTCTTCACTTTGTCTTTCAACATTTTCAATCTCATCATCAATGTTATGAGGAAAATATCTCTATGTTTACATTGCAAAATATTTTTCAAATTAGTTCATCAAATAAAAATTAAATTGCACAATGCACTATTAAATTTTAATATCATTTATAATATCTACATTTACATACCTGGTTCAAATTATTTTTGAGATTGATTTTCCCTTTTAATATTTAAGTGTTATTCCTTCTTTCTTTTGTAACATTTTTTTGAGTATTCTCTACGGGCCTCAATGTCTCTAATTCGATCATATTTTCTCTTGAAATTTCTTTGATTCCCCTTGATAATTAAATCTATATATATTTTTGAAATCAAGCCCAAAAGAGTCACTTTAAAAATCGAGAAAAAAAAATTACCATCCAAAAATTAGATTCAAATAAGTTTGGTATTCAAAAGTTGCACATGAGAAATGTGAGTGTGAAAATGATGTTTCAACCGAGTTTATTTATAGCTTTCGGTTGAATTGGTTACAATGGAGGGTCACATCATTTCAATTTCGTGGCCGACGAAAAATATGGATAGGCTTTTCGGCTAAAAACATTCGTTTGTGGAAAAAAAATTGGCTATATATATATATATATATAAATTTTTTTTTTCAGCTGAAAAACTTGTTCGACCGAAAACTTGCAACTATGTAATAAATCAACTCTGTTTACCTTTATCCAATTTCATAATGGTTAAAATCCATCAAATATGGTGAATTTAATTTTGGAACCAACACCAACATTTGCAAAATTGAATCTACTTTCAGTAGACATAAATTTTCTAGAATTTCATAAATATTTTCTAATTTTAACTAATTTTATAGTAAAATGTGTGCAAAAGGTTTCTGAAGGTCATTATGATTCAGTGAAATCAAAATTTTGTATCTTCCAAAATACACTGTGAAAAAATATGGTACATTAATTTGATCCATCCTCTTTAATTGGTAGTTTTTAGATTTTTAGTTGTTATCTAATATGATGAGAAAGATGGTGATATGTTAAACATCTTGAAAATCTATAATTTTTTTATATTGGTTAAATTCAAAAAAATATAGTAATTATGATAGTTCAATTCAAAAAATTCTGGTAATTATGATATGGATCTGTTAATTTCGTAAATATAGTCATACCGAAGTAGAGTTTATCTAGATTGTTGTAGCACATTTTTTTTTTCAAAAACGCAAGGTTGACAACGAATACATTGGGGTGAAAAAACATGAATTTTTATGAATACCTCGATTTTTAAAGAACACACAGTAAAAAATTGCTAAGTTGGCATATCAAATGTGAATAAAAAATAAGAAATAGAAAGCTAATAAATTTTTTGACAAGTTTTCTTTGTACTATAAAATGAAATTCTAAACAAAAAAAATATTTTAGCTTGTTTAAAGTTGAAAAACTTCTAAAAATGATATTGTTTTCTCAAAATTAGGCCAAAAGTGTAACCCAACTTCACATTTTCACCGTGGAGCTCATATAGAATTATCACAACTTTTAGTTGAGAAGGAAATTTAGCTCTTCCAACTATTCCAAAGGTTAGTCCCATGTATTATGTCAAAAAAATTGCTAAAATCAATAAAATAACAAAAAAGATCGATTTTATTATCAAGACACTCCTCCATAATGATCCTAAGCATAACAAGATGGTACACAATTGAATGATATTTCCCTAAAGTTGGTTTATCCGTTGGCTCTTTTTATGTGGCTTTCATGCCATATTTTAATATTATTTTACAAAATACTTCTATATAGTTTGGCCAAGATGGGGCTAATCATTATAGACATATAGTTAGAGGGATTAACTTTATTCCCACTTTTGAAGATAGGAGAAATGCCACTTTAAGTCCAAGGTTTAGGGAAGCCCTGCTTTGTTTTTAAATTTACGAGCTTATGTATGTGAGGGATGATGATAGAGCCTCCAACATTTAAGATTTCTGCTTGGTAGCCTTCAATGTCCCTAAATTTCCATTTTTCATGTTTCTTAAACCAAAACTTTATGTCTTTTGTGGAGAACACTTAGTTATTTATAGAAACATTTGGAATGCTGTCCATAGAAATAGGGGATTAATAAATATTTTTGAGGTAGGAATTTTGATACTTCAGAGGAATCATATTATTTCATTTATTTTTGTGTGTCAAAATTTCCTCTAGAATATCCTAGGATATATATATTGGGAATATTGTTTTCATTGATGTCAAAGATAGGGGAATACCATGAATTTCCAAGATAAATATTGTTGTTGTAGATTCATAATATTTACTTAATCTACATTCTATTATAATAGGTGAAAAATATTCCATTTTGAATTACTTCAACGTATCCTAGATGTATTTGGTATAACAAATGAGTATGCATTTGTTGAATTGAGAAATATGCAAATCTAGAAATATTACAATTCTCCAACTGTGGACATCTCAAATATTTTTGCATCACCTTTACAAAAGTTTCACTCATTTTGTCAACCTTACTTCCAAAAGTGATATCATCCACATAAATCACAATGATTAACAAATTTTTATTAATGTTTTGATCTAATTATTGGTATATGTAGCTCTTATTTTGAAACGTTGTTGTTATAGGTATTTTTCAAGTCTTAAATACCAAACCATGGGAGCTTTCTTTAGTCCATGGTGTGCTTTCTTCAATATACATACATAATATTTTTCTTATGACATTATTGTTAATTTTGGAAACTAGGTCCAAACTCCATGTTGTGATCCTCAAATGAATATTCCAATATTTTTATTGGAATCCTCTTTCAGAGACGTGCAAGATCGATCTAAAGATCATCTTGATATGATGAGAAAAATATTTATTTTGAATTTATTCAAAATATGTGTAGGTTGGCCTGAAGGCTTGGAACCCCAATAGTTGTGTCACACACCCTCATTGATGGATATAAATTGGTCAACGTTGGAAGACATTTTCACTCATCCATCACATCACATTCTCTCTCCTCATCTGATTGGTTCGATCACCTTGGAGGCTCTTCTTCATCCACACGTGGGAAACACAGCAAAGAGATTTATATTTTATGACCTAGGTTTTTTCAGCGTAGATTTGACCAACGTTGACTTTGGTTAAAGTGACCCGAAACATGGTGAAAATTTTGATTTCCTCAATCCACATTTTTTGGCACAAATCCCGAGGCTAGATGTTGACTTTGACTTGGCTTCGTTCACTTTGTTGCTGCTGCTGTTTGCATTGACTGTTGATTGTGACAACGTTGAATTTCGTTAACTTTTGTGGTTGACTGATCTGGCTGTCCTAGAGGGTTGTGTGACACTTCTGGTTGGCTAACTGTATTGATACTTTGCTGGTTGAAGCATCCTGCTAACTACCGTAACGCACCAACACTCTTATATATTTTGGTTTGTCTTCTGTCGATCTACTGGTATGTTCTATCAGCATTTTACTTTATTTTTTATGTGATTGCTGACTGATATTGGGATAAAATGTAAAGTTGCACCAAGCATAGAACATCTACAAAAATTTACATGGTATCAGAGCTAATGTGAAGACAAAGCCCTAGTTTGTAGCAATCATTGAAGAAGAGCATGGGTTCCTCTAACTACAAAGGCTTTAAGGATGATCACAAATTGATTGGGAAGGATGACTTCCATGCCTGGAAGATGACATTGGATCTTATGTTGGAAGACCAAGATGTCATGGACTATGTGTAGGGTAAAATCTAAGATCCTCCATCCACTGCAACTCTTGTTGCTAAAACAAAGTACAAGAAGGGGGAAATCAAAGCAAAGATGATGATAAGGGACTCAATTCATAAGAGTCTGGTTGCCTACATCTCTGAGCTAGGCACATCCAAGGAGATGTATGATAATTTGGTCAACATGTTCAAGGCCAACAATGAAAATCAAGTCATATTCTTCAAGAGACAATTGAAGAATCTGAAGAAAGGAAAGGATGAGTCTATTCAATCATATTTTCTGAAGCTAACCGAAATAAGGAATAATTTGTTGGCTATTGGGGAGACAATAACTGACTGGGATATGGTTCTCACCGCACTTGGAGGTCTCTCATCCGAATGGCATGTATTCAACACTACCATTCTCAATAAAAATGTCATACTTGATTTTGATGAAGTATTATCGAGATGCGTACAAGAAGAGATAAGGATGAAGGAATATGAAAATGAAGGAAATGTTGCCTTCACTGCTCATACTAAGAAGAATAACTTTGGTGGTCCAAGGAACAAAGGAAGAGCAGGCGCCCAAGAAAAGAAAGGCAAGTGTTACACTTGTCACAAGCCAGGTCACTATGCTAGAGAATTCCCTTTCAAGAAGGATTCTCCTGATGATCATGAAAACAACAAAAACCGGAGGAATGGAAATCAAAGCCTAACAACATCTTCAAGTTCCCTCTGGTGGAAATGGGCAACCTTTCAAAAGGTTGAGAAATTACCGGTATGAGGAATCAAATTTTGTTGATAAAAGAAATGAATTCATTCTTGTATCTGCCCTCTCTGCTGCATCTCCACCTGACACTATGGATGTATGGATGAAAGATAGTGGTGCCTCAAGGCACATCACTAGGTTCAAGGAATCACTTTCTGATATGGTTGAGAAGGATACTAATCTGGAAATTATCCTTGGAGATAATTCCACATATCTTGTGAAAGGGACATGGATTGTGACCCTCCACTTGTCTCAAGGTC
This sequence comes from Pinus albicaulis, assembly GCA_034641835.2. Classification (NCBI taxonomy): domain Eukaryota; kingdom Viridiplantae; phylum Streptophyta; class Pinopsida; order Pinales; family Pinaceae; genus Pinus; species Pinus albicaulis. Next base: position 1,407,878,699 of record CM076577.1, on the reverse strand, counting down.
AAGTCCTTTGTTTGCAATATGTACTACACATACCTGATTTGAAGAAGAATCTTGTGTCTATATCGACCATGGAAGACAAAGGTTTCAATGTGGCATTCATTGATGGGAAGGTGCACATTTGGAAGAATAGTTTCAAGGAAGCTCTCACGATTGGGTTTAGAGTTGATACACTCTACCAGGTTGGAGGAAGTCCACTGGGAGTGATGACGTGTGATACTATCTGACAGACTGAACTATGTCACCAGAGGTTTGGACACATTCACTACAAGGCCCTTCCTGAAGCAAGGAAGGTGGTGATGGGATTGCCTGAGTTCTCAAATGATCATGAAGGTGTATGTAAGGGCTGTGCCAAAGGAAAGCATATAAAGAGACCTTTCCCCTCAAGCGTCACAAAGACATCTGATGTCTTGTAATTAGTACATTATGATCTGTTTGGTACGCTGCCCGTAACATCCTTGGGAGGATGTTCTTATTATATGATGTTCATAGATGACTTCCCTCACAAAACATGGATTTACTTCTTGAAAAAGAAGTATGATGCTTTCATGTCATTCCATACCTTCAAAGACTTGGTGGAAAATATAACAGGGAATAAGATCAAGATATTGAGGACTGATAATGACACTGAATATGAGATGAACGAGGTCAAGAACTTTTGCAGAGAAGCTAGCATCAAGAGGGAGACCACAACTGTCTATACTCTTGAGAAGAATGGCGTTGTTGAACGAAAGAATATGACCATTTTGGAAGTTGCTCGTGCCATGCTATGTGACCAAGGTCTACCAAAGTTTCTGTGCAGAGAAGTTGCGAACACTCCTGTGTACATAAAAAACTGATGCCCGCATTCTACTCTGGACTGTAAAACTCCCGAAGAGGTTTTCTCTGGTAAGAAACCTGACGTCTCACATTTTAGAGTTTTTGGATGTCCTGTTTATTTTCATGTACCGAAGGAGAAGAGGAGCAAGCTAGATGCTTCTAGGAAGAAGGGAATGTTTGTGGTCTACAAAGAAACTTCGAAAGCCTATATATTCTATGTGCCTGGTCAAAGGGAAGTGGATATATGCCATGATGTTACCTTTGACGAAGATGCTTCCCTGAGGAAAGTAATCAATCTTCCGAGATCTGAGGAAGATCATGAAGCAAGGCCTCAAAATCAAGAAGAATCGAAGGATGAGACAATGCCTGATGTTGAAGGACCGATGTGCCCTATTGATCCATCTCCTTCAATGAGAAAGATACCATCATGGCTTAGGGACACTCTCGAGGATGCCGAGGGACATGTGGCCCCAAGGGGGACATTCTGTGAAAGCAAGAAGACGAATAGATACCAAGGGTATATAGCAGCCATGAGTATTATCGTACAATCTAAGCCTAGATCTTTTGAGGAATTCATAAAGCATCAAGTCTGGAAGGATGATATGCACGAAGAATATGAGTCCATAATGAATAATGATGTTTGGGATGTGATTCCAAGAGCGGAGGACAAAGCAGAATTCACCTTGAAATGGTTCTACAAGATCAAGCATGGATCTAATGGTAGTGCTGAAAAGTTCAAGGCAAGATTTGTTGCCCGTGGCTTCTCTCAAAAGGAAGGCATAGACTATGATGACATATTTGCACCTGTGGCCCGATATACCACCATCCGATCTATCATAGCCCTTAATACTACGCAAGGATGGAGTCTTCATCAAATGGATGTGAAGACCACATTTTTTCATGGTGCGATAAAGGAAGAGGTGTATGTAGAGAAACCTCCGGGTTCAAAGTCTAGGATCGAGACACACATGTTTGCAAGTTGAAGAAATCCCTCTATGGGTTGAAGCAAGCACCCAGAGCTTGGTACAAGAGGATACATAACTACTTGATGAAGCTGGGCTTCACTCGTAGTAATGTTGATCCAAACCTTTACTTCAAGTTTGATGGAGAAAAGCCTCTCATCCTGGTGTTGTATGTGGACGACCTCTTCCTGATAGGTGTCGACCCTCTCATTCATTAGTGCAAGAGGGAGCTCGTTGTTGATTTTGAGATGAAGGACCTAGGACCGATGGATTACTTCCTAGGCCTGGAGGTCTGGCTGAGACCTAGCGATATTTTCCTTTCTCAAGGAAAATATATTGTGAAGCTTCTGGAAAGATTTGGAATGGTGGACTATAAGTCCGTGTCGACACCGATGGAGCTCAAATTTAAGAAGTAGAGTGGCAGTGCTGCTGGGCCTGTGCTAGAAAATCCTACTGAGCATCATCAACTCTTAGGGGCCCTGATGTTCTTAGTGAACACCCATCCGGACGTATGTTTTTTCGTGAACACTTTGAGTCAACATATGGTTGGGACTCATCACATTCACTGGATTAGTGCCAAGAATCTATTGAGATATCTTCGAGGAACGATAAGCCATGGGCTGAGATACACTGCCGGGAGCATGACACTCCATGGATATACTGATGCTGATTGGGCTGGCAGTGTGGTGGATCGTAAGAGCACATTGGGATGCTGCTTCACACTTGAATCTGCCTCGATATCATGGATGAGTAGGAAGTAGAAGTCAGTGGCTTTGAGCACTACGGAGGCCAAATACATTACAGCGAGTATGGCCTGTTGTGAAGCAGTTTGGTTGTGAAAACTCTTCAGTGACCTGTTTGGGAATGTGCTAGATACCACCGTGATACTCTGTGATAACCAGAGTGGGATTCGGTTGTCTGAGAATCCCGTGTTCCACGATCGATCCAAGCATATTGATATCAGGTACCACTTTATCCGGGATATGGTACAACGAGGCGCTGTAAGGCTCAATCATATAGGAATTATGAGAATGTCATGGATATTCTCACAAATACCTTGGGGAAGGTCAAGTTCCTAACCTTCCGTGAGAATCTTGGTATCGTGGAATGACACTATGCTGAGGGTCCTGTTGGACGATGAGCTCTGGGAGCTCTGGGGGGCTTTGGGGATAACTTCCCAGAGCTATAAGAAACCATAGGGCTAGGCTTACTGAACCTTGTTGGTATGCTTCTGCCCTACCATTATGATTTTGGGTTGGTTCACCTCTCATGATCTATGCTCTGTATGCATCCTACCCAATGAGTCTTGGGTTCATGAGAAGTACCTCTCATTTGGCCAGTGAGGTGGGAAAAGCTAGAGACTAATAGCAAAGACTGATGGACACATTAGAGATTGTAGTACTCTCTATCTAGGATGGCACGGTCCAACCACTTTATCTGGGATCAAGTATAGTGAGATTTCAGACCTCCTACTGACTTCGGGTCAGATAAACCAACTCTCGGTTGGTATGAGATTCTTTGATTCCTATAGAGGTTTCAGACCTCTGGGCTAAATTTTCTCAGCTGGGAATGATGTCTTTGTGACTGAACCACCTTTGTTATGAAATAAAGAAGCCAAAAAAGAAAGCTATGGTGGGATGACACATGATGTTTGGATTGCACGGGTGGATGGAGTTCTGATCCCTAGTTGAGAGGGAGTGTTAATTTTGGACAAATAGGTCCAAAATCCATGTTGTGTTGCTAAGATGAAGATGCCAATATTTTTATTGGAATCTTGTTTCGGAGAGGTGCAAGATTGATCTAAACATCATCTTGATCCAATGAGTAGAACATTTATTTTGAATTTATTCAAAATATGTGCAGGTCGGCCTGAAGGCTTGGAGACCCAGCAGTTGTGTCACACACCCTTATTGATGGATATAAATTGGTCAACCTTGGAGGACATTTTCACTCATCCATCACATCAAATTCTCTCTCCTCATTTGAGTGGTTCGATCACCTTGGAGGCTCTTCTTCATCCACACGTGGGAAACGCAACAAAGAGATTTCTGTTTTTTGACCTAGGGGTTTTTAGCACAGATTTGACCAGCGTTGACTTTGGTCAATGCTTGGTCAAACTAACCCGAAACTTGGTGAAAGTTTCGATTTCCTCAATCCGCATTTTTTGGCACAAATCCCGTGGCTAGACGTTGACTTTGACTTGGCTGCGTTGACTTTGTTGCTGCTGCTATTTGCGTTGACCATTGATTATGACAGCATTGATTTTCGTTGACTTTTGGGGTTGACTGATCTGGCTGTCCTAGAGGGTTGTATGACACTTCTGGTTGGCTGACCATATTTATACTTTACTGGTTGAAGCATCCTGCTAACCGTTGTAACGCACCAACACACTTATATATTTTGTCTTGTCTTCTGTCGATCTACTGGTATGTTCTATCAGCATTTTACTTTATTGTTTATGCGATAGCTGACTGATATTGGGATAAAAAGTAAAGTTGCACCAAGCATAGAACATCTAAAAAAATTTACAAATATAAATCATTTTGGATGTTCAATATATACTTCTTTTATACTTCCATTTAGAAATGGTGACTAAACATCCATTTTATAGTCTTTTAAGTTCTTGAAATTTTAAAATGCCAAAAAAAATACCAATTTCTTCCAATCTTGCAACTCGAGAAAATATTTCTTCAACTCAATACCCTCAACTTGAACACACCCTTTACAAACCAATATTTCTTTATTTATTACTTCTTTTCCATCTTCATTCAACTTGTTTCTAAAGATCCAATTGGTGCTAATCACATTCTATTCTTTTGGTTTGGGTATAGGTTCTTGTGTCTCATTATTATCACTTTGATTAAGTTACTATCCCATAACATTAATCCAATGTTTATATTCACTAGCTTGTATAAAGTTATTGCACTCTATTTTGGATAGAAAATAAAGTTTCCTTATTTTGGTATACTTACTAGTCCTCTTCTAGTATGAACTCTTGCATTTGTATCACCAAAAATCTAATTTTTTGGATGGCACTTTTGAACAAGTCTGGATGGTGTATTTGGATATTGGCATTATATTTCTTCTTGTTATTTATTTTCTTCTTCCTCTTATTCTTGTTATATGTATATTTTCTTTGGATTTTAATTTTTTTGTGACTTTTATTTTTGGGGTATTGCTTCATCCACTCTTACATCAATACTTTATACCACTATGCATAGTATTTTATTTTAATAGTTGTAGGTCATGCTTCTAGATGCATAACCAAGAAAGATACATTCATTTATTATGGAATCAAACTTTCCTAAATTATCTTCATTTTTATTTATATAGCACTTGATCCCAAATACTTTGAATTTTTGACTATAGTTCGTTTACCTTTCCATAATTCATAAGATGTCTTTATGTTGTTCACTCCAATTTATGCTCTAATTCTCTATTCAAAATGTAGATTTTCGTTCTGACTGCTTATCCCCAAAAGGTGTCTATTAGTTTGGATTCATTTAGAATTGTTCTAGACATTTCTTATATAGTTATGCTCTCCCTTTTGCAACTCCATTTTTTTGTGGATTCCTTGTTGTCGAAAAATTTCTCTTGATTCCATGACTCTCATAGAATTCTTCAATTTCATTAGAGCTAAAATCGCCACCTTTGTCCGATCTTAAGAATTTGATTCTTAAATCATTCTCATTTTAAACTAAGGATTTGAAAGCATTAAAATTCTCAAATGCTTCATATTTTTCTTTAAAAAATTTCACTCATGCCATTCTTGCGTAACCATCAATAAGTAAAATAAAATAACTCACCTTTAAAGTTTGTGTTCTTACTGACTCGTAGAGGTCTGCGTGTACAATTTCTAATGGCTTTGATGTTGAGTAGTCCTTTTTTTTTTAAACTAACTCTCATCTACTTCCCATAACGAGATGGCTTGAAAATTTTTGAGATCCTTGGCATATCTCATGTGGCTTACTGAGTTTTATTACATTTTCAAAGTTTATGTGATCCATCGTTCTATGCCATAATTGGTTTTAATCTACTTATATCATGTAATATTTTTCTCGATTTTCTTCATCAAGGATGTATACATTACTTGGGGCTCTATTTGCACTTGTAATTAATCTTCCTGAACATGTTTTCCTTATCTCAAAATCTTTAAAATGAAGTATAAGGTTTTAACCTTAATCACACATTTGAATCACACTTAGAAGATTGTGTTTTAACCTGAGTCACATGACAATTCCTCCACCTGTGTCACGAATATTTTTTTTAAAATAAGACACGATGATGACAGGTGCCCGACAAAAGTTTAACTCATGTTTGATGAGGGACGCGAGTTTGAATTGAATCGAGCATGTTCCAAAATTGTGTCCCAATTTTGTGACACAAGTCCTCAGCAATGCAACCCTATGTGCTGCTAAAATTCAGTTTTGGGTTAATTTCCCCCATTATTGTTTTTTTTCCGGAGTTGTAGGAGTGTGTGGGAGACCCACAATGGAGGAATATGAGAGAAATTAGCCCTTAGAGGTTTTTGTTTATTGTTTGTTCTTACTGACTCATAGAGGTCTGTGTGTACAAGTTCTAATGGCTTTGATGTTGAGTACTCTTTTTTTAAACTAACTCTCACCTACTTCCCATAACGAGACGACTTGAAAATAATGTTCATAGATTTTGAGATCATATCTCATGTGGTTTATTGAGTTTTATTACATTGTCAAAGTTTATGTGATCCATCATTCTATGCCATAATTGGTTTTCATCTACTTATATCATGCAACATTTTTCTCCATTTACTTCATCAAGGATGTATACATTACTTGGGCTTCTATTTGAATTTGTAATTAATATTCCTGAACATGTTTTCCTTATCTCACAACCTTTCAAATGAATTGTAAGGTTGTAACCTTAATCACATATTTGACTAACATTGAGAAGATTTTGTTTTAACCTCAGTCACATGACAATTCCTCCACGTGTGTCCCGGATTTATTTGCAAACATGACACAATGATGACAGGTGCCCGAAAATTTTTAACTCATGTCTGATGAGGGACGCGAGTTTGAATCGAATCAAGCATGTGCCAAAATTGTGTCCCAATTTAGTGACATGTGTCCTCGAAAAAGCAACCCTATGTGCTGCTAAAAGTCTGTTTTGGGCTAATTTACCTCATTCTTGTTTGTTGTTTTGGGGTTGTAGGAGTGTGCGGGAGACTCATAATGGAGGAATATGAGTTTTAGAGGATATTCAAAGTGCAGGTATGTGGATTTCCCTTCCAATTTTTTTTAGTTTTGATACAACATTTTATCATTCCATTTTGGTTTACATGCATAGCCTTACACCAATCCATTTTTCTTTATATTCATAGCAGTCATGGCTCAATCAAGGGAATAAGGGAAGAGGAAATTTTTTTAGGCCAGATGTAACTCCACAAATGAATTGTTTCATTTGCATTAAGAGAGAAAATGACTATATACAAGGAGAGGGAGACTAATGGGTTTCATCTCCCAATGTATCTTTGTCTTCCAAATTCTCTTATTTTTCTATTTACAATATTTACATAGGATTCCTAATCCAAAATATTATGTGTTCAATATTCCCCCCCTTAATCTGAAGGGATGTTTGTGAGTCCAACCATTATTCTAAATATTTCAAACTTCTCCCTTCCAAGTTATTGGGTGCAGATGTCTGTAGTTTGCTCAATTGTTGAACAATGTCATAGGTAAATTTTTTTAGCCTCAACATGATGTCAAATCATATGGTATTTTGTATTGATGTGCATCGTTGGATCATGAAACTTTAGGTTCTTGGCTAAATTTATTTCAGAAGTGTTATCAATCAAAAGAGGAATTTAATTCACTTGTTTCTCCTGCAAATATTCCAGAATTTTCCCGAGCCACACATTTTCGTTCCTTGCTTCAGTTGCTACCACATATTTTTCCTTAGTTGTGGAATCTATTGGAATTGATTGTTTGCATGACCTCCACGATATATATCTTGATCCAATACTCATAACATAACCTAAAGTATATAATTTAGTTTCTGTATCTCCATCTAAATTTGAATCAAAGTATCCAATCAAGATGAATTCATCCACATGTGTATACTTGAGTCCATAGTCTTGAGTTCCCTTCAAGTACTTTAAAACTCTTTTTGCAGCAGACCAGTTACCCTCATAGGGATTTTTCATAAATCTAGAGAGGATTCAAACATCAAATTAAATGTTCAGTCTAGTAGTAATCAAGTAAAAGACTTCCTACGAGTTGTCTATACTTCGTTGCATCCTAAAATTCTTTTCCTTCAGTGGATGTGAGATTTAAGTTCTGTTCCATTAGAGTAGTCAAAGGATTTCACTCATCCATGCCAAAACTATTCAACAAATCTCGAATTTACTTCTTTTGAGAAAGGAATATAAACTTCATATGTTGAGTTACTTCAATACCAAGATAGTAGTGAACATAGCCCAAACCTGCCATTTCAAAACCTTTCCTCTATTCTTTATTTATGGATGCAATGTAGCTCTCATTGTTCCCTGTCATCGGAATATCATCTACATACACCACAAAATACACAATTTTTTTTCAAATTTTCTTGAGAAATAAAGTTGCATCTTCTAAATCATAATGTTTGAAATTGAGTTTTAGAAGATGCTTAGTTAACTTCTCGTACAAGGCTCACGGTGCTTTCTTGAGGCCATACAAGCATTTTAAAATCTTACATACTTTGTGTTCCTGACCCTTCACAAAAAATCCTTCTCGTTGGGACATAAAAACATTCTCTTTCATATCTACATTCAAGTGAGAAACTTTTACATCCATTTGATGGACTTTCCAACCATTCTGAGCTGCCAAGGAATAGAGTGTCCAAATGGTAGCCCATTTTGCTGTGGGGGAAAAATTATCCTCCTAGTTGACCCCTTCCTTCTGTGCAAAACCTTTTCCACAAACCTATATTTATTCTTGTCAAGTGAGTTATATACTTTATACTTGTTCTTGAATACCATGTTGCAGCCTATTGGTTTGGTTCCAAATGGAGGATCAACTATATTCTAGGTTATATTATTTATCAAGGCATCATATTATTTCTACATCGATTCTTTCCATTCATCATGAGATGCAACTTATTTGAAGGAAGTTGGTTTGAAATTTGTAGAAAAATTCAGTTCACAATCATAAGAAACATCCATGTCAACAAGTGAATCAAAATCGTCTACGTCACTTCCATTTTTCCTGGTTGAGCTTATTGTTATTGACTTTCCAACCTCATCAAGATGAACACTGTCAATTGTCTTTATTGTTGGGTGCAAGAATTACACTTAAGAAAACTCCTCAACACTTAATTTGTCAACCCGAGGGATTCGTAAACTTAGAGACGAAGCACAGGCAATGCCAGAGATGGTATGAATCTTCCTAATGTAAATCCCTACTTTCTTTAAAGGAAAGATTGTAGAATCAAATCAAAAGAGAAGAAGGCAACTTGAACCATCAAAAATAATCTAAGACTGGAACAAGGAAATATGCATTTGCAAGAGAGAATTAAAGATAAAAGGCAATCACTCCAACTAATGGTTGTTTAATCTACTGAGTGTGTGTTTTCCCTTAGCAGAGACACTTTAGTAGTCTCGTTAGATGGGCACTTAAACCTGCTTCCTTAGAGATTTCCTTCTTGCATTAATCTGTCCTGCACTAGTGCTTGCACGATCAGAGATTTATGTAAAAGGTATAAATAGTGTCTTTACTAAAGGATTTTTACTTCATGCAAGGGCTCGAACTTTTCAAGGTTCCGAGCACTCAGATCTTGTGACAAGAAACTACTTCTTGCACCGAATCAGAGCTTCTTGCACTTAGCTTTTAATCCTTAAAGTGAGTGTTCAATTATTGCAAGTGCTACTTTTCTATCGAATCAAATTGCATGCATAAAAGTGAATGTTTCTGATATTAACAAAATGAAAAAATAAGGAAACAATCATTTATCCTTTCATAAACATTTAAATAAAGAAAGAAAATTGTGGAAAATAGATTAAGAAAATTTGCTGCATCACACCAATGTGCACTAGTGCAGGTTCATTTCTCCTGCTTGGACCAGGCAGAAAAACTAATTAAACATAATTGCAGGAAAAGGAAATATAACACCAACGTGCACTGGTGCAGGTTTGTTTTTCCTTCTTGTACCAGGCGGATGAAAGCCAATTTGAAATCAAGTGCAGGAAAGTAAATTGCAGGGAAAGAAAATGTAGCTACTTCACACGATGGATCCGTTTTCACTCAAACAGGAATACATGTGCTAAAATTTAAATCACACTTTGATAATATAAACACACATTACAGGAAATCGAAAATAGGGTAAACATGCTAGGTTGGCTGGGCCCTAGCCAACCAGCGTGTTTCCCTTTTAAGCTAAAACACTGCTCAGTAAAATAATCAATTCATCAGCTTAAAAACATAAACAAAATTTCTGAAACATGAGGCGGAAAACCTTTTATTAATTCATTAAGGCAAATACATGCGTTAATACAATGTCCAACCCAGATTCGGGCGATAACAAAACAACCAGTTACCGCTTATCAACTTCGCTATAAAAAATCTACTCCCAGAACTTCCCCTGGTCCTATTTACACTTTAAATTATATAGATCTGTTGGCCGAAGGCCAAAATAGATCGTTCAACTGATTCATAACAAAATGCAGAATTTAGTTTCGGCCGTCAAGATAAGACGGTTTTGCAAAACTGGCCGTAGCTAACCAGCTTTCGCCCTTCACGGATTGGTCTCGGCTACCTGTGAATCATTCGTTGTCATGGCTAAAGTGGCTCAAGATGATGTGGTGATCGAGGAGGTTTGGATCTGCCGCGAAGATCTATTGTGCTGGCAATGGTGCAAGATCCGATCCTACACTAAGATCAGCGGTCACGGTAAGCACTCTAACCATCCAATAACCTTTGGAGATATCGATAAGTTACAAAAGTGATTTAAAAGTAAGAAATCATGTAATAAATATTCAATTAATGCTAAATTGAATTAAAACATGAAGAATAAAGGTTTATACGAAATATGTCACCGTACTTGGATTGGTGCAAGATGAGGGTGCATAAAAGGGTGAAATAGAGGTAAATAGTTATGATTTAGGAAGGGGAAAATGGTAAAAAAAAGAGAAAATTAGGGAGCTAACATCCTCCCATCCCTAAGTTGTTGTGTGTCCTCACACAACTATTTAACTTTGCAAAAACCCTTCAAAACTTTGAGCGTTCCCGCTCACTCCTGCTTTAGCATACTATCATCAGTCTGAAATGTTTCAGACTTCGTATTTTTTCTTTTCTTCAATTTCTTCGTCACCTTTTTAAGTTGTCTGAAACATTATGAAGCATGGTACTTACATACCCTGAATTCTCCTTTCTTATTTTGGATCTCCACTATGAATTCTTCTTTATTCTGTTCTTTTTCCTCCTGCGTTTTAGCTACGAGCTGCTCTAAGTTCTACACTTGAAGCTTTAGCTTGACTATCCAAGCAGCAGGAGCTACCAAATCTTCATCCTGTTTTGTCCTGATAGGGGCTGTATCTTCTTCAGGGACCTCAGTATCCCTTGGGGTTTCAGTAAACACTTCTTCCTCTTTCGGTTCTTCTTCTTCTTCTAGCTCTTTCGGTTCTGCTTCCTCTTCTAGCTCTTCTGGTTCTTCTTCTTCTTCTTGCTCTTCCGGTTCTTCTTCTTCTACTACTTCTTCCGGTTCTTCTTCTTCTTCTTTCTCTTCCAGTTCTTCTTCTTCTTGCACTATTTCCTCTTGCACAGTTTCTTCTTGCATAGTTACTTCTTGTACAGTTTCTTCTTGTACTGGTGTAGGAGGGGATTCAACGTTTTGTGGGGACTGTGGTTTTGCATCAGGTTCTTCGTTATTCTTTCGGGCCTTAATAAAATCGGCCAACAGAGTGTCATCTCCAACTTCCACAGATGTTTCTGCGTCCGCAAGGAATGACAACAAATCGTCTTCTTCGGGGGTCTGTTCATGCACTGGTGGCGTCAGAGGAGTTTCTTCAATATGTGTACCCGCTGTCTTCTATTTCTTTGGAGATGGGCCTTTTTCTTCTGTTGATTTCCCGGGTCGATTCCTTTTTTCACTGGTGCAAGAAGGACTTCTCTTTACACTTGGCCCCTTTCTTGTGCTGGTGAGGGTCTCTATTTTCTTTTCAGAAGTTGTCTTCTTTCCTGCAGAGGGATTTTTGTCTAGTTGCTTCAACAACTCCTTCCAGGTCATGCCTTTAATTTCCAATTGTTTCTGGACCAATATTTTGACTAGGCCATGGTGATATAATTTCTTATCGGCCTGGTCGACCCATGCGCCCTGCACAATCTTGGCCATCTTTTCTAAACTTTTAAGAAAAAAATAAGTGAAATCCATCCTCCACCAGACGTACCGGCTGGGTTCGAAGTGGTGCAGCATCCTGAAATGATACACAAAGGTGAGGGAGTACCTTCCCTCGCAAGTCATGAATTTCTGGAGGATAAAAAGGAGGTCCCACCACTGTCCCAGCAGGGTGCTGCGATGAATTCCTTTCTTCCAGTTTACCTTCATATTCTTATCAATGACAAAACACTACCAACACTTCCTCTCGAGCTTCTGATTTTTAAAGTACTGCACACCAGTGTTTTTCAAGCCCGTCGCTGCTGCTATCGATTTTTCCGTGACTTTAAATTTCAGGGGCCCAATATTTACACGGCCATTTTTAAAACTCTTTGCAAACTGTAGGGCCACTTCACTGTTTTTCCCATCAAATTTATGCAAAAACTGACGAAAACCTAAGTCTTGTAATAGTGCAATACTATTGCGAAACTCAGCAGTATGATCTACCTCACTCAGGGACGAAGGTTCACATCGAACATGCGGCATCTCTGCTTAACAGTTATGAATAGTCCAAAATTGCATGCAATACCGAAAAATTTGGCTCTTTATAGATAGGGATCCAACCATCCACCATCCCTTCTGTCTTATCACTGATCCATCCCACCAAAATAGTCGTGGATGCGCGGCATGTTTAGAATCATCCGGTATTGGTACTTGCGGCAACATTTTTAACGACTAAGTGAGGTAATCGTTATAAGTGAAGGACGTTTAGGATCATGGTGGAAAGGGTAATTATATCCAAGCAACGGTTAAACATTTCCGCACTCCTTCATAATTCAAATTTTTTTTTAGCATTTATTAAAAAATGATCATGATTCTTAACTAAAAACACTTTGTACTTTAAATAATTTTCTCCTAGTTAATATGATAGACAAGTACTCCCTAAATAAATGAAAAGGCTTCTTGTAAACTTTTATGATGACCACTTCCTAAGACATATGCTCATGAAAAGAAAAAATTGTACTCTGCTTCTGTCAAGGTGCATGCTTGCACCGATCTGTTTACACCGCTTACTATACTGTTCTGCTGGTACCATTCTGCTTATATTATTATATAGGATGATATGCTTGCACTAGTGCAAGCATATTGTCTGAAAAAAGAACAGAGAATTTAAGTAAAATATAGGGTGGACTTCTAACATGGCTTCCTCAACTGATACAGGAAATTTGCTTCACCCTTTCTTGATGCTTCAGAGCATCTTTTTGCTCTTTGTGTATGAGATACTGAAATGAATTCATGAGGGAACAAAGAAGTGGGAAAGGGGAAAATTTCAGAATGGGAAGGAATTTTTTTATAGGGATTCTAGGAATAGTACCACAAGAGGGGATAAACAGAAGTGGGATAGGAAAAAATTCAAGGGTAAAGTGGGATTTTTACGAAGCGGGTAGGGTAAATTTAGAAGAATGTGGGAAGGTTAATCATTCTGGGATTTAAGAATAAAACTGAGGGAATATTTACGAAATGGGATATGAAGAAAGATAGAAAATTTTCTAGAAGGTTTGCCTGCACTGGTGCAAGAAAAATAACTGCAGCGAGAATTAAGTGTTACTTGAATAAAAATATCCATGCTAATTACCCCAATGTATAAAGGTTTGTTGAACCTGCTTTTACTCAGTGGTTGCTAGCATATCTAAAGATCAAGCAACATTCTCTTTTTATTAGAAATTTTTGATCTTCCTGCCAGCATGCTGGTTTTTAGGTTGAACCTTCTGTAATCATGTCAGCGAACTGATCTTCACAATTATAGGAAAATATTTTTTCTTTACTTTTTTTAATTAAATTTATTTATTTTTTCTTTGAGAAGAAGAAGAATTCACGTTTTCAAAAATTTGGTATTACCATTTACCAATATCGTCCCGAATTGTTGTTGGACTTGCTGTGTAAAATATTTCTTGGCAAGTGGCTGAAAATACTTCTTTAATCTATGTCCATTTACCAAGAATACTAAATTTTGTCCATCAATAGTTTTGAATTCTACTGCTCCATTCTCGAATACTCGGATCACTTCATAAGGTCCCATCCAATGTGTATAGAACTTCCCTTTAAAAATTTTAAATCTAGAATCATAAAGGAGTACTCAATCACCTGGTTAGAACTGCTTTTTTTGAATAGTATTGTCATGCCACCTTTTTCGTTGTTGCTGAATTAGGATGTTCTGCTGAACAAAATCTCTACGAAATTCATCTAACTCATTTAATTGGAGGAGGCACTGTTGTTGTGCCTCAGAGAGATCTAGTCCTAATTGGACTGCAGTTTTGAAAGTTTTTATCTGGAACTCAATTGGTAACAGAACCTGGTTGCCATATACCAACTCATACGGTGTATGTCCCGTGCTTTTTCTCCAAGTGGTTCTGTATGCCCACAAGGCTTCTGGTAATATTTCAGCCCAGTCTTTCTGATGCACATTGACTGTCTTTGTAAGAATGGACTCGATCACTTTGTTTGTAGATTCCACCTGGCCATTTGCTTGCAGGTGATACGGCGTGGATTTCCTATGTCGGATCTTTTATTGCTCCATCACACCCTGTACTAGATTAGAAATAAACTGCGGACCATTGTCGGAAACAGTTTCTCTAGGCACACCAAATCTAGTAAATATTTCAGTAAAAAGAAAATCAACAACAAATTTTTCTGTATCAAAAGATACAACTTTAGCTTCTACCCATTTTGTAACGAAATCTGTACAAACCAAAAAATTCTTTTTACTTAAGGATGTTGGATTTATTGGCCCTATAAAATCAATAGCCCATTTTTCAAATGGCTCAATCATAAATTTGGGGCATAAAGGCATTTCATTGGTTTGATTAGGCTGGCCCATTCGTTGACAACTATCACATTGCCTGACATACTGTTTGGCATCCTTAAACAAGGAAGGCCAAAAGTAACCAGCACATAATACTTTATATGCAGTCCGCTTATCAGTGAAGTGGCCTCCACAAGGTTCATCATGAGTATATTTCAATATGTCAAACACTTCCTCCTCTCTTACACATCTATGGATAATCAGATCTGGACCAGTGTAAAAGAGATCTCCTTGAATCTAGGAATATGCAGCACTTTTCTGAATAATATTCCACTTTTCATGAGCGGACAAGTGAGGTGGTGTTTTTCTAGTGACCAAATAATTAGAAATGTCAGAAAACCACGAAGAATCTATTGACATATCAAAAATATGTTCATCTGGAAAATCATCATTAACAGGAGTTACTTCACCAAGATTATCTAATCTAGAAAGAAAATTTGCTACAACATTAGATTTCCCTGGTCTACCAACACTAGTAACATTAAACTCCTGCAACAATAGCAACCACCTAGTCACTCTACCACTTGTCAATGGTTTGTTCATCAAATATTTAATCGCAGAATGATCAATATGTACAAATACTTCATATCCTGTAATATAGTGCCTGAACTTATTAATTGCAAAAATCACAGCTAAAAAGTCTTTCTCTGTAACTGTATAATTCAATTCAGCGGAAGAAAATTTCTTAATAATATAATAAATAGCATAGGATTTCTTATTTTCCTCTTATCCTAAAGCTGCGCCAATAGCCAAATCTGAAGCATCAGAGGAAATGTGAAAAGGCAAGGACCAGTTAGACCTCGCAAAATTGGTGCCTGCACCAAATTTTCCTTCAATGTTTCAAAAGACTGTTGGCAAGTTGTGGACCAAGAAAATTCACTATCCTTAGCTAGAAGTCGGAAAATAGGAGCAGCTATATTTGAAAAATTTTCAATGAATCTTCCATAATAATCAGCATGTCCTAAAAAACCTCTTACTTCCCTTTGAGTTTTGGGTGCAGGAAGATGCAGAATGATTTCAATCTTTGTCGGATCAACTTGGATACCTTTATCAGAAATTAAATGGCCAAGTACCACTCCCGCTTTGCACATTAATCTACGTTTTTTGTCACTCATAGCGAGATGGGATTCTTCGGGTGCAATCTGTGTCTGGTTATAACCACTGAAGCCATCCAAAAAGGATAAATATTTCTTTCCTGCAAGGGTATCAAGCACATGATCAATGAAAGGGAGAGGGAAGTAATCTTTAAGAGTAGCTTTATTCAATTCTCATTAATCAATACAAATACGCCATCTTCTATCTTTCTTAGGCACAAGCACTAATGGAGAGACCCACTAACTGTCGAAAATAGGATAGATAAAACTGGTATCTAAGAGTTTATGTACTTCTTCCTTCACAATATCTCTTAGAGATGGATTCATTTGCCTTTGGGGTTGTCAGACAGGTCGGGTTCCTTCCTGAATATAGATATGATGTGTACAAGTTTTAGGAGGGATACCCTTCATATCTTCATAGCCCCAAGCAAAGACACTAAGATGGTTTTGCAACAAATTCACAAGCTGCTCTTACTGAGATGAGTCCAAATCTGAACTAATATGCAAGGATTTACCAGGGCTAATCTCAACAAGAGTGGTATCAGGCTCAGGAGTACTCAAGGGAGTGGTCAAATGCAATGGTATAGAAGAATGAGAATCATGATTTTGTTGAAAATCTAGGCTGAAAATTTGGCGCAAAGACTCAAAATTAGGCATAGTGTCTAGATTATTCAGAAAATCTTGAATCTCATCTTCTTGTGAAGACCCAGTATAATGATGGATAAGGGAAATAGACTGAGTCTCCTCATCACTGCTTTTATCCAACCATAAAGTATCTTGAAGGTCCTGAATGGATCTGGCAGGGAGGTATAAGGTAACTTTCTTCCTAGAATCTCCATGTGAAATATACATATCACTGGAACGACATCCAATATATGCATCAGTCGTAGCAAGCCATGGTTGACCCAATATCAAGGGATGTCCTCCTACTGGGTTCTTTCGCTGAAGCACAATGAAATCAGTAGGATATTCCCAAGAATCTAATGAGATGATCACATCGTCCAATACTCCTTCCAGCTTAATTTTAGATCTATCTGCGAATTCAAGCACAATGGGAGTAGGGCGAAGATGAAATAACCGAAGTTGATCCATGGTTTGCTTAGTCATGACATTAATGGCTGTTCCCAGGTCTATAAGAACATTAGAGACAAGGACATTACCAATCTGAACTGAGACAACAAGGTTTCCAGGATCAATATATTTTTCCACAGACACACATCCCGTCATCAACTCTGCTGCCCTACCAACAAATTGAATGGTTCAGGGTTCCAATCTCTTCCTCCCGGGTTTCTTGAGACAGATTTCCTTAATAATCTTGGTACAAATGGGGATCTCTTTGATGGCTTGAAGAAAAGGTATCTTAACGAAAATATTCCAAAGCTCAAATGCCAAACTAGTCTCAGAAATAGGCTCACTCCTTTCCATTACTAGCCTCTCTGGGAAGGGAGGCTGGTTGGAAGAAGATGGCAAGGATTCAGAGGGTAAGGGCTGCTTAGTGACAACTTTCGGAGAATGGTTAAGAGTTTCCTCTTCTCCTTTCTCTTCAACGATCACCATAGGTTGCTTCTGATTTTCTGATGTTACAGTCCTTCCCGATCTTAATTGAATATCATGAACCCCAACTGGAATAGACTGGTATTCGAATGATAAAGGTGGGTTTGTTACATAGATCATGTGCACTGCTTTATTATTATTAGGATTGGGCATAGGTTGAGCAGGCAACTGAGGAGGTCAAAAGGGTGGAGGTAAAGGCAATGGTGGAGTGGACTGACTCGGAAGTTGAGGCATTGAATAGGGTGCATGTGTAGATGGATATGACTGCATAGGTGGCTGGTAGGAATATGGAGAATGAGTTGGCCCTCTCCAACATTGTTGCCATGGTTGAGAAGGTTTCCCATGCTGATATTGATTCCCATACTGCCACTAATGATGAGAGTTAGGATAAGAATATGCATGTGAATTATAACCAAAATAGTGTGGAGAAAATTCAGAAGCCATACCTGTACCTACCTGAGGCCAATTCCTTCTCGCTCCCATAGCATTCAAGTATCCAGCTTCAGGCTGTCCCCCTGTAAATAAAACTTTAAGTCCTAGTATAGAGGGACATTTTTCTGTAATATGGTCTTCTGCACAAATACCACACTTATTAGTTTCTTTCAAATTAAGAGGATGCTTGTCTCTACATTTAGGACAAAAAATACATAATGACTCTTGTTCCTTCATGAGTTTCTGCTGAAATTTTAAGGAGTCTAACTGTTTGGTAACAGTGTTCATTATGTCAATTTTCATGTTTTCCATTTTATTTTCTAGTCCAATAATCATAGAATCAGTAGATTTAGTTTTTCTATTTCTATTTCGAGTTCCTCTACCGGATCTGTACTGGTTTCTTGTAAATTTCCTGCATAATTCACAAATTTGATGAAAAGTTTGCTGAGAAATATCATCTTTTCCTAAAAGATTCAAATTATTTCTAGCATTATCAGTAAGTCCTCTTAAGAACAAGGTTCTAATAGTGTTGGGATCAAGCTTAAGTTTTGACCTTTGTAAAGTATACAGAAATATTTCCAGATAATCTTCAAGAATTTCATTATCATCTTGTATGATTGTAAAAATTTCATTCTGCATGTCCCGAGTTTTTCAATATTCTTGATATTCAGACAAAAGCACTCTCTTCATCTGATCCCAAGAGCTTATGGTGTTTCCTCCTAACCCCATGAACCAGCGTAGAGTTGAGTCCTTGAGGGTAATAGGAAATAATCTTAACTTCCGAGCCTCAGTTTCATAATCATAACTCCTACACAGAATATCAAACTCAAATAGAAAAGAGTCAGGATCTTCATGAACTTTACCATGGAAATGAGGGAGAATTGATGATGGAATATTCTTCATTTGCACCACAATATCAGGATCCACAATTGGAAACACAAAAGTGGATTTTTCTTCAATTACCTGGTTGTCACCAGTCCCTTCCAAATGATCTTCTTGGTCTGCCATTGTTCCCCTTTTACTTGTACCGCTCTCCATAGGCTGATCCACACCTAAGCTGTTATTACCAGAATCCAGGTGGAGTGTTCCTGCATGATGGGTTTGAATTGGATTGGGCTTCTTGCTTCCAGAAGGAGACCCAATATGAAAATTGTTTTTAGAATTATTTCGGCCCTTAGTGGGCTTCGAACCCTTACCTTTCCTAGGCATTCATTTCAAAAGGAAAGAAAAAGAAAAAGAAAAATAACAAACACTTCTAAAAAAATGTTGTCAGAAACCAATTAACACCAGTAAAATTCCTTCAGAGAAACACCACTATAAAAAAAAATTACCTCTATTGTATAATCAAAAAATTCTTACCAAATCAAATCACCTCCTCGACAATGGCGCCAAAATGTTGGGTACAGGAATTACACTTAAGCAAACTCCTCAACACTTAATTTGTCAACCCAAGGGATTTGTAAACTTAGGGACGAAGCACAGGCAATGGCAGAGATGGTATGAATATTCCTAATGTAAATCCCTACTTTCTTTAAAGGAAAGATTGCAAAATCAAATCAAAAGAGAAGAAGGCAACTTGAACCATAAAAAATAATCTAAGACTGGAACGAGGAAATGTGCCTTTGGAAGAGAGAATTAAATATATAAGGCAATCACTCCAACTAATGGTTGTTTAATCTACTGAGCGTGTGTTTTCCCTTAGCAGAGACACTTTAGCAACCTCGTTAGATGGGCCCTTAAACCTACTTCCTTAGAGATTTCCTTCTTGCATTAATCTATCTTGCACTAGTACTTGTACTAGTGCAGGATCATAGATTTATGTCAAACGTATAAATAATGTCTTTACTAAAGGCTTTTTACTTCATGCAAGGGCTCAAACTTTTCAAGGTTCAGAGCACTCAGATCTTGTGACAAGAAACTGGTTCTTGCACCGGATCAAAGCTTCATGCACTTAACTTTTAATCCTTAAAGTGAGTGTTCAATTATTTCAAGTGCTAGTTTTCTATCGAATCAAATTGCACACATAAAATTGACTGTTTCTGATCTTAAAAAAATGAAAAAATAAAGAAACAATCATTTATCCCATCATAAACATTTAAAGAAAGAAAGAAAATTGCGGAAAGTAGATTGAGAAAACTTGTTGCATCACACCAACGTTCATTGGTGTAGGTTCATTTCTGATCCAGGTGGATATTGGTGGTCACCCGCCTATTCCACTTGGGGCTCCACCATTGTCTCTTTTAGTTTTTCAGTTTCCGCACAGTTTACTATTTTTAGCAGCTTTTAGGGTCCTGAACTTCCAAAGCCGTTTTGAGGCCCTAAACGACGTTTTTTTGGAAAACGGAGAGCAACATGGGTCCATGGACCAACGTTGCTTGTTCCAAATTTGTATTCCTCGGATAGATATTTCTAAAGAGGTATGGTACGCGTCAAACGGAGATCGTATGCCAAAGTTACGCCCCTGGGAAGTCGAAACACCAATTTACCCAAACGGGGCCCATAGTTTTGGCGCTTCATCTCCTAGGGTTAGGGTTTTGGCTGTTTAGGATTTCCCATTGTTTATAAATAATAAATAGGCCCTCGAGCCTCATTGTAACTCAGTTCAGAGGCCTGTAGCCGCCACATCTCTTCTCAGAGATAGCTACCGGCGCCCTAGCTAGTTTTATTTCCATTCTGTCTGTAAGCAAATTTCAGTTCTTTGATATTAATGAAATGAAGTGTTATTTCCGCTGCATCTCTGTATTTATGGTTATGTGTTTATTCTGTTGCGTTCCTGCCTAAATCCGGATCAGTGGTATCAGAGCGGTCTGCTTTTTCTCGATCCTTCTTTGCATGTCCCCAACGAGGTCGGGGTATAAGGAGCTAGGGCTTGATCTGGTGGAACCTTTGCAAGATCAACCTCGCAAACCTCGACGGATGCCCATGGGGGATGAAAAGAAAGATGAGGGAGCAGGAGATCCTATCAAAATATTGCTCGAGGAGGCCCTCTAAAAACAAAGGAATGCGATGATGGATAACTTTGCTCAGATCCTTCAACGACTACCCACTGGCAGCGCATCTGCATCCAGCAACCATTCTGGAGGCACGACTCCTTTTAAGGTACAAGTAAATTTTGACATTCTCATATTTGAGGGTCAAATAGACGCAAATGCCATAGATAGATGGTTGAATCTTTTAGAAGGATATTTCTCGGTTTAGGACTTTTCAGACTGGGAGAAGATTATTTTTGCACTCCTCAAAGCTACCCCCCATGTTAAGGACTGGTGGGAAACCTACTGTGAGAACAAGGACTAGATATAACCCTCTCTGTTCTCGGCCGTTCCAACTTGGAATTCTTTCCGAGACACTGTCAAGGAACAGTACTATCCCGTGGGGAGCTATGAGGACAAGTACATAAAATGGACCACGCTACGACAACAAAGGGATCAAGATGTGCATGAGCTGACGAATCTGTTCCATACCCTGTGCACAAAGTTGGGTATCAAAGATTTAGAGAAACATCTAGTGCTAAAGTATCACAACTGTTTGCACAGATAAATTCAGGAGGAAATGGAGTTCCTCGACATCTCCTCGCTTGGTACGGCATACCGGTATGCTGCCAAGATTGAGAAAAAATTCAAGCAGAAGAAGCGAGACTTTGGATCTGCGAATCAAAAGCAAGGGAAAGGTGCTTCCAAACCGTAGAACAAAGGACAAAGCCAAGGCATGGCGGCTAAATACAACTCATCGAAGCCACAAGAAAAGAATAGCACCGCAAAGACAAAGAAGGACACGGGAAAGTGGTGTGAGTTCCATAAGAGCTCCACTCACAACACAAGTGAGTGTCAGGCCAAGAAGTCGCTAGTGGCCGAGATGAGGGCTTCTGAGTCAGATGCATGCTCTGACTCTGAATCAGAACCTGAAAAGGGGAATGAAAAAGGGAAACAGGTTATTGATGCGGAGCCCAATGCCACTGTTGCCACTACAAAGATCCAGAAGGAGGAACCGGAAGATCCAGAGGAGGAGGAACGTCTCTTCCACTCCCAGATGTGGGTAAAGGGCTCCTCGGTACAGTTCATTGTCGATAATGGGAGCCAAAAGAACCTCATTTCAACAGACGTGGTGAAGTGGTTGGGCTTGCCGACCATAGCTCACCCAAATCCATACACCATCGAGTGGCTTCACCAAGGACGAGATCTCCGCGTCAGCCAGCAGTGTCGCCTTCCCTATAGCATCAAGCCCTTCATGGATGAGGTATTATGTGACGTTTCTCCTATTGATGTTTCTGATGTATTATTAGGACAACCATACTTGTGGAAGCGTCATGCTGTGTATGAGTCTCGACCTCGTGTTGTTATTGTTACTTTAGGAAATAAGTTGTACAGGATACCAGAGGTACCACCTCCTGCCGCTATCTCTTTGGTTACTGCAAAGCAATGCAGTAAGCTCATTTCCCAAACCAGGAAATTTGTTTTCATGATGATCCGCCCCCAGGGAAAGAAGAAGACTGTGGCCACGACCTCTAGACAGGACTCCTTTGCACGACAACAACAAATGGATAAGGTTGTGGAGGAGTATGGGGACATATTCACCTCAACCACAGGGATTCCTCTGCACTATCAGGTCAAGCACCCAATTGATCTGACCCCAGGTGCATCGCTACCTAATGGACCGATATATCGGAGCTCTGTTCTGGAGAATGATGAAATCAAGAGGCAGATTCAGGAGCTGTTGCAGAAAGGTCACATTAGACCAAGTTCATCGCCCTGTGGGAGCCCGATCGTGTTGGTACAGAAGAAGGATGGGATGTGGAGACTCTGTATTGACTATCAGGCGCTGAACAAGATCACTGTCCGGAATAGGTACCTAATCCCATGGATTGATGACCTTCTGTACCAACTGAAAGGTGCAAAATATTTCAGCAAGATCGACCTGAAGTCTGGGTCTCACCAGGTACCAATTGAACCCTCCGATGTGTGGAAGACTGCCTTCAAAGCCAAGGAAGGCCTTTTCGAATGGATGGTCATGCCTTTCAGGTTGACGAATGCTCCCGCAACCTTCATGACGATGATGGACGACATCTTGCGGCCATTCAACAACTCATTTGTAGTGGTGTACTTGGATGCCATTCTGATCTTCAGCCAGACTTGGGAAGAGCACCTTCACCACATCCGACAAGTGCTCCAAACACTGCGGCAACACAAGTTGTGTGCCAATTTGGAGAAGTGCACTTTTGGCATGACCTAGGTTCAATATCTGGGATACATTATTGATGACAGGGGGGTGCATGTGGATCCAGCCAAGATCCAAGTCATTCGGGATTGGCCAGCCCCAACCACTATAACAGAGCATTGCAGCTTTCTGGGTCTTGCTAATTTATACTGGCGGTTTGTGTTGGGATTCTCTCATATCACTTGGCCCTCGAGTCAAGTCACCAAGGGAGGAGTGAGAGAAAAATTATTTTTGTCGGAACCTCAACAGAAGGCGTTCACAGAATTGAAAAATCACCTCTATTCTGCCCCAGTGCTCACTTTACCAGACTTGCAACAACCATTTGAGATCGAGACAGATGCCTCTGACTATGCTATTGGGGCAGTTATTACTCAACAGGGACATCCAGTGGCATTTCACAGTGAGACATTGTCTGACACAGTTCGCAAGTATCCCACTTATGACAAAGAAATGTATCCCATTGTGCAAGCTTGTCGACAATGGAAGCATTAAATTTTGCGGAAGGAAACAATCATCCACACAGACCACCGGCCACTACAGTTCATACAGACACAAGGAAGTTGCAGAATGATCGCCATCAGAAGTGATCACATATCTGCAACAGTTTCATTTGAACATCAAGTACAAGAAGGGTAGCACCAATCATGTTGCAAACTGCCTCAGCCGACCACCGATCGTGGCGCTCACCACTGTGCTCAACTCTTGTGGGCACGAGACTTCTGATTGGCCGCTTCTCTATGAGAGTGACCCAGAATTCGGCCACACTTACAAGGCACTCTTGGGGGGCACGCAAGTTCCAAATTTTCACCTCTAAGATGCACTTTCTGTCTGTCAGACCTTGTGATGCTCAGGCAGACAGCAAAGGCATTGCTAGAATGCCCACTCTGATCCAATGTGAGCATTTCAGTGTTCCCCAATTACAAATCTGCGGGCTCTTGCAACCGCGGTAATTTGAGATGTAAACTTGTGGAGTCTGTGGCAGTGCCTTGTAAACACACACGTAAGAAGCAAAGACTGCCTGCTCCTCTACCTCACCCTGTTGTGGAATGTTCGAATCCATCCCTTGGTTCCAGCGTGAGCACACTCTTCAGTGAGGAAATGACATATTTTGCGCTCGCAGTGTCCGTGAGTTCCTTGAGGATGACGTTGTGTGGCTGCCAAGAAGAATATCACAGCAGGAGCCACTGCTAAACTCTTCTTTGAACGAGTGTGTGTGCACTTTGGGGTCCCACAGTCTATCATATCAGATCGATATAGCAGGTTCCTCAGCACATTTTGGTCCAGCCTCTGGTCAATTTTGGATACCAAGCTCACCAAGTCCACAACTTTCCATCCCCAAACAGATGGCCAGACAGAGGTTGTCAACAGAATGATTGTACACATTTTGCGCATGTAAAATTCTAAGCATCCACGCACATGCGACAAGAGCCTCCCCTATGTACAACATAGTTATAATCAGGTTTTCCATAGGTCAATCGGCCATAGCCCCTTTCAGGTGGGCTTGGGATTCCAGCCACTATGTCCCATTGACGTAGCCATGCCATTTGCAGCTGCTCAGACCGATTCAGCTCATTTCCAGTCTGAAGTTGACAAAGAAAGTAGCTTCATCGAGCGCATTCAATACATCCGCCAACAGGTTCCTGATATATTGGACAGAGCCAATGCCAAGTACAAGAAATGCCATGATCAACACTGGGTGCCACACAACTTCCAGGTGGGCGACAAAGTATGGCTACATTTGCAGAAGGAGCGCCTCACTGAACCCCACCGCAAGCTTCGCCCGCTCCAATACAGGCCGTACACCATCACCAAGGCTATAGGGAACAATGCCTTTGAGCTCAGTATTCCACCATTCCTTGGTCTGCACCCAGTCTTCAATGTGGATCGCCTTCGTCCTTACTTCCCACCTCTACTGGACACCTCGGACATTGCAGAACAAATCACACCAACAGAGTTAAATCCAGAATGCATGGAACAGACCACCATAGATTGTATCATGGAAATGAAAATCAATAACACTCGCCAATAGAGGATCCAACTATATCGGGTTGTCAAAGCTGGCCAACTCCTGCACCAAGGAAAGTGGTTCACCAGGGACCAAGTTTAGCAGAAATTTCCTCATCTCATGGAGGAACTTAACGCAATGGGGACCATTGCTTCCTAAGGGTGGAGGAATGATCCAGGTGGATATTGGTGGTCACCCGCCTATTCCACTTGGGGCTCCACCATTGTCTCTTTCAGTTTTTTAGTTTCGGCACAGTTTACTATTTTTAGCAGTTTTTTGGGTCCTGAACTTCCGGAGTCGTATTGAGGCCCTAAATGATGTTTTTTGGGAAAAAGAAGAGAAATATGCATCCATGGACCTATGTTTTCCATTCCAAATTTGTATTCCTTGGATAGATCTTTCTAACGAGGTATGGTACGCATCAAACGGAGATCGTATGCCAAAGTTACGCCCCTGGGAAGTTGAAACACCAATTTACCCAAACGGGGCCCATAGTTTTGGCGCTTCATCTCCTAGGGTTAGGGTTTTGGCTGTTTAGGATTTCCCATTGTTTCTAAATAATAAATAGGCCCTCGAGCCTCATTGTAACTCAGTTCAGAGGCCTGTAGCCGCCACATCTCTTCTCGGAGATAGCTACCAGCGCCCTAGCTAGTTTTATTTCCATTCTGTCTGTAAGCAAATTTCAGTTCTTTGATATTAATGAAATGAAGTGTTATTTCCGCTGCATCTCTGTATTTATGGTTATGTGTTTATTCTGTTGCGTTCCTGCATAAATCCGGATCAGTTGTATCAGAGCGGTCTGCTTTTTCTCGATCCTTCTTTGCATGTCCCCAACGAGGTCGGGGTATAAGGAGCTAGGGCTTGATCTGGTGGAACCTTTGCAAGATCAGCCTCGCAAAACTCGACGGACGCCCATGGGGGACGAAAAGAAAGATGAGGGAGCAGGAGATCCTATCAAAATATTGCTCGAGGAGGCCCTCGAAAAACAAAGGAACGCGACGATGGATAGCTTTGCTCAGATCCTTCAACGGCTGCCCACCGGCGGCGCATCTGCATCCAGTAGCCACTCTGGAGTTGCGACTCCCTTTAAGGTACAAGTAAATTTTGACATTCCCATATTTGAGGGTCAAATAGATGCAGATGTGGTAGATAGATGGTTGAATCTATTAGAAGGATATTTCTCTGTTCATGACTTTTCAGACCGGGAGAAGATTATTTTTGCACTCCTCAAAGCTACCCCCCATGTTGAGGACTGGTGGGAAACCTACTGTGAGAACAAGGACCAGACAGAACCCTCTCTGTTCTCGGCCGTACCAACTTGGAATTCTTTCCGAGACGCCGTCAAGGAACAGTACTATCCCGTGGGGAGCTCTGAGGACAAGTACATACAATGGACCACGCTGCGACAACAAAGGGATCAAGATGTGCATGAGCTGACGAATCTGTTCCATACCCTGCGCACAAAGTTGGGTATCAAAGATTCAGAGAAACATCTGGTGCTAAAGTATCGTAGCTATCTGCACAAATACATTCAGGAGGAAATGGAGTTCCTTGACATCTCCTCGCTTGGTACGGCATACCGGTATGCTGCCAAGATTGAGCAGAAATTCAAGCAGAAGAAGCGAGACTTTGGATCTGCAAATCAAAAGCAAGGGAAAGGTGCTTCCAAACCGCAGAACAAAGGACCGAGCCAAGGCATGGCGGCTAAAGACAACTCATCGAAGCCACAAGAAAAGAACAGCACCGCAAAGACAAAGAAGGACACGGGAAAGTGGTGTGAGTTCCATAAGAGCTCCACTCACAACACAAGTGAGTGTCGGGCCAAGCAGTCGCTAGTGGCCGAGATAAGGGCTTCTGATTCAAATGCATGCTCTAACTCCAAATCAAAACCTGAAAAGGGGAATGAAAAAGGGAAACAGATTATTGATGGGGAGCCCAATGCCACTGTTGCCACTACAAAGATCCAGAACGAGGAACCGGAAGATCCAGAGGAGGAGGAATGTCTCTTCCACTCCTAGATGTGGGTAAAGGGCTCCCTGGTACAGTTCATTTTCGAAAATGGGAGCCAAAAGAACCTCATTTTAGTAGACGCCGTGAAGCGGTTGGGCTTGCCGACCACAACTCACCCACATCCATACACCATCGGGTGGCTTCACCAAGGACGAGATCTCTGCGTCAGCCAACAGTGTCGCCTTCCCTATAGCATCAAGCACTTCATGGATGAGGTATTATCTGACGTTGCTCCTATTGATGTTTCTGATGTATTATTAGGACAACCATACTTGTGGAAGCGTCATGCTGTGTATGAGTCTCGACCTCGTGCTGTTATTGTTACTTTAGGAAATAAGTTGTACAGGATGCTAGAGGTACCACCTCCTGCCGCTATCTCTTTGGTTACTGCAAAACAATGCGGTAAGCTCATTTCCCAAACCAGGAAATTCATTTTCTTGATGATCGCCCCCAGGGCAAGAAGAAGACTGTGGCCACGACCTCCAGACAGGGCTCCTCTGCACAACAACAAAAAATGGATAAGGTTGTGGAGGAGTACGGGGACATATTCACCTCACCCACAGGGGTTCCTCTGCACTGTCAGGTCAAGCACTCGATTGATCTGACCCCAGGTGCGCCGCTACCTAATGGACCGATCTATCGGCGCTCTATTCTGGAGAATGATGAAATCAAGAGGCAGATTCAGGAGCTGTTGCAAAAAGGTCACATCAGACCAAGTTCATCGCCCTGTGGGAGCCCGATCGTGTTGGTACAGAAGAAGGATGGGACGTGGAGACTCTGTATTGACTATCGGGCGCTGAACAAGATCACTGTCCGGAATAGGTGCCCAATCCCACGGATTGATGACCTTCTGGACCAACTCCAAGGTGCAAAATATTTCAGTAAGATCGACCTGAAGTCTGGGTATCACCAGGTACCAATTGAACCCTCGGATGTGTGGAAGACTGCCTTCAAAGCTAAGGAAGGCCTTTTTGAATGGCTGGTCATGCCTTTCGGGTTGACGAATGCTCCCGCAACCTTCATGAGGATGATGGACGACATCTTGCGGCCATTCACCAACTCATTTGTAGTGGTGTACTTGGATGACATTCTGATCTTCAGCCGGACTTGGGAAGAGCACCTTCACCACATCCGACAAGTCCTCCAAACACTGCGGCAACACAAGTTGTGTGCCAATTTGGAGAAGTGCACTTTTGGCATGACCCAGGTTCAATATCTGGGATACATTATTGATGAAAGAGGGGTGCATGTGGATCCAGCCAAGATCCAAGTCATTCGGGATTGGCCAGCCCCAACCACTATAACAGAGCTTCGCAGCTTTCTGGGTCTTGCTAATTTCTATCGGAGGTTCATGTTGGGATTATCTCATATCACTTGGCCCTTGAGTCAAGTCACCAAGGGAGGAGCGAGAGCAAAATTATTTTGGTCAGAACCTCAACAGAAGGCATTCACAGAATTGAAAAATCGCCTCTGTTCTGCCCCAGTGCTCACATTACCAGACTTGCAACAACCATTTGAGATCGAGACAGATGCCTCTGACTATGCTATTGGGGCGGTTCTTACTCAACAGGGACATCCAGTGGCATATCACAGTGAGACATTGTCTGACACAGTTTGCAAGTATCCCACTTATGACAAAGAAATGTATTCCATTGTGCAAGATTGTCGACAATGGAAGCATTACATTTTGGGGAAGGAAACAATCATCCACACAGACCACCGGCCCCTGCAGTTCATACAGACACAAGGGAAGTTGCAGAATGATCGCCATTAGAAGTGGTCCACATATCTGCAACAGTTTCATTTGAACATCAAATACAAGAAGGGTAGCACCAATAATGTTGCAGACTGCCTCAGCCGACCACCGATCGTGGCGCTCACCACCGTGCTCAACTCTTGTGGGCACGAGACTTCTGATTGGCCGCTTCTCTATGAGAGTGACCCAGAATTCGGCCACACTTACAAGGCACTCTTGGGGGGCACACAAGTTCCAAATTTTCACCTCCAATATGCACTTTTATGTCACCTGGGACACCTTTGTGTTCCTTCAAGCAAGCGTGCCAAGATGATATGGGAAGCACACTACAGTCGAGTCGCTGGGCATTTCGGGGTCGAGAAAACAGTAGCAATACTACAGAAGTATTTCTATTGGCCGAACCTTCGAAGGGATGTCGAGAAGCACATCAGATCCTGCACTGCTTGTGCCATTGCCAAACCGACCATCAAGAAGCAAGGCCTATATACTCCTCTACCTACCCCTAGTCGACCTTGGGAATCCATCTCCATGGATTACATGTTGGGCCTACCTTCTACTAAGCAGGGAAATGACTGTGTTTTTGTGGTCGTCGACAGATTCTCGAAGATGGCCATTATGGCGGCCTGCAAGAAGAATATCATAGCAGAAGCCACTGCTAAACTCTTCTTTGAACGAGTGTGGGTGCACTTTGGGATCCCACAGTCTATCATATTAGATCGGGATAGCAGGTTCCTCAGCACATTTTGGTCCAGCCTCTGGTCAATGTTGGATACCAAGCTCACCAAGTCCACAGCTTTCCATCCCCAAACAGATGGCCAGACAAAGGTCGTCAACATAATGATTGTACACATTCTGCGCATGTACATTTCAAAGCATCCACGCACATGGGACAAGAGCCTCCCCTATGTACAACATAGTTATAATCGGGCTCTCCACAGTTCAATCGGCCATAGCCCCTTTCAGGTGGGCTTGGGATTCCAGCCACTATGTCCCATTGACGTAGCCATGCCATTTGCAACTGCTCAGGCCGATTCAGCTCATGTCCAATCTAAAGTTGACAAAGAAAGTAGCTTCATCGAGCGCATTAAACACATCTGCCAATAGGTTCATGATATATTGGATAGAGCCAATTCCAAGTATAAGCAACACCATGATCAACACGGGTGCCACACAACTTCCAAGTGGGCGACAAAGTATGGCTACATTTGCAAAAGGAGCGCCTCACTGGACCCCACCGCAAGCTTCGCCCGCTCCGATACAGACCGTACACCATCACCAAGGCTATATGGAACAATGCCTTCAAGCTTAGTATTCCACCATTCCTTGGTCTGCACCCAGTCTTCAATGTGGATCGCCTTCGTCCTTACTTCCCACCTCTACTGGACACCTCGGACATTGCAGAACAACTCACACCAATAGAGTTAAATCCAGACTGCATGGAACAGGCCACCACAGATTGTATCATGGACATGCAAATCAAGAACACTCGCCAGCAGAAGATCCAACTATATCGTGTTGTCAAAGCTGGCCAACTCCTGCACCAAGGAAAGTGGTTCACCAGGGACCAAGTTCAGCAGAAATTTCCTCATCTCATGGAGGAACTTAACGCAATGGGGACCATTGCGTCCTAAGGGGGGAGGAATGATCCAGGTGGATATTGGTGGTCACCCGCCTATTCCACTTGGGGCTCCACCATTGTCTCTTTCATTTTTTCAGTTTCGGCACAGTTTACTATTTTTAGCAGTTTTTCGGGACCTGAACTTTCGGAGCCGTTTTCAGACCTAAACGATGTTTTTTGGGAAAACGAAGAGCAAAATTATTCCATGGACCTATGTTTCTCGTTCCAAATTTGTATTCCTCGAATAGATATTTCTAACTAGGTATGGTACGCGTCAAACAGAGATCGTATGCCAAAGTTACGCCCCTGGGAAGTTGAAACACCAATTTACCCAAACGGGGCCCATAGTTTTGGCGCTTCATCTCCTAGGGTTAGGGTTTTGGATGTTTAGGATTTCCCATTGTTTCTAAATAATAAATAGGCCCTCGAGCCTCATTGTAACTCAGTTCAGAGGCCTGTAGCTGCCACATCTCTTCTCAGAGATAGCTACCAGCGCCCTAGCTAGTTTTATTTCCATTCTGCCTGTAAGCAAATTTCAGTTCTTTGATATTAATGAAATGAAGTGTTATTTCCACCGCATCTCTGTATTTATGGTTATATGTTTATTCTGTTGCATTCCTGCCTAAATCCGGATCAATTTCTCTTGCTTGGACCAGGCTGAAAAACCAATTAAACAGAATTGTAGGAAAAGGAAATATCACACCAACGTGCATTGATGCAGGTTTGTTTTTCCAGCTTGTACCAGGCGGATGAAAGCCAATATGAAATCAAGTGCAGGAAAGTAAATTGCAGGGAAATAAAATGTAACTACTTCACACGACGGATCCGTTTTCACTCAGACAGGAATACATGTGCTGAAAGTTAAATCACACTTTGATAATATAAACACACATTACAGGAAACCGAAAATAGGGTAAACGTGCTGGGTTGGCTGGGCCCCCTAGCCAACCAACGCGTTTCCCTTTTAAGTTAAAAAGTTGCTTAGTAAACTATTCAATTCATCAGCTTAAAAATAGAAACACAATTTCTGAAACATGAGGCGGAAAACCTTTTATTAATTCATTGAGGAAAATACATGTGTTAATACAATGTCCAGCCCAGATTCGGGCGATAACAAAACAACCGGTTACCGCCTATCAACTTCGCTCTAAAAACTATGCTCCCAGAACTTCCCCTGGTCCTATTTACACTTTACATTCTATAGATCTATTAGTCGAAGGCCAAAACAGATCTTTCAACTGATTCATAGAAAAATGCAGAATTTAGTTTCGGCCTTCAAGATAAGACGGTTTTGCAAAACTGGCCGTAGCTAACCAACTTTCGCCCTTCACGGATTGGTCTCGGCTGCCTTTGAATCATTCGTTGTCATGGCTGAAGTGGCTCAAGACGAGGCGGTGATCGAGGATGTTCGGATCTGCCGCGAAGATTTGTTGTGCTGGAAATGGTGCAAGATATGATCTTGCACTAAGATCAGCAGTCACAGTAAGCACTCTAACCATAAAATAACCTTTGGAGATATCGATAAGTTACAAAAGTGATTTAAAATTAAGAAATCATGTAATAAATATTTAATTAATGCTAAATTGAATTAAAACATGAATAATAAAGGTTTATACGAAATATGTCACTGTGCTTGGACTGGTGCAAGATGAGGGTGCATAAAAGGGTGAAACAGAGGTAAATGGTTATGATTTAGGAAGGGGAAAATGGTAAAAAAAAGAGCAAATTAGGGAGCTAACATTTATCAATGATTTTGGACGACCTTTCTGAGATGGCCTAGAATTATCATTTGAACAAGATGGGGTTGAATCAATATTTAGCCTCGCAATTCCATCAATCAAATCACTCAAAGTTTCATCTTGATCAGTGGTTGGAGCTTGATGCATGGGATAGAGTGCTTCAGAAGAAGATTCCCCATATTGATCCAGTATAGGGATCCCCCCTTCAAGATGTGGGATCACATTATCAAAATCTCAAAAATACTTGCATGTATGAATCTATCCGGGTGATCAAGTTGTCGCTCAACAACATTGTCAGTCTTCGAATATTCAAGAAAGATCACATCTCTATATATCATAAACTTCTTATTAACTTCATCATATATGTTTTATTCTTTGGAGGTATTTGAGTACCCTAAGAAGATACATTTGTCACTCATTGCACCAAGTTTGTTTCTTTTTTCCTTAGGTATCAAGGCATAATAGGCGGAACCAAAAACCATGAAATGCCTCACCGAAGGAATGTGGCCATACCACATTTCATAGGGAGTGTTATTTTATAGCATGAGATGGAAATCTATTCTTTATATACATAGAAAATAGAATTACATCAACCAAACACATCAGCTTAACATTCTTGAAAAACATCATTGAATGTACCATATTTAAGATTGTCTTGTTCATTCTTTCAGCTACTCTATTTTGTTGGGGATTATAAGGCACAATTGTTTGATGTTTGATCCCATGTTGGAGAAGATAGTTTTCAAATTAATTTGATGTATATTATTTTCCATTATTAATACGAATATATCTAATATGAGATTGTGCGTCATTTCCAATCCATGCATGAAATTTCTTGAATGTTTCAAAAGATCTAGATTTGTTTTTCAATAAATAAACCCAACAAATTTTAGTGTAGTCATCAATAAATGTCATCATATATTTATTACCAATTGCATAAGGAACATGCATTGGGCCACATAAATCATAATGAATGAGTTCAAGTTTTCTATGTGCTCTAGAATGATAATCAAGATAATATTGTTTGTTGTACTTTCCTAAGATATAAGCATCACATTACTTAAGTTTCCTAGGAATAGCCGGCAGAAAAATAACATCGTTTTTCTTCAATAAACAAAGGATATCATAATTCAAGTGTCCAAATATAGCATTTCGTAAAAAGACTTGATGGAAGTGTACCTTCATCATATTGAGAAATTTATGAAATGTTTTGTGCACAAGCAGAGGTTCCTTGCAGCTTCAAAAGTCTTTCTTCTTCTATTCCAGTTGTGAAAAGTGAGTGATATGATGCTTTTTTGACATCAACCTTGCCATAAAATATGTGAATGGAGTGTCCTTGTTGGAGGATGTGGAGAAAATAAAACAAGTTTCTCCTCAACTCTAGGAGGTATGGAACACCATGTAGAAGAAACTCTAGAAGACTATTTAGTTTGAGCCAGATGGTGCCAAGCCCTGATGCCTTGAGTTTTAACTTATCTGCAAAGTATATTTCTCCATCAACATCATCAGTGAATTCTTCAAATAAATCTCTTCTGAAATTCATGTGGCAAGTTTATCCCGAATCAAGCAACCAAGAATCTTTCCAAGAAGCAAGTGAAGCATTGAATAAGTCTTCAGTTACTCCAATGTTGCAATGTGTCATAACACAATGAGCAGACTCAGGTGCTTTTCCTTTCCCTTTGTCAGGTATTTTACCTTTTCCTTCGTTTATTTCTTTCTCTATTATGTCCCAAGGAAGCTTACGAGTGGAATAATCATGTCCACCTCTATTGCATCATATGCAATGAAGATCATGCCTTTCTCCTTGGAAATGTCGCGCCCCCCTACATCTAAAATTATTCCTTCCTCTTCCTCTTCGAACACCCTCTTCCTCTAGAAAAATCTTGTGCACGAATCTTCTCTTTCTATGCAAAGAACACGACTTCTTCAAAAGACTTAGGAGTTTTCTTCTTCCCAAAATCCTTCTCTCTTTCAACAAAATTCTTCTCAAGGGAGTCAAAGGTAATCTCCTTAATTTTTCCACTTTCTTGCAATGACTAAAGATAATGTGAATAGGTGGGATATAGTGCTTTGACATAAGCTATGAGAGAAATATCTATTTAAAAACCAATGTATTTTATGTCATGCATAATCGCTCTCACTTTTGATGCTAAGACAAGAGGGTTATCATTTTTCAACTCAAGATTGAACAAATTTATTGTCAATTGAACAACTTCAAGTTCATAATGTGAGTGATACAATTCCTTAAACGTATTTAATGCTTCAAAGAAATTTGAAAATGGAGAAATGTGATGACTCACCTCTTCATTTATTGATGCTGCAATCAAGGCATAGGCCTTGATGTTATTTTTTTCCGAAATGGAAAACTCCTTATCTGAAGTGGGATTTTCAGGTGCATTGTCTCCTTCTCCTTCACAAATTCCTTTCCAAAGCTCATTGAAAATGAGGATGTGTTTTGGGTATGTGTTATATTTTTTCCAGTGCCCTGTGGATTTTTTTTTTCCTTATTTTTTGGTGGGCAGACCCGCCTATGGTTTTGTGCATGGGTTTGCACATGGTTTTGGGGCATGATGGTTTTCAGCCCCTGGTATTTTTTAGATCTAGTCAAGGGAACTACAGTTATGTTCTAATCTAGGGTTAATGGATTGGGGTTTATGAATGCTTCAACATGTATATATATGTGTGTGTGTGTTGTAACACTAAAAGAATATAATGAAAAATCAAGCTAGTAGTCCTGGTTTTGGGATCCAAGCGAAAAATCGTTTTGTATTTGTTTTATGTTTTATGCTCTCGATATTGTTTATTTGTGTCTTTAAGAATTTGTTTGTAGATAATTTTTGTACAGGGTTAAGACCTACAATGTGTTTTATCTTATGGGACCACTCATAGTAGTTCTCTTTTCCAGTGAAAACTATTCCCACTATGGAGATGAGTGAATGCATCATAAAATCTGAATTGGCTCAAAATACTTGCAAAAAAGATTGATGTCTTTGTAAATTGATTGGTTATTTCAAAAAAATATTCAATTAAGATTTTAAACCCTTAATATTCCTCCAAACTCCATGCAATTTCATTACACTATAATATATGGCTTATCAACAAAAAGGTGAATACCACATACCATATAAACAATATAACATGGCGTTCATTAAAGCACCAAAATTTAAAAAACCCTCACTTTATATACCATCACCTTATAAAAACTACCCAACACACTTTATATGTCACCTATTCATATGGCAATTAAAAGGGAGTTAAAATGTTATCTTATTCCATATACGACCCTTTAAAAATCCATTATATCACCAACCATTCATGCCCACGACCTTATAAATACATGCTCATCATATGGTACACCACGGCCTAAACAAAAAAACGATTCAGAGTGCATAAAATTAAAACTATATGTCAGACTATATGCATATTTCGGACCATTCAATATTATTTTGACGCAGAGGCATTTGACAGTCGGTCTTCATACAACCATAAAAAATACAATGCACAGTTCCAAGAAAATATTCAACGCATAGTTCAGGAACATAAAAATTCAATGCACCATTCAACGCTAGGTAAAAACTAAGCACTCACCAACTTGAGTCCCACGAAAACTTCACTCCCACTGTGATCAGTTCTCTTACAACGGTCTCGGAATTAACCCAGTTAATGCACAACAAACAAATAATAAATTGTTCAAAAAAAAATCACAACGCCTCCTTTATTTAGTACTCAACGCGGAGAATAAACCACATACATGACTTCCTGACTGCAATTGAACACATGCCTTCTAAAAATAAACCAACATAGTTCACGACCTTCGTGAGAATATATAAGAGTAGAATATGTAAAATTCAATGCATCAGAGTCTTCAACATACTAAGCATAGAGGGATAGAGGATAAGAGGGATTATCATACTGCAATATGAGTCAGAAGACAGTTACACGGGAAGAAAGGGATGCTAAAAATTGAGGACTTGGCTTTGATATCATGGGAAGAAAGGGATGCTAAAAATTGAGGAGTTGGCTTTGATATCATTTCAGAACAAGAGTAACTCCACGAATGAATTGTTGCATTTTCATTAAGATAGAATATGACTATATACAAGGAAAGTGATACTATTGGATTTCATATACCATTGTCTTTTCGTCTTCCAACTTCTCTTATTTTGTTATATACAATATTTACATAGAATTCCTATTCCCAAAGATTAGGTGTTCAACAAAAATAATGGGAGGAATTGGCCCATTGATAATCTCCACTCTCTTGCAATTTCATCAAAGTCTATTAGTATTCTATTTTTTGGAAGTGGGGTTGCAACTACAACTTAAAATGTTGAGAGAAACCCCATTTTAGCAAGATAGTGGCTCAAGTACTTAAAGATCCCATGTGGAAGTATGCTACAAGACATCAAGGTCCAAGGAACAAGTTAAATGGAGGAGGAAATGTTATTTAGACATAAAATTTGTGCAACCATCAATTTAAGAGCACATATTTCTATGTGAAAAGGAATTTTTTGGGCACATCTTGTGGAATTGGAGCATGTGTAGGAGTGAGTGTATCTAAGGGGAAAGTAATAGAAAGAAATGCCAAAATTGGTGTGGAAATGGTGGCTACAACATCTAATAAAAACTAGAATAAGTATCCCCTTACATTCTTAATGAAAATAAATTATCCAATTGGGAGTTCTAGTGGGGGTGTAGGTCAAGCAACAAAAGGAGGGAAGTTGGTCCAATTGACAAGATATTTTATCAAGAGAGGTGAGAAGATATTGATCTTACCATTGGTTTTTTTTTTCTATCTCAACAATAGTGGGCTTCTATGGGGCACAATAATAACAATATGGGAACTACAATGGCACAAAAACAACAATAAGGGACTACACTAGTATTATAGGGACCTAACACACCCCTCTCCTTCAAAAAAGTGTTGTCCTCAATGCTTGATTAGTTATGGATGTTTCTATATAAAATTATCATCCTCCCATGTGGAATCATTAGTGGGTAAGTTCTTCCACTTGATGAGATACTCTCAAATTGATCGATTTCGTAGTTGTCCATTTCTTGTTTCCATGACTGCTTCAAGGTCAAATATGATTTTCCCTTCCTCATCAAGCTTTGGAAATATTATTTGAACCGGAAGTTTGTCACCTATAACCTTCTTTAAGCATGAAACATGGAAAATTGGGTGCACTCAGGATGATGCAGGAAGCTCCAATTTGTATGATATAGTACCAATCTTTTGCAACACCTTGTAAGGACCATAGTACTTTCGTGAAAATTTATTATCCTTCTTAGCTTTCTTGATGGACATTTTTTTTTATTGATGTAGCTGTAAAAATATCCAGTCGCCCAAATAAAAACTTATTTCGCTATGATGCTCATTTACATGTTGTTTCATTTGATTTTGTGCCAAAGTGAGGTTATCATTTAAGAGTTGGAGAACCTGTTGTTGATGCTCGATGTGATCTTCCACTGCTCAAACCTTAGAATTTTCTCTTAAAATTGATGTGATGGATGGTGGATGATATCCATAAAGTTCCATAAATGGGGTCATTTTTGATACAGTATGGAAGGAAGTGTTATACCACCAGCCAACCATAGGTAACTACTTAATCCATTGTGTTTGTTTATCAGATATAAAGCAACAAAGATATCCGTCCAAACATTTGTTCACTAACTCAGTTGTCCCATCATATTGAGGATGATAAGATGATCTATGAGCTAATTGAGTATCCAGACAATAAAATAATTCCGTCCAAAA
Source organism: Pinus albicaulis (assembly GCA_034641835.2). Taxonomy (NCBI): domain Eukaryota; kingdom Viridiplantae; phylum Streptophyta; class Pinopsida; order Pinales; family Pinaceae; genus Pinus; species Pinus albicaulis. The sequence goes on along the minus strand of CM076577.1, from coordinate 1,407,840,555 downwards.
ATTTCCAGTGAAAATGGGATCTTTGTCGCTTATAATAATCTTTGGGTTTCCATGTAGATTTTGAATTGTTTCCATAAATGAAGTAGAAAGTGTACTAGCTTTAAATGGATGCGATAATGCACAAAAGTGTGCATACTTGGTAAGTCTATCAACTACCACCATGATGACACTCTTTCCTTTGTACTTGGGTAAACCTGTTGTTAGCTCTCGATCTGGACCCTCAGGGTAACATCTAAACCATGCTCAGCCTTGTAGCTAGCCCTACAAGGTTAGGCGAGGGCTCTCTCCATGAAAGGATATTCAACAAAGTATAATAATGGACTGATATTAGGCTAGGTATAATAATGGGAAAAGGTTTTAATGAATTGAATAAATTTTCAAGGATATGTGGGACAAATGGGACAGTTTGAAACTGGGGAATTAAATCAGGACACAGGGTATTTCATGGGGCAAGGCAAGCAGGAAATTTTAGCAATTAAGTTTAAATAAGGGTGGAATGGAAAGATTGGTGAGAAGTTGAAAAGGGCATAGAAGATGGATCCTTTTCAAACAGAAGAAAAACACAAAGTATTGAATGATTTCCCAAGGCAGAGCATAAAAAATGGATTCTACTCTTCTATCTTGAAAGCATTCAAAAGAGATGTTTATGAATGAATGGCACACATAACAGTTTACATATGAACATAAAGGAGAGAAAAAATGCTAAATTTCATATCACATGGATCCCACAAATCAGAGCTGCATCTCTTATTAATTCCCTGTCCAAAACGGTTTACAATGGAGCGCAGAACGTTCTTCACACTATTCCCCTACTTACTGAATTACAGACTGCTTTACAAATGATTTAGAATTACATTAAATAGGCTGAAATGTAGGAACATAGATCCACAGAAAAAGGGAGCTATTTTAACAGCTCAATAACTGAAGTCCAATCATAGGAAAGAAATCCAACAATCTACCCCTGAAAATAAGGGACATCAATACATTTCGACCACTTGAAAATTTGGTGTTACATCCAACGAATGAGAAGAAGAAATTTGTAGAAAATGTCTCTTTAAACCGCTGCCAAAGATGTCTTACTTTTTCATATTTAGTTCCTCGGCCTATTGACTGTTTCTCACTATTTTATTTCTTTTGAAGAAAACCGACTTTGAATAAAATGCTTTTGAAATACATAAAATGAAATTATGCCTTAGTGAAGGGGAAAACTCATTTTGAGTGAATAGGAACGAAGGGAGAGGAGGTGGGGTCCGCATCGCAATCGGAATCAGAATCGATGGGGCAAAGGGGATATAATATAATAAAACATTTGAAGAATGCATGTTTGCGATGGTGTCATCGCAATCGGGATCGGAGGAATGGGGAGGATGTTATTTAGAACGAAACCAAAACTTCCGATGCGATTGGCATATTGGAAATAGGGATATAAAATAGGCCAAAGGGATATTTTCTTTCAAAACACATTAAAAAATAGTTGGGCGCTTTTACAAAGGAGTGAAATGATTTATATGGAAAGAGCGGAGGGCTTATAAGGTGGGACCAGGGTATGAATCGCAATCAGAATCGGGCTTGGGAGCGGGGCCAAATGTATTATACCACCAGTTTTTCCCGATGCGATGGGGTTAAGCGATGAGGGCGGGAGTTCTTTGTATAAAAAAATAAAATGAAATTTTAAGGTTTACAAAGGGAGGCGGCCATTTTATTATAAATGGGGTGGAATATAATGCGGTGGGCCCGAGGGTCAATCGGCATCGGGAGATTGGAGGAAGCAGAGGGACAATTTTATATACAATCGCCGATTGCGATGATTCGATTGGCTGTGGGCCGTCAGATCGGATGATGAGATCGACAACGGAGCTGCAATCGGAGGGTGTCAATCAGGAGAAGTTCATCGGAGGGGATCAATCGGAGAGGATCACTTTGAAAGCGCTGATTGTATACAGGCCGTCGGATCGTCGATAAGATCGATGGTCAAAATGACGTCGGGCGGGGTCAATAATTGCATCGGAGTTTTTTGCAATGGGCCAATCGAGGCACATATATCAAATGTTGCGATTGCGATGGAAATGGAAAGGACTTGAATTGGCGGGGATTATATGATATAGAAATTTTTATTATAAAGTTATAAGGTATGGAGGGGAAGTGGTTGGATTATTCTGATTGTGACGGGAGGGGATTTATTATATGAAACTTTAACTTTATAATAAAATTTCAAGGGCATGAGGGGAAGTGGTTATGTTTAAATTGCATCGAACTTATATAAGACTTTTTGCAATGCGATTATGTAATCGGAAGGGGAAAAAGGGATTTATTAAGGAAAATATTAAAAAAATTTATGAAATAAAGTGTAGGAGGGGAATGGGAAAAAGGGAGAGTTTAGGTTATAGGGGACTTTTGTTCACTTAAGCATACATTTCAATCCAGAAGTCAGTTTTGAGAGTGTAATATACCATTGGAAATCTCTTTCTGGGCTCTTTCTGCTGAATCTACTTAGAACATGATTTTATGTGAATTTATTACGTATGCTGACATAAAATTACATAATAAATGATGATAAAGGAAAATTATCATGTTTTCACCTCAAAACATGGTTTTGAGGTGAAAATTACATCAAACTGAATAAAACATCTCTTTGATCTTCCGAGTGCTGTGACTTTGAGTTTATTGACTTCCTCATGACCTTGCTGATATTTATTGACACTTGACTCATTAATTTGACCATGGTGAGATCCTAGAACCTAATGAGACCCATCCTATGACCTACTAACATGACTCACAAAGTGAAAGTAACTCATGAGTGAAGACCATAGAGAGGAGAATCAGCAAGTTTCGCATGAGGGAAAACTGATGAAAATCACTGCCATCAATGAATCCATGACCTAACGGAATGGTGAAATTTATGGTATGGGACTCCTAATATGCAGATGCAAAAGAGAAGTTTTGATCACTGATGGCAGTATGACTAGATTGACACTAACATTGGCTCCAATGGGGATGGTAGCTCCATGGAGGTGCCAAGAACACCGTAGACCAAGTAGCCTTATCCATTGGGCATGGAGTCAAAAAATACTGAAAATTGACACTATGCAGATTGACTCTAACTCAATACTAATACTCAAAATTGAAATAAAACCAAACCATACACATATCATTTAAGTTTTATAGCCTTCACCTCGGGCCCCAAACTTCAATGACTGTTTATTTGAACTCTGACAAAAAATAACATGGTATATACAATGATTGTGACATAGCTTCTGATCCATTATCTTCAAAAATGGTAGTGCTTCAAGAGCCTACGATTCACTGCTCCTCCAGGGCAATCTTGGCCATCTATTTCTGAAAGTAAGAAAGCATTCTGTCCCCTGTATGCTGAAATCCTGTATTGTCCTTTCCACAGGTTTTCGAACTTACCATGCTTCCCTTTGTCATCATTTCTTGCATCCCATCTCAACACTACATCATCCAACTGAAACTTTTCTGCTTTAGTTTTTTGGTCATAGATCTTATTTATCTTCTCCTGAAATTGAATAGAATTCTGTGACACTTCCTCTCTTGTTTGCTGAAGGTGGATCATCAGATTGATCCTTCGCTGACTGTCACCATCTTCACTACCAACTTCTTGCAATAATCTCATGACTGGAACTATAAGAGATGTAGAAAAGACAACATCAGTACCATAAACCAATTCAAAAGGTGACATACCTATAGATTTCTTGTTGCTAACTCTATCTGCCCACAATGCGTTGATGAGCTTTCGATGCCAGTTTATTTTGTTTGCCTCCAGCATTTTCTTGATTATATTTATCAGCGATTTTCTCGATGATTCTGCCAAGTCGTTACCCTGTGGGTAGTATGCGTATCGGTTGCCTGCCTTGCTGGGACGACCTCGATCCATTTAGTAAAGTAATATGTACTTGTCACGATCCATCGATGTTGCGCTGATGATGCGGGATGGATTTCTCCTATGAAATCGAGTCCCCACTGCTGAAAGGGAGCGTTCACAGAAACTGGTTTCAAAGGAAGAGGAAGCAATTTCTTCTTTCCTTGGAAAATTTGACATTCATGACAACTCATCACTGTTTTATATAAATATGAAAATAACGTGGGCCAATAATATCCTAATCTCAACACTTTGTTAGTCTTCCAAAACAAATGACCACCATAATCACCTTTATGAAAATCATGCATTACCTTCTGAACCTCTTCTTCAACCAAACAATTGAGCAGAACACCTCCTGGATCTTTCCAATAAAGAGCATTGTTTAAAATACAATATTTGGAAGATTTAACTTTCAGTGATCTACCTTTACTCTTAGACATTCTTGGAGGAGGTGAAAGATGCTGAAGAACATAAACAATATCTGAATACCACTGGGATTGTAGAAAAACATCTGAAATTGGAACAAGAAAACCTTCATCTTCATCCTCTGACGTTGTTGTTATGAGGTTTATATCCAGGGCACGCATATTTGATTGGGCCATTAATTTTTCCAAGCCTTGGCCTTTGATCAAATTTGTAGGCTTGATCTCCAAATCGTACTCCAACATAACTGCTATCCACTTACCTCTTCGCCCTTCTGGATCAGTTTGCATCAAGACATCCTTTACTCCTGCATTAGGGACATATGCTATAGTATGTGAATGCAGAATATAGACCCTAAAATCCTTCAATGCCTTTATAAGATCCAGTGCTTGTTTTTCAATAATATTATACCTAAAAGCAACATCTCTAATAGTCCTACTAAAAAAGGCAATTGGATTTTCAATCTGATCTCTCTTTTGCATCAAAACAGTAGCCATAGTATGCTCTGAAGTGAATGAAAAAATTATGAAGTCTTGAGTATAGTCAGGACTAATCAAGACTGGGGCATTGGACAAAGAAAACTTTACCAGATTAAATGACTTGATAGCTTCCTCACTCCATTTGACAATGCTATCCTTCTTCAACATATTAGTCATTTCTCTCAAATGTTCAGCCAAATTGGGTATAAATCTGCGCAAGAAATTCATCTTACCATTGAATGCTTGAATCTCCTTTTTGTTCTGTGGAAGGTCTATGTGCTGAATTGCCTCCACTCTAGATGGATTGATGCAGATACCATCTTTAGAAATGATATGCCCCAGCAGCTTGCCTTCATCCATGGAAAAGAGACTCTTCTTTGGATTGAGAGAAATCCCAAACTTTTTGCATCACTGAAAAACAACTCTCAAATGGTGCAAATTCTCATCATCAGAACCAAAAAATACTGTTAGATCATCCAAATAAACAACAAGAAAAACATCCTTTTCATTGGCAAGAGCAATGTCCATTGCTCGCTGGAAAGTGGCTCCAGCGTTCTTCAGTCCAAATGGCATTTTGGCATATTGGAAGGTTCCCCAGGTTGTTGTGAAGGCAGTTTTGTCTTGGTCTTTCTCATGCACCAATATCTGGTTGTAGCCTGAGTAGCCATCAAGTAGTGACATCCTAGATGCTCCAGCTACTCTCTGCAGAATATGGTCCATCTTCGGAAGTGGATAATTATCCTTTAAGGATGCCTTATTCAAATTCCGAAAATCTATGCACAATCTTATTTCTCCTGTCTTCTAACGTACCGGGACCAAATTTGAAATCCAGTCAGAAAATCTAATTGGGACTATGATACCGGCTTTGTATAATCTGTTTACCTCTTTTTCAATGGATGGCAGTAGCATCGGATTGATTCTTCTCATCTTCTGTCTAAATGGCTTATGATCTGGCTTGATGGGAATAGTATGCTGGATTATGTTCTTGTCATACACCTTCAAATCTAAATAATCCCATGCAAACACATCAGAAAATTTAGAAAGCAATTTAATATACTTTTCCTTTACCTCAGGGGACAATGCCTTTGACAACTTGACAAACTTGGGTTTGTCAGCTGTTCCAAGATTCACATCTTCAACTCCTTTCTCAGTAGGCACCAAGCTTGGTTTCTTGGCAACATCATCCTGATCGAAAAGCTCCTCTAAAGGTATGAGACCTCTAGGAATTACATTGTCTTTCAGCTGCAATATGTCCATTTGATTTGCTTCCATTTCTTGATCATCAACCTCATACTCACCTTCTATTGGATTATCTTTGAATTTTTCGTCACTCTGCAAAAAAGAATTGATCTCATTGTCATCCCAAAACAATTGCCAATACCTCAAATTGTCAGGAACAACAGGCCTATGTTTGACATAAATTTCAAACTTATTGTTGGAGTTCATTAGGATCTTCAAGTTTCTTGCAGTAGTGGTAAGAGAATCGGCAATGATTTTTTTCATCCTGGGTACTGATGTCAAAGTGTACTCAGGAAATGTCTTCAATATTTCTAGGATTGCATTTATGTATGCCCTCAATCTCAAATGCTTTGCTTGGTACTCTCCTTTAACCTAATTGATTATCAGCTTTGAATCTCCATAGACATAAATCCTCTTTGCATTTAGCTTCTTCAAAATTTTCAGACCTGCAATCAAAGCTTCATACTCCGCTTCATTGTTAGAGCAGTCAAAGGCTAATTTGTAAGCACATACTCTAACATTACTAGGAACATTTTCAAGCTGGAAAACAGGGCTCCGAATCCATATTCCAATACCAACTCCATCCTTACCAATAGCTCCATCAAAATCCATGCTCCATAGGCCTTCTTCTTCTTCTTCCAAATGATGAAACTTTACTTCTTTCTCTACTTTACCTTGACTAGTTTCTGCATCTTTCTGTTGTTTACTGTCCTTTTGCTGCTGGCAGGTAGGAGGCTCATAAGTGCTTGATGCTTTATCTTTTTCCTGTTTGAGGACTTCCCTAAAATTCTATGAAATCTCAGGTATGTCATCTACTTGTACCAACTAAACATTCTCATCATTCAAACCACCATCTGAATACAATACAAAATACTCTAAATCTGTGTGGACTGCATTAATGGGATGATTGACTGGCTTCTCTTTGCTAGTGATCATATATTTAATTTTCTTTTCCCTATATAGTTTTCTCAACTGGCCAAACATGGGAATGGTGGCATAAGAGAAGTCAAACTGCATGGTTCCCTTAAGTTTTTCACCCCAAGATCTAGATAGAAGCATTCCAAACTGTGGTGGAACATCAGCAACAACAACATCCATCAAGACATTCTTGGCTGGGATTTGATCTAAAGACACTACCAAGTCTTTGATAAGACCAATACAATGGACCCTACCTGAGTCAAAGGAATACAAATCGTGGTATTTACGAGTAATATCAAGTCCTAACTTCTCCACGATGGCCTTGGGCATCAAATTATGTGAGGCTCCGAAGTCCATCATAGCATTATGCAAGATGAACTCATATAATCTAAGACTCAGGTAAAAGGGAGGGACTTCACTTTCTTCTGATTGATCTTCAGTAGCTGAACCAAAAATGAGTTCAGGGTAGTCATCTTCTACATTCACCATATATGAAATAGAGTCTATTTGCAAAATTCTAGACACCTGAATTTTATAAGTGCTATTTTTTACCAACTCAGTCAAGGGAATAGACACTTTCAGCTTAGAAATTTCATTCTCCAAACTAAAAGAAGGAGCTTTTTCTACCTCTTTAATGGGAGGATATTTCTTCTCTACTTTCTTCTTTGGTGCACTCTGCTAGTTCTTTTTAATTGCAGGGTTAATGGCTGAAGGTGCTTTGCTGGAGGAAGGATCAGCCGACTCTTTTCCTTTCTTCTGAGCATTGTTCTTCATTTGGAGCTCTTTTCTCTTTTGAATGGGACTAATCGGAACATATCTGTTCCTCAAAGAATAATGCTTGTGTTGAGCTGATAAAGCATTCATGTACCCTCTATGGTAATCATTGGATTCTTATAACATTGCATCATTAGGCAAAATGAAATCTTCGTCCTTTTGAGTGTTTGCAATCGTTGTATATTCCTCATCTTCAGTGAGAAAAATTGGCGAGTCATCTGCAGTGAAGAAATGATTGGCTTCAATCAGAGGATCATCATCATCTGTGTCTGTTCCTTGAACATAATTCTGCTGCAATGGAGTTTTAATCTGCTGCTATGGTGCCGCTTGGTCCTGTGTTCTCTATTCTCTCTGCTTAATTCTGAATTGCGGCTACTGTCCTCTGAAATTCGGGTTCCTTATTTGCGCTTTTGGCCTATCTGAAATGGTTAATCGATCAACCATTTTTTCCACTGTCCGAATCAAGGTGTCAATCTTACTGTCTGAAGGAGACGCTTCTTCTTTCACAGTGACTCTTTTTTCAGCTCTGGTTTGAGCTCTTTTAGCTAGCAGATTTGCTTCTACACTTACCGCTATCTTCTGCATGTCTTCCAATGTAGTGGGATCTCTTTCTCGTAGCTGATATGCCATGTAAGCATCGAAACCATCTGGAAATTTGAGCAAGGCTAATACCACATAAGGTTTTAGGTTAGCCGGAATAGCATTGTATACAACATTGAATCTTAGACAATAATCATGTACAGTTTCATCCACATTTCTTTTAATATTCTCATACTCAGACAAAATTTGAAGTGGGTTTTTCTTTACCTCCCACCGGTCTAAGAACTATGTATGTAACTCCTGCAAAGTGCGAATAGAGCCTGCTAGTAAAGCTCTGAACCACTTTCTAACTTCACCTCCAAAGCTTTGAACAAACAACTTGGTGGTTACATTCTCTGCCTCTACCTCATGAAGATCAAAAAATTCATTCATCTTATCAACATGCTGCTAGGCTATGATGCTTTAAGTGGCATAAAAAATAGGAAATTTACTTTGATAATTAGCGGGTGTATCATTCAGGACCTGAGGTAAAACCAGAGGTGAATACCAGGCAGCCATGACTCTAGGTGGATTTACAACAGTGTTTGTGTTGCTAGGATTTAAAGGAGGTGTTGATGGCAGAGATGAAAGTTGAGAATTGACTGATGGGAATGTTGATGAATTAGGAGGAGGAAATGTTGTTCCTGATGACTCTGAAGGCTCAGGGATATTAGTTACAGTGATAGACGACTGAGGGGAATTCAGAATATAATCATCAATTGAGGAATTTTCTCTTTGAACTTCAATATCTACAAGGAATTCTGGATCTAAAACTGTGTCATCAAGTGCAGTTTTAGACTTATTTCTAAACAAAGAAAGATCAAAACTCTCATCAAAAGAAAGATCTTCTACAAAAAACCACTCACTGGGCCAAGTATGGGATCTGAAGATAGGTCTTGGACTGAGTGATCCTTCTTGTCTTCTGACAATTCTTGGAATGAGATTAGGATTTTCAAACACACGGGGAGGATTTGGATCTGGATTAGCTCTTGTGTATCTTCTTGAAGCCAGTGTGGTTAAATCTCTAATGTACAAAATTCTATTTTAGCCTATAAAACTCTGAACATCATTTTCGAGAGTTCGGGAATTTACACGGGAAAAATATTTGCTGGGGTGATCTGACTTTATGCTCTAATACCAGAAATATGACTGAGGAAGAATGAGAGCTTGTAATTATATTTATTTCCAAAAATTCTTTAATAATGTTCACCTTCTCAAACAAATTTTTAAAGGTTAACGCGATATAGGGGAACGCATTAAACAATTAAACGAACCTTACATCCGGTCATGATATCAAATTATAACAATGGCACGATCCTTTTTTTTTTTTTAAACACCAACCTTCGAACTTATATCATAAACCCATTTATTCTATCAATCGTGACATATATTTCATTCAACGGGGCCCACGCATCTGAATTTCCACTTTTTTATGAATTAAATAAAGATTAAATAATATAAAACCGCTGAACCATACCTTAAATTATTGCTTGTGCACTTCACTGCACGATTTCCGTCAGATCCAATGCTCTCCAGATCGGACGATCCTCGTCGATTTCACGTTTTTTCAAAGGCCGAGGTTTAACACCTGAAAGCTGCGTGATATGGGCGGTATTGGGGAGATGACGTGCCCTTATATTACTGGATCACGTTTTTTGGGAGTGGTTTTGCTATGGGCCAAAAGCGACGCGACATAGGTAGTATGGTTTCTGAAACCCGCTGGTGGTAAACGAACCGCGCTTTAACTCAGGATTTCACTATGGTTTAGCACTTAACTCCTCGCGTTAACTCACTGCTGGGTCCCACAAATATTTACTCCGCTGGAAAGAGCAAAGCCTTTTACTTTCAACAACAGAGATTTGTAAAGAACCATCGTGTTTTATATAACCGAGGTTTAACCTTAGCCAAAGGTTTTCAATACTTCTTTATTCACACAGGGCCTGATTTAAAACAGAATACACATTCAATTTGAGTGCCGAGAACATAAGCTCGAAGACAATCAGATCGCGTACTTCCCCATTATGGTCGCCGGAAATGTTAGCTCCCGATCTGGACCTCAGGCTAAAAAGGGAAAATCAGGGTAACATCTAAACCATGCTCTGCCTTATAGCTAGCCCTACAAAGTCAGGAGAGGGCTCTCTCCATGAAAGGATATTCAAAAAAGTTTAATAATGGATTGATATGAGGCTAGGTATAATAATGGGAAAAGGTTTTAATGAATTGAATAAATTTTCAGGGATATGTGGGACAAATGTGACAGTTTGAAACTGGGGAATTAAATCAGGACACAGGGTATTTCATGCGGCAAGGCATGCAGGAAATTTTAGCAATTAAGTTTAAATAAGGGTGGAATGGAAAGACTAGTGAGGAGATGAAAAGGGCATAGAAGATGGATCCTTTTCAAATAGAAGAAAAACATAGAGTATTGAATGATTTCCCAAGGCAGAGCATAAAAAGTGGATTCTACCTTTCTATCTTGAAAGCATTCAAAAGAGATGTTTATGAATGAATGGCACACATAATAGTTTACATATGAACAAAATGGAGAGAACAAATGCTAAATTTCATACCACATGGATCCCACAAATCAGAGCTGCATCTCTTATTAATTCCCTGTCCAAAACTGTTTACAATGGAGCGTAGAACGTTCTTCACACTATTCCCCTACTTACTGAATTACAGACTGCTTTACAAATGATTTAGAATTACATTAAATAGGCTGAAATGTGGGAACATAGATCCACAGAAAAAGGGAGTTGTTTTAACAGCTCAAGAACTAAAGTCCAATCATAGGAAAGAAATCCAACAATCTACCCCTGAAAATAAGGGACAACAATACATTTCGACCACTTGAAAATTTGGTGTTACATCCAACGAATGAGAAGAAAAAATCTGTAGAAAATGTCTCTTTAAACCGTTGCCGAAGATGTCTTACTTTTTCATATTTAGTTCCTCGGCCTATTGACTGTTTCTCACTATTTTATTTCTTTTGAAGAAAACTGACTTTGAATAAAATGCTTTTGAAATACATAAAATGAAATTATGCCTTAGTGAAGGGAAAAACTCATTTTGAGTGAATAGGAACGAAGGGAGAGGAGGTGGGGTCCGCATCGCAATCGGAATCGGAATCGATGGGGCAAAGGGGATATACTATAATAAAACATTTGAAGAATGCATGTTTGCAATGGTGTCATCGCAATCAGGATTGGAGGAATGGGGAGGATGTTATTTAGAACGAAACCAAAACTTCCGATGCGATTGGCATATTGGAAATAGGGATATAAAATAGGCCAAAGGGATATTTTCTTTCAAAACACATTAAAAAACAGTTGGGCACTTTTACAAAGGAGTGAAATTATTTATATGGAAAGAGAGGAGGGCTTGTAAGGTGGGACTGGGGTATGAATCGTAATCGAAATCGGGCTTGGGAGCGGGGCCAAATGTATTATACCACCAGATTTTCCCGATGCGATTGGGTTAAGCGATGAGTCCGGGAGTTCTTTGTATAAAAAAATAAAATAAAATTTTAAGTTTTAAAAAGGGAGGCAGCCATTTTATTATAAATGGGACGGAATATAATGCGGTGGGCCCGAGGATCAATTGACATCGGGAGATCGGAGGGGGCGGAGGGACAGTTTTATATACAATCGCTGATTGCGATGATTCGATTGGCTGTGGCCTGTCGAATCGGATGATGAGATCGACGGCGGAGGTGCAGTCGGAGGGTGTCAATCGGGAGAAGTCCATTGGAGGGGATCAATCGGAGAGGATCACTTTGAAAGCACCGATTGTATACAGGCCGTCGGATCGTCGATAAGATCGACAGTCAGAATGACATCGGGTGGGGTCAATAATTGCATCAGAGTTTTTTGCAATAGGCCAATCAGGGCGCATATATCAAATGTTGCGATTGCGATGGAAATGGAAAGGACATGAATCGGCAGGGATTATATGATATAGAAATTTTTATTATAAATTTCTAAGGTATGGAGGGGAAGTGGTTGGATTATTCCGATTGCGACGAGAGGGGATTTATTATATGAAACTTTAACTTTATAATAAAGTTTCAAGGGCATGAGGGGAAGTGGTTATGTTTAAATCGCATCGGACTTATATAAGAATTTTTGCAATGCGATTATATAATCGGAAGGGGAAAAATGGATTTATTAAGGAAAATATTAAAAATTTTTATGAAATAAAGTGTAAGAGGGGAATGGGAAAAAGGGAGAGTTTAGGTTATAAGGGACTTTTGTTCACTTAGGCATAAATTTCAATCCAGAAGTCAGTTTTGAGAGTGTAATATACCGTTGGAAAGCTCTTTCCGGGCACTTTCTACTGAATCTACTTAGAACATGATTTGACACTGATAATTCTATGGAAAATTTCTCTGAAAGGCGGGGTGATGACTTTGTGGAGATAACAGCTTCTGAAGTGTGACTTATTACATATGCTGACATACAATTACATAATAAATGATGATAAAGGCAAAGTATCATGTTTTCACCTCAAAACATGGTTTTGAGGTGAAAATTACATCAAACTGAATAAAACATCTCTTTGATATTCCGAGTGCTGTGACTTTGAGTTTATTGACTTCCTCATGACCTTACTGATATTTATTGACACTTGACTCATTAATTTGACCACGGTGAGATCCTAGAACCTAATGAGACCCATTTTATGACCTACTAACATGACTCAAAAAGTGAAAGTAACTCATGAGTGAATACCATAGAGAGGAGAATCAACAAGTTTCGCATGATGGAAAACTGATGAAAATCACTACCACTAATGAATCCATGACCTAACGGAATGGTGAAATTTATGGTATGGGACTCCTACTATGCAGATGCAAAAGAGCAGTTTTGATCACTGATGGAAGTATGACTAGAATGACACTAACACCTGTGATAAAATCCATTGAAACCTCCTCCAAACGTTGACTTGGAATGTATAAATGTTGTAACAGACCTAGGATCTTAATTGTCACAACTTTATTTTGTTGGAAAACCAAACATTCTGCCACAAAATTTTGAATATAATATTTAAGGCCATCCCAAAAAAATTCCTTCTTGACCATGTGGTAAGTTTTTAAAAATCCTAAGTGCCCTCCTAAGGGAGAGGTGTGAAATTCCAAAATAATATTTTGTTTGAGTTGGGAATTTTTACAAATATATAAGTGATCTTTGTATCATAATGAATCATTTTTCCAACAAAATGTATAATATGTACTGGGATCTTGCTGCAAATTTTTAATGAGTGTCAAAAATTCTTCGTAATTCTTCCATTCATCCCTTAATTCAGTTATCCAATCTGGTTGGATAATAGAAATGGCACAAATACATGCTTCCACATCCTCATCCTTTCTTGAGAGTGCATCTGCAACAACATTTTTCTTCCATTTTTTGTAGATGATTTAAAATTCACAATCCATCTTCTTTGTGACCCATTTTTGCTACTCTTCGGAAGATAATATTTGTTCCAAAAATTATTTAAGACTATCATGATATTTTTTTACCTTGAAGTGTCTTCCCATTAGGTAAGGTTTCCATTTCATTTAGTGGATGTAGTATTGCCAAAATTTCATTCTCATATGTAGGTTTGTGTAACTACTTTCCTTTGATTGGAAGACTTTCAAAGAAAATGGCCTTCCTTCTTGCATTAAAACAACACCAATTCCATTTCCTGAGGCATCAAATTCCACAATAAAATTTTTGTGAAGTTTGGCATAGCTAAGACCGGTGCTGGGCACATTGACTCTTTAAGATTTTCAAAGGCCTTAATTGCTTCTAGAGTCCAATAAAATGCATATTTATTCAATAATGTTTTTAGAGGTGCTTCTATTCTCCCATAATTCTGTTGGGAAAAATATTGAGAGGGGGAGGTGAATCAGTATTTAGAGCTTACTGAAAACTTTTATTTTTTCTTTACTAAATTCCATACCCAAATTTAATGAACCCAAATCACGTATATACACGGATATCCTTAAGAAAACTTGTGTATGACCAGAGATCTTATTATGCATATAATTATTTACTTAGATCAGTGCACCATTCATTCATCAGATGTTTAGTAAGCAGTAAGCATGTGAAATAAGAACAAAATAAATCATCACACATATGCAACAGACATGAACACCAATATTTAAGGTGGAAACCCAATTCGGGAGAAAACCACCGCTGCTCTTGTCTTTGTTTTCAATATTTATTATAAAGAAAACTAGTTACAATATTGTACTGGCGCAGACTCATACCAGGACGCAGGCACCCACCTGCAGAAGGCTACAACCTTCTCTCATTCTCTAGCTATTACTGGAAGGGAGCTCCAACCCCCTGATCTTGTTTACCAGCCACTCCAGGAAGGGAGCTACTACCCCCTGATCTCGTTTACCAGCTACCACTGGAAGGGAGCTACAACCTCCTCACTGAAGGCTTCGACCCTCAACACCACCATGGACCACGTTTCATCAATTTTTACACTGGATCCAACAACTTCCACACAGCACAACTTGTAGGCCTCTTTTCATCAGATTTTCAGACTGGACCCACTCCACACATTTAAGCTCAAAGAACATACATCAGACTGAAAATTATAACCCCATAAATTCATTCATTGAATCATCAACCAATCAACCAACAACTGATCTTTAATCATAATCAACCAGCAGCATAATCAGTATTCAAACAACCCAGATCTGTATGAAGACATCATTGACAGACAATAGTAATACAACAAAACATATCAGAAATTTCCTTCCGCATACTTCAACAAAACCCTAGATTCCATACGCGGTTTTTCTGAAACAATCCTGCGTATATACACGCTTTCACAGAGACAAACTTGTGTATAGATATGCAACTATTTCAAGACTGACCTTAGATTCCATACGTGCTTTTACTGAAACTAACCTATGTATATACGCGCTTTTGCTGAGACAAACCTGCGTATAGATCTGCAACTTTTTTAGGACTGTGCAGCTCTTTAGAATAAATAATCAAATCTTACCCTTCACTTCAGCAAACATTCGCCAGATCACAGATCTAAACATTCCATAAAGAGATCTAGAAAATACATAGTCATTTTAGGTCTAGAGATCCTGATCCATCATTTTATTCATAGGTGCATTATTAATTCAGATCTATCAAAAAAATGTAACCCATTCCATGCAGATATACTTCAAAGTGAAGTATTCATTCAATACCCAGACACATCCACACACTAGAACTATGATCTTCTTATCTTTATATAGTTTTAGCCTTTATCAATACCATGAGCCAAAACCACACAACTTCCGATGGTATTCTTGGACGGAATCAAATAGACAATACAACGCTCAATACTGTGGGATAATATCATGGTAATGCCCCTTGGTATCATAATTTTAGAGTGTAAAAGGCATACGCAACTTTGCTTCTTCGTACTCACGTGTATACATGTCTTGTCTCCATAAAAAATGTGTATATACTAATTCTGTAAGTATACGTAGGTTGCCTTCATCAAACCTGCGTATACATTGTGACATATTATATTTTTCATTGCTCTGCCACTTACTAGAATTCCTTTCTCTATCACATCTGAACTGATCTGTAGATACATCATTTTTACATCTTTAACAAACAGTTTGCTATCAAAAGGAAACTCATCAAGTATGTTTCCATCAAGGACAACTTCATCAAGTAGGTTGCCATAAAGGACAACACATTGCATCATATTGCCAACAAATTCTTAACAAACTTGTGATAATACCCTGTCAACTCGATAAATCCTCATAGATTATATATGGTTGTGGGGATTTTCCATTCCTTAATGGATTTAATTTTGTTAGGGTCTACCTTAACACCCTCATGAGATACAATATGACCCAAATATTCCACCTCCTATACTCCAAAGAAAAATTTAGAGTTTTTTTCATATAATTGTTTCTCCTCCAATAGTTTGAGCAGCCTGTCAATATGTTGAACATGATCCTTCCAAGACTTGTTGTAGATTAGTATATCATCAAAAAATACTAACACGGATTTTCTAAGGAAGGTTTTGAAAATGGAATTCATCAAACCTTGAAATCTAAAAGGTGCATTGGTAAGGAAAAAAGGCATCATCAAAAATTCAATGACCCTCACGAGTTCTAAATTCGTTTTTCAGAATGTCTTAAGTATTCATTCTAATTTGATGATATCTTGAACGAAGATCCAACTTGGTGAAGTAAATTTCTCCATGTAATTCATCCAATAATTCATCAATGACGAGAATGGGAAATTTATCTTTAATAGTGAGCTTGTTGAGCTCCATATAATCCGAACACATGTGTGATGATCCATCTTTCTTATGCACCAATACTACTGGAGCAGATAAAGAACTTTGACTAGGTTGAATTATATCGACCTTTAGCATTTATGCAACCATGCATTCAATTTCACTCTTTTGGGCATATGGAAAACTGTAAGGCCTGATGTTTGGAGGAAAACTACCTGGAATAAAATTAATAGCATGATCATGATCACGAATAGGAGGGATGCCTTTGGGAGTCTCAAATACCTTGGAATGTTTTTCCAAGAATTTTTGAAGATTTGGATAAATAGATGATTTCCATGTTTGAACCTTTAGTGAGCATAATTGTGCAATTACACCTAGAAGATTTTTCATTCCATTAGATTTTATTATATTTCCTGGTTTCCCTACGATACCCCTTAATTCAAATTCCTTTTCTTCCCAAAAAAAAATCATGAAATGTTATTGAAAATTATAATCTATCGTACCCAAAGATTGTAACCATTGTACTCCTAGTACAACATCAGCACCTCCCATTAAAATGGAAAGAATTGTACTATTCAATACAAATTCCCCCACAGTTATCTTGATATTATGGCACTTTCCAGAGCAATTTATAGTTCCCCCATTTGCAACCATCACTTGACACTCTGGTGTTGGATATAAGAAGAAATTCGATTCCTTGGCTATCTTACAATGAATAAAATTATGGGTACTACCTGAATCAATCAACACTATTACATTTTTCTTCCCGATATGACCTTCTATCTTGAGAGTTTGAGGAGTGTTAATTCCCACCAATGCATTACAAGATATGGCTTGATTCATTTCTTCTGTCTCTAGGGTTGGTTCATGATGTATATCCTCTTCTTTTTAAGTTTCTTGTTCATTTTCTTCATCCTCTTCACAATATATGTAAAATAATTTATTCTCAACATACTTATGACCTATAGTGTATTTGATATCACAACTATAAAAAAGCCATTTTTATCTTTTTTATTCCAACTGTTGTGGTGTCAACCTTGTAGGTTGTGGAAGGCTAGGAGTAGCAAAACTTCCATATTTATAGTTGTGAGTAGTAGGCTTCCTTATTGCGATAATTTTGCTATCATTTTTTCTTGCCAACCTGAATGCCTTCTCCATTGAATCATGTTCCCAAAGGTGAACCTCATGTTGTTTGTTATCCTTTAAAGTCTCTATGAATACATACATCCTATTCTCCTCTCGAATATTATTTACCCTTATATTCAATTTTTGGAAGTCCTCAATGTGCTCCACCATTGAACCCTTTTGTTTGAGATTTATCAATTGGCTAAATAAAGTGTTGTTATGTGTATCCTCATAATGTGCTATGATTTCCTCTGTAAAATTTGACAAAGTGACAAGTGGGTTATGAGAAAAAATCCATCGATACCATACAAATTGATTGGGTTCTAAATATAAAGTTGCAATGCATACATTTTGTGTGTGTTGCACATTATGGAGATCAAAATATTGCTCCATCTGTAGTATCCATGTTACTGGATCCTTGCCATAAAATTACTCATATCAATCTTTGGAATATGGTGGGTATTCAATCCAACATTAGAGTTTATGAAATCATTCTTAACATTTATTTTTCTCTCATCATTAATTTCATCTAATACCTTTTCACCATTAGGAAGTCTTTCTTGTAGCAACTTTGTCAACCCTTCCTTCAACCCTTTCGTTTCTTCTTTTAAACCATTCACGTCACCTTTTAATTATTCCTTTAAATCATCCATATCCCCTTTAATTTCATCTTTGGTTTCTCTTTGTGAGAGCGAAATTTGTTGCATTTGGTCCCTTAATTTTGATATATAATGTTTCAATTATTCCTCTTCATGTGTCATAGTAGATATTTTTAAGGGCTTAATGGGTGTATAATTATTTTTTTTGGAGGCATTCTAGAAACCAATACTGATATATATGTTTCAATATGCCCTTGGAATCACTTCAAACTGATTTTTCAAAAAAAAATTATGCAAATAGTTTAAAAAAAATACACACCTTTTTCTTTTTTTTAGGAGCTCGATCTTGAAACGGTTGTAACTCTATAATTTTGGCTCTCCTAGGTCTGAATATTCATTATGTGGTAGTCCTATGAGTCTTCCTTCCAACCTTATAATTCATACTGAGATTGGAGTGTTCAAGAAATATTTATGCTTGATCTCCCATGATTCCCTTATATACTTGTTCAGCAGAGTGAACTTGTACACAGTTCAACATGTCATTGTTTCTACCTTCAGTCCTGAAATTTCTAAAAAAAACAACATTCCGTGCAATTTCAACCACTTTTTATAGAATTCAAATCTTATGCCTGAAACACAATTTATGACAATTTTCCCTAGGTCACCTGTTTGAGACTGAATTTTGGAGTCTGAAAAAACCCTAACTTCCCTAGATCATATCTCTGAAAATATAGAGAAAAAGATTTGAAATTTTTACAATAAGTTCACCAAGATTTCTTCTCTACATGGTCGAAATTTCAGCTTTTGAAGCCTCGTAGAAAAAAATACTATAGCAAAAATTCCACGATGTCCTGTTTGAAGAAGCGAAACCCTAGAATCCAAAGCTCTAATTCCAAATTTTATGCAACCAAATCACAAAATAGAAGAAAATATAGATCAACCAAATTAAAAATTAACTTCTTCAAGGGGGAAACCTCATTTACATTACATAAATGAACAAGTCTTGGATGATTCAAATGAAAAAACATCCTTTCTATATATATGCGTCTAGGGGTCACAATATAATTAGAGTCGACATAAAAATAATAATGTAAGGGCACAACAATAAAAAATAGTGGGCCTCTATGGGGCACAATAATAACAATATGAGAACCACATGGGCACAATAATAACAATAAGGGACTACAACAGTGTTATAGGTACCTAATGAAAGCAATAAATCTCGTATATGAAAAACATTCAAAATTATTCTACTAAAGCATATATGGAAATGAAATCTAAGAATGTGAATTGCCTTTATGAAAAGAAATGGAAAGGATATCCTTTGAAAACATCATTTGAAAATCTAATCTACAAAAAGTATGTGAAATTTGTCTATTTAAGAAATAATGAATTTAATCTAAGAATTTTTTATGAATCCTATTCTACAAAGTGTGAACATGAAGTGAAACAAATGCAATGCAGTTGAAAGACAAATTCTTTAAATGCACCAATGTGAATGATCACAAAATAAACCATTTTGTAATTTATTATATTTTTCAAGTGCTTGACTTAAACCTAGAAAAGAAGAAAGCAATTATCAAAACTTGAGTAAGATATACTGTAACATAACAAGACATCTTCTATATCAGAATAGAGTAAAATCATAGTAGAAATAAAGGAATAATAATAAGATTTATCCTACAAGAGTCTCGCACGTCCACAAGGGGGCCCTCTAGGTGGTTGCATGAGATTAATAAAACATAGATAACTCTACTATAATCGTCATAAATTATCCATTAATTCATAATGCTAGAAAAGATATCAATGTATGATATCAAACCAAAAGTAATTGTGCATACATAATTTTTCGGAATTCTATACTATGTATATCCCTCGCTTGTCCAACGAGTTAATTTAAAATGTTTTCGAAACCAACTAATTATGAATAATGTTACTACATATCAGAAAACAGATGATGACCGAGTGTCTGGTTACAACTTTAAATTCAATTCCTATGGTTCATTGCTGACTCATCACATCCACATGAAGACGTGTTATGAACACATAATCACCTTCATGTTATTCCTTAGTTTTCTAGATCTTAAGAAGATAATTTTATTTCTTGAATTTGGTTCCACCTCTTGGTAGTAGTCCTAATGCAATATGACTATGTTTTTCATGCCATGTGAAGGGTTGACTAGAGGCTTGACCAATCCATCGTGATTACTGCAGTGGCCTCTTTGTCATGCCAAATAGGTGGAACACCATACTGGAAAAATTTTCCACCTGTTCATATGATTAATTCAGCCTCATTGCTTCAGGAACCATGGTAACCTTGTATTTTTCTATTGATTGTCATAGCAACTACATAAATTGTTAGATTTTTCAACCTTTCCACACTATTTTGATTTTATATAACAAAAACATATAAAACCATATAAATATTGGAATTATTACCTCTATATACTTTTGTAGCTCAGATGGCCATGTTCATGTGAAATAAGACAAGATTATGAAAAATAGGTTGATATGAAGGCTTCTAAGAGGTATAAGTGATAAAAATAGAGTAGAAAACTGAAAAAATGATACTAATTCCTAGGCCCAACATTCCCCCACACTTAGGATATTGCATGTCCTCATGCATTTTGACATATTTGAAAATTTTGTTAGCTTCTTGATTTAAAGGATGGTCTCGGATGCTTGGATCAGAATTTCCAAGTTACTTCTATGCCCTTCATTTTCATTGAAATAGACCACCTCATTTTTCTCATTAGTATTTTTTCCTTTAGAATTTTGTTCATCAAGTGGAGTGATTTGTTGGATTTCTTGAGCCTGGAATTATTATGATACGTAGTGGTACATTCTTTTGGGAATTTTATGCGTTTTCTCTTTAAGAATATCATTTTCCCTTTGGATATGCACTTCTAATATTCCAGTTTAGCCACTTCTTCTTTTAAAGTTATCAGAATGTCTTCTTCCATAGAGATATTGAAAGGAAAGTCAGTTCATTCTGGATTGTGGATTGAAGGTGTTGGTATATCATTGTCAAAAGAATATTTAGGAATGGGAGAAGATTATTTTAGCTTTTCAATTTATGATTCTTGCTCCAAAGAATAAATGTAGTCATATGATTTTTTTTGTATTTTGTCAACTTCTGTATCGTTTTTATGGCATATCTGGCGACAATTTTAGTTTTTATACTTCCAAAATTTCCAAATTTTTAGGTGAAACGTGGCTATTTTTCTTTGTCATACTCCATGTAACCCTTTCGTATTTGACTTTGCTTTATGAGTCCTTCATTCCCTTGGTATCATTTCTTTTAATGCATTTCTTTTCAAGAACATATATAACAATGACACTCTATTCAACTTGCTATGGATTCTTCTTGTCTTCTCCTAAGTCTTCTTTTTTCTTTTTGACCTTTCATTCCATCTCTCTACATGCTTTGACTTGATGATTATCCCTTTTCAATAGTTTTAGGAATTAGGGTTTTTTTGGCTTCATTAACATCTTTGGCTTATGGTATTGTCGAATCCTCTGGCTCTATAGGCACATTTTCTGATTCTATGGCCATAATTTCCTTTGTCTCTTGCATTGGCATTTTCTTAGCCCTTATATTTTCAAATGTAGGTTTATGGTTTGAAACTGAAACCCTACATCTTTTTCTCTTTATTTTTGGGACATTGTTTTCTTCATCCTCTAAAATTTCCTTGAAAAGTTTTAATGATGCTTCAACGAGTATCTTTAATAAACCAAAATGATAAATAGTTCTATGTTCATGGAGTTTCTTTGGATATTGAATGTCGTATTTTTTAGACTAATAATTAAATAGTCATCCAAGTTGATTTGTTTACCCTTTTGGAACAGCATAAGAAGTCTTATATGATAGAAAAGGATTGTCCCATACCTCCCTTAGAGGGTGAACAATAAATTTCTCCATTTCCTCTTGAAGGTTTATACTAGTGTCCCCTTATTTCAGCTTGTGATATCCAAGTTAGGGATTTTGAGCAAAGTCATCCATGAATTGAATCTCTAAGTCATTGAAACTTGAATCAATTTTCCCCTATCCTCGGCAATGCTATGGAATTTTCCAAAAATTATTCTGCTACTTTTAGCCCAATATCTCAAATCTCTACTTCAACATTGTTGAAGACCCTTGTAAATTCCCTTGTCACTTCTACATCATGGCCTTGAAATGTTTCAAATAATTTTCGCCACTGAACCCTTTGTAACTATTTACTACACTTTGGGTAAGCCTCCAAATTGTTTGCACCTACAGGTTCAACACGAATGAAAATACCCATCTCCGAGTGTTGGGAACTCTGAGCTTCAAAATGCACCTTCAGTCAACTACAACAGGAATTTTTGTGGTATGGTTGAGATACTGGAAATTAAGATAACTTTTGGAGTAATGGAATGGAATGGAATGAGAAAGGTGGTGAATCATTATTTGTAGAGGAGGTGGCAGTGTGGTAATAATATTGTCTACTCTCGTATTGATTTCAGAGTTCCCTAAT
This sequence comes from Pinus albicaulis, assembly GCA_034641835.2. Taxonomy (NCBI): domain Eukaryota; kingdom Viridiplantae; phylum Streptophyta; class Pinopsida; order Pinales; family Pinaceae; genus Pinus; species Pinus albicaulis. The sequence continues at coordinate 1,407,817,787 of CM076577.1, read as the reverse complement.
GAAAACTCAATGATTTTATGAATGATTCTTTGATTGTTTGAAATTATATTGTTGAATGGAATCGACCGTATTAGGATTTGAGGGATAGGAAACATGAAATAATATTTTCAATCATTAATCTATATGGATGTTAATTAAAAAAGACTTTTATTGAGTTAGGTTAGAGAATAATATATATGTCCAAATATTCTAGGCCTATAGTTTATATCTAATAAAATAAAACTAATATATGTTACATGTGATACTTTCTACTCTTCAAATTGTTTCTATTATAGGATTGGATCATGATTGTTACTCAAATATTCTATGAAACTGGATAGCTACCAAATTTCTTCTGGTTACAAATATTTATTATACTAAAAGTATTGAGAAATCTGCTACAAATATTTTGGCGGAATAGGCTGATGATGTTGTTGGAAATGATTCTAATCTTATTAAAAGAGAAACAAAGTCTTTGAACTAATAATTTTGACTCAGTTTTTTTCAAATATTAATGTGATTCCTTCTTCATCAATAGTCTTGATTCTTACTACTCCATTATAAAAAATAGTTTCTATTTCATAAGGTCCTTGCCAATGAGTTTGGAATTTCCCTTGAAAATATTCAAATTTAAATCAAACAAAAGGAACCAATCACCCGGTTTGAACATATTGATATTAATGAATTTTTCATGCCATATGTTCCTTTTTTTTTGGATGGTATTTTTCCTTTTAATGGCATCTTATCTGATTTCATCTAACTCATTGAGCTGCGTCAATCTTTGCTTTCAGGCTTCAGAGAGATCTAGCCCCAACTTTTTTGTTGTTCGGTATGTATCCACTTGAAACTTAATAGGAATTAGAACTTTATTTCTATAAATAAGCTCATAAGAGGTGTGACCAGTGGCATTTTTCCATGTGGCCCAATATGTCGAGAGTGCTTGTGGAAATTCATCTGCCCAATCTTTTCGATGTAGATGAACAATCTTGCTTAGTATGGATTCAATAATTTTATTTGTAGATTCCACTTGTCTATTGGCTTGTGGATGATATGGAATGGACTTCTAGTGTTTGATTTTATACTACTCCATGCTCTTTTGAGCAAGCTTGGATATAAATTGTGCACCCTGATCTATAAACATTTTTCTTTGGGCACCATTTATAAAAACAACACTTTGAAAAACAAAATTTAATGGTTTAGCCTCTACCCATTTAGTGACATAATCAATACATACAATAATGTACATTTTTTTCTTGGTAGTTGGATTAATTACACCTACAAATTTTAGAGCCCATTTTTTAAATGGTTTTATCAATACCCGAGGTTGTAGAGGTGTTTCATCTACTTAAACAAGCTTTCCCATTCATTGACAATTTTCACATCTCTTGACATATTATTTAGCATCCTTAAAAATGGAAGACCAATAATATCTAGAGAGAATGACTTTGTATGAAATTCTTCTATCAACAAAATGCCCTCCATAATTTTCATCATGGCATGCTTTGATTATATCAATTAATTCATCTTCTCGTACACACCTCCTAAAAATTATATATATTCTTGTTTAGTACAATTCTCCTTCTATCCAAAAGTAAGGTGCACTAGATATGATAAATTTTTGTCTCTCTTTGGCTGATAATTGAAGAGGAAACTTTCTTGTTTCTAGGTAATTACCAATTTCTGCAAACCAAGAAGATTTAGTAGAAACTACAAAAAGATGTTCTTCAACAAAACTACCATCTATAGGAATTTTTGTATTAGTATTCTGCATCCTAGAAAGAAATTCAACGATTATTTTTTTATTTCCAAGTTTGTCCAATATAGTAATACGAAATTCCTGTAATAATAAAATTCGTTGAGTAATTATACCATTAGTTATAGGTTTATTCATTAGATATATAATGGTAGACTGATAAGTATGAATAAAAGTTTTGTACCCAATGATATAATGCATGAATTTATTGATGTCATGGACTACTGCTAAGAACTTCTTTTTAGTGACTATATAATTCAACTCAATAGGAATTAATTGTTTTCTTGTATAATAAATTGCATAAGGAGTTGTATTTATTTTTCCTAATACAAACCCTAACGTTATATTTGAAGCATCAATAGAAATATCAAACGGGAGGGACCAATTTGGCCCTCCTAATATAAGTTCTTCAAAACATTTATGTTTTAATGAATCAAAATCCAACTAACATGAAGAATCCTAATAAAAATCACAAACTTTGGTGAGTAACTTAAAATGTAGCAAAACAATTTTTGTGAAGTTTTCTATAAAACATTCTATATTCACATGTAAAACCAAGAAAACTTCTTACATCCTTTGACATTTGTATACCAAAATTTTGGAAATGACTTCAACCTTTGTTGAGTCCACTTTGATTCTGGAACTTGAAATATGATGCCCCAAAACTAATACCTTCGTTAAACATCATAAATCATTTTTCATTGCTCAAAGAAACACTAGTTTATTGACATCTAATAATGAATTTTTCTAATTTCTCTAGAGATTTAAAAAAAAAATCATAAACTAGAAAATAATCCATATATACCTCAACATAATCATTAATCAAGTCATATGAAATACATAGTACTGCTCTCTAGAATGTAGCGGGGGAATTACATAATACAAAATGAATTAATCTATAAGAATATGTTCCCAAATGATAAGTAAATGTAGTCTTATCTTGATCTAGTGTTATTTTAATTTGATTATAACTATTGACATCATCAAGAAAAGAAAAATATTTTTTCTCTGCTAATGTTTCTAGGACTTGATCAATAAAAGGTAGTGTAAAATGATATTCTAAAGTTGGCTTGTTGAATTCCTTGTGATATATACAAAATCACCACTTACCATTTTTCTTTGGCACATTAGGCAATGGTGAAATCCATTGATTATTAGAAATTGGATAGATAAAGTTTACATTGAGAAAAAATTTCAATTCTTCCTTCACTATTTCCCTCAAATGAGGATTCATCCTTCTATGAGGTTGTCTAATGAGTTAAGAAATTTTCTATATCTATATATTATGCATGCAAGTATTATGATTTATTCCTTTCATGTTTTTATATTCCCATGCAAAAACAGAGGATTTTTTTTGCATTATTTTGATTAATTGATTTTTTTGAAAATCTTCCATGTTATTATTAATATTTAAAGTTTTTCCTCGACTAATTTCTATAAGAGTACTACCAAATTTCTCCATGGATTAGTGATACTCAATCTTATAATTTTCTTGAAAACTTTTTTTCTAAGGTATGCTCACAATAATTTTGTTTAAAATATTGAGAACAAACACAATTATTCATAAAGTTCATTAATTGATTTTCCTCATCATTTTTCTTAATGGATGTTGTTTATTAGATAGTTAAAATAGATTGTACATCTTCGTATTCTTGTCCATCATCATCAATCCATTCTTCCTTTTCAAATTAAATGATTTCTCTTGTTGGAGGATATAATGTAAGTTTTTTCATTAAATTTCTATTAGAAATTATCACCGCACCATATCTACAACTAGTAATGCATTAGTCATGGCTAACCAAGGACTACCTAATATCAATGGATGGCCACCTAGATTGGTTTTTGGTGTTAATACAATAAAATCAACCAGATATTACCATGAATCTAGAGATTCAAGCACATATTCTAATATACTCTGTAGTTTCAATAGTAGACTTGTTTGTTAATTGTAATACAATAGGTGTATATAGAAGATTGGTTAATTTAATTTCATCCATAGTGACTTTTGTCATAACATTTATTGATGCACCTAAATCAATTAATGTATTTGAGATTGCAACATTATTAATGTGAATTTTTACAATAAGACTCTCTCGATCTAAATATTTTTCTGTAATAGTTTTTCTCATCATGATTTTACCTTTTTCTTCAATGAGTTGAACTTTTTGAAATTATTCTCTTTTTTTGCTATTCCTTAGTTTGTAGGATCTTAAGAAGATACATTTCTCACTTAGGGTGATTCTTTTATTTTTCATTTAGCAACATAATTTTAATTTAATTCATTTTAGAATGCATGTATAAGGAAAGTGACTCTAGAGGTAATTAAATGACAGACTTCAATTCCACAATCTATTCCTTATTTTGTTGGGTATGAAGAAGATAAATTTCTCACTTGAAATCGGTTCCACCACCAAGTAGCAGTTTTAATGCAATCTGAAATTTTTATTAATGCCACATGACAAGTTGACTAGAGGTTTGACCAAGTCATCGTGATCATCCAATGGAATTTTTGTCATGCTAGAGAAGTGGAACACCATACTGGAACTTTTTTCCAATTTTTCATATGCCTAAGTTGACCTCACTAGTTCAAGAACCACGCTAACCTTGGATTATGCTACAAATTGTTACAAAAGCTACATAAATTTTTAGATTCTACAATCTTTCCACATTAGTCTAATTTTATGAAGAAAAGTGTATAAAACCAGAGAAATATTGGTCTTATTAACACTATATACCCTTGTAGCTAAGATGGTCATGTTCATGTAAAATATGACAAGATGATGCAAAATAGGTTGATTATGAAGGCTTCTACAAGATATACGTGGAAAAACTAGAGTAGCTATATATATATATATATATATATATATATATATATATATATATATATATATATATATATATATATATATATATATATATATATATATATATATATATATATATATATATATATATATATATATATATATTCCTAGGCCCAAAAAAGATTTGTAGACACATACCAATCCATCCTAAGAGAGCTTTATGAGGGGTGGGATTCCATGATTGAGTCTATAAGGACCATTATTTTTTAGAGTTAGTGCCAGGAGTATAAGACATCAGTGGAGGCTTTCTTCACTGTTATGAAACCATTTCACATAATATAAGAAAACATAGTTCAACAACTTAGAAATAAGCCTCTTCAAGGGTGAAACCTCATTTACATTACATAAATGAAAAAATCTTAGATGATACAAATGACAAAACATCCTTTTTATCTATATGAGTCCATGGGGTCTCAATATAATCCTAGTTGACCTAACAATAATAATGTAAGGGCACAACAACAACAATAGTGGGCTTTTATGGAGCACAATAATAACAATATGGGGACTACATGGGTATAACAATAACAATAAGGGGGCTACACTAACAACAATAAGGGACTACACTAGTAATATAGGGACCTAACATGCCCCTCTCCTTCAAAAAAGTGTTGTCCTCAATGCTTGAGTAGTTCTGGATGCTTCTATATAAAATTCTCATCCTCCCATGTGGAATATTCAGTGGGTAAGTTCTTCCACTTGATGAGATACTCTGAAATTGATTGATTTTGTAGTTATCAATTTATTTATTTTGTGACTGCTTCAAGTTCTGATATGATTTTGTATAAAATTGAATAACTGATATATTATTCACCGAAATTCTCCTGATCACACACTATTTTAGCTTCATGCATAATACAAAATCTCTTCTACCATTGATCATCACATGCGGAAATAAAATCAATTGCATGCACACATTAAAGCCACAAACAATCACACATATGAACACAATATTTAATGGGAAAGATTAAAGTTGAAAACCCCAACTATTTGTATATTATATGTCATGGAGATCATGTAACAATCATAGTACAAAGCTCCTCACAAGCTCTAAGTACCACCTCCAATTTTTACACACTATCAAGCTAGATCTAGCAAAACACATGCTCCAATCTTTTGCCACTTGATAGCCAGCCTCTATTGCGTAATCAATGCTATGGGATGGCTTCATTAAATAGATAAACCACCTGGCTTGTACTGTGAAATCCTCATGGGCTTCTCCACCTATCTGTGTATTGTAAATAACAACAGTATAGTCACAACTGATAGTTAACCTGCTCTTTCACCTATTTCTGCACTGGTCTCCACTGAAACTGTCCATGCACTGAAGTTAACTGATGCATTCTCTAGTTGATTAATGAGTTTATAATTAGTGAATTAATTAATAATTAATTCACACCACTCTCACTAATTGTATCAATCAGTTAAACTAGATACAAATAGCTCAACTATGTTTAGATTAGTTAAACTGAACACAACTCCATTAACTTCCCCAATCAACTCCACCAAACTCCGTCACATGAGTTCTAACTGAAGTATCCATGCAATAGCTCCACTTAACCCTCAGGAATAGCGTAATTCCTTCTGTCAGCTCCTGTGCCACATCTGTGCACTTAACTGAAGTGCTCCAAGAGAATAAGATACTGTTTAGAGTCCAAATATTATTAAGAGCTAATAATATTCGACATATCTATTTTTAGACTGGCAATCTAAAAATAGATTCCGCCCAATATGTCTAAAAATAGAAGTCCATATATTTTTTCCAACTTGACCAACCATCCACAAATAACATCCTACAACTCATAGAACATGATCCATATGTCTAAAAATAGACATAGTCTAAAAATAGACTTTGCGCCAAAAATAGCCTGCGGGCCCACTTAGTGAAGGCGACTCCTTTCCACTAAGCTCATCATCTTGTTGCAATCTCAACACTCCCTCTCAACAAGATAAGGATTATTTTCCACCCCTATCCTGCCTCTGTGGTATTCGAATTTGCTCCTGGTGAGCGCCTTCGTCAAGATATCAGCATCCTGATCCTCCGTGGGAATGTATGAAAGTAACATGATCTTCCGCTGCACACAATCTCTGATATGATGATACCGGATGTCAATGTTTTTAGATCTATCATGAAATACTGGATTAACTGAGAGTTTAATGCAACTCTGATTATCACAATATATCACAGTAGGATCTAAGTGTGAACCGAACAACCCGACTAGGATCTTCCTCATCCATATAGCCTCGCATGCAGCCAAACTTGCTGCCATATACTCGGCCTCTACTGAACTGAGTGCCACGGATCTCTGCTTCCTGCTGTACCAAGAAACTGTTGTCGACTCGATACTGAAAATCCCTCCATATGTGCTCTTTCTGTCCATTGGGCTCCCTGCCCAATCTGCATCCGTGAAGCCACATAGCCTCACCTCATCCGACTGTCTGTACCATAATCCATATCCCGATGTGCCTCTGAGATATCTCAATACATGATTTCCTGCCTTCCAGTAGAGCTTGGTAGGCTTAACCATATCTTGTGAAAGCTGGTTAACAGCATAGCATATGTCGGGTCATGTATTGACCAGATACATGAGCGACCCCACCAACTATCGATAAACAGTGGCATCCACTACCTCCGCTGAAGTAGCATCCTCCTTCCTCCATCCACCAGGAAGAGGAGTATCAACAGGCTTGCAGCCATGCATGTTGAACTTCTCCAATATCTCCCGGGCATACTTACCCTGAGAAACAAACAGTCCACCACTGCGCTGCCAAATTTCCAATCCCAGGAAATAATGAAGGAGGCCCAAGTCCTTCATCTCAAACTCCTTTGCAAGATCAGCCTTGCATGAGTGTATCAACAGTTCATCACCTCTCAAAATCAAATCATCTACATAAAGTACAATGATCAACAACTTACCCTCCACCACAATCTGGTATAGGTTAGGATCCGCCTCACTCTTGGAGAATCCAAGTCTGGTGAAATAACTGTCTATTCGTGTGTACCAAGCACGAGGTGCTTGTTTCAACCCATACAACGCTCTCTTGAGCCTGCACACATGCGACTCGCTGCTGAAGATCTCGAAACCTTCGGGCTGCTCTATGTACACCTCCTCCTCAATGACTCCGTTGAGGAACGCAGTCTTCACATCCATCTGATGAATGTGCCACCCCATCTGCGCTGAGAGAGCAAGAATCGTTCGTATGGAAGAATACCTTGCGACAGGTGCAAAGGTCTCCTCATAATCGATCCCCTCAATCTGTGAAAAGCCTTGGGCAACAAATCTTGCCTTATACTTCTCCACACTCCCGTCAGCTGCCTGCTTCACTTTGTAGATCCATCTCGAACCCACCACTGATTTCCCTTCCGGCCTTGGGACAATCTCCCATGCACTGTTTCTGACAATCAAATCATACTCTTCCACCATGGCATCTACCCATGCGGGATCCTCCATAGCTTCCTCGAAAGAGGATGGCTCTGTCACGATACACTTGCTCATAAGAGCCATGTATCCAGTATACCGGTCATGTGACTGTTTCTGTCTGCGCTGTGATGTAGGTGCTCCTACAACCTTCTCTGCATCTTGAGCCAGTCGCTCAGCTTCTATAGTGCGCTTCCGCCCTCTGATGGTTGGCGCTGCATGAGTGGTCTCTTCCACTCCATGAACCTCCTCTTGTGGCTGATCCACATCCTAAGGCTCATCCTTAGGAACTAATAGCTCCTCATCTGCATGCAAGTGTGGCTCCCTCTCAAGCGAACACTTCATGGATTTCTCCTCATGAAATTTGATATCCCGTCGCACAACAGTCTTGCGACTGTCTGGAAAATACACACGATAGTTGTGGGGTGTATCAGTGTACCCCAAAAATATCCCAACCTCTGCAGTCGACTCTAGCTTCTTCCTGGCATCCTTCGTCACATGAATGTAAACAGGTGAACCAAAAATCCTCAAATGGGAAATATTAGGCTGCTTACCAGAAAATGCCTCCTCGGGTGTACTCATGCCAAGTATCCTGTGAGGACAACGGTTCTGCACATATACTACAGTATTGCATGCCTCAGACCACAAGTGTATGGGTAGGCCCTGATCATGCAACATCGCCCGTCTAACACCCACGATCGTTCTGTTCTTCCGCTCAGAAACCCCGTTCTCTTGTGGGTTATGAGGTCCTATGAGCTCTCTTCGAATTCCTTCTGTGTTGCAAAAGTCCTTGAATTCGCTAGAGATGAATTCACCACCATTGTCGCTCCTAAGAGCCTTCACCTGCTTCCTTGATTCTTTCTAAACCAGTGCCTTGAACTCACAGAACTTTGAGTATGTCTCGCTCTTCTTCTGCATGAAGAAGATCCAACACTTACGAGAAAAATCATCAAAAAATATCACATAATACCTATGCTTTGCCGTCGAAGCTGCTGAGAAATGTCCACACACGTCTGTGTGAATTTTCTCAAGGATCATCGTGGCATGACTATCCTTCTCGTGAAAGGTGGCTTTCACAAATTTTCCCAAGGTACACCCCTTGCATTGATATGACTGTGCAAGAGTGCCTTTAGGAAGCCCAGTAGGAATTTGCTGCAGTATCTTCAAAGCTCCATGGTGAAGGTGGCCCAATCTGCGGTGCCACAACTCGCCATCATCCTGGCTCACCACTCCTTCTACCTTGCCTGCCATTGTTGCACAACCATCTACCGGCAATTGATAAAGGTTCTTAACTCGAACCCCTATCCTCCGAGTCTCACCAGTTGCCTTACTGTGCAAGAAATCCTTTCCCTCGCTAAAGACAACATCATATCCCTTGTCTTCTAACATCACCACAGAGATAAGATTATTCTTCAATCCTGGAACATGCATCACTTCCTTCAATACGAAGGGTTTACCAGAATCCCTCTCAAAGGAAATGGTACCGATACCGGTCACACTTTATCTACCATCATCGCCCATCTTGATGTGCACTCCAAGATATTTCTCATCCAGATCAGTAAACAAATCTCGATCTCTTGTCATGTGAAAAGACGCACCACTATCAAGAAACCACACTGATCCCGTCATACTTGAGACCAAGCATGCGATCAGTGAAAAATCCAGCTCAAACTGCGAGGCTAAGGCCTCTCCAGCTGCAGTCCCAACAGCCTGCTTATTTTTCTTCTTCTGTGGACAATTAGTGGCGTAATGTCCGTGTTGGTGACAGTGAAAGCACTTCACCTTGGACATGTCCTGCTTCTTGCCTTTCGCACCGAATTGAGAAGTTTTCTTTCTCTTCCCCTTCTTTTCTTTGGCATCCAAAGTGCAATTCTCTTCATCAGAGTTCTTTGATGAAGATCTGTCCCTATTACTTCACCTTATCTCCTCTTACACAAGATCTGACCAAAGTCGCTCCCATCCTAGCAATTTCTCCCAACCATTGAGAGAGTCTTGATAGGAGTGCCAACTCTTCGAAAGCCCAAGGAGAGCCAAGCTCACCAAGTCCTCATCATCAACAGTCACCCCCACACTTCCCAGCTCATCCCTGCATTGGATGAACTTCGTGAGGTACTTGGGCATACTGTCGTCTTTCTCCATCTTTATGTTTCAGAGTTTGTCCTTAAGCGCCAACTTCCTCTGGTCACTCTTTCTTCGGAATAAATCTGTCAAAGCTTTCCACATCAAGAATGGAGAAGCCTTACCATGAAGTCTGGATACTATGTGATCCTTCACGCCCTCCAACAGAATCCTTCGACACTTTGTTGTCTTCTTTTTCCATGCGTCAAGTACGGCAGCATCACTAGAAGTAGGCTTTGGAATTTCTGCATCTATGAACTCCTTCAACCCATTGTCATCCAGCACCACCTCCATCCTATCCTTACATGCAATATAATTCGAGCATCCCTCAAGGACATACTCCAATCGCAATCCGTTGAAAGACATCTCAACTTCGACACCAAGAAAACACTGCTGCAAATTCGAATTCCACCAGCACAAAACTCAACTGCTTCAATGTTTTGCAATTGCCCCAATGATCAATATCGATCTGATACCATGTAGAAATTTGAATAATTGATATATTATTCACCTATATTCTCTTGATCACACACTATTTTAGCTTCATGCATAATACAGAATCTCTTCTACCATTGATCATCACATGCGGAAATAAAATCAATTGCATGCACACATTAAAACCACAAACAATCACACATATGAACATAGTATTTAATGGGAAAGCTTAAAGCTGAAAACCCCAACTATCTGTATATTATATGTCATGGATATCATGTAACAATCATAGTACAAATCTCCTCACAAGCTCTCAGCACCACCTCCAATTTCTACACACTATCAAGCTAGATCTATCAAAACACATGCTCCAATCTTTTGCCACTTGATAGCCAACCTATATTGCGTAATCAATGCTATGGGATGGCTTCATTAAATAGATAAACCCCCTGGCTTGTACTGCGCAATCCTCATGGGCTTCTCCACCTATCTGTGTGTTGCAAATAACAACAGTATAGTCACAACTGATAGTTACGTGCTCTTTCACCTATTTCTGCACTGGTCTCCACTGAAACTGTCCATGCACTGAAGTTAACTGATGCATTCTTTAGTTGATTAATGAGTTAATAATTAGTGAATTAAGTAATAATTAATTCACACCACTCTCACTAATTGTATCAAATTAGTTAAACTGAATACAAATAGCTCAACTATGTTTAGATTAGTTAAACTGAATACAACTCCACTAACTTCCTCAATCAACTCCACCAAACTCTGTCACATGAGTTCTAACTTAAGTATCCATGCAATAGCTCCACATAACCCTCAGGAATAGCGTAATTCCTTCTGTCAGCTCCTGTGCCACATCTGTGCACTTAACTGAAGTGCTCCAAGAGAATAAGATAATTTTTAGAGTCCAAATATTATTAAGAGCTAATAATATTCGACATATCTATTTTTAGACTAGCAATCTAAAAATAGATTCCGCCCAGTATGTCTAAAAATAGAAGTCCATCTATTTTTTCCGACTTGACCAACCATCCACAAATAGCATCCCGCAACTCATAGAACATGATCCATATGTCTAAAAATAGACATAGTCTAAAAATAGACTTTGCGCCAAAAATAGCCTGCGGGCCCACTTAGTGAAGGCGACTTCTTTCCACTAAGCTCATCATCTTGTTGTAATCTCAATAGATTTTTCCTTCCTCATCAAGTTCTGGAAATATTGTTTGAACTGGAAGTTTTTCACCTATAACCTTTTTTAAGCCTGAAACATGGAAAACTGGGTGCACTTGAGAAGAAGCAAGAAGCTCCAATTTGTATGCCATAATACCAATATATTTCAACGCCTTGTAAGGACCATAGTACTTTGGTGTTAGGTACCTATATTACTACTGTAGTCCCTTATTTTTGTTAGTGTGGCCCCCTTATTTTTATTGTTGTGCCCCTGTAGTCCCCATATTGTTATTATTATGCCCCATAAAACCCCACTATTGTTACTGTTGTGCCCTTAAGGCGTTGATCTATCTTTTCTTCTATTTTTGGAACTGGTTTCATACATTTGGCGATAATTTATTATCCTTCTTCACTTGCTTGAGGGACGTTTTTTTCTATGGTTGTAGCTGTAAAAATACCCAGTCACCTACATCAAAACTTCTCTCGCTGCGATGTTGATATGCCCGTTGTTTCATTCGATTTTGTTCCAAATTTAGGTTATCCTTTAAGAGTTGTAGAAATTGTTGTTGATGCTCGATGTGATCTTCCACTACTTGAACCTTAGAATTTTCTCTTAATGATGATGTGATGGAGGGTGGATGATATCTATAAATTGCCATAAATGGGTTCATTTTTTCTACAGTGTGGAAGGAAGTGTTATACCACCAGTCAGCGAGAGGTAACCACTTGAACCATTGTGTTTTTTTATCAGATACAAAGCAATGAAGATATCCTTCCAAACATTTTTTCACTATCTTAATTTTCCCATCGGATTGAGGATAATAAGATGAGGTATGAGATAGTTGAGTACCCAAACAAGAAAATAATTTCGTCCACAAATTTCCAGTAAAAATGGGATCTCTGTCACTTACAATGATATTTGGGTTTCCATGTAGATTTTGAATTGTTTCATTAAATGAAGTAGCAATTTTACTCACTTTAAATGGATGAGACAATGAAAAAAAGTGTGAAAACTTGGTAAGTATATCAACTATCACCATGATGACACTCTTTCCTTCAGACTTAGGAAAACTTGTGATAAAATCCATTGAAACCTCCTCCCAATTTTGAATTGGAATGGATAAAGGTTGTAGTAGGCCTGGGGTCTTAATTGTCTCAACTTTATTTTGTTGGCAAACCAAACATTCTGCCACAAACGTTTGAATATAATATTTAATTCCATCCCAAAAAAAAAACTTTCTTCACCCTATGGTAAGTATTTAAAAATCCCGAGTGTCCTCCTAAGGGAGAGGTGTGCAATTCCAAAATAATATTTTGTTGTAGTTGGGATTTCTTACAAATATATAAGTGATATTTGTACCATAAGGAATCATTTTTCCAACAAAATTGATCAGATGTATTGGGATCTTGCTACAACTTTTTAATGAGTGTCCACACTTCTTCATCATTCTTCCATTCCTCCCTTGCTTCGGTTATCCAATCAGGTTGGATAATAGAAATGGCACAAAGAAATGCTTCCACATCCTCATCGTTTCTTCAGAGTGCATCTTCAACAACATTTAGCTTCCATTTTTTTTAGACGATTTCAAAGTCATAACCCAACAACTTTGTGACCCATTTTTTCTGCTCTTTTGAAGATATTCTTTGTTCCAAAAAGTGTTTAAGACTACCATGATAAATTTTTACATTTAAGTGTCTTCCCATTAGGTAAGGCTGTCATTTATTTAGTGCATGTAGTATTTCCAACATTTCCTTCTCATAAATAGTTGTCTATAAATACTTTTTTTTGATTGGATGACTTGCAAAACCAATGGGTCTTCCTTCTTGCATTAAAACAACACCAATTCCATTTCCTGATGCATCATATTCCATAATAGAGGTTTTTTTGAAGTTTGGTGTAGCTAATATTGGTGCTTTTCACATGGCCTCTTTAAGATGTTCAAAGGCCTTAGTTGCTTCAGGAGTCCATGAAAATGTATCTTTCTTCAATAATGTTGTTAGAGGTGCTACTATTCTCCCATAATTCCTAACAAACTTGCGATAATACCCTGTTAACTCGAGAAATCATCGAAACTACTTTATGGTTGTGGTGACTTTCCATTCCTTAATAGATTTTTTTTTTTTAGGGTCTACCTTAACACCCTCCTGAGATACAATATGACCCAGATATTCCACCTCTTTTACTCCAAAGAAACATTTGGAGGTTTTTTCATATAATTGTTTCTCCTCTAATAGTTTGAGCACCACGTCAACATGTTGAACATGATCCCTCCAAGACCTGATGTAGATTATTATATCATCAAAAAATACTAACACAAATTTTCAAAGGAAGGGTTTTAAAATGGAATTCATCGACCCTTGAAATGTAGAAGGTGCATTCGTAAGGCCAAGAGGAATGACCAAAAATTCATAATGACCCTCATGAGTTCGAAACATTGTTTTCATAATGTCTTTAGTCTTCATTCTAATTTTATGATATCCTGAACGAAGACCCAACTTGGTGAAATAAATTGCTTCATGTAATTCATCCAATAATTCATCAATCACATGAATGGGAAATTGATCTTTAATAGTGATATTATTAATCTCCCTATAATCCGAACACATGCGCCATGCTCCATACTTCTTGTGCACCAATACTACTGGAGCAGAGAAATAACTTTGACTAGGTTGAATTATACCAACCTCTAATATTTCTACATTCATATGTTCAATTTCGCTCTTTTGGACATAAGGATATCTCTAAGGCCTGATGTTTGGAGGAACACTTCCTGGAATCAAATGAATAGCATGATCATGATCATGAATAGGTGGGAGTCCTTTGGGAGTTTCGAACACCTTGGAATGATTGTCCAAGACTTTTTGGAGATATGGAGAAATAGATGATTTTGATGTTGCAACTTCTAGTGAGCATAATTGTGAAATTACGCCTCATTTTTGTTTCTTCAGAAGCTTTGTCATGACATTAGAGCTTATTATCTTTCCCTAATTCCCTGCGATACCCCGTAATTCAACTTCCTTTCCTTCCGAAAAAAATTCAAGAAAATTTCTTGAAAATTAAAGGCTACCATCCCCAATGATTTTAACCATTATACTCCTTGTTATAGGTAAATTTGGGCATATTCCCCCATGACCTGGTCAAACTGGAGATCATTCCCAGGACCAATGAAATAGGGTCTATCATCCCCTTATATTTTAGTTTCTATATGCCCTAAGAGAAAAAAAAATCATTCGTGGCTTTTATTGTGAGATTTCCAAGGTTTGAGGTATATATTATTTCACTTATTGGCTCACCAACGTAGCCTCTAAAGGGACTAACTGTGTTGCAATGAAAAATCCTTCATTCAAGGTTACACTGCAATTCACTACCCAACATTCAAGAGTGCATTGGTCACATGGAAGCAGAATTCTCATTGTTATGGGAATCTCCACATGGAAAATGCCTTCTAGAAGAGTCCATTTGTGTCAAAATTGAAATCCAAGTGTCTATCTAACACCTTTGGATTTGGGAAAATGTATTGCCTATTCTTAGAAATTCATTCATTGAGAAACTACCTATTGGGCACTAGATTTGTATACTTTCTTCTCTCATTTTTACCCTACCTTTCTATCTCTTTGTGCCATTATTCATCTTAAAAGCATGAGGTAAAAAACTTTCTCCTATATTTTGTGGGATATTTGATTAATGATGTACTTGTCATGGATGTTTTACCTTTTTATGTATTAACTCCTATATTTCTTCAGATTTGGCTACAACAGGCGCGTTATGGCTGCAAGACAAGGCACAACCCATCATTTTCTAGCACCTCCCTTATTTTCTGCTACAACGTAACAGCCATGGATGTATCAGCGTTATATTTGGGCTTCTTATGGTTTCTTGCTGGGAAATATGGTTTCCATTGTAACAATGTATATTTTTGTAACAATGGAGTTGTTGGGAGAAATTGGGGGATCTCAGGGTTATGGTATAAAGAAGCCTATGGGCTGCGAATCAAATTAGGATCCCCCTTTTTACACAAATATAGACCTTGTAATTAATCTTATTTTATTAATCAATACACAACAGCTCGTTGTTTCTCCTGTAACACTTGAGTTTCCGCAACCCTGATCCAAGAGTTGGGCCCACTCTTGTGATCAGGTGCTACGTTATTCTTTTTGTCTTTTTCTTTCAGCAATGTGTTTTGTGTGACTCGTTGATTGCTGTTATAGTTACGTTATTACTGTGGATGTTTTTCATTTCTGCAGTTTATTTATTGCTATTACAATGAAATTTGTGTTATAGATTAAACCTGTGATTCACAACAGACCATATGCTTGTATCTGCATATACTTTTCCGTTAGTCTTGAAATAACTAACGTCCTCGGGTTGATAATTTATGTGGGAAAAGGATTGAATCTTGATCATATCCTGACACCAACATTTTGGCACCATTGCCAGGGAAGTCTAAGAGGTGCAAGAACAGGATCTGCAGTAGATCTTAGAGTCGATCTCTCGTCTTGAGGTGGGAATCTATTGCCTAGCTTCAAGTCCTGAGCGTAAGTGCTTTGTATTTTCTTTTTTCTTTCCTTCTTTCCTGTTTCTTGTATCATTTTGTTTTCTATAAAAATTTAAACCCTCGTCTTGGGGAAGGTGTTTTATAAAACCTTGCCCTAAGTCCTAGGCATAGTTCAGTTTTCTTTCCTATTGTTTTCATTTTTCCTGTTCTTCTTTTTAGGGGCCAATTTCTTGTCCCGGGGAGGGTATGTTATTACTCTTCTCCAGGTCCTAAACTCTAAATTCTTTTATTTTTTCATTTTGTTTTATTTCCTATGAATCTCTTCTCTCATCCCGGGGAGGAAGTTATTTGTCCTACTTCGAGTCCTGAGCTATTGATTGATTTTCTTTAATGAACCCTTTCCACAATTTGTATGAAAAAAGATCCGAACAAGAGGGGTAGAGGAAGACCCCCAAAGAAAGGGAGGGATTTGGGGAGGAAGACGTATATTCAGGAAATTATTGAAAAATCTAGATCTGAAGCATCATCTTGTGCTGCTGCTAGGGTTAATATTTAGACGAAGTCCGAAGGGCAGTATGTGGAGCAACCAGTGCCATCCACGGCACCAGAAGATGTTCCATCTATAGAAAAGGGTTTAATAAACAAGGTACCAGTGGAAGAGAAACCCTTATCAACAGCAGAAGGGGAAGAAGTGGCAAGTAAGGGATCAGAAGAATTGAGCAACTCTAATTGGGAAGAAGAACCCCAAAAAGGGTTTTCATCCCCAAGAGACCAAGGCAGTGCTGTGAAAATTCCTGTTGCTGAGTTAGGTGATTCTAATCTGGTAAGGGAATTTTTGAAGGACTGTGAGTCACCAAGGGACTGTTAGGTCCCTATATCACTAGTATAGTCCCTTATTATTGTTAGTGTAACCCCCTTATTGTTATTATTGTACCCTAGTAACCCCCATTTTGTTATTATTGTGCCCTTAAATTATTATTGTTAGGTCAGCTAGGATTACATTGTGGCCCACTAGGATTACATTATGGCCCCATGGACTCCTATATATAGAAAGGAGGTTTTGTAAATTGTATCATCCAAGAATTGCTCATTTATGTAATGTATTGGAGGTTTCCCCCTCGAAGTGGCTTATTTCTAAGGCGTTCATATCTCTTTTCTTCTATTTTTGGAGCTGGTTACACAACATTTGGTATCAGAGCTTTGGATTCTAGGGTTTCGCTGCTCCAAACAGGGCATCGTGGCATTTTCGCTATAACTTTTTTTCTACGAAGTTTCAGAAGCTGAAATTTTTAGGGTGCGAAGCTGAAATCCTGAGGAAGATTGTCTAAAAATTTCAGAGCTTGGTTCGCAATATTTTCGAAGATATCATCTGTGGAAGTTAGGTATTTTTTCAAGCTCCTAAACAGGTCATCGTGGCATTTTCGCTATAAAAATTTTTCTACGAAGGTTCAGAATCTGAAATTCGTATGGTACGAAGCTGAAATCCCGAGGAAATTCGTCAAAAAATTTCAGAGCTTGGTTCGCAATATTTTTGGAGATATGATCTGTGGAAGGTAGTGCTTTTTTAGGCTCCTGAATTTCATCTCAAAGAGGTGATCGTGGGAAAAGTTCAATAACTCTCTCTCTGGGCAGTGGATTTGAGTGCCGTAAAAAGTGGTCGCAAGTACACGGACTTTAGTTTCTTGGCTATCAATTTCAGAGACAAAGGACGAAACAGTGACACGTGGCAAGTCCTACAAGTTTTCTCTACTGAACCAATCCAGAATTAGGTCATTGTGGGAGATTGGACACAACTTTGTCTTGGGGAATCAAAATTAGATCAGACCTGTGGCATTTGAAAGAAGCTTCAGAGGGCTACTACAGGGCTGAATTTTAGATATTGAATATTTTCAATTACAGAGATAATTCAATTTCAATATCGAGCTCCTCAAAGCAAGTAAAAGAATAGGTATCAATATTGGATTCTAAAATGGCCCCAAAAAAGAATTCAACACCCATTAAGCCTTCAGAAGGCTCTACCATGACTCATGAAGATGAATAATTTCAACATGATCTATCAAAATTACAAGAGCAAGTGCAACAAATTTCACTCTCGCAAAGAGCAACAAAAAATGAAATGGAAGTTTTGAAGAAAGGCGTGGAAGCTAAGATGGATGGCGTGCAAGCTAAGATGGATGGCGTGGAAGCTAAGAAGGATGGCATGGAGGCTGGCATGGAATCTAAGATGGATGACATGGAAGCTAAGATCGATGAGAAAATGGAAAACATGAAGAATTTTCTAAAAGTAGACATGGAAGGTTTGACAAAGTTGATACAAGAAAGGTTTCCCAATGGTGAAAAGATAGTAGAAGAACCTCATGATGAGAACAAAATAAATGTTAATTGTGATTTCATAAACTCTAATGTTGGCGGGAAGAACCACCATATTCCAAAGATGGATATGAGGAAGTTTGATGGAAAGGATCCTGTAACATGGATACTACACATGGAGCAATATTTTGATCTCCATAACGTGCAAAACACACAAAAGGTACGCATTGCAACTTTACATTTAGAACAAAATACATTTGTATGGTATCAATGGCTTTGCTCCCGTAAAAAAATTGTCACTTGGTCAATTTTTACGGGGGAAATGATAGCACATTATGAGGATACAAAGAGCAACACCTTCTTTAGCCAATTGATAAATCTCAAACAAAAGGGTTTAGTGGGGCAGCACATTGAGGACTTCCAAAATTGAATATAAGGGTAACTGATATTCCAGAGGAACACAGGATTGATCTCTTCATAGGTACTCTAAAGGATAACATCCAACATGAAGTTCGTGTGTTGGAACCCGATTCATTAGAGAAGGCATTCAGGTTGGAAAGAAAAGTTGAATGTAAAATTATGGCGACAAGGAAGCCTACCACTCAATTCTATAAAGAAGGAAGTGTTGCTACACCTAGATTTCAACAACCTACAAGGTTGACACCACAACAATTGGAAGAAAAAAGAGCAAAAGGGCTTTGCTACAATTGTGATAGCAAATACACCAAAGGTCATAAGTGTGCTGAAAAGAAATTATTTTACATAGATTGTGAAGAAGAAGAATAAAATGAACAAGAAGAGGATACAAACCAGGAACCAACCATAGAAGAGGAAGAAATGAATCCGACCATATCATGTAATGCACTGGCAGGAATTACCACTCCTCAAACTCTCAAGATAGCAGGACAGATCAAGAAGAAAAAGGTAATAGTGTTGATTGATTCAGGTAGCACCCATAATTTTATTTATTGTAAGGTAGCCAAGGAATTAAATTGTTTCCTATACCCAGCACCAGAATGTCAAGTGATGGTTGCAAATGAAGGAACTATAAATTGCTCTGGAAAATGCCATAATATCAAGCTAACCATGGGGGAATATGTATTGACTAGTCCAATGCTTTCCATTCCTATGGGAGGTGCTGATGTTGTACTAGGAGTACAATGGTTACAATCTTTGGGGACGGTAGCTTTTAATTTCAAGAACTTTTCTTGAAATTTTTTCAGAAGGAAAGGAAGTCAAATTACGGGGTATTGAAGGGAAGCCAGGAAGGATAATAAGCTCTAATGTCATGAAAAAGCTTCTAAAGAATGAACAACGAGGCGTAATTGCACAATTATGCTCTCTAGAAGTTTCGACATCTAAATCATCTATTTCTGCAGATCTTAAACAAGTCTTGGACAATCATTCCAAGGTGTTTGAAACTCCCAAAGGACTCCCACCTATTCATGATCATGATCATGCTATTCATTTGATTCCAGGAAGTGTTCCTCCAAACATCTGGCCTTATAGATATCCTTACTTCCAAAAGAGCGAAATTGAACGTATGATTGCAGAAATGTTAGAGGCGGGTATAATTCAACCCAGTCAAAGTTCTTTCTCTGCTCCTGTAGTGTTGGTACACAAGAAGGATGGATCATGGTGAATGTGTCCGTATTATAGGGAGCTCAATAAGCTCACCATTAAAGACAAATTTCCCATTCCTGTGATTGATGAATTATTGGATGAATTACATGGAGAAATTTATTTTACCAAGTTGGATCTTCGTTCAGGATATCATCAAATTAGAATGAAGACCGAAGATATTCCAAAAACAACATTTCGAACTCATGAAGGTCATTATGAATTTTTGGTCATGCCTTTTGGCCTTACCAATGCACCTTCTACATTTCAAGGGTTGATGAATTCCATTTTCAAACCCTTCCTTAGAAAATTTGTGCTAGTATTTTTTGATGATATACTAATCTATATCAGGTCTTGAAGGATCATGTTGAACATGTTGACAGGGTGCTCAAACTATTGCAGGAGAAACAATTATATGCAAAAACATCCAAATGTTTCTTTGGAGTACAAGAGGTGGAATATCTGGGTCATATTGTATCTCACGAGGGTGTTAAAGTAGACCTAACAAAATTAAAGCCATTAAGGAATGGAAAGTCCCCACAACCATAAAGCAGTTGCGAGGATTTCTCGGGTTAATAGGGTATTATCGCAAGTTTGTTAAGAATTATGGGAGAATAGCAGCACCTCTAACAACATTATTGAAGAAAGATGCATTTTCATGGACTCCTGAAGCAACTAAGGCCTTTGAACGTCTTAAAGAGGTAATGTGCCTAGCACCGGTCTTAGCTATGCCAGACTTCACAAAAACCTTTATTGTGGAATGTGATGCCTCAGGAAATGGAATTGGTGTGGTTTTAATGCAAGAAGGAAGACCCATTGCTTTTGAAAGTCGTCCAATCAAAGGAAAGTATTTACAGAAACCTATTTATGAGAAGGAAATGTTAGCAATACTTCATGCACTAAAGAAATGGCGAACTTACCTAATGGGAAGACACTTCAAGGTAAAAACTGATCATGATAGTCTTAAACACTTTTTGGAACAAAGACCATCGTCAGAAGAACAGCAAAAATGGGTCACAAAGATGTTGGGTTATGACTTTGAAATAATCTACAAAAAAGGAAAGCTGAATGTTGTTGCAGATGCACTCTCAAGAAAGAATGAAGAGGTGGAAGCATTGTTTTGTGCCATTTCTATTATCCAACCAGATTGGATAACCGAAGCAAGAGATGAATGGAAGAAGGACAAAGATGTATGGACACTCATTCAAAAGTTGCAGCAAGATCCTAGTACATCCGATACATTTAGTTGGAAAAATGATTCCTTATGGTACAAAGATCGCTTATATCTTTGTAAGAATTCCCAACTAAAACAAAAGATTCTTCTGGAATTGCACACTTCTCCTTTAGGAGGACAATCAGGATTTTTAAAAACTTACCACAGGGTGAAGAAAGAATTTTTTTGGGATGGCCTTAAATCTGATATTCAAAAGTTTGTGGCGGAATGTTTGGTTTGCCAGCAGAATAAAGTGGAGACAATTAAGACCCCGGACTTCTACAACCTTTATCCATTCCAAGTCAGCGTTGGGAGGAGATTTCAATGGATTTTATCACAGGTTTACCTAAGTCTGAAGGAAAGAATGTCATCATGGTGGTAGTTGATAGACTTACCAAGTATGCACACTTTTGTGCATTATCTCATCCATTTAAAGAAAGTACAGTTGCTACTAAATTTATGGATAGAATTCAAAAGCTACATGGAAGCCCAAGGGTTATTGTGAGCGACAGAGATCCCATTTTTACTGGAAATTTTTGGACGGATTTATTTTCTTGTTTGGGTACTCAATTAGCTCATAGCTCATCTTATCATCCTCAATCTGATGGTCAAACTGAGATCGTAAATAAATTTTTGGAAGGATATCTTCGTTGTTTTGCATCTGATAAACAAACACAATGGGTCAAGTGGTTACCTCTTGCTGAATGGTGGTATAACACTTCCTTCCATACTGCAGAAAAAATGACCCCATTTATGGCACTTTATGGATATCATCCACCATCCATCACATCATCTTTAAGAGAAAATTTTAAGGTTCAAGCAGTGGAAGATCACATCGAGCATCAGCAAGAAGTTCTCCAACTCTTAAAGGATAACCTGAATTTGGCACAAAATCGAATGAAACAACGGGCATATCAACATCGCAGCGAGAGAAGTTTTGATGTAGGAGATTGGGTATTTTTACGGCTACAACCATACAAACAAATGTCCCTCAAGCAAGCTAAGAAGGGTAATAAATTATCGCCAAAGTACTATGGTCCTTACAAGGTGTTGCAAAATATTGGTACTATGGCATACAAATTGGAGCTTCCTGCTTCTTCGCAAGTGCATCCAGCTTTCCATGTTTCATGCTTAAAGAAGGTTATAGGTGAAAATCTTCCAGTTCAAACAATATTGCCAGAACTTGATGAGGAAGGAAAAATCATATTGGAACCTGAAGCGGTCATGGAAACAAGAACTCGACATCTACGAAATCGATCAATTTCAGAGTATCTCATCAAGTGGAAGAACTTACCCACTGAAGATTCTACATGGGAGGATGAGAATTTTATACAGAAGCACCCGGAGCTACTCAAGCGTTGAGGACAACACTTTTTTGAAGGAGAGGGGCATGTTAGGTCCCCATATCACTAGTATAGTCCCTTATTATTGTTAGTGTAACCCCCTTATTGTTATTATTGTACCCTTGTAACCCCCATTTTGTTATTATTGTGCCCTTAAATTATTATTGTTAGGTCGGCTAGGATTACATTGTGGCCCAATAGGATTACATTATGGCCCCATGGACTCCTATATATAGAAAGGAGGTTCTGTAAATTGTATCATCCAAGAATTGTGCATTTATGTAATGTATTGGAGGTTTCCCCCTTGAAGTGGCTTATTTCTAAGGCGTTGATATCTCTTTTCTTCTATTTTTGAAGCTGGTTACACAGCAGGGACTAGGGAAGTGTGGTGCAACCATCTTCAGCTGAATCACTCCAGATACCGGCTGCAAAACCAACTGAAATTCCAAGTGAGTATTGGAAGATCTTTATGGCACCTATAATTTCATCCATTGATTTTCCTATAGGAAATGTTACAGGCGATGCACCAATGAGACCCATACCTTTGACAACCTTGCCTAGTTTTCATGGGCTCTCTTTGGAGGACCCTGACACGTTCCTTTTTGAATTTGATATTGTCTACCAAGGATATGACTATATGACTGATCCTCAGAAATTGAAAATATTCCCTGCTACCCTAAAGGGGGCAACCCTGAGATGGTTTATGGGCTTAGGGGATAGCACGATTACTTCATGGGACGAAATGAAGAAATCTTTCCTAGAAAAATATCAAGATTATTGCAAGTCTCGTGACATCAAGGAGGAAATATTTAAATTTTCATAGAAGGAAGATGAAAATATAGAGGACTGTGTAGAACAATTTAAATACATATTGCAGAGGTCCAGACAGAGTGACTTGGACAAGGACATTTTAAAGATCATCCTTCTCAGAGCACTCAGAGAGGACTCTCTGCAACTCCTGAATATAGTGGGTAAAGGAGATATTTCAAAAGAGAATTTTGAAACTATCTGTGATTATTGTATCAAAGGTTCAAGGGGGGTTTCTAGAAGTGGACAGGGTATTCGGTCGTTAAAGACCTCCGGTGGGGGGGTCAAAAAAGTAGAGATTGGGAATATGTTAAATAATTTTAGGACCGATATCCTAAGTACACTATCAGCCCAAATGGACACTCTACAGGCAAAACCGAAGTAGATGGAGCTGGAGAAAACCATGGCCATATTCTGCCCTTATTGTAGAAAGAAACACCCCTTGAAGGAATGCCCACTGAACACGGTGGAAGCATGCACAATCTATGAATAGACTCACACAACCAGTGCATGTCCCTCCTTACCAGGGCTGCAAGCGGTTTTCTAAGGAGCAAGCGAGGAAAGCCCAGTGAACCAGCTATATTTCATGGGGCAGAAGAAACCATGGAAACCTCGACCACCGACGGTGAATCCAAGTATGTTTCAAGACCTATCCCATTATTTTCATAATTTTAGTATGGGTCCCCAATCTGCACCATTTTCAGCCATGTGGCCTCAATACTGGTATCCCCCTTGGCAGCAATGAGCTCCTCCATCCAGTCCAAATCCTTCATGGAATCAGACTTGGTGTGGAGCCCCTCCCACTAGATAGTTTCCTCAGCCTATGCCTCAGCAACAACTTCAGTTGCCTTCCAATGTGCCCCTAGGAAACCTAGCCATTAGACCTCAGCTTCCTCTCCAGCCCAACCCAAATCCAAATAACAAAGGGGTTCAACAAACAGAAATGTTGAACCTTCCATCCTACAGAATTTATACTGCAGGGCTCAATGAGATAAATCTATGATCTGGTCGGGTAGTAAATGACCCTAATTCACCCATTATCACAGAACAATTTGACGGTGAAAATACAGAACCAGAACAAAGAACAGTGAGGGAGAATGTAGATCAAAACATAATAAACCAAACACCTCCCCAAGCTATTCCTAATCAAGGTCATTTAATATTTCCCCCATATCCTGAAAGATTTACCTTGAGCAAACCAAACCCTCAAGCAGAATTTGATTTTCTAGGGGAACTACAAAATATTTTTGTCAAAATACCTCTTTTACAAGCTGTGAGGGATGTACCTATTTATGCAAAGACTTTGAAAGAATACTACTCAAAGAAACCAGGTAGAAAACCTAAGGATCCATTAATTGTGCATGTAATGGGCAGACTATCTGATATCATGTTAGGAAAAATCATGCTTGTAAAATGCGGAGACCCTGGGAACTCGATTCTAATAGTACAGATTAATGGGATTGAAATCCCAAATGTACTGGTGGATTTGGGAGCAGCTATCAACATTATCATTGTTGAAACAATGAACACACTAGGACTTGGAAACATTAAATCAACCCTTACTATCCTGGAACTTGTAGACAGATCTACAATTAAATCAGTAGGGAAATTAAAGGATGTGATCATTTCATTAGGTTCATGGCATTACCCTGTAGACCTCCTTATATTGCAGACTCAATCTTCAGTGGGTGGTCACCCATTAATCCTAGGAAGACCTTGGTTGGCAACTGCAGATGCCTATATAGGATGTCGGTCTGGACTTATGATCATATCAAATGGGATAGTTACGAAGGACCTCAAGCTTTGTTCTCCTGTGAAGCCAAGCCCATCTAAAAAATCATCAACCATTCAGAAACCTCTACCTACAGAAGAGCCTGAACCTGAAAATGAAGATGTTAGATCAGTTCTCACTATTGGCCAGGCCCTTCGATTTAAAACAGAGACTGAAGATGATGACGTTAACGTCTTCATTAATGATTCCAGTTCTTTTCCTGATCGAACTCAATATATTCTAGAATCTTCTATGAACCGTGAGGCACAGGAAAACATGGAACCAGAAGATGATATAGAAGATATTCCTATGACCCCATTCCATGATAGTACTCTAATTGAAATTGAACTAGGGAAAACACTTAATATCAATCTGAACATGTCTGAATCCCAGACCAAACAGCTTTTGAAAGTCCTTCGAGAACATCAAGAAGCTTTTTCCTGGGATTATATCGACATGAAGGGTATCCCTGCTAGCCTATGCACTCATCATATTTACATTAATGAATATTTCTGCCCTGTAAGACAGCCTCAACGGAGAAGGAACCCTGCTCTCAAAAATATTGTTAAAGAAGAATTACAAAAATTGTTGGATGTAGGATTCATTCACCCCATCTCAGATAGCCAATGGGTATCCCCGCTAGTTATTGTTCCCAAAAATAATGGTAAATGGTGGATCTGTATAGATTACAGGGAATTAAATAAGGCAACACAAAAGACCATTTCCCTTAGCCATTCATTGACCAAGTCCTGGATACATTGGCTGGAAAGAAATTCTTCTCCTTCCTAGATGGATTCAGTGGATATAACCAGATCCAGATAGCCCCGGAAGACCAGGATAAGACAATTTTCATATGCCCATGGGGAACCTTTGCATACAGGGTCCTTCCATTTGGCCTGTGGAATGCTCCTGCTACCTTCCAGAGGGAAATCTTGGGAATTTTTTCTAATTTGGTTGATGATAGTGTTGAAATCTATATGGATGATTTTACCCCATATGGGAATTCATTTTAGGAGGGATTGGCAAATTTGGAGAAGGTACTCAAGAGATCTAAACAGACCCATGTATCGTTGAGTACAGTCAAATGCCATATGATGAGGGAAGAAGGAGTAGTATTGGGATATTTTCTCTCAGCTGCTAGAATTCAAGTTGATCTAACTAAAGTAGAGGTAATATTACATTTTTTGGTACCAAAAACACCCACACAAGTACATAGATTTCTTGGTTGTGTTGGTTAATATAGGCGCTTTATAGAAAATTTTGCTAATATAGCACATTCATTATTTCAACTACTAACAAAAGATGCAGAATTTTTGTAGACCGAACATTGCGAGACGGATTTCACAAAAACTAAAGGGATGGTGTGCACAACCCCAATCCTTCGAGGACCTGATTGGGCATTACCATTTCACATACACACCGATGCTTCTCAGACAATAGTAGGGGCTGTTTTAGGACAACAAGTAGACAAAACACCGTATGCAATTTATTACGTCAGCAAGAATTTAATTCCTGCTGAATTAAACAATATGATGACAGAAAAAGAATTCTTAGCTATCATTTATGCCATCAATAAGTTCCGACACTACATCACCGGGTATTCTACTATTGTCCATACTAATCATGCAGCAATCAGGTATTTGATGAATAAACTCATTACTCCTGGCCGTGTTACAAGATGGTTACTATTGCTTCAAGAATTTGATATTAAAATAGTAGATAAGCCAGGAAAAGATAATGTAGTAGCTGATTTCCTATCTAGAATGGATAACAATGATGAATGCACACCAATAGAAGACAGTTTCCCTGATGAACATATTTTTGCAGTCTCTACTAAACCTCCATGGTGTGTAGATATTGCTAACTATCTTGCTATAGGGAAAGTGCCTCTTCATTTGTCATATAGGGAACAATGAAATATTATTCATCATAGTGCCAGATATTCTTGGATGGCAGAATACCTTTTTCATACAAGAGCATATAAGCAGATCTGGCGTTGTGTGTTTGAAGATGATATCTATGAAATATTGAAATTTTCCCATGATGGCCCTTGTGGAGGGCATTTCACAGACAAAAGAACAGGCCATAAGGTGCTACAAATGGGATATTACTGAAGTTCCATTTTTCGTGATGCTCAGGATTATGTCAAGAGGTGTGATAGTTGCCAACGTATGGGGTAGCCCAGTAAAGCAGATGAAATGCCTTTGCAGGCACAACCAGTTCTCGAGCCTTTCAAGAAATGGGCTATTGAATTTGCTGGACCCTTTAACCCACCCTCCCAGCAGAAAGTCCACATCTTGGTCTGTACTGATTATGTTACTAAGTGGGTGGAAGCCAAAGCAGTTGTGAAAGAAATAGAACAGGTAGTCTCAAATTTTCTATTTGAAGAAATTTTTGCTCGGTACGGTACTCCAAGAGAGGTTGTTTCAGATGGAGGAGTACAATTCACATCACACAAGATAGCAAATCTTATGCAAAAATATGGGGTCAAGCACAGAGTGACATCTACATACCATCCCCAGGCGAATGGACAAGTGGAAAGCACAATTAAAACATTAGAAAATATTTTGACAAAAACTGTGGCATACCATCGTCGGGATTGGGCTCAGAAACTTCCAGAAACTTTATGGGCATACAGAACAACATAGCGGAATACAACCAAGTTTTCACCGTTCGATTTGGTTTATGAAAAATCTTCGTTGTTTCCAATTGAATTTGAAATCATCACGCTCAAAACAGCTTTGGAAGTTGGATTAGATCTATCAGATGCCCAGAAACACCAATTGGCTCAGCTCAATGAACTTGATGAAATACGTTCAATGGTTGTCCAGCGAACTACTGCTATTCAACAGCAGAGGACGAAATGGCACGATAAGTTTATTAGAAACAAGATGTTTCAAAGTGGATATTGGGCACTACATTATGACTCTCGTTTTAAGGATTTTAAGGGAAAGCTTTTCGCTCGATGGATGGGACCTTATGAGGTGAATGTTGTATTTGATAATGGAACAGTCAGGCTAGTCACAATTGACGATACATGTACTTCCTTTATAGTCAATGGAAATCGCTTGAGACTATACCACTGGCCGGCCTCTAAGGATGCTTTTATTAAAAAACTCTCTGAGAAATATGATTTGAAGGTTATCAGTGTAGAGAATCTTTCCTTTGCACAGAGCCTACTCATAATCTCACTAAGTTATCTCAAATAACAGGAGCGTATGCTTCTGCAACAATTGATAAAGCAGTTGAGATACAACTTTTGTTGGATGAAAAAGAAGAACAGATAAAGGCTCTGCAACAGCAATTGCAACAGGTACAAGCCAATCAGGAAGCACAATTAAAACTTGAAGAGTTACAACAACAACTTCAAGAAATCCAGGAACAGCATAAGGATGATCCTAAGCTTCCAGAATTCATTTCAGAAACCATCTCTTTGAACAATCAACTACTACAACAAGAGGAAGTTTTCTTCCAAAAAATATTGCAATGGAATTCTTTGTGCCAAGAAAGCGATAAAATCACAAGTCATGTCGTAGATCTACGAAATGATTATGATTTGATTAATGAAAAGATTAATGATTATTTAGCATGGCAAAAGACAGAAGAAGGCAGAAAAGTTGGTGCACCCATCATTAATGAAAACCACAAAGAAATATTGTTCACTAATTGGGATGCACAAATCAGAAGAGCAGAAAGGGCAGCAGAGGAGGCATCTACAGCGGCAAACACTCTCACTGATTGTGTAAATGACAATTTACACAAAGCTAACTTGATTTCTGAAATTGTTCCAGGTTATCTCCCACAGGAAAATCAATTGCAAGCAGAATGGAGGCAAAAGGCAGAAGAAAGAGAAAAATCCATCCAAGGGCTGACAAGATTGAATTGGGACTCATACTGGATGTACTTGGTGAAGCCACACAGTCAGCACAGTGCACTCAATTGTATTATCAATGCTACAGAGAAGATTGCTCCTACGCTTGCCGACTCTGTCTTTTCAGGACAGCTGAATTCTGAAGTCGGTCAACCGCATCTTCTCAAAACTATGCTAGATGCC